>CM076986.1:26421683-26476683 GCA_039105355.1 Benthosema pterotum
ATCCCCAAAAAACAGTATAACATATTGGCCAGCCTTGATAAAGGATCATGGATCGAAATTTGACTCAAAAATAAGTAGTCATTCTAACAGGCTCTTCTTCGGTGAGCAGATATTTCTTCAGTTTGCACAGGTGTAGTATCCTGCACCTGTATCCAAAAGGCCAGCTGACAAATTACTTCCATTTGATGAGGATAATCATCAATAGTATAATAATCTTTTATATTATAGTATTGAATAAAGAAAGATCACACCTGTCTGAGGGGCGATCTTCGTGGACACAATCAGAATTTGTCCTCACCTTCATCATCAGTGTTTGTGTTTACATAAACTCTCAAAACAAAATTTACCATTCATTGTCAATGGGATTTAATGTTTGTGGAGGACAAAGTTTGTGTTAGCACTTGGACTGGACTTAGGAGGCTCCATCACAACAGGTAGTCATGTGTGGACCTGCACTAATTAATGTATGTTTATATTAAAGGACCACTTCACCACTTTTCAACCCATTTTCATATAATTGGTCCTCATGTTCATGATTTTTTGGATTCCATTTTCAACTTGCAACTTCTCAGGAATAGAAAACCTGCTGTTTCTCTTATTAATATTATTAACCATCAATGATGCGCATAGTCCAGCACTACCTGAAGCCCTCCTATGAGACACAGAGTAAAAAAATATGGTGCTGTTTTATCATGATCATCAGTGAGGACCTATTATATGAAGATAGGGTGATACGTGTGTGGTGAAGTGGTTTTTTAACATAATAAACAACAAAAGTCTGAGAAAATACTGATAGTAACAATAAAACATTTGTCAATGTACCCCCTCATTCTGAAGACTATAACTTGTTGGGAAGCGGATACGAGTAAAAAAAAATGCCCCGATCAATATTTTTGTACCGTTGCTTCTAGGCCTGGTTACCTTAAGGGAGATTTATATTTCGTTGCGCACCCGTGTCAACCCGCCAAAAATAGCTGATACACAAGTTGAGAACGCATCACGGCACGCTGTGTTCTGAGCTTGAAGATCGGCTATTTTAGGAGCACACAACCAAGTGTAACTCGTTTATCTTTCAACGATGATTATTCATTCTATCCATCATACCAACCTGTCTGCCGGTCTGTCTTTCTCCATTTTTCTCTGCATCTCACCTTCTTTTGCCCTCAATTTTTCCCCACATGCTCTCTCCTTTCTGTCTCTTTCACACAAGAGACACACTCACACCCACAAGACGCGCGCATGCACGCACACATGAACACACATCACTTGCTTTCTTTCACACAAGAGACACACTCACACCCACAAGACGCACGCATGCACGCACACATGCACACACATCACTTTCTTCAGGCTGTGCATGTTATGTGTCATTGTACATGCTGCTGAACCTTCTTTATAAGGTGACTTTCCTTTTCATGTAACCTGCAATCTGTTTCCATTAACCCTCTATGGCAAAAAAGACCTTTGTGATATTTCAGATTGCGCTGGGGTCAGTCCCCCCCCCCCCCTCCCTCCCCCCCAGGAGAGGGTAGAGTGCAAGCATACTATAAGTGTATTTTCCAACTTCACTGACATTGTAAAGTGTAGCCTATCCTAAGAGCATGATGGATCCAAGATGCACTGCAACAATGCATTATACTGCCCAATACGCCTCCACAGTGATCAATGTATACAACACCTTTCAGAGTATTTGGAGGGTCATAACGAGGCACGCTGAGGTCCATTTTGAGTGCAGCCGCCCTAGAAGTCCCACATTCTACATGCTGGCTGTAGGCTTACTGCTGCAGCAGTATTCCCTGATCCCCGAGAGGGAACGATAGTAGAATGCAGCATTAATGCAGCGAAAAAGGAAAGGGAAGGGAATTTTACTTTTGGTTGTAGTATCAACTGTGAATACTAGAGCCACCATGTCCGTCCCCTCCAGATTAATCCATCTAAAAAGAAGTCTTGGCGGGAGAAATGGTGATTTAATAACAAAAATAGTCAGTCAGTCAGTCATAGTCAGTCATAATATGACAAAAATGAACTTGTATGAAAACTTGCTCTGTTATATTATTAAAATATTTTCTATTAGAATTATAGCTGAAAGAAAACATTTTTGACAAGGGCTTGAATTATAGTGAAAGACAACTAAACACCTCAATGACATGTAGACCTTCAGCCAGTTACCATGAGCTAAGTCTATTGGAGATTCCTGCCAGCGTTTTAGCAACTGAATACATGGCAGAATGTACTTACTTACTCTAGGAAGGCATCATAAATATTAATTAAAAAGACATAGCAATGGTATGGCGTAGTAGACCGATAATAAATGAGACAAATGTCATTTTCAGCCTTCAGACCGCTAAATTCATTTTAGTGAGGTTGTTAAGGGCACTAGGCAGCACACTGTCTACATTTACATAAAGTTTCGAGCCAATGCTCAATGGCCTGCAATAAGCAAGCATTTAACATACATGGTTGTGGTACAATAGGGTGCTTATTGCCTAATGTCAGCATGCAACATCATTGTGTGAGTGTATTAGAGCATCATTTGAGCATAAGATTATGCACGTCGTGCCTCGTTGTGGAAGGCTTTTGACTTTGGGGCTTTTCACGTTTCATATCTCAAGCCTGTGGCCGATTGTAGTAAAGCAAATGTCAAGTATCCTTCAACCTTTTCAAGCCAAGTCTCAAGTGAGAAATGTAATTTAAGAAGAAAATTGACCGGGCACTCGATTGAGATAATCTGTTGACGTCCAGCTAAATATGAGATGCCCAGCAAGTCAAAATAGATTCTCTGAGATGCCTTACTGTCTGTCTCACTCATTTCAACATATCTTCATATAATAGGTCCTCATTAATGTACATGATAAAAATCATTTTTCAATTTCTAATCTCAAATCTTCTATGTGCATCATCGATGGGCAATGCAAGCCAATAGAAACTGCAGGCGATCTATTTTTGAGAATGGAAGCTCGATAAAAAAAAAAATATATATTTTTTTCAAAAGATATTGTTTAAAATAAATCTCTTGAACAGTGAGACGCATGGAAGACGGGTTTCTGCATGAGCTGCCCAGAGCCCTACTGTGAGACACAGATCCAGCAGAAAAAATAGTGGTATTTTATCATGTACAATTTGTACATTCGTGAGGACCTATTACTGTATATGAAGATCTGATGAAAAATAGTGAAGTGGTTCCTTTATATGACCCATACCAAATCCAATCTGTAACAGTGTACAAATGTACCCCTAGAGGTTCCATTTGTATACTCTCCGAGTCATGGGGTCGCGGTCAACCGGTCATCTACTGAGGTGTCCTTGAAATGTTAGTTTGAGAACCATTGCTTTATATAGTCAGTTTTGTAGAATGTTGATGAAAGAAAGTTCAACTGACTGTAGGCTGACTGTTTACATATAAGAAAGCATATGTTTTCCAGCTGAATCAATTAGATGCGAGAAAGTAAACCAGGTTGCATCACAGATGGAACTTCATTGACCTACTCTCTGTTTCAAGAAACGTGCATGTTCACGCTGTTTTGTCATGACATTTACTGCCTGGGGCATTGGAGATCTGTACCACTGGCTGGCTGGTATGGCACTATTTTAAAATATAGTCTGGTTCGAAGATTGTAATGTTATTGTTTCCACTAGCTTCATTTTCGCTCAGAGAATCGCCTATGGGAAGCACCATCTCTTGGCGTGAAAACAAAGAGGTACCTTCAATGGTAACTTTGCAGGACCATATTTGATTGTTGTGTTTTCACGTCATATGGCGTGATGATCCGCGATCCTCTTCTTATGCTGCTGAACACAATGTTCTATGTTGCTTGTTAAAGCTCTTAAAGATGTTTTTAATGCCTTTAGGGGCTGCAGGATGCCTCCAAAGAAATCCCTATAAGCTTTGTCATTGGCTAATATAGTTACTACAGTATCTACATCCAGTGCCACTGTTGAAACTGTATCCCTTTCTGACAAGTATTGTACACTGAGATTTCACAGACCACTATATCATTATAGGTGAAAAGTGTAGCACAGTGAATGAAGAATAATGCAATAATTGATATAGTCAATCATATGATTATATGAAACAGCTGTGGCTATTATAGTTTGACTCGTTTGACTCTTGTCTTGTTAAAGCGCTGTAAAGGTTTGTCTCACAAACACTTTGCTTGTGAAGTGCAAAATGAATGTACCTCTGTGATATCGGTGCACTACACGCAGGTCACATTTAGCAGCTGGTAATTGGTGGTGAGAGCATGGAAAACCTCAACAGGGACACGCATGCAGCACTGTATATGGATCGGAACAAACAGCATTTCAGGAAATTGTGATATATTTTTTTTATTGGGGTAAAAAATGAACATGTTTCAGCTAAGAGCCCTCAACAGCACCGTACAGTAACACTGGTAAATCCATACATGGCCCATTAGGATTTTAACCCGAATGGCATCATTACATACGGTTGGTGGCATAGTGTACAGTGAGTGCATTAGCCCAGTGGACCATCCAGTAATTATCTGATGCTGCTAGAATGAGGATTCTGAATGTTTAAACAGGTATTGTTCAAAGCATTCAGTGACAACGAGCTTGCTGTTTTGCTTGGTCTATTTCCAGCTTTTCCCTTCAGGAAAAAGAAAACACAGTCCATCTCACACCCTGTACTCTGCCTCCTCTTCTCTAACACCAACTAACTTCATGTCCTCTTTCACTACTCGTCATCCATACATCTTCACTTTGGTCTTCTTCTAGGCTTCCTGCCAGGCAATTCCAACCTCCCATTTCCCTTCCATTCTTCTGCCAATATGGTCACTATCATTCCTCTCTGGTTTTATCTCCAAAACATCAGACATGCACTCTTCCTCTGATGTGTTCGTTCCTGATCTTTCCAACCTCAACATTTTAGTCTCTGCTACCTCCAGCTCTGCTTCTTGCCTTGTCCTCAGTGTGACTGTCTCTAAACCACACGGTACAGTTGGTCTCACCAAGCGTCTTGTACACCTTCTTATCACACGTCACACCTGACACTTTTTTATCCCTCCATTCCAACCAGCTTGCACTTGTTTTTTTGCACTCTTTTTGGCACTCTCCATCACTCTGCTATTTTTTTCCCTGTAAAGTGTGCATTTCCATATCGCTTGTGTACATTTTTTTTATCTTGATTTATAAAATGGATAATGAAATGCTGTGGTTCATTCTATTAGGCCTTCAGAGAAAATCAATACATGAGCTGATCAGTGTTCATATACAAGTGACTTTACAAGCACATGGGGGAACATGCTGTTTCATGTTCTACGTGGGAAAAAGGTATAGGCTTATGTTATGTAACCACGTCTATTTAAGCCATGGTCTATCACATGGGACACCAAAATAAATATCTATACGGATGCATGGTAGACACAACGCGTGTATGTACTATATCCCTGAGGAAAGATGATGATAGGCTGCATATGAAAATGTGTACATTTATATTTTACACTCTCACCTTAAACCCAATTCATACAGTGGGTTTATGCTTTGAAAACTATCTACCAGTTATCAACATATTGCACTGTAGGTTTCAGGATGGGAATTTTTACTTTTAGTACTTATAGGTATATTTCTGATTCCAATACCCTATTTTCCCCAGTCTTTCTTTTAACAGATTATGTCTACAATGTGACATTGTGACACTTTTAGAACTTGTAAAAGTACCTTCTTCCACCACTGCATTAGCAGCACTGAGGGTTTGATTGTGTACTAATCGTTTGGTCTATGTAATGTGTAATACTCTCTGGTATTTCAACATATTTTGGCAGTAGTTGTGGTTCAGTGTACTCAAGTAATGCAATCCTGTGTGTGAGCTGCTGCTCGGCTAACGAATTATCTCCGATGTCCAATCCAACAACGGTAGGGATAGTGAAGCCAGCCAATCAGTCGATAAAGAATATAGGGTGCAACAGTACAGTATATCACCGCTTGGCTACAGGCCTGTAAGGTATACATACATATAATAATAATTAATACACCCACACACGCATAAGCACACACATGCAAGAGCACACACTGTATGCATGTATGAATTGGACACCCGGACACACAAACAATGCAAACCACACACCATGTATGCTGGTCGTGCCCGCAAGCACACAGCCTTTATGGACACTGTGTTCTTACCTAGAGATAAGAATTGCTGCAATGTACAGCAGTATATCCATCCACTATGTCTATAATGGGCTCATAGGCTATTATTGATAGCCAAGATCAGCATTAACTGACTCAGTGGAGATGCACTGTATGTACAGTACAGATGCTGGGCATGCAGTATGTGCAGTATGAACACACATACGAGTACATACACCACCCGTTTGTTTTTTGTTTGTTTGTTTTTTACATACGCTACAATTTTAATATAAATCATGGCGGCATATATCATATCAAGGTATTAACAGTTTTCAAATAAATAGTGAATATAGTTAATCTAGAACCTCACAAAATAATAATAATAATTGGTCCTTTGAATGCCAAGCGTCAAGTTAATGCACGTCAACATGCAACAGGACAATATCACACCGTAGGGACAACCGCCCCAAGCCTTTGGTGTGGTACTGGTTAGGGCTTTAGAATGGCACGGAGACGTACAAAACCAAACCACCAAGCCTCATTTTTTGCTTCCGTTTAGGCGTTTAATCACAGTGTAATTACGGAGCAAGACGCTGTAATCTAAGTCAAGGGTGCTTAAACCTTCTTTTTTACTCAGAGACGCAGAGAAATACATTTGCTCTCACGCTGGGACAGAAGCTCTAGCAATAGAAGCTCCTCTATAGAGGGAATAATAATTACAAGTTGACGTAAAGTGGAAAAACTACTCTTCAATTGTCCGGGAATCCAGTGGATAACCCACAAAGGGACCTTAACTAACTGGCCAACGGGGTCCCCCTGATCCTACTTTAAAAAGGACTTGACGTAAAGTGGAAACACTACTCCTCGATTGGCCGGGGGTCCAGTGGATATACCCCACAAACAAAGTGACCTTAACGGGCCAACCCCCTGACCCCACTTGTTTAGGAACCGATGAAGCCGTATGCTGTGTCCATCCTTTCTTGTCTCTCCTCACTGGAACTCAACTGTCACAGCTAATACACAACTGGTTGGCAATAAAACCCGGGGTGAAAGTTAATGGCCCTGGGAATGAGCTCAGCTAATTGACTGTCATCATCTCCATTAGTTCACATTCATAGTCTGAATGCAAGCATGCAGCCATCATCAATAATGTAATATATCCAAGCAGGGGCAACAAACTGTCTGTCTGTCTGTCTGTCTGTCTGTCTGTCTGTCTGTCTGTCTGTCTGTCTGTCTGTCTGTCTGTCTGTCTGTCTGTCTGTCTGTCTGTCTGTCTGTCTGTCTGTCTGTCTGTCTGTCTGTCTGTCTGCCTGTCTTACCCACAAATCCATCCACATTCCACATCTATTTTCAGAACCTGAATGTCATACTAGACACATTTAACTACGGTACCTATCTAGCTATTTACTGTATGCTAATCACTATTCACTAGAGCTATTTACTTGGGCTGCTAATTAGTTGGGCTGGACCAGATCAAATAGGACCCAGTTAGCCTTCATTCCAGGCATGTTGAGACCTATACTAATATCTACTCTTAGTGCAGCAGCATTATAACTACTTTTGAAATGATGCACACCCAACCACACTCCCCTGTCATGGGTGTTCTGCAGCTGCTGCTGTCCTAATCAGAACGCCATGTACTTCTTAGATGGACGATGTATGGCTTGTTTATACAGTCGGGCTATAAAACAGTGTTTGTAATGCATGCAGCGATTTGCAGGCAACATAGAATGTAAAGTATTACCACAGGAGGTCTAGCTGAATGCCTCTCCACATCATTTATCCCCTTTCTCCTTTTGCATTACATTTTTTGTGGGAAATCTGTGACAAATGCTGAATAATAATTGGATACTTTGCCCAAAATAGGGACGGCAGGGTCATTCAATTTGGCAACTGCAACTGTGATATATTAATCTTCCCCCTGTCATCCTAACGCAGCGAGTGTTCATTTAACACTCATTTTCATAATTAAGTTAAACGCTGTGGATTTTGCTGTGGTTTGCAGGAACTCTCAAAGAAGTATTGTTAGACCTAAAGATGCATTATTCTGGCATTGAATCCCAGCCATAATGGTAATACAGTCAGTCTACTGTACCTGTGCTTTCCACTGATGACAAGTCATTTATGTTTTCAATCATCAACTTACTGTATGTTCTGTGAGATGACAAGGCAGCATGCTTACTGGGAAAAGGTTTTGACTCATGAGGCTTACCATACACGGCAGATATCGATGTATCAGATGTGTTTTCTTCTGATAATAAACGTAGGGGAAAATTGATATCTCACAAAAAGCAGTCTAATAGCCGCGGAGGATACAAGTGTGTGTGTGTGTGTGTGTGTGTGTGTGTGTGTGTGTGTGTGTGTGTGTGTGTGTGTGTGTGTGTGTGTGTGTGTGTGTGTGTGTGTGTGTGTGTGTGTGTGTGTGTGTGTGTGTGTGTGTGTGTGTGTTTGTTTTTGGTATAAAGTGAGGACACACACGTGCTTTCCACCTGCAGAGTGAGGACCGTTTGGGAAGTGAGGACATTTTGCTGGTCCTCACTTTTTTGGGGGATAGTGAGGACTGACTTCATATTTAACCCACAGAGTGAGGACCTTTGGAAAGTGAGGACCGGGCTCCACAGCGCCCCCCTACAGCGCTGTGGTCGGTCGGTCGACCGGTCCTCACTTTCCTTTATGCTTATTGCTAAGCATAATGGAGCTATGTTGTGCCAGGATGCATAACCAAAAATGGAATAAATGGTTTGTACTTGACATTCACAATTCTTCATGGCCTTGAACATGCTTGAATATAACTTCCAATAATAATTACAGATTAAGTTATAAGGTTAAAGGTTTCTTCTTTGTTACTTCTCACATGCAGGTATATAAGAGCACAATTTTTCATTCAACATTGTACTATGTCATTAATATACCTTTTGAGTTCTTATAATAACATCATATTGAGTCACTACCTTTTCTAAAGTAATGCAAGGAAAGTAACGGACCCCAAGTCTGATGAACTGTCACCCCCATGTACCAGTTGCAAGCGATTTTCAGTAGTCCTTTCTTCCGGGTCGATTTTTATAATGGCAGTCTATGGGAATTCCGGGGGAGCTTCAAGTTCAAGATCGGTATGATACTGTGGCTGGTTATGTGCCTTGTCAGCTGTTTAATCGCTGAAGTATGGAGCTTAAACTGCAAGGTCCTCACCTACAGCCAGGACCAGCTCCTGTCACTCAGGCAACCAGCCAGACCAGGAGACTCTGACTTCGACTTGCTGGATAAGTATCCAGAATTTAAAAATACCGGAACACGAAAATGGACTAAATTCAAGAAAAGAGGATCGAGAGGCGGAGTGAGAGAACGGCTAAGGAGACGAGGCAGCAGACCCCCCTTGCCGGTAATAACTCTTTCCAATGTTTGCTCGTTGACCAACAAGAAAGAAGAAATACGCGCTATGCGTCCACTTTCCCGTGCAGCGAATCAACCCGTGCTGCTTATTGGGGACTTTAACTCTTGTGACTTGTCCGATCACCTCCCCAACCTACATCAGTATGTAGACTGTCCGACGTGCTTGGCACGCACTTTGGATAAGTGCTACGGCAACATACCCGATGCCTATAAAGCCACCTGCAAGCCTGCCCTGGGGAAGTCAGACCACAAGGTCGTACATCTTCTTCCACGTTACAGGGCTCGGCTGAAACGGGAAAAGACAGTAAAAAAGGAGATTGTGACTTGGACAGAGGACTGTAAGGAGGAAATGCGATGCGAGCTGGAGACAGATAGAATACAAGGATAAAGTGGAGCATCACTACTTTTCAGGAAATGCCAAGAAAGCATGGGAAGGTTTAAAGGTGATGATGGCCAGGGACTCTAAGCAAAAGCGCACCCCCCTGTCACACCCCTCTCCATCCTTTGCTAATGACTTAAACATCTTTTTTAGTCGCTTTGATAATAACGACTTCAGTACAGAGCGTGATAATGTGTGTAGGTCCATTCCTGAATATGTCCCTATTACACTTAATGAACATGAGATTGTAACTAGCCTGTCCTGTATCAAGCCCAACTCTGCTCCTGGGCCTGATGGCCTGAGAGGCAGAGTTCTTAAAAAAAAAACATTTATGTACTTAAAGGTATTCTTTTGGAGCTTTTTCAGTACCTGCTTGATTCTTTAACTATGCCCAACGGATGGAAAATGTCTTGCATTGTACCTCTTCCCAAAAAGCCTGGAGCCACTGAACTGAAAGACTTCAGGCTCATTGCCCTTACCTTTATTCTGGGGAAATGTTTTGAGAGAGTATATAGCTTGACTAATAACAGAGTCTGTTTCTAATTGTTTTGATCATCTACAATTTGCTTATAAAAGTCAGAGGGGAACTGATGATGCAACTGTCAGCCAGGGTCCTGTTTATTGATTTTACTTCTGCTTTTAATAGCATGCAGATACACACTCTCCTGCAGAGACTCATTGATATAGGGGTTAATGGTGGTATCATCCACCTAGTCAGAGACTTCCTCTCTAACCGTCCTCAACAGGTCTGTGTCAATGACACCCGCTCTGACATCACTGTGCTTAACACAGGTGCTCCGCAGGGGACAATACTATCACCTTTACTTTTCTCCCTGTACACTAATGAATTCAAATTAGATCAGAAGTTTAGTCTCTTTAAGTATGCTGATGATATGGCTTTGGTTGCCATGCTAAAAAAGGGAGAAATAGTGCGGGAAGAAGCATTCAGAGGACACGTGTCTTCTCTCCAAAACTGGTGCGACGTAAGCTCCTTAGATATTAATATAACAAAAACAAAGGAACTGGTTATTTATCAAAAGGACCCTGTGCAGCCCTTTAAGATGAAGGGACAAAATGTAGAGATAGTTAACAAAATACTTAGGATCTATTGTTGACAGCAACCTTGACTTCAATGATAACACAGATAATATTTTTAAATCCTGTAACCAACGTCTCCACTTGTTGCACAGGCTCAACTCCTTCAGAGTGAGCAAATACATTATGGAGACTGTTTACAAGAACCTCATAGAGGGAATCATGACCTTTAACATAGCTATGTGGTATGGTAACCTCAGCAATGACACCTCTCATCCACTCCACAGGGAGTTCGAATTACTCCCCTCAGGTAGACGTTATAGAACACCAAAGTTTAACCGTAGCCGTAATATTTTTAAAAAATATTTTATTCCAAAGGCTTGGTGCAGTATTATGCCTTGTTGTGCTCTTCTCTGCCTGTTAAGATGTTTTGTGTGTAAATGTTTGTTGCTTGTTGTTGATCTTGTTGTCGTTTTTAATGTTTTTTGTACATGAGACTAAAGACAAATTTCCACTTGTGGACAATAAATAAACTAACTAACTAACATGTGTGAACCAGATTCTGATGAAGAAGTACAACAAATTCATAACTGCCTACATGTAGTCGCAAAGGTCCCCCTGACAGCTGAGTCCCCAGCTTACAGATATTAGTTGTAATTTGGACACCTAGGCCTACTAGTATTGGTATCCATTACATCAAGCACATTATTACCATCACAGCACACATTATACTATCATCGGGATACTTGTTTATTTGTCATTATTTATTCTAATGATATATTGTAATGATAATTTATTTATTCCTTCATCTGACTATAAATATAAACACTTAGCCTATGTTGGCTATATAGCTGCCCATCCTGTCACAAACTACAAGGTTCCTTCACAATTTCCCCTCCGCTCCACAAGGAGACACAAGTTCAGTAGAACCCCCTTTGCATGGAACCTACAACCACCTCACTTCTTGTCACAGTCTACATACAGGCCTGGATCCCCAGGCCCAGTATTCTATTGTCTACAAACAATTCACAGCCAGCAGAGCCTGCTGTGTTTCCTACAAACTGATGATGATGCCATGCGTCTTTGAACATTGATCTATGTAAGTCCAAATGCCCTGACTCTGATGTTTATGGATGGATGCATTTGATTGAGATGTGATTTGGTATATTATATTATGAAATTACTTTTACTTGGCTTGCTATTTATTATTTGAATGCTCTATTAGGTAATATATTAGACTATATGCAAGTATTTAAATGCCATATTTATCTTCTACTTTAAGAGAATATTACAATCTGTTCCTTTTATAGAACCATGAAGAAGACAATAGGCAACGCACATCGACTGATGGGTGCTGGGTTAAAAGAATACTATTAAAATGGATGGAGCCCGCACACCAGATAAGGTACAAAAAGACTTTCTTTATTTGGATCGTCCAAATAAAGAAAGTCTTTTTGTACCTTATCTGGTGTGCGGGCTCCATCCAGCTTGCAGCAAAAAGCAGCAAGCTCATAAAGTTTATCCAAAATAGGAACCTTTGATTCCTAAAAGGTACCATAAGTCATTTGGGCGATTTGGAAAATCCTACTGGATGTAGCAGCTTTCTGGACTGAAGTGGTGGGGGGGCTGCACAGGTGCAGTGATTAGAGGCAATTCTACTCCACTACATCTCATAGCCAAACATAGCCCCATTTACCCACTACAATTATATACTGTATATGGTATAGTAAGTGATTTGTGTGATTTGGGAAACCCTCCAGTCCTCCTGGTTACAAGATGTGCACATGCACATACTCTACAGTGGGGTGAAGTGCAACAGTGCCCACCTTGGGGTACAGTATACACTGGAGCTGTGTGTAAAGTTGGTCTGACCTCTTCAATAGCTTGTTTCATTTATGCTCCGAGTTGAACTGTCAGCTAGACTGCACCCATCCCCCACTCCACTCTACTGTAGCATTCTGTAGCAGCTTTACAAAATGCTACAGTAGAGTGGAGTGGGGGATGGGGGGGGGCTGCGCAGGTGCATTGATTACAGGCAATTCTACTGCACTATCTCAGAGCCAAACATTGTATTAGGCTCATTTCCCACTACAGTTATATAAAAGGTATAGTTAGTGATTTGTGTGATTTGGGAAATCCTTCAGTCCTCCTGGTATGTGCACATGCTCATACTTTACAGTGAATGAAGTGCAACAGTGCACACCTTATAATGGAGCATTTTAACAGAAAATGTTTTGGACCACTTACTATACCTTTAAATCCTTAATGGTTTACTTTGGAGATATGACTTAAGCATTAACCACTTCGATCCTGTGCATTTCGGCCACACTGGCTACTTAACTGTAAATCAACTGATTTGGCAGTGTACCAAGTACAAAAAAAACAATCAAACAAAAAAAAAAAAAAACTTTTGGTCATCTTATGGTCTACTCAGTCTCTTATAACTTATAAACAGTCTGGGGTGAAACACTTCTTTAACAGAGCCCAGAACGGCGCCAAGACCAGTTATTTTCTTTTGTTTGTGAAGGCTTTCAGTTCAGCTCTCACATCACCACAAGCTGAAAATAGCTGATCTAAAAGCTCACAGCGCGACGCAGACACAATGTGCTGTGAGCTTGCAGAGCTGCTCTATTTTCAGCATGGAACACGCAGTAGGACAGGGGTCTCAAACTCATTTAACATAAGTCAAGTAGTTCCAATTTGATCCGTTCAGTGAATAGAGTGGACTAGTTGCTGCAGGAGAGAGCACCAGCCAGGAAGCACCAGGAAAGCAAGGGTTGCTGCTTTCCAGAAAGGCATACTTTTCAATATGCACTAATATATAATAATGCACATATGATCGTTGTAAAAATGTACATCATGGTTTCTTCATAAGAATACAAAAAGAAAGTTCCACAGGTTTACCAAGGTCCAAGGTGTGAGATACTGTTCCAAATTCCAAACTGTTCTGCTCTGCCCTTCATAGAGTAGAGTGCAGGGTCGTTAATTAGGCTGTGTTGCTACATTAACGACCCAACCGTGGCAGTATGGGGGAAGGGCAGCAGTTGAACTGAGCTTACAGAAACTACAGCAGTGAATTGTTCTGACAGGTGAAAGAAAAAAATCTGAGTATCCTATTATTGCATCATACTGATTTTTGCCTCACACAAACATCTATTCTAATCACATAATATAAGTGTATTTAAACTGGCTAAAATAAATATTGATAGAAAATGTTTTGGATGTGATATAGTAGTGATTCTTGTAGCTTGGAGTCACCTCTTAAGAATTCAAGAGGGTGCCCACTGATTATGCCTCGGGCATTTTTAATTATTAACCCCTTAATGTCATATATATATATATATATATATATATATATATATATATATATATATATATATATATATATATATATATATATATATATATATATATATATAAATCCATACAAAATAGAGTTGTATGGTATTTAATGCAAGGGCAGTTAAGGCTCAAGGCCTACTGTTTTGGCCAGAGCCTGTGCCAGAGTGTTTGTGACCTGGAAGCAGGTGGTGCTCAGTCCTACAAAGGTGACATCGATAATACTGAATTATAAAGTGGCTGAAAGCAACAACCAAGCCTTCAGTGCGTCCAGGTCCTTTAGACGAGCTATTCACAAATCCACTACATACAGTGGGCTGCTGAAAATATACTGACTTGGAGGACCAATCTGCTCATTAAATCACAGTTTTTCCCACGTGCCATATACATACATATATTTATTGTGGATTTGAAAGTTTGAGTGTTGCAATGATTATGAGTCGGGCTGTGTGCAATAATAGAACGTATTAGGCCTATACTGGGCCTTTAATTATTATTTAATTATTTAATTATTTGCATGATTTGAGTTTTGTTTGCCATGATTACTTTATTTTGCTTTATTTACATAAGTTACTTCCTTTGATTTGGAGTGGTTGATTTGCAGTGTTTGTTTAGTTTTGAGGACTCAGTAAATCTATTACTATTGTTTGCCTATACATCCGCCCTAGAGCATCATGATATATATTGATATGACTTAATATAACCCCCGCTTCCCTTCTGTATTTTAAAGTAGTCTTTCTAATTGTGAATAAACTTTACACTTTTGATACATCAGCCGCTGGTTCTATTCATACGGAGCCCGTACCTACAGTAACAGTATATGGTTCATGCTATGGTTAATGTATTTATAGGATCTCTCACTCCTATGTGATAGTGGGGTTGTTAAGTCATAATTGACCCAGTGTTTCACTGTCAACAATTAACCAGGAACTGTTGGATGCAGTACAGTGCTTGTGGGCAAAGTAAAAAAAAAAAAAAAAATCACGTAACCATGCATTCATCTCTGGTCCTATGTCAAAGAAGCAGTCTTATGGGTGGTCCGGTAGGCTATAGGAAACAGGTGGTGAATAAATCTTTAGCAGTCTGCTTATCTTCACCATACTGGTATTCTGTGTGGTTTGCCAAGGTTAACTCACTGGGTTTTTCAAGAGGGTTCCCTGCCTTCAATTGTGATGGCATACCCTATTTTTGTGGGCCTGGTCAATGCCCGGCCATCACCCACTCCTGCTTCCAAAATCTTGTTAGCCGAATGTAGTATTACGCAAGTATAGGGCAGTGCCCGATTAGCTGGGCTGTTGCATGCTGGTTATTTCGTTTGGGGCTACACATGCATTGACAGACAGGTCCTCAGCGATAGAACAGAGCTGAAACGGTCACCAAGTACTGAAGTGCAAAACTACCTCCCCAACCTTCCCTCAGCAGCATTCAGCAGCCGATGGAGTTAGGGACAAAGGAACATAAAGCAATTCTTATGAATGAGGGGGGCTTGCAGGCGCCCAGACGGTAACAGTATGTACTATGTACATATAGAGGGTGAGCTCTATCAGCTTGAATGGACTTAACTTTAGGAACACCTGCTTATTATAGATGTGGTCTAGACTGTTCATTTGGGTGCCAAACTCACAAGGGAGTTCTTATCCTTGACGCTAAGATTACCAAACCAGCAGATAATCAAGAAAGTAATAATAGACTCAACATAAGCACCATAGAGCAGTTTCATGATAGTTTTATCCACATTGAACTTAGCCAGTTTCCTCAAACAATGTAGGTGCTGTCAACCTTTTTTGTACAACATGCCAGTGTTGAGGTCAAATTACAATTTCTCATTGATGATTGTGCCAAGGTACTTGTAGCTGGGAACAAGCTCAGTTTGTCTGTTAACAACAGTGCTTTGGGCAGCATATAAGGAGGAATAACAATACCGAGATCTCCATATATTGGCATAAATGTGACAAAGACAGATTAGATCTCAAATATCTGCATACCACAGGGTTGAAACGTATATGGGTTGGCTGTGGTCCTTCAGTGCATGTAACAATGTGATGTTGATGTTCTATCAGTCTGTAATGGCTAGCTCGCTGTTCTTTGCAAATGCACAGGGGGTTACATACATACATATATATACATCTATTATGTTATCTGATGATATCTTGCTTGCAAAGTAATTGGTGTCATTAGTAGTGACATGGTACAGACTCCTACAAAGACTAGTGCTAGGATGAAGACATGGATAATATACATAATACATAGATAATAGATAGCTCTATATATAGCATTTGGCTGCACCTTCATGACAGAACTTGCTTTCCTGACCAACCTGTTATTGTTGATTATGTCTTGGGCAATGTATGTGTGTGTGTTGTTTTTGGGCATAGTGAGGACCGGCGTGGGTTTTTAACCGACAAAGAGAGGACATTTGTATGTATGTATGTATGTACTGTATGTATGTAACTCCCGGTGCATTTGCAAAGAAGAGAGAGCTAGCCATTACACACTGATAGAACATCAGCATCACATTGTTACATACACTGACGGACCACAGCCAACTCAAAGGACAATCTACTCAGGCCCTTAGTTTAGAGGGCATCAGAATTGTTAGTCTAGTCCGATGCAATGCTCCCATAGTGTCGGTCTGTACACCCTTCTTACTTGCATGTGCTCCTTGTTTAGCCATTTAAAGGCCACAAAAAAACACCCTGATCATCCAATCCTACACATACTGAAAATACATATGAAAACTATGTGATGATTAACACTGATAAAACTGAGGAGATCATTGTCGATCCGAGGTCAGATTGTAATTAATATCCATGACCGTAACATCAAACAGGTCTCCTCCTATAAATATGAGGAGATTGATCAAGATGTGAGATGGCACATACATGTATCCTGTAACAAGTAGTGACATGGTACTGACTCCTACAAAGACTAGTGCTAGGATGAAGACATGGATAATATACATAATACTAGGCACATTTGTCACTATATTTAGCTTTTTTTCAGACCAAGCGCCAAAATTAGTGAAAATCTTCTGGTGGAAAATCTGGTGCTTTTGAGTTGGAGCGAAATTGGTTGACAGTCACCAGAGACAAAACCCTTGTTTTTCACCATTTTTACTTCTATGATGATGAGTCCTCCTTCCTTCCTAGAAAGGACCATTGGTAACCAAATGGACCCCTTATAGACCTGTAACTCTTGAGAGCGTAAAATGAAACCAAATGGACCCTTACGGTCCATTTGGTTTCATTTTACGCTCTCAAGAGTTAAATTATATTATATCTGAATTACCTAATTTTCAAGAATCGACACATTTAGAAGATGTAGAAGAAATGCTATTCTGACAAACATTTTACCACTTATTTCACCTAAATTAGTCTGAGGGACTAAAATCAACATCAAATGGTGGTCCTTGGCTAAAATGAGGAATAAATAATGGGTCCTGATATGAAAATGGTTGAAACCCACTACTCTAGTGCATTTGGATTTCGGCAGTTGGCAACACTTGGCTTGGATCATCCCTGGGAGCTCCCTGGGGGAACGAGGAAGAGGCCTAACAAGTTGTTGTTGTACGCAATAAAAGGAAATGAAACCATCTCTAGATTCTCTACATCTGTGTCTTTCCACCTCTGGAACGTGCATGTATATTAGTGTTTACATTTATCTGGCTCCATCACAATAGATGCTGATTCTGGAAGGACATGTGAGGGTATAGTGACTTGTAGTAAATTCAACATTTGGCTCTGAAGACGCAAGTAAAAAGTGCTCCAACTTCTCTTGTATTATAATTGTTATATTCAATTTGTCCCACTGCTGAGCATAGGGCCCTTATACAAATAACTGGCTTACACACTAAACCCACAGATGGCTCCATCCCAAAGGTACTTTATGGTAGGTTGAATCTGCTTATACAGTGTATCTACACAAGAGGGGGGGAAAGCAGGCAGCGCAAGTTCAAATTAAATGTTTTTATTCATGTTGAACAAAAGACATGGCTTACAGGTCTATAGATGCAGTAATTTGTTACATAATTACATTTTATCTAAATATTTTCATTATTAACGCTAGTTCAGATAAGCAACACACCAACATAACTGTTAAGAATCTACAGGTTGTGGCCGGTCCTCACTATGCCCCAAAAACAAACAGGAGTGTGTGTGTGTGTGTGTGTGTGTGTGTCCTCACTTTCCTGTTAAAAATATTTTTTAAAAAAGAGGTTTTCAGCTAATCTAAGTGAGTATTTGGGATAAGGGTACCCCCAAGTGTCCAGAATGACCCTTGGTATTTTCGTAAATCAATCAGAAGTGGTGGTCCTCAGTTTATATGGATTTTGGGAGGACCTCACTTTATACCAAAAACAAGGATGTGTGTGTGTGTGTGTGTGTGTGTGTGTGTGTGTGTGTGTGTGTGTGTGTGTGTGTGTGTGTGTGTGTGTGTGGACATGTATGCAGGGCAATCACGGGACATCATCTGGTCTATCTTTGGAGACTTGCTGCTGGCAGTGGCTACAGCACTGGAGTTCAGGGGGACCACACACACACACACACACACACACACACACACACACACACACACACACACACACACACACACACACACACACACACACACAACACACACACACACAGTAAACCCACTTCTGCGTCTGTGTGTGTGTTTCTTTGGCATGCCGTATGACAATGAACTGTAGAAGCAGGAGGCCAGTCTCATGACAGAGCTGGGTTTTTCCTGCATGACCAAGTCTTACTGTAAGTCCTGGGTTTTATTGAAAATATGGGTCAAAAGAACCTCAAATGGGTCAGCACGGAGCATGTGTCCCAGGCTATCAGGGTATTAACATTCAGTGGGTTTACAAACAAACAAACATTCCTCATTCTACTTATACTCCGTCCAACAAGCCTAAATACGCAAACTAATCTTTTGACCTGCATGCCATCAACACCAATAGATCTGTCTCTCCCTGCTCTGGTGACAAGCAACGTTTTTGTTTTTTGAACCTTGATGTCTTTATTCGACAGGGACAGGGCGATGTAGCATTTCCCAATTGGGGGGGGGGGGGGGGGGGGGGGGGGGGGGGGGGGGGGGGGGGGGGGGGGGCAGGAGAAAATGGTATGGGTGCGACTTCATCGCCCGTGTCGCTTCGCGCCACGGGCGATAAAGTCGCACCCATACCATTTTGAGTTACAGGACTTTTATTAGGCAGTTAAAGCATCAATAATAACATCAGTTGTTGTTGAAGTTGCAACAGACACGTAGCATGCATAAAGCTAAAGGTCTGCCTCAGAGAGTTTTCTGTTTTCAATGATGAGATGCTGTTGGTTTAGTGGTGCCACAACTGTAGTTAGTAGCAGTAGTAGTGTTTCAAATCATTTTACAATGTTGTAAATATAAGCACTTTAATTTGAAATATCTTGGGTTGTTTTGCATGCCATCATGTTTGTTGGGGCAGACTCCGCATTTAGGGAGGCATTGCCCCCCTAAATGCCTAGATGGGGAAGGACATGCAGCAAAGAGCCTGGGAAAGGAACTGGCTGGAATAACCTGTTCCTTCCCTACAAAACGCCCTACTGTCAGATCTAGAAATAAGGGGCCCCTGGGTCACCAAAGGTCCCCTCCTTTACCTCCCACGATTGATTTAAACCAGTAGTTTTCAACCTTTTTCATACCAGGGCCAAGATTCTAAATCTTACCCACAGACCACCATTTGATGTTGAGTTCAGTCTTTTCAAGCTTGGGCCCACAATAGAGTTGTCCTGATCACATTTTTTTTTGCTCCCGATCCGATCCCGATCATTTGAGTTTGAGTATCTGCCGATCCCGATATTTCCCGATCCGATCACTTTTTATTGCTCCCGATACAATCCCGATCATTTTTCCCGATCAGATACATTTTGCAAATGCATTAAGAAAAATAAAGACTAAAACTCAATTAAATTGTCCCAAGAAAAAAAAATCCTCTATGAAGTCCACCAAATAGCAGAATGATATTGCAGACTAGAATAGCGCTCCTCACTCAAATGTGCACTTGTACAACATTTATTTACCTGCCATAGTGTCAACCCCTTACCACTATGATCTCTGGTTATACTGGTATATTTACCAATACGGAATGGTCTGATGATGAAAGCTCCGCTCACACACAAGTAGGCCATGGCCTACTTATGCACAACGTCCAAGTTTGCACTCAACTGAGTGCTGATCTAGTTTGTTTTGCACCTGCCTGTGGAGACCTCCTCTCTGTTGGCCTTATGGATAAAATGTATTTTATTGAGATGAATGAATAAGCCTGTTAGTAACAAAACACTTTTTGGGGTGCCCTGAGCTAGAGCCTCTGTGTGTAAAGAAACGGCTTGGACTCCAGGAGGAAGGCATTTGGATTGTATTCATTCATGCCACCTACTGTACGTGAGGCAGGGGCGGATCGAGGCATAGGCATGGGGGGGGGGGGGGGGCAATGCCCCCCTAAATGCCCAGTCTGCCCCACCAAACATGATGGCATGCAAAACAACCCAAGATATGTCAGTGCTTATATTTTAAAGTATTTGAAACACTACTGAAAATGGTATGGGAGGAGCTGCACCCTTACGATTTTCTTCTGCCCCCCCCTACCCAATTGGGAAATGTTACATCCGCCCCTGACGTGAGCCATTGGGGCGTCCAAGATGTGATGCTTTGGTTGCCACCAGCATAGGTAGCTTGTAGCTATGATGCTCAAAAATGTAGTACACATTCAGGAGGATTGTTGCAAAACCTGAATTAAGTATTTCTTCTCATACAAAATTAATGACATGTGCTTTCTTTGTACAGGCAGCACAAGGAACGCTGACCTAAGAGCTTTTTCTTCTGACCACAGAAAAAAAGCAAAAGTAGACATCCCAGAAGTTACTTAATGAATTGGTGGGTGCACCCACATAAAAAGGCCATTTTAACAAATACTGTACACATTTAGATCCTCCTCCATCCTCCTCCTTGTATGATAACAATAATGTCAGGTGATCATATTTTTAGGGTGAAAAAAATCACTGTCTTTTAACTGCCTCTGAATGAAATGTAGTAATGTCTTCTTTCTCTTAAAGCAGGCCCTCTTTATATTAGTCTGAGATGCTACCGTGTGAGCTTTAGACGGGCGATCCCCAAGGGATTGCCTTCTCATCGCATGGGGAGGTGTTCCAATTCACACTGTGTGTATCTTAAAACCATTACTTTTCAGGAGATTTAAAACCGAACCAACAAATCCTTGCGGGTCCATTTGGTTTCATTTTACCCTCAAGAGTTAAAATATTCATCATCTGAACTAGCCCACACAAAGTCTACACAACTAGAGAATGTAGGAGAACGGTCATTTTTGATCTATGTTTGCCTGTTTTGTTTCTGAAATCCAGCCTGGAATTGTGGACAAAATTGTGGGATAAAATGGTGATCCGTGGCTCAAATGCTGAATAAATAGTGGGCCCTGGTATCAAAATGGTTGAAAACCACTGCTATACAGGATCTAGTGGTTAAACCGAAGAGTTATTGATCAATTCCAATAGCACCTGGTCAGCACCGACTTTGAGAAACCCTGGTCTAGATGGACTAGCATGTAAATACCTGAAGTTGTCCCTTACTCCCTTATCTGTATGTAATGCTCAGCAGCAGCCTGCCTCTGGAGACTGCTGTTGCTAGGCGTTATGGCTGATGTCAGACCCAGCTGGGGCATTTCTTGCAGGTGAAACACGACAACAGAATGTGCATCTTGGGCACTAGAAATCATTTACAGTACAACAGGCAACTAATGCTGTGTGCAAAAAGGGAACTGGCACAGTTTCCAGCGTTGGGCAACGCGACCTTGCAAGCTTTACGATTTACAATTTACAATTTAGGCATCTAGCAGACGCTCTTGATCCAGAGCGACTTACAATGGTAAAAGTTTACAATATAATCAGGATTTACAACACATTTTACAATATACAATGAAGCGCTAAGAACATTGGAATAGAACATTGTAAGCTTTAGTTGCACACGATGCAATCGTAAGACAAAAGTAACACTTAGATTCGCCAGTACTTCGCCAGTATTTGAAAATATGGAGCTTTAACAAAATGTGGTAAAAACATATTTCATATGTACACATTATTATTTTATAAGCATGTTTCCTGCTTATAAAACATCATCATCGGGCTCAATGATAATTTTGACAGCAAATTTACATTTACATCTATTTTTTACATCTTTTACATCTTTTTTTTGTCTAGTTGATGTAGTCAACTAAAATTGATTTAGATTGATGCTGCTGTTGTAATGACTTATTTTACACTTTAAAATATCTACAAACTCACGACCCATCGCCGCGCAACTTCTGAGCTTGCAGAGCTATTTTCAGCATGCAGTGTCAGCATAAGTGAGCAGAGCTTTATTTCTTTAAGCATGCATTGTATAAAATGACTGAGTGTAAAAGTCTAAATTGACTTAGGCTGGATTTCATGTCCACTATAGTCCTAAAATAACATTTTAATCTATTTTATTTGTTCATGAAATTGTCAGTATCTAGTTTTAGTCACCATAGCTTAGGTTTCAAATACAGTTTCCATTTCGTTTTTGTCTGTGAAGAAACATAGACGCCATTTTTTTTTTGCGATAGTAATATCACACAACCAAATCAAATCAACACTGGTCAGGTCTTGAGTGTAGAAACACAGCTGCAGCGGACGCCTTAAAGCCTCTCATAAAAGAGAGAGAATGGAGAAGAGGAGGTGTGTCCTAATAAAACACACACACACACACACACACACACACACACACACACACACACACACACACACACACACACACACACACACAGATGAAAGCCTGTAAAATAACCCTCATAAATGTGACAGTCGGCATTGGAAGAAAAAAGCGGAACACGGACAGCAAACAGCCATGTCACTGGAATCGCACCGTCCGTGGTAGCAATCGTCTTGCCTTTGTGATTCAATGAAAAAAGGTCTTCTTGAATATGAAAGGGTCAAAGAAATAGCTTCTTCATAAAGCACTCCAATACTGTTACTACTCCACTATGTGTCAGAGGAAAATCTTGTACTTTACTTCACTTCTGCAATTATTTGACAACTTTCTACTTTGTACATTTTGATTTATTTATTTTTATTTGAAAATGTCAAATGGGATATAAGTACTAGCCCACATTTTGATGCCAATACCTACTATTACTTACATACATTTTGAATTCACTGCTTTTACTGGTAATGGAGTAGTTCTACATTGCAGTATTACTAGTTTTACTTAACACACAAACTGCTTCCCTTGCTTATTATTGTCATTCTAAACCCAATAGGTGCCACTTTTGACGGGCTGCACCGTCAAATAATTGCAGCATGTCCATTCAAGACACTATCACAGGGTGCTAAAAATGTCTATTAGTATTTACGGCCTGGTCCAAGTAAACTTAGGAAAGTCTAATTATGGCGATTAGAAATCACCATTTTTACCATGTCATATGCGTGATCCTCGGCTTTGTGCGCGGAAAGCATTGCATTGAATCACCTAATGATAGAACGATTAATTAATTAAAGAATTTCTCAACGGTGATGAATAGCCACATCTTTGCTGTTTACATCCCTATTATAAAGGGAAAAAATAGTGTTGCCCAATCATTACAAGTAGCTGTTATTTTGAAAAGGAAGAGGAAGTCTTTTTTGGTTGTAGTCAAACTGCCATGACTGACGAGTTGTTATCATACCAGCAAGTAGTGCTGGGACCTGGAACAGTGAAATGGGTCCACTGGACACTGTGGTGCAGCTGAAGTCATGACTCTCAAATTGGAATTTGTGTGAAAGTAAACGGCTGTGGCCGAGGCTTTCGCTTTGTAGACGTGTTCCGCCAGTGCTCAGGCAGACACAGTGAGACTGGTATGGGGGTGGCTTCCTTGCTCGTTGCACGAAACAACACAGGCGATGAAGCTGCACCTATACCATTTTCTCCGTTGCAGGACTGTAAAGCATCAGTAATAACATCAGTTGCAGCAGACATGCAGCATGCATAAAGCTAAAGGTCTGACTCAGAGAGTTTTCTGTTTTCAATGATTCAATGCTGTTGGTTTTATGGTACCACAATCGTAGTTAGTTAGCAGCAGCAGTAGTAGTGTTTTAAATCATTTTAAATATAAGCACTTTAATTTGAAATATCTTTGTAATGTAGGTTGTTTTGCATGCCATCATGTTTTGTTGGGCAGTCTGGGCATTTAGGGGGGCATTGCCCCCCCATGCCCATGCCTAGATCCACCCCTGGACTGATCTTACCATATTGTATTGCATTTGTCATGTCAAGGACACGCATTACAAAATACTGTATGTTATGCCATATTCCTTAAGATTTGTGTTGGTGAAACCTTTCAAGATGGTGTTAGTGGTTAAACTGATTTTTTTCTATTTTGCTGGTTACCCCTGCCTAGAATGATTGATTGATTGAATCTGACTTGTTTCTCAAGCAGACAAAAATGTGTGTGGTACAGTTGGACATTAAGGCGAAAGGATAACACAAAAAGTCCTGAGGACTTGTTTCCATTGCAGGCTATTCAATAACAAGAAAGGAGAATACGGGAAAAAAGGCAGCAGTGAATGACGGCTCCTTTTTATGGGTAAAATTTGCATTTATCTCCGCCTGTGGTCTCCTGATAGACGCTTTTTCAGGCCAGTTTTGAAATAAACCAGTAATTTACATCTTTTAATGGACCCGTGGGGTTCCCTGGACCCCATTTTGAAAGAGATATCCTCTTTTATCGTACTATATTGTATATAGGCCCTGGCTGTCTGCGGCGTTCTGTAATACGGTCTTCTTTCTTTAACCTCTGAAATGCTGTGCTTTCTGGAAATGGGCTACAATCTAGAGCTAAATATGTTACACGTCCATCTCACATGATAACTCGCATGCTTGCGTGTGCATGTGCGTACTGTATGTGTAAAGGAGAGGCCAGCTGTATACGCCCGCTATAGGGTTTTTCCGTTGAACATGGAATCGGAATACTCTCTGACTCTGAAATCAATTTAGAGAAAGAGAGACAGAGAGAGAGAAGATAAAAGAGACAGAGAGGGAAACCAAGCTGTGGAATTAAGACAGGAAGTCGATCGGGAAAGGAAAAAGCTGGGTGATAAAACAAACAGCGAATACAAACAAGGGTATGAGGAAGGAGGAAACACTCTCCTCTCATGCCATTACATTGGCATGAGAGGACGGACAGATGGACAGACAGACAGACAGACAGAGAGACAGAGGAGAGAGAGATAGATAAAGGGAGAGAGAGATGACAAAGGATATTGCACAGAGAAGTATAATGAAAGAGATTGCATTGTAATGACCACAACCACCAGCGTGTCTGTGATGAAACAGTCCCTTAAAGGAAAAGATTCTTGAAGGACAACAACACATGCGTTTTG
The DNA here is from genome assembly GCA_039105355.1 of Benthosema pterotum. Classification (NCBI taxonomy): domain Eukaryota; kingdom Metazoa; phylum Chordata; class Actinopteri; order Myctophiformes; family Myctophidae; genus Benthosema; species Benthosema pterotum. The sequence goes on from CM076986.1 coordinate 26,447,319, forward strand.
GTCGAAATAAAGCCTCTTTGATCAACTCACTTTCACACAAGACGTTATTGCGTCAGCCTCGCATCTTGTGCGTTGTACAAATTTAGCATGAAGCGTGAACGTGACATGTGTTATAGCCAATTCCACATACTGGGGCGAGCGTAAAAATGTATGGGGTGATTTCCATCCTCTGGAACCCAAAGTAACTCCGCTGGCCTGCTGTCACTCCATGTTGGTCAAAGCAAAGAATGGGAACTTCAAACAATCTGTGTTTCCAAGCCTGCATATGTTATTCACTTCTATGTTCTCCACCAGGACCTGTGGTGGAACATATTATTAGCAGCTGCAGCATTGGCTTATTTAAAGCTCTCATGGCATGATGTTTTTTTTTCACCACAAACATGTAATGATTATGAACTTAAAGGGGAGTTCCACCCATTTTCAACATTTTACTATGTCATTGTTATACCCTAGAGATGTACATTTGTACGCTCTCAGAAAAAAAATCTTGAAAATGAGTGGAATTTCACTTAATGTCAATCCAACATTCTCTGAGAATACATGGGCCAACAGTTTTGTCCCTTATTGGGGGGGGGGGGGATACCTCATTATGTTCAAAACTTCATTTTACTGTTCAAATTTGAAAATGGCAAAGGCAGCAAAATCTACACGTTGATGCTTTTGTGTAATGCTGTAGTATGATCTATGATCAAGCACAGTGTTTATTGTCTGTCTGTCTTTTTCCATCTCTCTTTCTCTCTCTGTCTCCCTCCCTCTCTCATGCTGTCTCTCACTCACTCTTCCTCTCTGTCACATCTTGCTCGCTCCCATCCTCTCCACTGCGTCACTGTGTCTGTGCACGGAGCATACAGTACGTGTGTGCGTGCGTGCATGTGTGCACGTGCATAATGTTTGTGTGAATAATGACGTGTACAGTGGTAGGGGTGGTAGCTAAAACTAGAAGCTGCCACACACACACACACACACACACACACACACACACACACACACACACACACACACACACACACACACACACACACACACACACACACACACACACACACACACACACCACAGAATGACGTGTTATTTAAAGATCAGAGCTGCACTTGCTCGTCTCATTTAAGCTAAAGAAAGCCTTGGGAGAGATGGGGGAGAGAGAAAGACAGAAATACTGGGTGAAAAAAAATAGGAAGCTATGGAGGCAGGGAGGAAGGTGGGTGGGGGTGCAATGGATGTAGTGGGGTGGGGATGAGGAGGGTAAGAGTGATGGAGTGATAGAGGCAGTGGGAGAGTCCTCTGGTCTCCCTGTATGTATGCGTAGATGTACAGTGTGGACACAAGAGATGCACCAGCAGAGGTGAAGGGGAGAGGGATGGTGATGGTGGTGATGATGATGGTGATGTCATCTATAAACCAGAACCCCTCCCTTCCCTTCCCTCCGCCTCACTCCTGCCATTTCCTCCCTTCTCCTATCCTCCTCCTCCCTTCTCTCTGCCTCCCTACCCCCCCCACCCCCCAACCACACACTCTCTCCGCCCCCCTCCCTGTGTCTTCTCTCTCTCTCCCTCTCTCTCTCTCTCTCTCTCTCTCTCCAGCTGTACTATATTTAGCTCTGTACTGTGCGTGTGTGCATATGCACCAGGGGCGGATCTAGGCATGGGCATGGGGGGGGGCAATGCCCCCTAAATACCCAGTCTGCCCCCACCCCCCCAAACACGATGCCATGCTAAACAACCCATGGTATTTCAAATGAAAGTGCTTATAATTAAAATGATTTGACACACTACTGACACCACTAAACCGAACAGCATTTCATCATTGAAAACAGAAAACTCTCTGAGTCAGACCTTTAGCTTTATGCATGCTGTGTGTCTGCTGCAACTTCAACAACAACTGATGTTATTATAGATGCTTTACTTGACTAATAAAAGTCCTGTAACTGAAAATGGTATGGGTGCGGCTTCCGCACCCATACCATTTTCTCTTGCCCCTCCAAGATGTTCTCTTGCCCCCCCCCCCCCCCCCCCCCCCAGATGGGACATGTTACATCCGACCCTGATATGCACGCCTGCCTGCCTGCCTGCATGCAAGTGAGTGTCGATGCTGTATCGAGGTACTCGATTTGAGGCTCTTATACGGGCGCTCGTTTTTTTTTTTCCGGCATACAATTCCCCTCTGTTTGCTCTCCTTCTCAACATGTCGCTCTCTCTGTCTCTTGCCTCTTGTTCTCTCACTCCCCGATTCACTTTGCCGATCTCTGTCTCAATCTCTCTCTCTCTCTCTCCAACACGACACACAGTGTCTGTGAATTACATCATCCCTCCCTCCTTGCCAGGGGCGGATCTAGGCATGGGCATGGGGGGGCAATGCCCCCCTAAATACCCTGACTGCCCCACCAAACATGATGGCATCCAAAACAACCCAAGATACCCAAGAAATTAAAGTGCTTGTATTTAAAATGATGTGAAACACTACTACTGCTACTAAATATTCTAACTACATTTGTGTCACCACTAAACCAACAGCATTTCATCATTGAAAACTGAAAACTCTCTCAGTCAGACCTTTAGCTTTATGCATGCTGCGTGTCTGTTGCACCTTCAACAACGGATGTTATTATTGATGCTTTACTTGCCTAATAAAAGTCTTGTAACTGAAAATGGTATGGGTGCGACTTCATCGCCCGTGGCGCGAAGCGATACGGGCGATGAAGCCATTTTCTCTTGCCCCTCCAACATGTTCTCTTGCCCCCCCCCCCCAAATGGGACATGTTACATCCGCCCCTGCTCCTTGCGCTGTACGTGCTGTGAAGCTGCGTTATCTAACCCTAAAAATGTACCTGTGCACTTTTCAAACATGACAAACATCCCTCTTTTGGGCCTTGGTCATTATACGTATAGGCAGTTTGTTTTCTACAGTTCACAATGTAGGCGTTTAGCAGACTCTCTTAAATCCAGAGCAGCTTCCATTTTACATTAAGCAAGAACAACACATGGTAACTTGATGCCTATAGAAGTCATCAAGGATCATAAGCGTCAGCATGCTAAGAGAACCTAACATCCAACTATATAACCCAGTGGTTTTCAACCTTTTTGATACCAGGGCCCACCATTTATTCCGAATTTGAGCCACAGACCATTTTAGCCCCACAGACCGCAAAACTAAAGATTTCTTTTTAGTTGGTGGCGGTAGTAGTAGTAGTAGTAGTAGTTTCAAATCATTTTAGATATACTGTAAGCACTGTAATTTGAGATATCTTTGAAATTTGGGTTATTGGGGTTATTTTTGGGTTATTTGGGTTACTTGCATGCCATCATGTTTGGTGGGGCAGTCAGGCCCCCCCCCCCCCATGCCCATGCCTAGATCCGGCCCTGCTGGTGAAAGAATGTGACTTGGGTGAGGGGAGACTCGGAGAGTGATGATTAACATGATCCCCACAGGCGAGGAATAAGTGGAAGAGAGAGAGAGAACGGTATTATGGATGAAGGGTGAGGGACTGAGAGGTATGAAGGCAAAAGGGGAAAGAGAGAGAGAGAGAGACAGAGAGAGTGATGAGAGAGAGAGAGAGAGAGAGAGAGAGAGAGAGAGAGAGAGAGAGAGAGAGAGAGAGAGAGAGAGAGAGAGAGAGAGAGAGAGAGAGAGAGAGAGAGAGAAGAGAGAGAGAGAGAGAGAGAGAGAGAGAGAGAGAGAGAGAGAGAGAGAGAGAGAGAGAGAGAGAGAGAGAGAGAGAGAGAGAGAGAGAGAGAGAGAGAGATAAAGAGAGAGAGAGAGATAAAGAGAGAGAGAGAGATAAAGAGAGAGAGAGAGATAAAGAGAGATAAAGAGAATGACTGAGGAGAGAGGTTGTAAAAGACACAGGTGAGGTTGAAGGGAGGCACATTTTTTACTTAAGCTCCGTTTGGCTTGGAGCTAGGGCAGATCTAGGCATGAGCATGGGGGGGGCAATGCCCCCCTAAATGCCCAGTCTGCTCCACCAAACACAATGGCAAGCAAAACAACCGAAGATATTTCAAAATAAAGTGCTCACCACATATATTTAAAATGATTTGAAACATTACTACTGCTACTAACTAACTACAGCTGTGACACCACCAAACCAACAGCATTTCATCATTGAAAACCGAAAACTCTCTGGGTCAGACCTTTAGCTTTATGCATGCTGCGTGTCTGTTACTTCAACAACAACTGGTGTTATTATTGATGCTTAATTGCCTAATAAAAGTCCTGTAACCAAAAATGGTATGGGGGCGATGAAGCTGCCATTTTCTCATGCCCCCCCAATTGGGAAATGTTACATCTGCCCCTGGCTTGGAGGTCCATCGAGCGTGTGGTGGGCGTCTGTTGGAGGGTAGTTAAAGATAGAGGATAAAAGCGGGGAGAATCATGGGGCGCCGGGGGACGCCAGATACTGTACAAACCAGGAATTGCAGTATAGACATAGCAAGGTACAAGTGCTACACCCACAGAAGATGGATGACTCAATTCCAGGATTCCTGTATCTGTCTCAAGTGGGTGGCCTGGCACCTTTTAGAAACACTATCTCTCAAAGTGGGAGCCAGGGGACATGCCCAGGGGGTCCCCAGCAAAGAAGTTAAGCCAAGTACAGTAGGGTACATCCGCTAGTTGGAAAATGGCAAATGGTGCCGTCTGCCAACCTTAGTTTCCAAACATGAAGATTTCTCTGAAATGTGTTCTGACAAATCTTGCATACTGTCATGCAGATATGGCGTCTCTGGCTAAATGACTGTTACTTTGGGGTTCCTTCCTTGAAAACTATTTATGACACATACAGTATGATACACCAGTAGCTGAGAACATGAGCACAGATTATGTACAGTATATGTTTCTGTCGCTGCCCTTCAGTAAATATTGGACTTATTCTTTGTGAAAGTAGGGTAGGGACCACACACCAGTCTTTTGGCAAAGAATTACTTTATTATAAGAGAATAAAAACCTAAGAGACAGAAGATTTAGAAGACTTGTTCTTTATGAGCCACATATCTTCAGAATATTCAGACACTAAAATTGCACTTAATCAGGCAGACAAATCAGAGGCCTGTGTCTGTGTCTGCAGCACAGAGCTGCAGACTGAGCAATCAGGTTAGCGGGGGTGGCTGATTATATCATTTGAGAATGATATCAAACATGGTCTTTCTTTTGGTCTTTAGGTCATCATTCCTACTACTTAGTGGCCTGCAGTGGTCGAAGCTGTGTGGGTTTGAAGGGACACTTCACATCTTTTGTGTTTGGGCGACGAGGTAGTGCAGGTCGTCTACTGAACCCTGGGTTGGCTCCTCTCTACATGTCGAAGTGTCCTTGGGCAAGACACTGAACCCCAAATTCCTTCCGATGTGATGGTTGGCAACTTGCATGGCTTCTGCCACAATCGATGTATGAGTCTGTAATGAGTTTATTGTTTTTTGTTGTAAGAATTAGGAGATTGTTTCAATTGTTGAGGCTTTCCTTTCCTTACATTATTTTGGTTGGCCACTGGTTATCACAGTAAGATTGACAATGGATTGGCCTTATGATTTGGTGAGGTAGAGCAGGGGTTTTCAACCGGTGGTCCGGGGACCACCAGTGGTCCTTGGGAGGGTTCCAGGTGGTCCCCAGATAAGTTGGTTGACCAGATGTAACTCTTGAGAACGTAAAAAATGAAACCAAATGGACCCTAGCGGGTCCATTTGGTTTATTTTTTACACTCTCAAGAGTTAAAATATTAATCATGTGAATTGGACAAAAGCAAAATAAATCTTTAGTTTTGGGGTCTGTGGGTCTAAAAATATCCTAAAATGGTGGTCCGTGGCTCAAATGGTGAATAAATAGTGGGCCCTGGTGCCAAAAAAGTTGCAAAGCCTTGAGGTAGAGGATGTATTGAGGTAGTCAAACCTCTATGATGCAATATGCACACTATAGCTACACTATACAGGATATCTAATGTAGATATTGGTCACAAACCCACTCACCCTGGACCACATTCACTTTCACTTTAATTATGTTTCCCAAATGGCACAAGTTGCAGATCTGCAAGCCTATAAAAAATGGGTGGAATTCCCCTTTAATCACTCACTTATGACAAACTAGCTTTAACTTCCAAAAAAATAACCAATTTGATTGGAGATGTTTCGGCCCAATAACAACAATATCTATACCCTCTGCTTCAACTACGCTCTTTCTCCTCTCTGTTTCATCATCTGTAAATCATGAAACCTTTTTTTAAAGACAAGCGTATGCCTGTTTTTAATGACAGCTGTGTGTACATACAGTACAGTATGTGGTAATATTGTATACTGTACCTACAGGATGCTGTTAATGCTGTGCAGTACACACAAACGCCGACACGGTACATAAATATACTGTATGCATGTGTGTGTTAACAGTGGCAGCCATGGCTCTGTCACCTTCATGACGGGCCTCGCCCTCAAAGGAAAGTCAAGAAAACAAGACATGGGAATAATCGCCATGAGGGGGTTAATTGCCGCTGTTTAATAAGGATCTTGAAAAGGTCTAGGCGGAACCGCTTGTACTTGTCGATCGATCCATCTAGTAGCGAGCAAACACACGTCGGATGAGCAAAGGAGGGAAAAAAAAGAGGCGGTAGACCGCTAGCTCGCTACAGTATGACTTCTGTTGTTAATTTGATGTCATTATTTTAGGATGTTTGTGTTTCCTAGAGCAGTCCCAGGGTGTAAATCTTTGAAACAGGTCCCCAGATCCTCTGACACACACACACACACACACACACGCATACACACACACACACACACACACACACACACACACACACACACACCCACTCACACACACAGCGCACACACGCCCATAATCTCTGTTCCCGTGTCCCTCCCTTCATCTTTTCACTTCACCGTGCTCTTTCGGTCTCAGCAGGACACGTCTTGGTACAATTACTCGCCATTAAAAATGGATTAGATTTCACCTTCACAGTCTGGGTTAGTGAAGGGAGGTGGCTGAGGGAGAGAGAGAGGCAGGGGCGGATCTAGGCATGGACAGGGGGGGGGGCAATGCCCCCCTAAATACCCAGTCCCCCCCCCAAACACAATGCCATGCAAAACAACCCTGATGTTATTATTGATCCTTTACTTGACTAATAAAAGTCCTGTCGCTTTGCGCCACAGGACGATGAAACCGCACCCATACCATTTTCTCTTGCCCCTCCAACATGTTCTCTTGCCCCCCCCCCCCCCAATGGGACATGTTACATCCGCCCCTGAAGAGAGGAAGAGAGAGAGAAAGGAAACGTAAGACAGCAGAGAAAGATGGACAGTAGTTAATGAGCAGAGCACCCCTTGCCTAGGGAAAGACGTTTAGCCAACAGACAGCACAGCACTGAGATGAGATTTCTAACTCTCTCAAGTCCACTGTAAGATCTGTGCTTCCCAACAAAGTCAAGACCTCAAGAAGACAACAAACATCTAACATAGCTCTCTCGGAGTCTTAAATCATTATTATGAATATTATAGCCGTTTTATTCTCTTCGCAGTGTTCAGTGGGATGTGCCAATTGAGCTGTCACACATTTTCCAATTACCTGTGCAATTGGCTGCGATGTTCTGTTCAAGTGTCAAATGGACACGTAATGGTCAACCGCATAAAATTCTTAATGACGTTCAAGCTATTTTATGCACCAAAAAAGGCGAGGGAAAGAAAAGTAGTGAAGCTGTGCAATCATCCATGCTTGCAGTTGTCTCTTAAGTTTTAAATAACATGTTCCTTTTCGCTGGTGGTGTGATCTGGACAGAGATCACAGAGAGCACCATGGGATGTCTTGAGTCTTTCACTACAGAAATGAGACTCGAGTAACAATATTCCGCAAAGCAATTAAACTTTAAAATGATGTTGCTGCCGTGGCAAAACCTTTTCCTTCTAACTTCAAAGACAGAGTTCAGGTTGAGAAAGACGCCTGGGATCAGACTTCTATATACCGGATTTCCACCCTGCTATTTGTGACTGTGTGTCGGCCTGTTGAGCCAAATGACCACTGTATCTTCCATAGCTTTTGTCACTTAAGTTCTACCTTCACGTTTTAAGTCTCTGATTGTTTTATACAATATTGGTTTTCAACCTTTTTCATACCAGGGCCCACTATTTATTCAGAATTTGAACCAGGGACCACCGTTTATTGACATTTTTAGCCCCACACACCCCAAAACTAAAGATTTATTTCGCCTTTGTTCAAAATAACAGGCTGGATTTTGGAGAAAACAAAATAGTGGATTAATCTTCTATAATCTCTAGTTGTGTAGACTTAATAATGGGATAATTCAGATTCAGATAATTCAGATTCAGGTGAATATTTTAATTCTTGATAGCGGTTTCATGTATCAATGAGTTACATCCCATGAACCAACTTTCGATTTAGACTGCGGACTACCTGGAATCCTATCAGGGACCACTGGTGGACCACCTGTTGAAAAGCCCTGCCATACTGCACTTAATGTACATACTGTACTACTGTACAAAGTAGTTCTTAGAGTGAGCTTTGGTCAAGTATGTATAGGTCAATGGGATAACCTTGCCATTAAAGAAGAGTTCTGTGTATTTTGGGGGGGAAGCAGATGGTGTTGGTTTGCCCTGGAGGGGTGAGGGGGAGGTCTCTATGTCCCACCTGGGAGGGTTAAGAAGGGTTAAATCTAATCCCCTCACTGTTTCTGCAAGTGCGTGCATGCGTGCATACGTGCGCACACGTGTGTGTGTGTGTGTGTGTGTGTGTGTGTGTGTGTGTGTGTGTGTGTGTGTGTGTGTGTGTGTGTGTGTGTGTGTGTGTGTGTGTGTGTGTGTGTGTGTGTGCACACGCATGCGTGTGTGTGTGTGTGTGTGTGTGTGTGTGTCTAGATGCTGGGTAGCCTCCTAATACAATTACTGTACATACAAAGAGTTCAGATTATGTTCTGGTCATTGTCATCCGCAGGCAAAGCTTTATTGTCTCCAATCTCTCCATAGTAAGTAGTAGCAAAGAAGAGATATGTAGTCTGTCAAATGTCTCTGGCGACAGCCCTGTCCTGTAATACGACAGACAATACTCACTGTGGTAGTATTACTGTGCTCACGTACTGTAGCTCACTGGATTACATTGTACTCTGTAGAGATGAGCTTGACTATGAGCAGGGGCGGATTGGCCATCTGGAGTACAGGGAGTTTTCCCCGTGGCCTGTGCCACCTAGTGGCCTGGACAAGATCCAAAATGCACTAGTGGCACTTCCAAAATGCACAAGAATGTGCTAGATGCTCGCCTGGAACATACAGATCAAAATGACCATTAATCTTCTACATTCTTTAGTTGTGTAGACTTGGGGCTAAGTCACATGATGAATATTTTAACTCTTGAGGGTGTAAAAATGAAACCAAATGGACCCGCAAGGGTCCATTTGGTTTCATTTTTACGCTCTCAAAGAGTTACATCTGGTTAACCAGCTGCCCCCCCTCCAGGGTGGCCTGGCAAAGGCAAAATTGTCCCGGTGGGAAAATATGTGCCAGTCCGCCCCTGACTATGAGCATCCATAACAGTCCAGTTGACTCTAGAGCAGGATGGCAGTGGCTCAGGGGTAGAGTCACCAGATGGTAACCGCAAGGTTGCTGGTTCGAACCCCGACCTCCCTAGAGTTAGTGTTGATGTGTCCCTGAGCAAGACACTTAAGCCCAAATTGCTCCTGATGTGCTGGTTGTGCCTTGCATGGTCAGTGTATCAGTGTATGATTATGAGTGAATGTGATGCATGCAATCTATGTAAAGCACCTTGGAAGGCGCTATATGAATGCACCATTTACCATTTTACCATTTACCAGGATTTCACAAAGTGGGTGCCACACCTAGGGTGCCGTGGAGCAAGTCCAGGGGTGCCACAGAATACCACTCAGACCATTGGTTCCAAAACCTGTTATATTGAACCGTACCACCTCAGAAAATATTTGTCCCTCCATGTACCACCATGATAACTTATGTTAAAATACAGGAGCGTATACCTGCCCATTTCATAAGCGAAACTGATAGTTTGAATGTGATTAATCCGTTCTCAAATCTTCATCATATATCTATTAATGGCTAGGTCTGCTGTCATGCTCAATTCAACATGGCTGGAGAGTATTGCATTTTGTACTATGGTAGGCTATATGTTTTGGTTATTCAGGAGTCAGGACTGCTGTCAATGATTCAACTATTTACAATGTTGATTTCATTGAAGAATACTACAGTATAACAACAAATGTTGACTACCTTTTATCACTGACAAAAGCAAAATGTATATCGCTCTGATATACCAGTCCATATCTATATATAGGCATGCCGATATAAGGCCAATATCAGAGATCTTCATATATGGGCATGAAATTGACATGGACTGGCAGATACAGGGGTCTTCATATTTGGGGACAGAAGGGTACTCTGACAACACTGCTCCCAACACAATCACTTTCACTGTTGAATTTGCTGTGGTTACCATAGCAACCTGATTGCAGTCAGAGTCACTATGAGCCAGTCTGAAATCATTCAACTCCATATATGGAGCTAGCAGACAGGTCTGACATCAACACATTGTGACATGGATGGCTTGCTCTACAGCTATATAAAGGAGGACAATTGAACACCAACTCACATTCTCCCAAACAACAAGACTATTCTAACGACTTACAATAATCCACGTATCACACACACACACATCGGATTCTAACCAACGGCCTCCTGATGAACTTGTCTTCTGTGCTCCTCCTGTTGGCCGCCCTGCTCTTCGGTCCCGGGGCGGTGGCCATGGAATCGGTCATCGGCATCTACGGAGAGACCACCAGGGTTCCCTGCGATGACGCTATGCCCCCATGGGACACGCACATCCTCACCATGTGGAGACGCATCCAGGGCGACGGCACCGCGTTCGTGCTGACCAGGCGCTTCCACAACGCCACGGCGGACGACAGCCACGACTTAAACAACACCACAACCCGTCCTCACCCCGAGCCGGCCTTGATGGACACTGACAGCCCCCATGATCCCCGCTTCAGCATCGACCCCAGATCCGGCCTGGTTATCGAACGGATCTCGGTGGCGGACAGTGGCGTCTACACATGCGTGGTCCTCTCCCAGTACGACGTACGGACGCGCAGCGTCAACGTCGAGGTCTACACCACCGTCCAGCCCGAGATCGTGGACCGAGCGGAGCGCCTGGTGAAGGACAGGCTGGTGCCGTTGGGGACGTGCGTGGTGAGAGCCGCCCGCCCCGCCGCCCGGATCACCTGGCAGAGAGACGGCCTGCCGCTGGCGGCCGACGGGAAACGCGTCGTCATCGTCTCCGACGTGACGACAAACCCCGTAACGGAGCTGTCCACCACCTCCTCTTCTCTGAGGTACGCGGCCACCAAGGAGGACGTGAGCGCACGCTTCAACTGCCGCTCCGACCACAAGCTGGGCGCGGTGGAGTCCGACGTGACTCTGACCTTTCCTGTGGTCTACTCGACGGGGGAAGCCGCCATCTTCCCCCTGGTGGTGGGCGTTTTCACGGCCGTAGCTGCCGTGCTGCTGGTCCTGAGCGTCGTGTTCGCAAGGCGCTTCTGTTGTAGGCCTACGACGCAAGAGGAGAACAACCCCATCCCCGCGGTGTGAGGAGAAACCTTGGTTCGGATAGGTGGCGGGTGGTGGGCCAGAACTGCCGATCAATCCCACCCGTGTGCCCATATAAGGGCATAGCCTCATTTACAGGGGTGACCTAGCAAAAAGGTTTGCAAACCTCTGCATGATCTAGTGAGGCAGGCCTGGAAAGATGAATCTATACCACAATCAATGATCATTTTGAAAGAAATAATAAAGAATGCTGCAACCAAATATGGAGAATTTTTATATATCTTGCTTGCGCAAGAAGACGCTTGCACGTCTTACTTGTGTCCTAAAACAAACAAACAAACAAACAAATAAACAAAATAATACCCTAGATTCCAATAATGCCTTTAGGGTATTTTGTATGCATTCTGTATGCCAGCTTTGCAAATGGTATACTTTTCCGTCTCAGGCTTTTCTATTTGCAATCTATCTTGTTTGTTTTCGCCATTTATCATCTAATTCAACTTGTGTCATGGTGTCAAGACCCACATTTCATGCGCTCAACAACACTGAAACCTTAATATTTGAGCGCAGCAAATTCGGTCACAGTGTCATTCATCATTGGGCTCTCCAGGAATTAGAATGGAGCGCTCCCATTCTGCCACGGTCGGGTGGAAACCTCACAAGCGCAGCATTTGGTGCTTGTTATGGATGTGCGGCAATTAGTGCTTTGACTTATCTACATACATCATACATGGATGTTGTAGCTCGCCGTGCGACACGTTGCAGCTAGTTGTGAGCTTGATTTACTATTTCTGCTATTTTCATTCTATGGCAGAATTCTTTTTCTTTTTGTGGTGATCAAATAATTAAATGAGTTTTTTTTTCATTATTGTGAGAACAATGACTTCCATTTTTGCCAAAATGGTTTCTATTAGCATAGATCAGGGTTTTTCAACCTTTTTATTCATACCAGGCCCACTATTTATTTTGCATTTTAGCCACAGACCACCATTTGATGTTCAGTGTAGTCTCTTGGACCCAAAACTATAGGAACTATAGAAAACTATAGGAAAATGTTGGTCAAAATAACAATTCTTTTGCATTTTCTTTTTTTTCTAACTGTGTAGATTCTTGAAAATTAAGTAATGTAATGTTTAACTATAATTTAACTCTTGAGAGTGTAAAATGATCATTTTACAATCTCAGGAGTTCCAGATCTTTAAGGGTCCATTTGGTTACCAACTGTCCATTTAGCTGGGGACCACCTAGAATCCTCTCAGGGACCACTGGTTGAAAACCTCTGGCATAGATTCCCCATCGATGATGGACAGTTAATTCTGAAATGTCCAAATCACTCCTGAGACATGGACACGGGGCGTAGCAAAAGGGTGTCATTTGATGAATATTTCTGATGACTAATTTGTCTGAAGATAGGTTGAAAAACGGCAAATTAAATCCTGTTTATTTATGCGCTCCCCTTTTATTCCCCGGGCGAGTGTGTGGGCTTCAAAGTTCTGGGTACTGTGACACCCATGTGAAGTGTGAACACGTGTGACACCATTTGTCTCTTAGTCCCTTTTAGCTGTCACGTGGAGTTTGGAGGTACGGCGCGCTTTTAATCTGGCAGCCTGCGGCAAACTGTTGTTCTTTCTGATGAATACATCCGCAGAATGAGACTGACAGGGACTGAGATGCAACGTAGCTCTCCGGAGGAAGCTGTGCGTGTGCGTGTGCGTGTGTGTGCGCGCGCGCGCATCCACGCATACACTCCACCAAATATATTTACGGGTACAAGTACATGTGTATAATAGTAATTAGGGCTGCAACGATTAAAGGGGAAGTCCACCAATTTTCAACAGTGGCTGGTTAACCAGATGTAACTCTTTGAGAGCGTAAAAACCCAGATAGCAAAATCCATTGATTCAACGTTGAATCAACGTTGAATCAATGTTGAATCCATTGATTCAACGTTGAATCAACGTTGAATCAATGGATTTTGCTATCTGGGAATGAAACCAAATGGAAAGGGTCCATTTGGTTTCATTTTTACACCCTCAAGAGTTAAAATATTCATCATGTGAATTAGCCCAACTTAGTCTACACAACTAGAGAATGTAGAAGATTAATGGTCATTTTGATCTGTATGTTCCAGGCGAGCATCTAGCGCAATCTAGAGCATTTTGGAAGTGCCACTAGTGCATTTTGGATCTTGTCCAGGCCACTAGGTGGCGCAGGCCACCGGGAAAACTCCCTGTACTCCAGATAGCCAATCCGCCCCTGCCTATAACCATTTCTTTGTCTCTCTCTCTCTGTCTCTCTCCCTCGGCAGATGCCCCGGTGGCAGAGCTCCATGACCTGTTCTGTAAGAAGCTGCAGCAGTGCTGCGTGCTGTTTGATTTCCTGGACTGCGTGGCCGACCTGAAGGGCAAGGAGATCAAGCGCGCCGCTCTCAACGAGCTGGTGGAGAGCGTGGCCACCAGCAGAGGGGTCCTCATAGAGCCCCTCTACCCAGAGGCCATCAAGATGGTGAGGCACCATAGGGTGGGGAATGTGTCACTGTCCACAACGGAGGGAATTGACCTTTTGCTTCGGTTAAAACAGGGGTTTTCAACCTTTCTCATACCAGGGCCCACTATGAATGTCTGAAAGCGCCGTAACTCCTCACTGACTGCACCAATCACTCTGACATTTCACATGGTCATTGACCATAATATTAGGACTAGAGACTAAGAAGCCATTTTTAACCAATTGTTAATTAATCTTTAAATTAATAGTGCATTACATTTTCCCGGTCGACTTAACATGGGAAGTTTGAGCTACAGGCCACCATTTGATGACATTTTACTTTTGTCCACAATACCAGGCTGGATTTCAGAGAAAAAAACAGTCAATCATACAGATCAAAATGCCCATTACTTTTCTACATTCTCTAGTTGTATAGTCTAATTCACATAATGAATATTTTAACTCTTGAGAGTCTAAACATGAAACCATTTGGTTTCATTTTTACGCTCTTAAGAGTTACATCTGGTTAACCAGCGTTCCATCATTTAGCCTGGGGACCACCTGGAACCCCCTCAAGGACCACTCCCCGGACCACTGGCTGAAAACCACTGGTTTAAAAGAAAAATCACACCCGTTCGCCCGCACTGAACGAAGGCACTCTTATCTTTGTACATCATCATGACGTGAAATAGACACTATGCCTGTCAGTGCTGGAGTGGGACAAAAAAAAATATTCTGTGACGTGGGCAAAACAAGGCAGAGAAGCGGTTTGAGCAAATCATAACAATTGAATCGTCAAGAGATCTAAAGGTCAAAGGCCCTTTGGCAATGAGTGTGAGCTTCAGTTCCTGAGGGATCCCCACAGCCCTCTACCATATTAGCTGAATTTCATGAAAATAACTGGCACAGAACTGATAAAGAGGCGGAATGTTCATGAAAACAAAACTAATAAAGAACAATAGCAATAATCATTGCGATTTAAATAGGGCTTCACACTTGCTTTGCAGTGCTCAGGCCCTAATAAGTTATTTTTTAATGTATTTTTTTAGCAAATGTAGTCGAACTACAAGCTCACTATCTGCCTATAATGAGCTTATACAAAATGATGACATGCCCAAATTCGACACGACTGCTTGAAAGTGTTTGTAAATGTTTTTCAGACCGTCCATTATGAGCAGAGTCTATTCAAACTAAAAACAACTTTAACATCCTGCTCTATTTGCACTCAAGGAGCACACATACTGTACATTAGTCACAGTATTCCCTCTATCATCATTTATCCAAAGACATTGCGCTATAAATGTAGACAATGTTTTTTTTTCCCCCTCAGTGCAGTATGGATTGTAAAAGCTTCAAATCTTTGATTGTATACAGTACATGTGCCAAATTCCAGCTAAACACTAAACTGTTGTTGTTGTTGTAGTTATTGCCGTTTTTACATGTATCAGCGCTAGTTTTTCCTTTTGCATAATAAATAAGTGTAGTGAAATTGTTTTTACTGTAATATCACTATGCTTATATCATGGAGGTTGGGTATATGATTTCACTAGCTTGCAGCCATTATGCTGGAAATGGCAAACTCACAAGACGAGAGACAGGAGAAAGAGAGGTGGACTGATGGTGTGGCGCTAAAGAGAAAGGAGAGACTTATTGACGACTACGACTAAGAGCTGGAGAGAGGGAGAGAGAGAGAGAGAGAGAGAGAGAGAGGTGGGGGTGCTTCAAATGGAACATTATCAGAGAGGGAAAGCGAGGAGGGCAATGAAGGAAGAAATATACCAGTGGATTGATTTCACTTAAGGTTAGGTGGTAGTGAGGCGCAGTGATGGGCAAGTTACTGGGAAAATGTAGTAAGCTACACTACTTGTTACTCTTGAAAAAATGTAGCTAAGCTACACTACAAGCTATCACCAGAAACTTTTAGCAAGCTACGCTACAAGCTACACAACAAAAGTAGCTTGCTACATCAACACTACATACTGTATATACAGTATGCTGTAAATATATATCTCAACTTAATGTACAACTTTGTAGATAATAATAATTACCATAATATAAATAAAAATCATAATAATAATCTAGGGGTGGGTTTGAACCTAGGATGGTAGCATGTCTAAGTTTTGGGATGTATATTAGAGATTTTCTACCCATTAAAAATGGGCAGAATTCGAAAATGTGTGTGGGGAAAATGTAGTAAGCTACATTCCTTGTTACTCAAAACAAGTAGTGTAGCTTCACTACAAGCTATTCCCAGAACAAATGTAGTAAGCTACACTACAAGCTACGGGAAAATGTAGTTAAGCTATGTAGCTTACCTACTTGGAACAAGTTACTGCCCATCACTGGTTAGGCGTTAGGTTGGGTATGATAAGTATCTGAAGAGGGCGTTCAAGGCGTACTGTTTCGTTTACTAGTCAAAATCAGCTTTTTAACTAAAACTGTGAGGTGATATTGATGTAGTTTCTGACATTAAAGCAGATCATGGAAAAAGATTTGTCAAAACAAATCTGTTTTTTCTAGATGTTCTTTTCTCACTAGCTTATCCAGCGGGGAGAAAAAAAAAGAACATCACATTAAAAATCTGTTAAAAACAATTAACACTGAAGACAGACGTTGATGTACACTGTGTGGGCCGCGGAGCTGGTTAACAAGGCATGACATTGGATTAAAATGACTAAAGACTAAACACGAGAGGGCGAGGAAGGAGGGAGATAACATACAGGACGTTATTAAAGGGGAAGTCCACCCATTTTCAACATTCTAATATGTCATTAGTATACCCTAGAGGTGCTGGGTGGACATGATAAAAACGTTCCCCCATTCTGTGTTCCCAAGAAATGGAGATCTGAAGAAAGCCACTAACATGGTGAAAAACATCTTGATGACATCATCAAGATGTATTTTCACCATGTTAATTGAATTTCTTTAGACTCTTCTTTTTTCTGAGAGCGTACAAATGGAATGGTTGCATTTTTAGGCTCTCAGAAAAAAATGATGAAAATGGGTGGAATTCCCCTTTAAGGGGAGGGAGAGGGAGAAGGATACCGTTACTGGAAGGAAGAGGAAGCTAGCAGCTCTCTATGCGCTTGTTAAATTAAAACTCCTAGGGTTTAAATGTCCAGGGAAGCAGCTTGAAATAAGCATGTGTGAACTTGTCCCCTTTTGAAGTCCCAGTGGTGGCTGGGATGTGGTCATGTGGTGCGACTCGGAGAAGTTTCATTAATACGAACACAGGTCATGGGAATAGATGAAAAGGACTTTCTGTAGAAGCGCAATGGCATATTTTGGCCTGTAATGCTTTACCGTTAGTCGATAGTAGCCTAAGATTTGACGCCGTCGTAATGAGTAGGGCTGGGCAAAAAAATCGATATGCCAATATATCGCAATTCTTAATGGCATGATATCAATATCGAATCACCAGGTTTAAGATCGATTTTTATTTTTTTATAATATATATGTAGGCCTATTCATTAATTTGTTCATGTCAGAAATACTGACTGACGTTATCAGGCTGCATTGATGTGTATGATTGCACTTTTTGTTTTTGCTTTAAAATGTTCTGGTTAATTTGGTTCCATTTGTACGTCCTCAGAAAAAATCTTGAAAATGCGTTTAATTAATAAAAGCACAGTCATTTGTGGCAAAAAATGTGACATATCGAATTGAATCACAGTATAATTAAGAATCGCAATTTACAATATAAATCGATTCAGAACCCTAAATATCGATGTTGTATCATGATGTAAGTGAATCGTCCATCCCCTAATAATGAGTAATGACTGATTTTACTTGCTCGATATACTGTAGCCAATCTACAAGCTCGCTATGCATTTTGGAGATGGAGGCATACTGTGGTTAGACACATCATCGGTCAGACATACGTTAGGGCAGTGGTTTTCAACAGGTGGTCCGGGGACCACCAGTGGTCCCTGAGAGGATTCCAGGTGTAACTCTTTGAGAGCATAAACATGAAACCAAATACCCTTGCGGGTCCATTTGGTTTCATGTTTACACTCTCAAGAGTTAAAATATTCGCCATGTGAATTAGCGCAAGTCTACACAACTATAGAATGTAGAAGATTAATGGTCATTTTGATCTGTATCTTTGACTGTTTTCTCCGAAAGTCAGCTTGCTAGACAAGAAATATTTAGTTTTGGGGGTCTGTGGGGCTAAAATGTCATCAAATGGTGGTCCGTGGCTCAAATTCTGAATAAATAGTGGGCCCTGGTATGAAAAACGTTGAAAACCACTGCGTTAGGGGTTTAGATAGGGTTGAGGTTAGGTTTAGGTGAGTGCCCCATGGGATGCATTAAAGGTTTGGGAGAGGGTGAAGGTGAGGTTTAGTTGTGCTGCCGTGGGGGGATAGAGTTAGGGTGACGCTTTGAGAGGGTCTGTAGTTTAATCTAACCACACGCTGCAACGCCTTGTGCTGCTATTTTCACCATGCAAACCAAGTGTAAAATGACCTATGTTGCATCTCTTGTCCACTATAATCCCTTCCTAACATTTTAGTTTCACTTTTATTTGCAGACCAAATTGTCAATATGTTGAGTCTTGAGTTCAACACCCAATGCATGTCTAGCATCCCGAAAAAAAAATTAGCCAACAAACATTTTTCATCATGGTATTAGTTGACAAAATCAACCCTGCTTGGACACTTGGACACTTTGGGCAATATTTTGCACCACCTCTTAACCCTTATCTCCAAACGCATTTGTTATTTTTACTATGTTGCTAATCCTTTTAAAGTAGTTCAAATGGCCTATCTACAAGCTCACAACGTGTCGAAGTAGATTGGCTGGTTGAATTATTTTAAAATGTTTTTCAAAAGAGTAAAAGAAAAAGCAAATACATTTTCGGGGAAAGGCATGGTGCAATTTTGTGTTTTTCTGTGTGTCTTTGAACACCCCCCCCCCCCCCCCAACACACACACACACACACACACACACACACACACACGCACACACTCAGTGACCGACACAGAGCTTCATGACACTTTTATCTGATCTTGTGGATATTTCTTCCTTATGGCGTACTATTACACCATAGCCATGGCAGCCAGCGGTATGAGGGACACATGGGAAATGGAGAACTCTGTCCTAAAGCCCCTTGGCTGTCAGCTGTCCTAACCTTGAGCCTGTCACAACATAATAAGTCCTCAGACATGGCAGCAGAACTAAAGTGTAAAACAACATGAATCGCAGTAGAATGATAACGTAAAAAGCAAACAAAACAAACGGAAAGATTAAGAGACTGAAACGGCTTAATTTACGTGCGTGTTCACAAACCTTGCCCTACACATACATTAAATTCATATTGACAAAGTATTATATGTATCTCAAAACATAGCTTGGAAATAATCCACACACTTGGCTGCCTGTTTCTCTGTGACAGGTAAACAAACATTTCCATGCACTCCAGGGGCGGATGTAACATTTCCCAATTGGGGGGGGGGGGGGGGGGGGGCAGAAGAAAATGGTAAGGGGGCAGCTTCATCGCCCATGTTGCTTCGCGCCATGGGCGATGAAGCCGCACCCATACCATTTTCAGTAGTGTTTCAAATACTTTTAAATATAAGCACTGAAATATCTTGGGTTGTTTTGCATGCCTTCATGTTTGGTGGGGCAGAATGGGCATTTAGGGGGGCATTGCCCCCCCATGCCTATGCCTAGATCCGCCCCTGATGCACCCACATGCAGCAGAGGTTCATCCAGTACCCTGTAGAGATGCAACATTCTGAACACACAGCTTTCCGCTTCAGAGTGAAACTACTCCTAATAGCCATTCTGTCTTTAATGTTACACAAATCATGGATTTTTTAAATTATCATTATTATTATTTTATATTTTATTTATTTTTACAAATTTCTTTATTGATTTTATCACAATAAAATCATTACATAGGAATGAGCAAAGTGTGTGTTTTTTAACCAAAAAGAAACATTTTTTTTGTTTTTCTTTTTATTGATTTTTGCATTTTTAAGACAAAGAAAAAATAAAGGCCACAGATACGTATAACCACAGCGTAACATCCCATAAGTGTTTTCTACCGTAATAATAATTTATTATTTGTGGTTTTCCAGATCTCTGTGAATATCTTCCGGACTCTCCCACCCAGTGAGAATCCCGAGTTTGATCCAGAGGAGGATGAACCAACGCTGGAGGCATCCTGGCCACACTTGCAGGTATGCATGCACACACACACACACACACACACGCACACACACACACACACACACACACACACACACACACACACACACACACACACACACACACACACACACACACACACACACACACACACAGAGAGAGAGCTGACCGATTCCTTTTCGTTGCAACGTGAGCTTGTAAATTGGCTAGTTTTCGGTGAAGAAATTTGGCGTAGAGGGCAAAACAGGAGGGGATCAAGTATAGACCCCTGGGGGATCCCTGATCAACAAATTATTTATGACTCAAGTAGTTTAGCTGACCTGACCGTTCCATCTGTGTGTGGGTTTGTGCATTGTGTGGAGTCGGTTGGGTCTTCTCCTCTTCCTCCCACGCGGGCAGGCCTTCACTGACTGCGTGTCCTCTGGGATATTCCAGCGTACTCACGTGATGCCTCTTCCTGGCCTTCTGCAGGGTGACTCATTGCAAGCAATCAGAGTCCTTTGAAAATCAATGAAAGTGAGGCAGAGGTGGATGCCTTGTTCCACTGACTGACTGCTCCAATCTTTGCAATTTACAATTTAGGCGTTTTACAGACACTCTTAAATCATTCTGTATACTGTACTTGTGGTGTTTTAACTTTCATTGAAAAATAGCGGGCGTTCACGGCTCATAGCGCGCCACAGAGTGGCGCGCTATGAGCCGTGAACACCTGCTATTTTTGCGGAGAATGCAGCAGAAATCTTTCAGTGCGTTCTTTCAGAGCAAATGTTTTGTAGAATCTACAATGTCATAACAAAATGGGTTAATCCAGAGCGACTTGTGAGAAGCAAGAACAGCACATGGTAATTCAGAAAATGCATAGAATTAGTCATCTGCAGTAGGATCATAAGTAAACTATCATCTGTCTAACTGTAAAATATTTGTATGTTGAAACTATAAACACGATCAATAGTGTTGTGTATCCATGTTCTGAATGTATGACGCATGGCGTAGTCATGCACTGCTGCAGAAAAATCATTACTTTTCAGGAAACGTAAGAAAAGGTTTATACAGTACATTTTCTTTGTGAAATAGTGAATAGCTCATATAAGCTCATACTGCATGCGAGTAGAACAGCTATTTTCACTGCTATTTGTTGACACTTTTGTAGGACAAAGCAGTAGCTAAGTGATGAAAAAAACATTATGTTGAATTATGGAGGTATACGTTTTCTACTTGTCAGCAAAGCTATGATCTGTACACGATCTTCTGATCTTATGATGCAAAGTGTTGCTGCACTATGTTATGAATTTGTACTGAACATGATCTGAAATCCTGATCCATGATGGTTCAGGACTGGTCTTAGTCTTTCCCAGATTATCCTGCTCAGGCGTTTTCCTGGAATTGGGAACCGTGTTAGCTTTTTTGGGGGGTAGTTTTATCAGATGGCCTTTTGGGTCCAATTGCTTGGTACAACATACATTACCTTTCCTCTGTGCTAGATGTGTCCAGATAACAGATAAAACCCTTGTTTTTCACCATTTTTCCTCCTATGATAGAGTGCTCCTTCGTTCATAGAAAGGACCATTGGTAACCAAATGGACCCTTTTAGATCTGTAACTCTTGAGATTGTAAAATGAAACCAAACAGACCCGTAAGGGTCATTTTACGCTCTCAAGAGTTAAATTATATTTAAACATCTGAATTACCTAATTTTCAAGAATCTACACATTTAGAAAATGTAGAAGAATCGCTATTTTGACCAACATTTTGTCAGTTATTTCTCCTAAATTAGTCTGAGAGACTAAACTCAACATCAAATGGTGGTCCTCCGTGGCTAAAATGCAGAATAAATAGTGGGCCCTGGTATGAAAATGGTTAAAAACCCACTGCTCTAGTTCATTTTGGTGCATTTTTGGAAGTGCCACTAGTGCATTTTGGATTTTGGCAGTTGGCAACACTGGACAGAATAGAGGGTAATTCAATGGTTAATCCAAACACATTGCTCCAGTTGCATAGAAATACCGCAAAAGCACAGGCCTGGCAGTAGTGACTCCCTCCTGAGGGATCCTGAGACGGGTCAAGGCCAGAGAGTCAATCCCTCCATCTGGTCCTTGGTCTGCCCTGGGGGTCTCCTCCTAGTGGGACGTGCATCCAGGACCTCCCCAGGGAGACGCTCCAGAGGATTGTCATCATCCTTTTGCAGGATATTTGCAGTCTTAATGGGGACATTGTTTTATACCAGTAGTTTTCAACCTTTTTGACACCTGGGACCACCATTTATTCAGCATTTGAGCCACGGACCTAAAACTAAAGAATTCTTTTGGTTTTGTTCACAATTCCAGGCTGGGTTTTGCAAACAAAACCGTGTAGACTTCTTAATTAAATAGTGCTAGTTCAGATGATGAATATTTTAACTCTTGAGAGTGTAAAAGCGAAACCAAATGGACCCGCAAGGGTCCATTTGGTTTCATTTTTACGTTCTCAAGAGTTACATCTGGTTAACCAACTTAGCTGGGGACCACCTGGAACCATCTCAAGGACCACTGATGGTCTCTGGACCACCTGTTAAAAACCCCTGTTTTATACAAATGCAACATTAGCTTAGCTTGTAGATTTTAGCTATACGCTTTGCTATTTTAATTGTGTAGAACATTGAATTTTTAGTGTATACTAATTGATTATAGCTTTTTCTTTGTGTCTCAGCTACCTCCAAATGGCACACAGTTTTGCGCTCAAAGGATTGTAATGGAAATACTGTCCAGCATTTTTATGCACTATTTTGCCCTTTTCACAGATATAGTATGTATACAACACAAGATATATTATCCTGCATACAGTGTAAACCTTTTTTGTAAAAGAAAAATGTGGTCATGCGTATTATTCAACGTGTGTGTGTGTGTGGTGTGTGTGTGTGTGTGTGTGTGTGTGTGTGTGTGTGTGTGTGTGTGTGTGTGTGTGTGTGTGTGTGTGTGTGTGTGTGTGTGTGTGTGTGTGTGTGTGTGTGTGTGTGTGTGTGTGTGTGTGTGTGTGTGTGTTTTAGTTGGTGTATGAGTTCTTTCTGCGTTTCCTGGAGAGCCCAGACTTCCAGCCCTCCATGGCCAAACGCTACGTTGACCAGAAGTTTGTCCTACAGGTACAGTAACACCAGGTCCTCTGCATGTACGACGTGCACTATATTACACACACATCTGTGTGCACATCCGCACATCTTTGTGCATCACATCACCCTTGACATTCACCTTGTATGTTTGCGTGTGTTTGTGCGCGTGTGTTTGTATGGATGTGGATGTTCACGTGTGTTTTGATGCGCCCTTGCACCTGCTTTTGTGCTTGTGTGTGTGTGTGTGTAGCTGCTGGAGTTGTTCGACAGCGAGGACCCCAGGGAGAGAGAGTATCTGAAGACCATCCTACACCGTGTCTATGGAAAACTACTGGGCCTCCGCGCCTACATCCGGAAACAGATCAACAACATCTTCCTCAGGTATCGTCACCATTGATTTGCATGCACGCACCTGCAAGCAAATACGCCTCTATAGATATACTGTATGTATATACAATACATATATACCGGTATATGTTTTAAGGAGGGGTGGTACTCAGTAGTGCTATTGTCTCACAGCTAGAAAAAGGTTCGATTCCCACTGTGGACGTTGTGGGTGCTGGGGGTGCGTTCTCTCCTCCGTGTCATTAGTGCCCATACGCAAAGGAGGGTTGGCGAAAGGACCTCTATGTGTGGAGTTTGCGTCAGTGTTGTTTTTGTCGACTAAGACTTAGTCGACTAAGGTTTTTGATATTTTGTCGACTAATACTAGACTAAAAAAAATGATTTTCAAAAGACTAAGATGAAGACTAAATCATAACCTAAGACTAATGGAAATAAGAAACATTTTTATCTTTTTTTCTTTCTTTTTAAGTATGTGAACTAAAATGACACATGTTTCATACTGAAAACTATAAATCTCTATAACATCTATAACCAAGACTAAGACTAAATCATTTTTGACATTTTGTCGACTAAGACTAGACTAAAAAAATGAATTTCAGAAGACTAAATGGGACTAAAAGACGAAATATGTCTTATTGAAAAAACTAAGACTAAGACTAAATCAAAATATTCACAAAAACAACACTGGTTTGCATGTTCTCCCATGTCCCTTAGGGTAGGTACCCATAAAAAATTCAGTAATCCTGGTCTCTAAACTGCCTTCCCTTGGCCAGCTGTAAGTAACTGGTTGGAATAACATGTTTCTCCCCCACACACTACATCTGACCGGGGAAACTTCCCGGTCAGACATTCTGGCTTTTTCTGCTTGTATTGATAAGATGAAGGTAGGTTGAGATTAGAAGAGAGACAGGGACACATGGCAAAGGCTGTTGCGTTCGGGACAACAGTGCTGTGATATAATACTGTATGTAGCATGTAGGATGTGCTCCTTTTGGCACGTGACACACAGGAGACAAGCCGACATATGTGTGCATGAGACTAAGTCTATGTTTCTGTGTGTTTGCAGGTTCATATATGAAACTGAGCACTTCAACGGAGTCGCAGAGTTGCTGGAAATCCTTGGCAGGTATGGCAAGAAACAAACACGTATCCACATACACTTTGGGGACCACTGCTTACACAGAGAAGATTACACAAAGAAGATTTGCAGCGATATAACACTGACATCACAGTTCTTTTCTCAGCACTTCCGATTTTGCGAACTTTCACTTCGTCACCCTCGAGAGTTGAATAAAAGAATATTCAGTATTTTACTGTGTGAGAGATGGAAAGAAAGGCAAGTAAACAAGTGAAACTTACTATAATGCGAAATGCGTCACTCCTTACGCAAACTGTTTCTATGGTAGATGAGAAGGACTGGCAGAGACACAGAGAGAGAGAGAGAGAGAGAGAGAGAGAGAGAGACAGAAAAAGAGGCTTAAACAGAGAAAGATGATGGGTGAGAGGATGACAAATAAACAGCGATGAGCCAACATACACCACACATGTGTAACACGGAGCCAGAAGGCTCTATTCTGTACAATGTACATCCTAAAAAAATGCAAGAGTGGGAGGAAAAGCAGGATATATTCTATACAGGACAAAGTATGGTAAACCAAAAAAATGAATGCCTCCAGTAAAAAATATCTAGATTCGTCGTGGTGATTTAAGCAGAGCTATTCTAGCGGTGCATGGTGTGCTGGTGGCAGGGTATGAATGAGTCATCTCTCCCCCCTTCTCTCTCTCTTCCATGTCTCAAACTGTAACCTCCTTGACAACGCCTTTCAACCTACTGTACCTACAGTATAGAAGCAAATGGTCAAAGTACAGTACAGATCATTTTACTTAACCTATTTAGACCTGACGCTGTAGACTCGACAAAACATTTGCTCTGTGAGAACATATAATATTGCTGCGTCTTCACGATTTTCCCCTCCAAAAATAGCAGATGTACACGCCTTATGGTGCGCTATGAGGCGTGTACACCCGCTATTCTTCAATCAAACTTAAAGTACATTACAGAATGTTTTAAGTACACCATGCATAACTGTAACCCCATTGACTCACTATTCCCTTCTGGCATAATGATCTTTGAGTCTATCCGTCTCAGGGAACCAAACTCCTCCTTATCTACTTTCCTTCATTAATGTCTGGCTCTGAAGTGAATTTAATTACATTCATAAGGTGATCACAGTTTTGGCCTGGATTCACCTGCTGTTTCATGGAAACTTGGGGCCAGCCATTTTTATGATTTGACACGCGGATGCATTAAACTAATTAAACAAACAACAAAAGGCTCAAAACTAGGCGTTTATGCCCATGAGTTATCTTTGTGGGGGCTCAGGGGCCCGAGCCCCCATGAGAATGGAAGACTTAAGGGGCTCTGGGGCTCGGGTAGCCCTACTGTGTACAGGCACATGCGGGGCTGGTGTCGTTTGTTTTTTTTTTCAGCCCCCATGAGCACGGACACAGGATAACACCCCTAGGCGTTTATGCCCATGAGTTTCACATACATCGTAGGGACACATCTACCATTTTCAAAGATTTGGGGTTTTAGTTAACTATTAACCTTGCTTGGTGTGCATATATTTTGGTGTGGGGAAACGTGGGGGAGACCATGTAAACTCCACACAGACGTCACAGACCTCCTCGCTGCGTTGGAAACAAAATAATATTGCATTACGGAAATGTAATCTATATAGAAGTATGTTTTTAAGAAGTGCTTTAATATATGCCAGTGAATATTTTTGGACAACCTAAATTCTCTCAGGTAGGCCACTGCGGGAGAGAGAGACAGGGGGAGGTGTGTGTGTGTTTGTGCGTGTGTGTACGCTCATGCGCGTGCAGGTATAAATGCATGGAAAAGAAAGGGGTGAGGAAGGAGGCAAGAAATGCACAGCGAATGAATGCCAGTGAGAGATTGATGGATGGGAATAGAGGGTTGGAGGGTGAGAGAGAGAGAGGGGAGGGGGTGAGTGAGTCAGAGGTGGAATTGGAGGGGGAGAGAGATGAGGGTTTATTCATGCTGGTGGTAACAGGAGTATTTATAGCATCGCCCACACAAGAGAGACAGACATACCGAGAGACAGACTGATTATTTAGCCTGCAAACATGCCCACATAACAAATACCAGCAGTTTACAATTTTTCATTTAGCAGACGCTCTTAATCCAGCGCGACTTACAATATTACAAAGCAGCAGCAGCGTTATTGTTAGATTCATGCTTCCCACCGGAGTGTTATTTGAACATCACAGCATGTCACGCGGCTGGAGCTGCTCTGACTTGGGTGGAGGATCTATATGAAGCAGATCTTCATTTTTCATCCATTTTCATATCCAGGCACATTAGGTATTTGGTTTTTGAGCCGCAGACCACCATTTGAGGAGACACAAACGGACACAAAACAGATTTTTTGGTTTTCGTTGGATAAGATTTTGTCCACAATTCCATGCTGTATTGATGCGGTACCATATGGCTATAGGAGAGATATCAGACAAACGTTGAAATAACAATTAGCCTATTCTACATTCTCTATTGTGAAGACTTTTTTGAAAAGTGATTGCCAGAGTTCCGTGGTGGGAGTTCTGCTCTAGTTTTGGTGAAATATGAAGTAGTTCAGGTCATTTTGTGGAGGTCACTGGGGCCACGCAAATTAATCCAAAAAACTAACTTTATTTGTATAGTTGACCCATAAAATATTCTAAAATATTAGCACACCCCTCGTTCACTTTGTGACCCCTCTATCACAACTGTTTTTTTTTGTCCATTTCACTAAGCCCAAAAAGTAGTTCCATGTGAACGAAGGAAATAATTCAACAACACAAATTATGTTAGTTTTGTGGATTAATTTGCTTTCACTGCGTGGCCCCAGTGACCCCCACAAAATGACTGGAACTATTTAATATTCACCAAGACCAGAGCAGAGCCCCCACCACGGGACTCTAGCAATAAAGGTATTTCATACAACTTTCCAAAAACCTATCACTTTAAGTATTACAGTGTAACAATAGCAAAAGTTATAGATGCGGTTGCCAACATCATTCAAAGAAATGTGTTTCTCTTCAAAGGAACTACATGCTTACCATTCCAATGACTACAAAATTGGATCAAGAGCTTCTTATGAGGGCGGTTTCGGTACGCATCACAGCTTTATGCGAAAGCTCTACCTTTTATGTCTATGGTCTAGACCAAAATGTTGGGATCAGTGTTGAGCAGTAACCTATTATTCTAATATTATTACCCTTTCCAGCAAAAGTAAAGTAAATACATTACTCTGCCAAAATGTGTAATAAGTAATATGCCAAAACATGCACATGCCTCCTTACTTATTACTTTTGAGCTTGTTGTTGCATGTGAAAATAGAACAGATTTACAAGCTATCACCAGATAACAACAGAGATGCTGTAGTTTGTAGATCCTAACCCACCGCAGTATTCTGCACACATGACCTACGAGTTATCGCATTTGTCGCAAGTTGTCTCTAAACAGATTGTGTTGTGGGTGGGGGAGACTTAATTAATTGGGAAAGTAATATTGTAATATGTAATATATTATTCTGGCTAATAAGTAATGCAATATTGCCTTTTCTAAGGGTTCATAGGTAAAGTAAAGATATTACTTTATTACTAATATTGCCCAACACTGGTTGGGATGGGTTGGCACAGCTGTGACTCATTCATTGGGATTATGGGAGTGGGTGGGGGTCAAACTCTGCTGGGTTATTTCCAAGCATCTAACAGGCCCCTTGGGCAGGTGTACGGATGGAGGAAGGCGTGCAAAACAATTTAGGAATAGTCTTACCATTTAATCCTTTTCATATCACTCATCAGACAGACACATGGGTGGACGTTAGGCTCTTGGCTTGTTCATGATCATTTATGACTATTTCTATCTATTTGATGCATCACCAAGTGTTGTTCTTCCTTACAGTATTTTTTTCAGCCGAGGTTCATGTCTTAGATTGTTGGTTGAAACTAAAAGATGGGGGGGGGGGGGCACGGTGGAACAGTGGTTAGTGCTGTCGCCTCACAGCTAGAAGGTCCTGGGTTCGATTCCCGCTAGGGGCGCTGCTGTGAGCGCTGGCGGTGTGTCTCCTCCTCCGCGTCATCAGTGCCCATACCCGAGGCGGGGTTGGCGAAAGGGCCTTTCTGTGTGAAGTTTGCATGTTCTCCCCGTGTCCCCTAGGGTAGATACCCTCACAAAAACATGCTGTAATCCTGGGCTCTAAACTACCTCCC
This sequence comes from Benthosema pterotum, assembly GCA_039105355.1. Lineage (NCBI taxonomy): Eukaryota > Metazoa > Chordata > Actinopteri > Myctophiformes > Myctophidae > Benthosema > Benthosema pterotum. The sequence goes on from CM076986.1 coordinate 26,476,209, forward strand.
CCTGGCCAGCCGGGGCGCCTGATGGAGGGGACTGGAACTGGTTGGAATAACGTGTTCCTTCCACGCGCTACGTCCAACCAGGGAAACTCCCCCCTGTCAGGTGAAAAGAAGGCAGCTTGGACTCCTCATGCATTGAAGGAAGCTTGAGGCCAGTCCACTGCCTCCCCAGGTTGGCAGAGGATGTGTAGAGCCCAGGATCACATTAGGAATTGGCACTGGGTGAAAAAATGGGTTACAAAACCGTGGGATAAAAATATATTATAAAAAAAAGAAACTAAAAGATGGGTGTTATTCGTTTTACATTCCTTGCTTTCTTTAGTTTTAGGGATTTTAGTTATGGGATGGGGGCTGGGGCAGTCGAACATATGCAATCAATACAAACTTGATTGCAAACTTTTAAAGAAATATAGTCTACTACAGTCCCTATAGACCCCAGGAAATTATAACTGGCCATGGAAGTTCACAGGATCTACTG
>CM076986.1:26479183-26506683 GCA_039105355.1 Benthosema pterotum
TCATACATATTGCCCTTGCTTTTTGTCATAGATGCCCCCTGCTCTTCACTTGTAATCCCCCTCCCACATTGCAGTTTGCATTGGCACAGGTTGTCTTTATTCACAGACATCCACACATCATATCAAACCACATTATAGATTATTTCATCCAGTGCGGAGAGGAGAGAGGGGCTTCTTGGCCAAATTCACATGATTATTTGGGAAAATAAAAAAAAGAGAACTATACTTTTTTTTTAAATAATGTGCTTGTAGAATCTGCCTCAGAACTTGGTGGGTTAACTATCTGTGTATAGTGCATCTCTAAACACAACCGGGCCAAACACCTTGGGAATCACTGACATCTTTCTCTGTCTGTGATTCCCAAGGCGTTTGTTCTGCAGCTGATAGTTGCAGCATTTTGTCTTCTCTCGGCTGTTTCTATGGCTGCTATTATAACCTGAGCTGTGGTTCAGCTGTCTCAAAAGGTGGGGGCGTGGCGCACAGTTTATGGCTGAACCAGGGCTGAACCAAAAGTGAAAGTATGAGTGATATATATCATCATATCATAACATCATAAACATAACAAATGAAAGAAAATCTGCACATCATTTGATGCTCCCAATTATTATTTCACTTAGATGGTAACGTTTCGGGCCAAAGTCCTTCCACAGAGCTTCACAAAGGAAGAGTAGACAGTCATACATTTATATACACACCCCAAACGTTACCATCTAAGTAAAATAATAATCGGGAGCATCAAATGGTGTGCGGATTTTCTTTCATTTGTTTAGTTATGTTCTATTTTTAATCCAGCACCCTACCCAAGTTGTTGTTTTTTATGTGCGTGTTCTTTTTAATATTATTGATTTTAAACAACATCCCATAGCCCCGTTCTAGCTAATGGTGGGATAGAGGAAACGGCCAATAAGGATTTGTTTCTCACATAATAACAACTGGACCACTTTCTTGGAAACTGCAAATAAAGGTAAGAAAGCCTGGGGTGGAATTCTCCTTTAACTAAAAAAAAACCACTACCTGAGAATCGGCTATTGCGTCACCTGCTTTTTTACACCCCCTTTTCTCCCAATTTTAGCTGTTATGTCAACACCACCCACACACATTTCTGTGTTTTCAGTAACGGCTGTTGTGTCCTATAGTGACTCACCTACAGTATAGTCATGAATGTTGTTGTTCCTATATGATTTTAATTCTATGTGATTTTGATGTGCTAAATCCATTTTTGCAATGTGCCAAGTGTTAGAAATTGAATAATTACAATAACTAAACACTAAGACTGGAAATTAACTATAATTCAGATAAATTGTACTTGTGTTGTTGTTTCTACATCATTTTTATGTGCTGAATACATTTCTGCCATATGCAGAGTGTTACGTGTTATCATTTTGGTAGGACACCTACAACAGCACACCTACTGTCGAAGGGAGTGAGAGCAGCTCTTCTTTGATGTATGGCTAATGCTGACTACGAAATGGTGACTTGTGGCACTATAGACATATAATAATGCCAAAATGCCATTTGGTCTCCTGACTAGTACATGTACCAGCTACGATCCAATTACAATTTACAATTTAGGCATTTAGCAGACGCTCTTGTTCCAGAGCGACTTACAATGGTAAAAAGTTTACAATTTAATCAGGATTTACTACCTGTATTTACAGATAATGGCTCACAACAGCCTGTGATTATGCCCCTTTCACACCAAAGGGTCACCTGCAACTCCTTAGGTCCAATCCACTAAACACTAACGGTCTCGACCCTTTGGTGTGATATGGTGCATTGACTTCCGTGTGTTGAACCACTTTCGACAAGTCACATCACACCGCAATGGACTGCAACCGCAACAGTCTTGTGTCTTTGGTGCGATTATGGCTTAACACCTAGACAAAGTAAAACACTCAAAATGTTTGTAGCTGCGGTGACATATTGCATCCTTTTATACTTATTCTTTATGAAACTATCCCATTCCAAAAAGTCATTATCAAACAGCTGAGACAGTGGTCATGGAAAACAACATATTTTTGGCTTGGAGTAAGACTATGTGCTATGAATTTTCTCACACAATGCTCCTAGAGAGCAAAGCTTTATTTATTTTTCTTTCGCTGAGGTTAATTAACTTGTGCAGGTACCATAAGTAAGAACATATCCGTCGGCCAGACACCCAGCCTCCTTTAATTCTCTGGAATAGAATGAGCGCGGCCAAACGTAACAGCCCCCGGTTCGAACCTGAGTGTCTGTTAACATGCTCTTCAGTGGCACCTTGACAGTCCTACAATCCCGCCTTAATCCTTAGCCTAACAACGGCACACAGTGACGGCACCCACAAAAGCCTGACCCAGCAACAGAGGCCGCCGTTGTGTTTACCCGCAGCTTCACGTCTTAAAGCCGCACTAATGCTTTAAATAGTTTTAACCACTTGGCTGCTTGCTTGATTTACCCCCCCCCCCCCCCCCCCCCCCCCCTTTACTCTCTCTCTTCTCATTCCGTTCTGGCAGGCCTTCCTTTCACCCTCTCTTCCTCCTCCACTTCTTCCTCCATCTCATCCCTCTGTCGCTCTCTCTCCCTCCCACCTTCCCCACAAACACACCGCTGCCCGTCCTGTCACCATCGCTTTGTGAACGTGTGAAACCAGTAACGGGAGAAGGCAGGGGTGGATCTAACGTTTCCCAATTGGGGGGGCAGGAGAAAATGGTATGTGGGCGGCTTCCCATACCATTTTCGGTTACAGGACTTATATTAGGCAAGTCAACATCAATAATAACACCAGATGTTGTTGAGGTTGCAACAGACGCAGCATGCATAAAGCTAAAGGTCTGACTCAGAGAGTTTTCTGTTTTCAATGATGACATGCTGTTGGTTTAGTGGAGAAATAACTGCAGTTAGTTAGTAGCAGTAGTAGTGTTTCAAATCATTTTCAATATAAGCACTTTCATTTGTAATATATTGGGTTGTTTTGCATGCCATGGTGTTTGGTGGGGCAGTCTGGGCATTTAGGGGGCATTATCACCCCCCCGCCCCCCATGCCCATGCCTAGATCCTCCCCTTAACGGGAGAAGCAAGCGAGGGACCGAGGGGGGGGGGGGGAGGTCAGACGGAACAGGTCAGAGAGGAGAGCGGGTCGTTGGAGACCGTATAGAGAGCATGTCAGGAAAAACGGAGGGAAAATGAGTAAGAGAGAACGTGCGGCGGACGCCAGGGGCCAAGGATGGAGTGAATCTGAAGCCTTGGCCTGAGGCAACCTCAAGGTCTGGTTTGTCTCTTTTAAAAAAAAACAAGATGAATGGCCCACTGAATCTCAACCTGATGATTGTAACATGGCCCCAACATAATTGGCAAAACAGTAAAAGATCATAGCAATATTATACTACAGGACGCTTTTCACTGTTTCAATGGTTCATCTATCCGTCACCTTGAAAGTGACATATTATTTTGCAGCAGTATTTTGTAGAACGGTTTCGTTGAATGTAGCCATTCAACGATTTTCACACACACACACACACACACACACACACACACACACACACACACACACACACACACACACACACACACACACACACACACACACACACACACACACACACACATTGTGTGTGTGTTTTACTAAGTCTAAATCTATAGAGGGTTTAAATGGTTGACTCGAGATTTAACTCAGATTTACAGGAACCCATGGGATGTTACAGCCAGAGGAAAAGTTTTAACACTATCTCAGAATGCCCCTTGTGTGTGTGTGTGTGTGTGTGTGTGTGTGTGTGTGTGTGTGTGTGTGTGTGTGTGTGTGTGTGTGTGTGTGTGTGTGTGCGTGTGTGCGTGTGTGCGTGTGTGCGCGTGTGCGCGTGTGCGCGTGTGTGTGTGTGTGTGTGTGTGTGTGTGTGTGTTTTGCGGTTTCCCCCTCCACCCAGGGCCGGTTGCCGTGGCAAGTGGGCACCGTGGCGACGGAGAATGTGTGTGTGTGTTTACATCGGAAGGAGTGATGTCACACACACACACACACACACACACACACACACACACACACACACACACACACACACACACACACACACACACACACACACACAGTATATGCATCCACTATGCATACAGTGTATAGCATGCATCATCTATTCAATGCTCAGTGAATATAAGGGCAAAAAGTATTTGTGGTACAATTAGAAATAAACAATCGAACACACACGTGTGCATGTGCGGGCGCACACACACACACACACACACACACACACACACACACACACACACACACAGCTGTGACATTTGTAACATTCGGAAAACTTCTCTTTCCGATCTTTAGCAGTATCTAATCCAGAGGGATGAAGGCCTTTGTCTCCTTGTCAGGAGTGTGTGTGTGTGCGTGTGTGTGTGTGTGTGTGTGTGTGTGTGTGTGTGTGTGTGTGTGTGTGTGTGTGTGTGTGTGTGTGTGTGCGTGCGCGCGCACACACACGTGTCTACATGCACATTCTTTGAGTATCTATTTTGAGTGCCTATGAGTGTGTGGGTGTTGCACGTCGACAGAATGTGATGAAAAACAGACTTACCTCTTCTGTGTGTGTGCGTGCACGCCTGTGTGTGCGTGTGTGTAAACTAATCGTCTCTTCTGTATCCTCATAGCTGGCCTACTGTGTGGTGCAGTTCATGGAAAAAGATGCTACAGTGACTGAATATGTAAGTCGGTGCCTGGCTGGTTCTTTAGCATACAACTTCCAACCTAGTGTGACATGAACCTGACCTCTTGCCCACTGACTCTATCCAGTGGGAAAAAGTAAACAAAAGTAAACTCCACTTCCTGTTTGTGGCTGTTTTGCCATAATCTCTTCTAGCAGTGACTGAATACAACGTGAATGTTCTTGGATAATTTCTGAAGTTATGCTAGAGTTCAATATCTACGCTTTTTTCCACATGTTAAGTTTTAAGTGCCCTAATACACATGGGGAGTAGAAGTCTCGACGGGCCTGAAAATTAATTTAAAAAAAATATATATTTTTTTTCATGGAGCACGAGGCCCGACCCAGACCTACTGGTTAGCATAGATAATAGCCCCAACCCGGGCCCTAAACTTCTACTTGCAATTGTGGACACAGCTTGCTGCTGCAAATTCTGCTGATATCACATCAATAATATCTCTATTATTGTAAGGTGACGAGTATGACCTATACGATTTGATATAAAAGGGCATTGTTCGCGTTCATCTCGACTTGAAATGACCGCCATGTTCAATGAGCTGTTGCCATAGTTTACGACAAAATGCGTCATACTATGAATCAGAAAATATTAATAAAGGTCATAGACTTGATTTATGAGTGCCTGTCTAAGAGTGAAGGACATTATACATTGTTCCACTGTTTGGTATAGAGCTGTTAATAGAGGTGGGGCAATGTGGTCGACGACCACTTTTTTAAACCATATGCACATGCTTCCTGCTGGCGGAGGTTCAAACCCCACCTGAACTTTTCTCCTCATTCACCCCAAGTCTCCGTTCATCATGTCTTTGCGACAAAAGAATTGGAACGCGTATGGCTGCGCTCACACACACTGGGCGGCTGTGGTTTATTGGTTGGGCAGAGAGAGGCTGTCTGCTAATCAGAAGGTCAGCGGTTCACCTCCCTACCCGCCCATGTCTAGTCAAGTTAGATGTATCTGTATATAGAACATTTCATAAGTCAGGCGTGGACTCAATATGCATAGTGTTAGTGTTCCTCCCTGAGTATCACACTTAACCCTTATAGTTCCTCATTACATGGCTTGAATGAATGCTCCAATCAGAAGCCCGCATTCTGGTCACGTGAGTGGTCACATATGCCATTATAACGGACCACTCTATAACTCTATATACAGTAGCTCTATAACAGACCTCTGCATAACCAAGGTCCCCAAAGTGCAAACAAGGCTAATTTGTGTAAAAAGAACATTGAATGTCTGAATAATGTAGGGCCCAAATATAAGAAGGCTCCATTTTTAGTATATTTACATTCCAAAAACACTCTTATATTCAGGCCAATAGGGTAATCTAATAAAAGACCTCTCCACTGCCGTACTCCAAGAGGGTCAACGCCGCCCAGTCCATTGCAAGCAGGTCCAAAAAGTCCTTCATCCAACTGTCAATACTGAAGTAATTGGTTTTGAACACTTTCCAGTTCATCATAATGGTACGTTTAACCGATAAGAATATCAATGCAATAATGTGTTGTTTAAGTGCTGACTGTACATGTTCTACATTGGTGCATAAAAGACAAATGAATGGAGACCTGGGGATATCCTTATCCAATATAGAAGACTATAGCCATAACCAAGGTTTTAATGTTCACTTTGATTAAAGACAGCAGCAATGCTGAGTAAATCAATTCTGAATGCCAATTCCCCATCAAGGCGAAGAACAGGAATTAATTTGACGCAAGATGTCAGCCAAACGAAGTAGCGATAATTAGTGTGTAGTCATACTAAGTGTTGTTTCCTCTCTGCTCTGCAGATCATCCGAGGGCTGCTCAAGTACTGGCCCAAAACCTGCACACAGAAAGAGGTGAGACAGATCAATATGCTCCATATGACTTCCTATTTCCGTGAACCTTTTAATGTCACGGATCACCGAATCGGTGTGTATTTTGGACCCCATCGGAGAAAGATTTTGTGCCAGTGACGAGATTTGTGTAACGTCTTTCAAAACTATTCCAAGTTTTTCCACACTTTAACTCTAGGTTACAGTTATCGGCAAAGCAAAGCTGAAGCTTTTGAACCCAGATTTGAGATCTTGCTGTTTTATCTTTTTGCTATCATGGCACCGTGCTCTCCTACCTGTAGTTAGACCTTCAGTATATACGTAAGTGTCCACGTTTTGCACTCCGTTCAGATAAAAGCGAGGATTGTGCTGTGAAGTGTCTCAGAAGATTTAGAAAGGCCAGGATTATTGGCTTTAAGTCGCATTTCAGACAGGATTAATTAGCATGAAATCTAGCTGTCCAATTAAGTCTCATTTAGTCTTTAGTAGTGTATGCGCGATTGTGCTTGCATAAATTAGGTGGCTAATGGAGTGTCAAAGTCAGTTTAGTGTTGTGTAATGCAATCAGACAGGACTTTCTGTTTGAATGTGAAGGGCTGTGAAGGCCAGATCTGCAACTATTTCGTATTTATTTTCACATGAGTGTGTGTGTGCGTGTGCGTGCGCGTGCGTGTGTGTGTGCGTGTGCGTGCGTGCGTGCGTGCGTGTGCATTTACATGGTTGATTGTCTGGTGCACGTGTGCTTGCGTGAGTGCAGGTGATGTTCCTGGGCGAGATAGAGGAGATCTTGGACGTGATTGAGCCGTCTCAGTTCATCCGTGTGCAGGAGCCTCTGTTCAGACAGATCGCTGCCTGCATCTCCAGCCCACACTTCCAGGTGAGACACAACACTCCTGTCCACCTCCATCCGCCTCCCCGTCAGTTGTTTGTCTCGTGTTCCAGCTGTGTGTCTGCAATGCATGTGCGAGTTTGTGTGCGTGCATGTGTGCGTGAATGTGCACGTGCATCAGGGGCGGATATAGGCATGGGCATGGGGGGGGGGCAATGCCCGTGGCGCTTCGCGCCATGGGCGATGAAGCCGCCCCCATACCATTTTCTCTTGCCCCCCCCCCCCCCCCCCATTGGGAAATGTTACATCCGCCCCTGACGTGCATCTGTTTGTTTGCTCAAATCAGGAGAGATTCCAAGGAAGCAATTACATTTGTGTTTCTATCTCTGTTTCTCTTATTCATATTCACACACACACACACACACACACACACACACACACACACACACACACACACACACACACACACACACACACCCTGCTTTCTCTGCCTCCTCTGTCTCTGTGGCGTTGCAGGTAGCAGAGCGCGCCTTGTATTTCTGGAATAATGAATACATCCTCAGCCTCATAGAGGAGAACTGTCAAGTCATCCTGCCCCTGGTGTTTGCTACCCTGTACAGAGTCTCCAAGGAGCACTGGAACCAGTAAGGAGCACGCACGCACGCACGCATGCATTGGCATTTGGAGAAAACATGGCAAATGTGGAGACATTGTTGAGCAGTGTTGAGTTACAGCAAATTGTAGTTTTAGTCAGTTAATCTCTTCAATAGTTTTTATTTAGTTTTTGTCACGTTTTAGTCACCTGGTAATGTTTTATGGTTCTAGTCTAGTTTTAGTTGATCAACACGTAATCATCTCCTTCTAGTCTGGAACCCCATTTGGTGTTCTATTCAGTATGTAGAGTGTTAAAGTCAGTATTTAGAAGGTGTTTTTAGAATCCGTCTCAGTCCAAAAATGGTTTAAATCACATGCGGCACTGAATGACGTCCAACCCAATCAGTGGAGGAGAGTGACAGTCATATTCATTTTACTTTGAAAGTGTAGATTAACTACAACGTCCATATCTTGGGGAAGCCATAATAATAGGTTCAACACTGCAAAAAATAGTCCTTCTACACAACTTACGCAAGCAATGCGAATAAGCTTGTTGATTAGCTATATTCAGTGAAGAGATCTGGTGTGGAGCGGAACAATGGTTCCAGTCAGGAAACAGCAAACTGTCATTAATGATTTCCTCTCTCTCCTTGCTCGCTCGTCTGTTTGTCCGTCCATCTGCCCACGTAGGACCATAGTGTCTCTGATCTACAACGTGTTGAAGACCTTTATGGAGATGAACAGCAAACTGTTTGATGACCTCACTGCCTCCTACAAAGTGGAGAAACAGAAGTGAGTGTGACTCATGTTGTGTGTGTGTGTGTGTGTGTGTGTGTGTGTGTGTGTGTGTGTGCGTGTGTGTGTGTGTGTATGTGTGTGTGTGTGTGTACGTGTGAGCAGAGAATCTAAGTGTACTGTATATGCGAGAGCCTGATGACAGGAGGGAGAAAGCGCAGTCCGAAGTTTTATTTTAGTCATTTCTCAAAAATGCAGCGCATTGTATTTCATATTTTTCTCTGCCTTTATCCATTGTGGTTTGTCAGATCTCTCCCTCTCTCTGTCTCTCCCTCTGTCTCTGTCTGTCTCTGTCTCTCTCTCTCTCCAACCCCTTCCTTCCAATTCCCATCATTCGGCCTTCATTTTTATTCTTTAATCAAGCTTTACTCCAACCATCTTTCTTTCTCTCTGTCGTTTTTCCTCTGGTGTCCATTCTGCTTCTTACAGTAGACCACTCTAAAGACTGATCTTGAATGGTATGAAGTAGAAAGGAGGGCGGTATAATTCAGAAGAGACAGAGGCATTAGATTATGTGACATGTTAAAGACACTGGTGCCCACATGAGACAAAGCTGTCAACTGAACAGGCCTATTTGCCTGGATAGTATAAAGATCTTCCTCTGAGTGATGTTAATCTGAAGGGTTATTTATACTTGTCGCATCTAACTACGCAGTAAATGAAACTTGAGTTGGTGCATGCATCCAGGGTGCATACGGCAGAACCTCCATATGTACTTACCCGGATTTATCTACCAATCCCTACACGCTTTGACTGGTCAGGGAATGTAAACAGTTCTGCACTGGATCATATTGTATTTTCAGAGTTTCAAATGTAGTCAAGTCCCCATTGAAATACACAAAAAAACATGCAGTAATCCCGGTCACTAGACTGCCTCTCTCTGGCCAGCTGGGGCGCCTGATGGAGGGGGAAAGGAACTGGTCCGAATAACGTGTTCCTTCCACACGCTACGTCCGGCCGGGGAAATCCCCCCCTGTCAGGTGAAAAGAAGGCAGCCCGACTCCTCATGCATAGAAGCGTGGGGTCAGTCCGGGTGAGGGTGTGTGTCGAGCCCAGGATCACATTAGAGAATTGGCACAGGGTGAAAAATATGTGTTGCGAAATCGTGGGATATACTGTATATACTGTATGTTTTTTTTAAAGAGAGTGGAGCTCTGATGTAAACCTCCGTGGCTCCAGCCTTTGCTCGCTCTTGATGGCCTGTCCTCTCGCTTTATTTTCCTCCACCTCCTCCTCTGACCTCCAGGCCCGGATGTAACATTTCCCAATTTGGGGGGGTATGGCGAAGATGGTATGGGGGCGGCTTCATCGCACCCATTCCATTTTCCTTTAAATTCTTTAGTTCTGTGACCCACAAGATTTATATCTTGTACAGGACTTATATTAGGCAAGTAAACATCAACATCAGTTGTTGTTGAAGTTGCAACAGACACGCAGCATGCATAAAGCTAAAGATCTGACTCAGAGTTTTCTGTTTTCAATGATGAAATGGGGTTGGTTTAGTGGTGCTGCAATTGTAGTTAGCAGTTAGCAGTAGTATATTTAAATCATTTTAAATATAATCACTCTAATTTGATATCTTTGAAATTTGGGTTGTTTTGCATGCCATCATGTCTGGTGGGGCAGTCAGGGCACTTAGACTGCCCCACCCCCATGCCCAATGCCCATGCCTAGATCCCTGCCCTGCTAACCTCCCCCTCCATCCTAACCCACAGGGAGATGAAGCGTGAGAGGGAGCGCAACGAGCTGTGGCGGGGCCTGGAGGAGCACCGGGAGCGGCAGCTCCAGATGCTGGCCGAGGCCGCCCGGAACCAGCGGAACCTCCAGGAGCGGGGCGGCGGCAGCGGCGAGCGGGGGGACCCCCCGACCCCCTCGTCCCCGCAGGCGGGGCACGGCGACCAGCCGGACACCGAGCCTGGCGCGGCGGGGGCCTCCTCGGCAGCGTCCTCCTCGTCCGGAGCCGGGGGGGAGAGCGCCAGTTAGAGCACCGCCCTGTCGTTGGAGCACATGAAGGAGCGAATGGGGATGTAGACAAGTGGTGGTGGTGGGGGAGGGAGGGGGGATGACGTGATGTCGTAGATGGTTAAAGGTACACGGGAGAACGCAGTGATCAGGGTTGAAAACGACAACAAACAAAAAAATACCCCAGAATGAAACAAACCCCCTTTTTTGAAATAATCTGTTGTACCTTGTATCGGTGAAGGGTGATTTGTACGTACTTGGATGTGCGCCGGTTGTCGCCCCCCAAAGCACAGCCAGTATGTAGCAGATCTTCAAGCTCCACCCGAGGCTGGTAGATCCGCTATGTCTGCCGTGCGGCGCGACACGTCGACGCGGTATAAATTATAGGCACGAGGAGGTGATCGAAAGGTAACAGCCTCTGTGTGAAACTATGTACAGCCTTTGCCGTCTTTAAACCCCCCGACAGGAAGGGAACTGGGAGAAAACTGGGTCTTTTTCTCTTTTTTTCCCCTTTTTTCTTTCCTTGTACATCCATCGGATCCAAAAAATTGGATATCATTCAAAAGTGCAGACGGTATTTCTTATGTATTTATTCCGTTTTATTTTCCAAAAAAAGTCTGTTTTCTGGGGAACCTCAGATGGATAGAAGGTAAACATCAGGTCTCTGATCATGAGCTGAGCATGTAACCCGTTGATGCCTGAGCATTTGCACTTTTGATTGCTATTCCTCTTTTGGTCGGAAAAAACACTGATTTGCAAACCGAAAAGACCCCAACCAGTTTCGCACACGCGGCCCAAAAAGTATCGCTGCATTTACACGTACACATTTACACACACACACACACACACACACACACACACACACACACACACACACACACACACACACACACACACACACACACACACACACACACACACAGCCAATCACTGTAGGGAAACACATGCTGGCACAGAATAAATACATACACTGTACATAGACATGGGTACATTTAGCTATACTGTTGAGAGATACAGACAAATAGCTACCTGGCACAAATGCTGGTCATTCCTTGTAACTACAAACAACTGATTTAACATACCAAAAATCATGCGACGCATACCATACGACATACACACTTTGATTCTATATTTTGTTTTCAAGCTACGTATTCCGGACACACGTGCACAGACGATCCACACACTCCCCCTCTTCCCTCTCATCCATGCAGTTCTAACTCCGCTGTAGAATGGAACCTCAGAACTCCTCCGCCCGCGCTGTGAGGTTCCGTCCGACGATACGTTCAGAATATTGGCCTAAAGGTTAACCAAACCAGTGACAAAGAAGACAATGCTAATGATAACGTTCCTTCTTCTTACTTGTTACTCTACTACTACTACTACTATACTACTACTACTACTACTCAACTCTAAGTACTACTGATGATGATGATGATTATGATGATGATGTTTTTATAGCCTATATATACATAATAGATTATCACCCAGGCATTCCTCGTTGCCTGAGGGTTATCCAACCTGTGTGCAGCCAAAACACAATGTTGGTTACCAAGGGACAGCGATGAATGCCTGGACGATAGTTTGTGTATCACATACCCTGAGCCCTTGTCATAAAGGCAAAGGATAAAATAACAGTTGATCAAGACAGCAGCACGGCGGCCATCTTAGACGCCACAACCTCCTCCTGTGTCAAGGCCACTGAGTGGCCGCGTCCGGTCAGCGCGTGGCAAAGAAAATCAGCCCCGCAGAGAACCGCGCTGCCGCCATATCATCCCTAGGGTTATCATCAGTCTGTCTTTTTGCCACTATCCGCTCCCAGGACGAGTAAAATTCTGGGTATGTGATATACGGTATATACATACGTACATTTGTCTCTGGATATTTCTGTAGTGTCTATTGGGAAGAAGAAGAAGAAAAAAAAACACTTAAGTGTAGCAGAAACCTCAGAGGGGATGTCTGCCCCAGACAGTGTCTCAATTTACACGTCACGGTAGGCTACTTGTATGAGGAGACTATAATGATCAAATCCAGGGTTAAATCCCCTTTTACCAGACCTCATGGGGAGGAATAGAACTGGATTTTTAGTCGCTATTTTTTAAAACTTCAGATATTTGTGGTGCGGTTGGTGTAATGTAAATTGGGGTATTGCATTAGAAGGAAAAGACATCTAACATAGTACATACTACCTTGTTTTAGGCTGATGTTTTAGTGAACATAGATGAATACGAGTATGTCAATGTAAATATATTATATTCTGTGTTTAGAAGAAATCACAGACATGCCCCATTGAACCTGTGTGACATTTTGTTTGAGGTTTTTCCAATCGAAGCGATACTTAAGAGCTGAAAACCTTTTTCAGACCAAGAGATCAGTCTGAAAAGGAGCAGCAAGCCCTACCTAACATGGACGCCACTGTCACACGAATGAATTGCACCACAAGTGTTTGGAAAGACAAAAGGCAAACACAGAAATCCAGTTTGATTTCCAAACCTGGAGCGTCAATATTCCTCTGAGCTCGGCAGACATTAGTGCTGCTACGCGGGAGCGACAATAACTTTGTTTCTAATGTGAACAAAACAAACATCTGTTTATTCTTGTCTAACCATTACAACGGACGATTGGGATGTAGAAGGGGGGAGGACTCCAGGAAAAAAAAATAATACTTATTTTAGCAATATTTTCATTCTTTCAGGATTTGTGTGTTTTTTAGGGGTTAACTTATGTGGGTGTCTCATTCAAATGTCCACCCGGCCTCTCTTTTGTTTGACTCCAGTTGAGCTATATGTCCTTGATATTCACATTGTCTTAAAGGTACTATACGTGTAAATTCTTTTGATGAAAATGATTATGTTTTTGTATTTAAGTTGTTGTTGTTTTTTTCTTGTTTTTTGTATTATCTTGCTCATTTTGTGTAAACTGATAACTGATGCTATTTATTTTCTATTTGATCAGGAATTGGTACTTTATTTGACGATAATGGTCAGGCTGTGTGTGCGGGTGTGGCCTAGGGGTGTGTGTGCGCGTGTGTGCGCGTAAGTGCGTGCGTGCACGCGTTTGTGTACGTGCATGCTTGTGTGTGTGTGTGTGTGTGTGTGTGTGTGCGTGCGTGTGTGCTTGTGTGTCCAGGATGAACAAGAGATTTGTGTGGATAGTGAGTAAGGAGGAGAGGACAATTCTTTCTCCTTTGCTTATTATTTCTCTCTCTCTCCACTCCAAACAGGGTTTGAATCTGAATGTAACTTAACTTTTGATTGATTGTTGCATTTATGCTCAAGACACTGAACTTAATTGTTGCTTGGTAGTTTAGTAACCAAATGTTCAGAACCCTTCAGACCAGCATTTTTTTAGTTTCCTATTTTATTTTGTTTTAAATGTTCTCTTAAGAACAGGTCTAAGTGAAAGAGTTGCTGAGATCCCCTAAAACAGATAGTAGCCTAACCCAAAATACACTTTTAGAAAATAGTATATCACTTCAAACCATGAACTAGTCTACAAAACATTCACTGGTTTTCACAAAATGTGACTGTAATTTTCACAGTATTGTGGACCAATATTGGTTCCTTCTCCAGATACGTTTATTTGTTTGGTACCTGAGTACTGTATTGAGGTTGTCAACATGGTCCAAAAACTTCTAATGTGAATCTATCTGATTTGTAATCCAGGCGGACGAGAACTAAACCATCTAGAGCATTTGATTGGATTCCCAAACGGTTTTCATTCAGGATCATTTGAGAAGAAAGGGGGGAGGGCTCAATTTGTCAATTTAATTTTGCTAGTTTACACACCAGTGACGCCGGCACACTGCCCAACTTTGATTGTCATTATCAGGTGACCTGGGAGAAGAAAATAAATCCCTCCAGAATCAGTCCCAGAATCCATTCTAGAATTCACTCCAGAACATTGCAGAAAGAGAACGAAGAGAGAGAGAGAGAGAGAGACGGAGGGTGTGTTCACAAAGAGATGTTGAATCGACAACTTATTGTACACTGCTTTAATTCTGTGGTATTGGTCTTGTCCACGACCATGGAGGATTTGCATCCCTCTTGTCAGAGGAAGTGTACAGTAATGTGTACGTGAAGTTAGCCCTTAACCAATCAATCAATCAGTCATCATGAAAAGAGTGACGAGAGAGACGGAGGAAACAGTTGTTGAGAAAGAAAACAGTAGAACTAGGAAAGGAGAGAATGGCAATAAGTCAGAGCAACATTAGCGGATGAAAATATAATTTTAACTACAACCGCATTACGTAGCAATTTCACTGAATCTCTAGATTTGCACTGGCTGCCCAATGGTCTGTGTTTGTCATGTTGAAGGAAAAACCCTAGAGATAATGATGATGATGACGAGTAAGACGGTGATGAAGATATGTATATTTTGGGGACCAACACAGCTGTGTATGTATGGGTGGGGGGGTGTCGAATGTAGAGTGGATTACTGCTGTATGTAACATTACAGGATATGGGGGGTGTAGAATGAAGGAAAAAGTACCCTATGTGCTAGAAATGAAACTTCACTTTGAGAAAACACTTGGGGTGTCTGAGTGCTGTTTTTACGTGTGTCCTAATTTTTGCTGTTTTGTGTCACTGTCAGGTACTGGATGTTGCATTTTGATTCCAATTCAACAATTCAAACCCGTGTGCGTGCGTGCGTGCGCGTGTGCGTGTGAGAGTGCGAGACATGCAGAGAGACAGAGAGAGATACAGTCAGAGGTTAAGACAATATTGACAAGCATCTGTATTTTCCAGGGAGTCGCCATCCATTATTTCTGGCTTGGGGACTCTAATGGCATTTCATTATAATTGCTATGATGTCAGACAGTCCGTCCGCCCTAATGGCTTTCTAAAAACAACAACATAAAGGACAGATTGGTTCCATTCCCTGATTGTTGTCCGGGACATCCTGCTGGAAGCTACACTCACACATACAGTGAGTGTGAGAGGACAGAGGATTTGAAACTGCTGAAAACCTCCTGGCAGCTGAGACAAAAGGTAGGATCAACATAGATTATTGAACATTTCCGCCTAAATATACAGTATCTCGTTAAGTTAGTATGACTGGCTGCAAAAACCCTATTCCAACACCTATGGTATTATAAGCTACACGTGTTGTTTCTTACACGTTAGTGCCTGCAATGTTTAGTTTACTCGAATGACATCGGACGGGTTTTTGCTATTTTGTATGGTGTTATAACAACTTACGACTCCGTAGGTTTCTTTATCATTTTGTTTTCTTGGCGGTGCCAAAATATACCAATGATGAATGATCAGGTGAATTTGGTGAAGCGAAAAAGAAATACATAAATAAATCTATACTTAACAGTTTGTTTAGCCACGTGCAGTGTAAAATATAAAAACGCGGTATCTCGTTTTAGACAATGAAAATGTTTCTTCTAGTGCAGTGTCCTAGCTGTCCTCGCATCATTACGCATATTACGCACGGCAATGCAGTATCCATAACGGCCATTAGAGGGCACGCCACTGGAGAAAACCGGGTGAGCTACAGAGTACAGATTAGAGCTACTGTACTGTATTTCAGGATGGAGTATGTTTTCAAAATGCCCTAACTGCCCCACCAAACATGATGGCATGCAAACAACACACATTTCAAAGAGATTTCAAATTAAAGTGCTTTATATTTAAAATGATTCGAAATACTACTACTGCTACAGTACTAACTACAGCTGTTGCACCACTAAACCAACACCATTTCGTCATTCAAAAAGTCAGACCTTTAGGTTTACTAGTCATAGTACCAATTTCGCCTGTTAGATACGGCCCTGATTTTAAGGCCCATTCTGTTTTTTTCCCTCAGCATTTGAGCCACGGGCCTTCATTTACAATTCTATTCTCTAATTATCTAGACTTTAAAAGAATTAATGCAGATCAACACCATGAGAGCGCCTATTGAGAGCATAAGCAAAGATCTAAGCAACTCTCCATGATACACGTAGTTGGGGACTTGCATTACATTATATTAGTAGTAGTGGCTATGAGTAGTTTTGAGTTACACTACTAAAGGATATTATGTTTAGTTTTTTGCCTTCTCTCTCTCACTCTCACTCTTCTCCTTCCAGGATGCATTTCTGCTCCCACTGTCTCTCCCTCCTGTTTGTCCTGGTCGTGGGGACAGTGGTTTTATGTATGGCGGTGACAACCACAACAACGACAACCCTTCACGGCTTCAGGGGCTGCGCGGTGCGAGAGTTCTCCTTCGTGGCCCAGAAGCCAGGCTGCAGGGGACAGAAGGTGACCACAGAGGCTTGCTGGGGTCGCTGCCACACCTGGGAGGTAAAACACCTGTCACATCTATTTGTCTTTGCCTTACGTCAGTGGTTTTCTGAAACCTAACTTTGGGAATTATTTTCTCCACCTTACCAACTGGTATACGTATCTTATATCGTTTTAATCATTGGTTAATCACCTTTACAACAGGGTATGGCGTGTAGAGATCATCGGACATTCCTGGAACAAGTAACACTGCTAAACATGTAGGTTGCTCCTCCAAAAACTGTGAAAATGGCAAAATCAACCTTGCTTTGAAGCAGATTCTGAAGATGTGTGCTCATGAACAGCATTAACAAAGTCAAGAAAAGTAACAGGATCCACTGAGTGGCACACACACCTGTGACCTGTCGTACACCTGCCAGCACCTGAAGTTCAAAAAAGAGTGAATGCCAACATTTCATTTTGTCACATTTTTGGCCACATGTTTAGCAGTGTCACTCATTCCAGCAATGTCCGATCTCTACACGCCATACATTGTTGTAAAGGTGACTAATGAAAGGTTAGGTTTCAGAACTTGTGTGGGACAGTTTATTATCCCTTTTCATATCAATGTCCATTATTCTTTGAGCTATGGCAAGCCACCATGATATTTAGATGTAGACACTCATCTAAATATCCCCAAAACTAAGGAATGTGTACACATCACCATGCTCACTGGTTCAAATCAGAGCCTTGAATTGTAACTCATTTTGCTGGACCCCTGATATGAGGGATCCATGGCGAAACCCCCAACCCCACTTTGAGAACCACTGCTGTATAACTCACATGCAGGTTTGGAACCAGAGCCAATTTGTGTCCTGTCTGAACTTGTTGTCTCTGTAGGGGGGAGATAGCAGCCCCTAACATTCAGCCCTTGAGCCAAGCACCAAGTCAAGGAGCTGTTGAGGTTGTTGTTAGTTCACTCAAGACTTTATTTATATTCTTTAGTCACCCCTTGATGTCTTCAATATAAGGACATTTTTTATTTGCAAAACAATCATTCGTCCGAACGCAACAATTTTCACTTCCGGATGTTGAAGCTGAGATAAGCATGTTAAAAGAGTTAACATTTCCCATTTGGGGGGCAGGAGAAAATTGTATGGGGGCACCCATACCATTTTCAGTTACAGGACTTTTATTGGGCAAGTAAGCATCAATAATAACTGTTGTTGTTGAAGTTGCAACAGACACGCTGCATGCATAAAACTAAAGGTCTTCTGTTTTGAATGATGAAATGCTGTTGGTTTAGTGGTGAGATGATTGTGGTTAGTTAGTAGCAGTAGTAGTGTTTCAAATACTAAGAATCTAGGATCACTTCAAAAGATACATGTATTTTTTATGACTGAACGCCATTATGTAGTGGTTCTCACTTAATTTTACTAATTTCTGGATCAAAGTAGGAACTTTACCTGACTTCATGTTACTAGAATTAAAAAAGAAGAAAAAAAACAAACAAACAGGTAAAGCCAGGGCTTTACCTAGTAGGCTTAGTTTCTTGCCAAGCAAAAATAGTCAAGCGCTACAAGCTCATTTACATCTGCTACCTGCTATTTTATAGTTTTTCCGTTTGTCACCTTTTCTCACCACGTACATATCCCTCTGAGAACGACAGAAGTGTAGCTTATCCTTCTCCTTTTAATGTGAAAGTTACTTTTTATCCCTCACTCATGCATCCTACATGGTGTGTCCCACAGAGGCCTGTGCCCGACCCTCCCTACATCCACCGCCACCACCGCGTGTGCACATACAGCCGCACGCGCCAAATGACGGTGCGCCTGGCAGGCTGCCAGCCGGACGTCTCACCGCTGTACCACTACCCCATGGCTCTGCACTGCCACTGTGCTGTCTGCTCCACGCAAGACACAGAGTGTGAGACTTTCTGACGGCACTTATTGGCGTGTTACAATGTACTGTGGTACCAATAATCTTCCATCTCCAATAAAATATAGCGATAATAAGAATACAAATACGACATTAAACACTGGCTTACTGTGTGCGTTAACGACTTGAACCCTATTATTTTACCTGATGTTTTACTGGTGGATCTGCAGTGCAGATGAACTCACACATTTTGTACTTAAACGGGTTAGATCAGATATTTGTACTTAAAGCTGTATGAAATACTTGACATTAATGCTATGGTTGCAATGCTGTTGATTGATACCCTGAGTCAAGCCATACAGGGTCTGCTTTTGGTGAATATTAAGTGGTGACCATTTGGTGACTGGAGGGCACTTTTTTACAAATAAATCAATGCGTAAAACTAATGTCACTTGTATTGCTGATCTATTTCTACCATAATAGAGCTTCTTTTGCTCAACTTTGGCACCTAAACTTCCAACAAATGAGCAGAATATTCACCAGAGCTCCCACCATGGGCAATACATTTTTAATTCTGGACTTTTAAT
Source organism: Benthosema pterotum (assembly GCA_039105355.1). Classification (NCBI taxonomy): domain Eukaryota; kingdom Metazoa; phylum Chordata; class Actinopteri; order Myctophiformes; family Myctophidae; genus Benthosema; species Benthosema pterotum. Next base: position 26,498,522 of record CM076986.1, read on the forward strand.
TGCAGTATTGAGTACTTCTACCCTGCAATATTGACACTTTTACTTACTTAAAGGGGAATTCCACACATTTTCAACATTTTCCTGAGAGGATACAAATGTGAACCAAATGGACCCTAGCGTCCACCCTACCATTTGGTTCCATTTGTACCCTCGCAGGAAAAAGGGTTCTGAAAGAAAAATCATTAACATGGTGAAATACATCTTGATGATGTCATCAGTGTGTTTCACCATGTTAATGATTTTTTCAGACCTTCATTTTAAGGGAATACAGAATTGGGGGAACTTTTTTTTTTATCACGCCCACACAACATCTCTAAGGTATATTAATAACATATTAAAATGTTTAAAATGGGTGGAGTTCCCCTTTAAGTGTAAGTACAGGTTTTTGGATTTAAAGCTGTATGAAATACTTTCCATTAACATAGTGGTTGTAAATGTACAGATTGGGGTCCAGAAGCACAAAGTGTTTCTGAGACACCCTGATGCTGGGAGGTTGGGGTTTGATCTCCTGCCAGGACATACCGTAAATGTGACCCAATGCCTCTCTGCTTGGCATCAAGGGTTGGATTGAGGGTAAATCCCTGTGACATACTAACTAGCGTCATGTCCAGGGTCGTGTGCTTGTACACCATGATGATAGATAGACTACTGCCCCTATCGGCCTCAAGGCTCTGCAAGGCTTATACTACTAACCCAGGAGAAATGGCATGGCTGGCAAGACTGCTGTGGCTTTCTTGAGAGTCTCTAACAGTGTTGTAGTGGTACTTTTAGAAGTGGGGGGACGCCTCTTAAAGGGGAATTCCACCCATTTTCTTTTTTTTTCTGAGAGTGTACAAATGTGAACCAAATGGACCCTAGCGGGTCCATTTGGTTCCATTTGTACACTCTCAGAAAAAAGGGAAACTCATTAACATGGTGAAACACGTTGATGATGTCATGAAGATGTATTTCACCATGCTAATATGATTTTTTTCAGCCCTCCAATTCTAGGAAACACAGAATGGGGGAACTAAGTATAGCATGTTGAGAAAGTTTTGTTTACAATGCCTAATTGTATCCATAAAAGTAAATGACAAGAAAAAAACATAGGCCTACTTTTGCCCAAAATATATTTTAGATGTGAGAAGTGGGGGGACTCCGTCCCCCCGCGTCCCCCCTCCACTACACCCTGGTCTCTAATATGTAAGAACTACCACCGTGGGAGTAAATAAAAAAATATATAAAAAATTAAAATAAATAAAATAAATCTCCATCAACTCTATACAGATCAATGTTAAAATTCCTCACTTTACATGATTGAGCGCATTGCTTAATCATGTTATCCCATAGTAACTATAGTTACTAGGCTATAGTAACCGTTTACAGTACTATAGTACTATAAACGGGCCTATACTTTCTGTATTAGCTGAACATTCTATTGTTGCACACATGTATGTGTCACAGAGTAGAAGATATTGACAATTGATTACATTGTTTATTACCTGATTAGCATTAGTTTGAGGGTGAAGCTCTTTCACAATGTTTTATTTTATTTTTCATGCTAATAGAAGCAGAACAGAATACAATGATACTTTTTCTCTGTGCAGGATACTTGGGTTTCTATTTGATCTTTGCATTCACATTTACAGTGCAGTAAGAGAAACACAGTCGGTGTTTGGAAAAAACAGTCAAAGTTTACATGGTTTCATACAATAACGATTTATTCAAACTTGATACATACAGTGCATACTTTCTCCTCCCCCATGTCAACATCACCACCATTCTCTCTTATTTAGATATTTACAGAATGTCCTATGTTCAAATTCATAAAAAATAAATAGTTTTGTACATTCGTTAGTGTCTGATTTCTTTGTTTAGTGGTTTAATGTACATGAAGTTTTCCGGTCTCAAGTTTATTCAAGTGGCATATTCAAATTACATTAAAGATGTTAAACCCTAATTTATGCACCCATGTAGTCGCACAAGACTTATGAACTATTTTACATTATTTATTGGACAGTTGTGAGAATGCATATCAATAACATTGTTCGCAGGGGGAAGTAAACTTCGGTATAGATGCTGCATACATGTACCTGTACAGAATGTCTCCAAATTGTAGCTATCAGCATTAACTATCAACCTTCTCAAGTAGCCTATGCAACCACCCTCTTGCAGTAAAGGCATTATCTCTGTGCATTTTCTTTCCATATATATGAAATTAATGATCGTGTTTTGTTTAGCAGTGAAGGAATGTCATCCCGCCTGGAGAGTTTTCATTCTGTTTTAATAAATGCTATCATTGTGCATTTCAGTGCAGTGTTTTCTTTCTTTTCCTCTCCAACAAGCATACTGTTAAATTTACACCATTATCAAACAGAAACATTTATAAAACACTGGGCCAGTAGCCTGTTGGTAGGAGTACTAAATACTTTCTCATTTTAAATAAATACAATTTTCAAAATGGTTCAGAAATTAAATCTCATGTTTGTACAAAAAAACGAGTTAACCACATGAACCCTATAGCTATAGCGCCTCTAGTCTGGACATGTCATGAAAATGTTGTGAAATATAGCTGATCTACAGTACAAGTTCACAACACAAATCGTGAAATGGTGATTGTTGTTTTTAGGGCTGTGAATATTGATTCTGTTCTTTACGGGTTATTTAGCAAATAATGACTTGAGCAAATAATAATGAAGCATGACTGTTTTTTCTTCAAATGTTTTTTTATATGTCAATTACTCCATTAAGCGTGAGTTATTTCATAATTCTATGCATAACAGTGTCATGCAAAAAGATGGTAGACCTACAGTCTTACATGTTGTGAGCCCTGAGCTCATGAAAAAGAAAAACCTTTCACCTACAATGACATGTCCAAAATAGGGATCCATAATTGTTTTACAATCAATGAAATCGATTGGTTTGAGTAATTGCTGCTCTCTTTGGCGAGGAGCTTAAAGTGTGATGATGACCCTTGACATGTCAGTAGCGTGACTTGCGGCACATGTCGCAGCGGCACGCCCTCGCTGTCAGGATCTCCATGTTGTCGTGGTGACGTCCACGGGGACAGTCCAGGCGAACTTTGATCTGGAGGGGAAGAAGTGGGACAAACCATTAGCAGACCTCAGGGAACCGTTTGGAAGCAAACCAAGATCTGCCCATACTCCAATGGTTCTCAAAGTGGGGGTCTGGACCGGTAGGCTATAGAAAACTCTTGGAGTTTGGGGTGAAGTTGTTGCATTTTGCCCTGTTGGTGGTGGGCGGAGCCACCAACCATCAGCACACCTGGGAAAGGCTTACAAGAAGCCACAAACAAACATTGTGTCCCTCGATGGAGGTGCTGGTAGCACCCAAACTCCTGTGCCTAAATACAGATGCATTATTGTAAGTTTGTCCTTTTCTATACATCCCCCTTTGAATATCAATATGTTTATTGTTTACTGATTTACTGATTGGCACTCACTTATTATTTATTTTATTAGAGACTGAATAAAAATTGTAACTCTTGAACTATCTGCGTCCCTGAATACTCTGGTACGTATGTTGCTGAAGCAGGAGTGCAAACCATACTGTATATAGCCAGCAGGCTCTTTACCAGTTACCGTAAGAGTATTTTTCATGTACCCCTGAGGGACCTAGCTAAACTAGTTACTGCATTTAAGTCAGTTTAATCTATCCTTTTACAGACATCATACTTTCTCCCTCCTTCGGCTCACCTTAGCCTCCTTGCTGATGGTGCAGCATCGTGAAGCAGAGGTGATGTTGTGTGTGAAGTTGGAGGCCACCAGCACAGAGTACCTGGACGGGAAGGCGCTGGACTCACAGTAGCCCACACAGGCGTAGACCAGGTGGGTGCCCTTACACGTCCCGCGGCGGTCACTACGGATGGTCACGTTGAAGGCTGTACAGACAGGAGAGGCAAGAGAGGAGAGTTGGGGAACCGGAGACGAATGGGGATGAGTGGGGTCTGATGTTTCTGGTGATGTTCACGACTAATTAATTCGGATGACATCAGGGGCGGATCTAGACATGGGCATGGGGGGGCAATGCCCCCCTAAATGATCTGACTGCCCCACCAAACATGATGGCAAGGCATGTAAACGACCCAAATTTGTATTTCAAATTAAACTGCTTGTAATTAAAATGATTTGAAACACTACTACTGCTACTAACTACCATTTTGGCTCCACTAAACCAACAGCATTTCATCAGCTTTATGCTTACTGCGTGTTTGTTGCAACTTCAACAACAACTGATGTTATTCTTGATGCTTTACTTGACTAGTAAAAGTCCTGTAACTGAAAATGGTATGGGTGCGCCTGTGGCGCGAAGTGTCACGGGCGATGAAGCCGCCCCCATACCATTTTCTCTTGCCCCTCCAACATGTTCTCTTGCCCCCACAAATGGGGGCAAATGGGATGTTGATTCCGCCCCTGGATGACATGCAGTGTTTTTGTGATTCCATGCGTGTGCCATAACTTACGATATAGATGACATCCTGGGGTGTGGCTATCATGGCTCCAGCCAATGGGCGAGAAAAGAAGCAGCAATGACATCACTGGTAGAACCAGCAGGCAAACATGAGAGGCTGCGCACAGGGACATTTGGACAGCGGCCTGGAAGGGACAAAGAGCACAATCAGAGGTATGAATAAGCTGCTGAATTGACATTCATTCAAGTATACAATGAATGAATTAAACACTTAAGCCCAATACTTTGCCATACCACAATCTAATAAGATATGGAGCCTATACATTATTGCCCCAATTGGGAATCCACTGGGTACCCCTCCTTTACCTCCACCTTATCTCATAAGGTGAATTCCCACCTTTCAATATCTGCCTGTGTGTCACTCAGTTGGGTAACAGCCCCTTTTGGATTGTGGATAAAAACAATGGCGTCTTTATTATTGCGATCAGGCTCAGTGTGTCAGCTACCCTACCTGCTTACACAAGTATGCACGTACACGCACGAGCGCACAAATGTGAATGTACGTGCCATACAGGTAGCACATACAGGAGATACTAAATGTTACAGTATACAGTCTCACTCTAAGAGTTGGTTTTCAACATTGTGTCTGGGGACCCCCAGGTGTTTCAAGGGGTTCCAGGGTCTCCAACAAAATGAGGAACATTTGAGAACTCTAGAAGAGCCCCATTTTACAGGATGTGACCTGTTGTGTGAGTTTTTAATAAGCTAGTTTGGCTTATTGCACATGCCACACATAGGTCTACACACATGCCACGTTCTAAGTGGTTAAATTCATCTCACCGGCTAGAACAAAATCTTTTCAAAGGTGGTCTGTCGACTAATAATTATTAATTATGATTAATATAAGGTCCTTGACAGAATTATGCTTGAGAACTACATTGAAAATTCATGTTTATGACTCCACCTATACTCCTGCAGCAAATGTTCATGCATTGCAGCACACATGCATATGCACATTGCACACTTGGCACGTTCACCCATACCTTGAACACATGTGTACACAAAACATACATGCTGAGTTGTAGGCACACGTGCGTAAACAATAGTCAAGTTTTCCTGGGAAGTTTGCGAGCGTTGCCCTCTAAAATGGCAGCTCTTTCCAAATCCGCCTCCCCCTCCCTTCGACCGGAACATTGGGAATCGCCACGGCGATGGCGGAATGGCCCTTGGGGACGCTATTAACGCTGCTAAGGACAAATCAGCCGGTCTCTCAGTGTGTGCCTGAATGCGGGGGACAAATTAACCCCATGTCAGGCCAGTCGACGGGGAAATACCAGAGTGTTTCCTCTCATGTGGGGTTTCCATGCCTGAAGCATGGGGTTTGTCATGGAGAGCAAATTGGGCTCTGACCCACTGCACCCCCTTCCTTTACATGGGTTTTCTGACGGGAGTGTTGGGGGTGACGTTATAGCACTGCTCGGGAATCACAAGTTCAACTTACAAAACAGCACACTAACTAACTATAGCAGTACCTCAAGCACACAAGGCAAAGATCAAACCTAAAATAGATGATTCTTTCTTGTGACAAATCAGTACAATCGCATATAATAATCACATTTGAGTGCATGAACAAGTGTAATCAATCTGCATAGTGACTGGTGTTGACAATATGTTGGCCCACTGTATGAGCATACAACTGCCAAGATTATTTATTATGTTGTATGTTGTGGCAAAAAAACTAATTTGAAATAAGTATTAAATTAAATCATACATTACATTATACAATATCATACATTTTGATATTGTATACCAGATACAAATGTAAAATCATAAACAAAATAATGTCAACATGGCAACTCCGATGCACAAATCAGCAAACAAAACAAAAGAAGAAAAGCATACAGTATATATCGAATCTCAAATGTTATACAGTATTCAGGTGCAGAGCAAATGTGGTCAGTTTAGTTTTTTCGCACTAATAGGACAGTGGTTGTTTTCAATACTTATGATGATATCATGGCCCATTATGCTTTTCAGCATTTCAGCCATGGACCATTTGAGGAGATTGGACGCAAAACTAGTGAATTTTGTGATTGTTGGATAGGATTCTAGGTTCACAATTCTGTTCACTAATTGGGTGGACTTCTTGTAAATTAAGCAGCGTAATGCAGATGTTTAACATTAACTTCACTCTTAAGAGCATACAATAAAACCAAATGCACCAGTAGGTTGTATTTTGTTTCATGTTACACTCTCAAAAGTTAAGGAACTAATAATTTAATAAGTTCAATTGGTTTCACATTCTCCATCATTTAGTTGGGACCTCTGGGATAGGGCATGGGGCACCCCCATCATAGTGCATCAAGAAGTCATGGCCAGTATCATCTAATGTACAACTTATTTATAAAATATGTCTGTAAATTTGTATAATTGTGTATATCAATTAATGGACAAGTTTACATCATAGTAATATGTTTAGTATCGGAGGCTTAGAAGTGTCTGCGTCCCATTTTATGCATGCGAAAAAAAATGCCCAAACAGGAATCTAACATGTGACAAACATGTGGCAAATTTACAGGCTCATCATGCACTCAAAATTAGATTCCATATCAACATGATCAAGATCTATAAAAATCTGTATCAGATTAAGTCTGTTTCACCCAAACATTGTTACAGTTCATCCTATAAAATATAAAACGACCCGTATGGACAATAACGGATGTCATAGGGCCTACAACAAGGTGCACATGCACACATAATAAGCGGGTCTTACCTGTGGATGGATGCAGGATCCGGAGTAGTGTAGGCAGGTGAGCGTTGAGGGCCGTAGGCTGCAGTGTAATGTAGTGCAGTCAGGTGTGTGTGAGGTGTGAGTACGGATGTGTGCGAGGGAGCTGTGTGTGTGAGTGTGTGTGTTCTCCACTGCACACAGGCGTATAAGTAATGCAGGTAAGAGAGCCAAGGCACTTAAAGCTAGGGTCCCACCCACAATTAGAGAGCACTGCGTGTGTGTGTGTGTGTGTGTGTGTGTGTGTGTGTGTGTGTGTGTGTGTGTGTGTGTGTGTGTGTGTGTGTGCGCGTATGTGTGCACTTTCTTTCCTCCTCCTCGGTTTATCTTTTCTACAGCTGTCTCTCTCTTTTCTTGTCTCTGCCTATAATTAACCTGCTTTTACCTGTGCACGTGTGTATAGCTCTCATGTGAAACAGCACTTTTTCCTAACTTCTTGCTTTCTTTTGGTCTCTCCTTCTATCTGTGTTGTACAATTTCATTGTCCTTCGCCCTCACACCCTCCTCCTCCTCCCTCTGGTTTTTAGACCCTTGGGGGGGGGCTACATTACGGTGACACAGAGGAAAAGTGTGGAGGTTTTCCATCAACGCACAACCACAATAGTAAGAAAACACAGGACCTTACCTCACATGCAGAATGGCGTGGCACGTGTGTGTGCAGCGTACAACACGCCGGGGCCAGATTGCATGCACACGCTCGCACACGCAAGAACATTCTGATGTTTAAATGACACCGATGCACACATGTGCATGCACACACACACACACACACACACATGCTCATACACAGGTGTTTGATATCAGAGTGATATTTTTAGTAATAAGTCATTGAATAGACATTAAACACACACGCGCGCGCGCGCGCGCACACACACACACACACACACACACACACACACACACACACACACACACACACACACACACACACACACACACACACACACACACACACACACAGTGT
>CM076986.1:26511683-26574183 GCA_039105355.1 Benthosema pterotum
TGTACGTGGGTACATAGTGTCCTTTTAAGATCAGTTGAAAAGGTCACAAAAGAAGGATAGCTGAAAGATGCTTGTTAGGAATGGATGAATCCAGTACAAGTTGTTTTACGCTTGGTTTGCGTGCTGAAAATAGCCACTTTACAAGTCACATACACGGCAGCCAATACAAATTTGTTATCACAGTCAACGCTAGTATCAAAGCTCAATGACAATCAATGTCAGGGTCAAAAAAAAAAAAAAATGCTTTGGCAGATTTTCATTGGCAGAATCTCATAACATTTATGAAATGCTTGCTTTGCTAAGGACAAGGTCATGATCAAGGGTTGGGATGAAATTACATAATCACTCATGGTGGGAATAGCATCTTTTGCATATAAATGCTGTTCACAAAAGTGTGAACAGCATTTTTCAGAGGGAACCCCTTGTTTTTTTGTTTCTTTCTTCATTGCGGAACAGATTTATGTTTGATTACATTCATTGCAGTCATTTGCACTCAAAATCTGTACCTGCAGAATGTGTGAAGTGAGTGTCCTAAGTACTGTATAAAGGCAGACGTAATTACACAATCAGCAAATGGGACTACCTTTTAGTAGCTCTATTGAGTGGTGCAAAATGGAGCCTTCAGCCAGTCCAGTAATTAAAATAAATAAAAATAGTACTAGTAATTGCATTAGAAGTAACAAACTCTAGAAGAGATGGTACGAAAAAGGCAGGATGTTGACAGCGATACCACCTTCAACTACTTTATATTTACATGCTTGTCCGTTCTTCTCTTGCAAAAATGACCAGGAAAGGGTCTATTCAATTTCATGTGCTTTCGACTATATATCAATACTGCAGTCTAATATATAGGAGGTAATCAAAATGTAGCCTTATTGTGTAAAAGTACAAACGTATCAACCTCAAAATATGTCTATTTCACACAATCAAAATGTTTGAAAATAGCCAAAGAAGAGGGTGGAATATCAATGTGGGAAAGTATTTCCCTGATAACATGCACACACCTACGCAGACACACACGCACGCGCGCGTGCGCATGTGCTAGTACATGTGACCCGCACGCATGCACACGCACGCACGCACGCACGCACGCAAGCACACACACACACACACACACACACACACACACACACACACACACACACACACACACACACACACACACACACACACAGACTCTTTCTCTGTCTTTCTCACTGATGTGCTTCTATTATTAAACTTAATCACGGTCGTTATCCCACCTGTCTGCACTAATGTTAGCCTGGGGCAGTAATAAAGACTGGGGGGGTAATACAGAGGCGAGAGATGATCACATAGGGGAAATGAATAGAAAGACAAACAGAGACAGAATCACCTCCTCATCTCCTGCTGTGGTGTCTTCCAATGCAAATCACAATCCCGAGGGTGTGTTGCTTCTTTTTTCGCACTTGACGCTTTACTTAGATCGGAGAGAGACAAGAAACCTAGGGGCAGAAAGAGACATGTGAGACATGAGAGGATTCAAAGTAGTGTGGGGGAATCCTGGGCTAATGTTACTCTACTGAGTGTGAAAATACATATGAACATTTAGTCTGCAGCAGTGGTTAGTCTCCGGAGGCAGCTCTAACCATGCAGAAATGCATCTGCTATATACTGAACATAACGTAAACCTTTGTCTTTGCAGTCACACAAATGTGGCCCAGTGTAAATTAAATGAATCGAAGCATGTATAGGTTTTTGCTTAGCAGAAATGGAAATTATAAAATATATTTCAAAGATATTTTAACTATATTCTCATTAACTTTCTGTGTGGTGCTTTTAGCAGGTGTAGTTACTGTATATTCTTGTGAGTTATAAGATTGTGTAATTGTTTTCTGGCTTGAGCAAGGACTTGCACGTTTTCTAGCAGTTTTAGGTCCTACTTCCTATTATTTGACACTTGTGTGGCTCTTGAGTGTTCAGACAGGAAGTTTGCATTTTACACAATTTCACGTCCATGGCGAGAAATCCATTTACTGAATTATGGAGACAGGTTTCCCCCCATTACTGCATTACTAAAGCGTATCTTCAACAGAACACATTAATTCCAATTATACCAATGACCTGGTTGTTCTCAGTTATTGAATTATGTGCATGCATTAATGTGTCAGACTAGTGACTGCAGTCTGAGTCTGAACTTTGAGTGGCAAATTGTGGTGTGATATTATAGCATAGTATAGTCAACATATCTGTTAATATAAAACAAAGAGGAAGAAGAAAAGAAAGAAACAGAAATGTAAGGCATCGAAACTGAGAAGAAGAGAGACAGAGAGAGGAGTCGTATGGGTTTTGAGTTTATTGTGTCCATTTTAGGTCTCCACTTGTTCCTTTACCCTTTACAATCTTTTTTTCTTCCCTTCTTTCCAGCACATTTAACACGAAAACACAGCATCTGTCACTCCAGGGCTAGGCCATCATGATCATGTAGACACACACACACACACACGCACGCACGCACGCACGCACGCACGCACGCACGCACGCACGCACGCACGCACGCACGCACGCACGCACGCACGCACGCACGCACGCACGCACACACACACACACACACACACACACACACACACACACACACACACACACACACACACACACACACACACACACACACACACACACACACATGCACATACACTTGATAACATGGTGCTATTTGTTACTGATGTGCATACGCGTGGCACTAAGGCATGACTTTGTAGTCAATAAAGATTTACAAATGTACTAGGCTGTGTGTTGAGTAATGTAGAACATGTGAATGTGAGAGAAGGTGTTTATGATTCTCTAAATGATGTTTATTTTTAGAAGTACGGATGCTGAGATCAGGAGAGGACAAGCGTTAGTCTGTGTATGTGCGCGCGTGCGTGCGCATTTTAAATAATCATTTTCGCCTGGCTGGTCTGACTATCAGGGTGATTGAGGTGGCGCCCATTTGGCCCTTGGATGTACGTTCAGTAGATTTCATAACTACAATCACTGGAGTGTGCTTGTGAGGGGATGTTTCTAAATATTTTCTGGATACCCGGCCAGCCTATAATTTAAATAATTTTCACAGACAGGTGACAAATGAACAACTTAACACAACACAGTATATTCTTAGTTGCCAGGGGGCCCCCAGGGTTCTATTCTAGGCCTGCTAGTATTTCCTCTACGCCCAAATATTTTTAGCCATAGATCTGTATTCTCATCAAATCTTTGCCCCGGCATAGAGCAGCTTGGGTTTAAGTTAAACTAAAATCATTGTGTTTCATTTTTACGCTCTCAAGTGTCATCTATGTGGCATCTCAATCAATAAAACAGGAGGACAACGTTGTCTGAGACCCCACATTAATGCTACAAATTTCAATGAGGTGTCTGACACATTAGACATGCAGGAATGCGTTTGTGCACCAATACAGAGACATGTTGTTGTCATAGTATGTGTGTATAAAATCTACATAAATATGCAACATCTGCATTCCTCAATTTGCAAAAAGTCGACAAGAATTCAAAAGAATTGTCAATAATGGCCCTTGATGTGAAAAGGGTTGGAGAAACACTGCTCAATGGTTTGATGCGTCCTATGGTGCTTCCCTGTCTTCTTTTTCTGCCTTATTGTGGTGCGCACACACACACACACACACACACACACACACACACACACACACACACACACACACACACACACACACACACACACACACACAGACAGACAGACAGACAGACAGACAGACAGACAGACAGACAGACAGACAGACAGACAGACAGACAGACAGACACAGACACACAGACACAGACACACACAGACACACACACACACACACACACACACACACACACACACACACACACACACACACACACACACACACAGCCTTCGCAATGACTATTGAACCAGTTTCACTGAAAATGAATTGGTCCAACACCCTGAAATTTAGTTCGGAACTGGAAGAAACAAAAAAAATCTCGAATGGAATCAGTTGTACAACAAAAGAAAGTCAAAAAGGGCCCAGAGAGCGGGATTTTATGGTCGGGTTGCAGACACAGAGCTTAAGACCCTCATTACAAAGACAAATGCACATTTGAGAGTTCAATGGTGTAAAAAAAACTACACAGGCACATGGTTTACAGTGATGAGGAAAAAGTGATATTACAGATGAGTCATCCTTTTACTTCAATGCACCCAAGTTGGCATAAATAGTACAACTGTCTGGAACTCTACTGGAGTGATGGCGGAACATTCTAACAAAGGATATTCACTCATTTGGTGTTTTAATGATGGTGATGGAAAGCACTGTCTAACGCAACAGTTTAAAAATCTGCCATAGATGACTAGTACATTCTACAATTGTCATACCCTTCAGCTATGGATGAGAGGAGAGCTGTCATCCTGCCTGGCTGGATGAGACCTCTGCCATTAGGTTAGAATAAAGGTGATAACAACTACAAGGTGATTAACCTTGTTTTATTATAGTAATCCTTCTCTTAAAGGGGAACTCCACCCATTTTCAACATTTTAATACGTCATTAAAGATATTGTGTGGTGATGATAAAAAAAAGGTTCCCCCAATTCTGTATTTCCTAAAAATGGTGGTCTGAAAAAAATCATTAACATGGTGAAATACATCTGATGACGTCAAGATGTATTTCACCATGTTAATGATTTTTCTTTCAGACTCCCTTTTCCTGAGAGGGTCCAAAGGGAACCAAATGGACCCGCTACGTCCATTTGGTTCACATTTGTATCCTCTCAGGAAAAAAATGAAAATGGGTGGAATTCCCCTTTAAGTGGATTCAGACCATGCCAGGGGAATGCCCTCCATGGCACAACAGACCTATGTTTAATAATCTAATTTAAGTCCTGTCTCTGTGATGATGACACTGAGTGACCTTTAAGAAGATATATTAATAGAAACTCATCTTTTCTTAGTGACATCTTCGTACAACTTTAAAACTAAACGAATTAAGTAGCCTCCTGTAGGCTACAGGAAGCAAATTAAAATGACCACAAGTGCACTGAGATATGTGAAGGATAACTTATCTCACCTGGTAAGATAAGTTGCTTCACCATATAACAAAAGTGATATGGTGACTCACCATATCGCTTTTGTTCACACCATACAGTATATCCCTGGAAACACCAGTGCCATGTTTTCTTAGACCACTGAATATGGTCAAATGGCCATTGCATGTGTTTTTGCAGTAGGCTATAAGGGGTAGATTTGATCTTTCTTGCCATCTACTGGACGCTTCTTACCATTGCAGCATGGAATTGAAACTCCTGAAATCAACTGAATGAAGTGAATAAATGAACACTCATCTTTTGCTTTCTCTAATAATAACCTTTTAACCAACCTTAGTTGAGGACGACGTGAGAAAGTCAGGAGAAAGTGCTCAAGGACCAGTTTCTGACCCTCAATGTCGCAACTCTCCACACTATGCCATGCACAGTCAGTGGGAATGACATGTACGCACTGCGCATGCGTATGAGGTAGCTCTAGCCGTGACGTGAGCGCTGGGCTGGCGCGGGATTTTCAGAGATCATAGATAGTAAAATAGTGAGATGAGACTATTTACGTTTATAACTACAGCATTATATCAATTCTCTTGCGTTTAATAGCATTTCATTGCCAATCGCCTCGTTGGGAAGCCAGGGTAGCGATCCAGCAATAAGGCACAATGGAGGATTTCGGAGTGTACGCTGTTTTGGGACTAAACAGTCCACCTCAGAGGCTTCTATGGTAACATGTTTTGTTTACGGGTGTTTTATTTTGTGAGAATTGTCTTCTCTCCTCTAAAATAAGCTTTGTAAGGTGTCTTTGTAATGCGTAACGTGTTTTCCCCCTGTATTAGAGGATGGGTGTACAGATTAAAAGATAGCTTTGTAGTTTGTTCATGTCATTTGGACCGCTCTAAAACCATCCGAAAAATGCGGGAGGGTAACCAATAACAAAATGATATGGCTTGTGGTTGACTACACTATTAACTAGCCTAATTTATTCCAGGGGATTCCTTTTGTTCATATTGTAATTGTAGTGAACGGTCTTCTGGCTGATTATTGATGACAACATCAACAACCCACAACATTAACTTATTCATGTCCATGGACGTGTAGACATAGTCATCAAATGGTGCCTTATGTCCTTTTATCCGTCTGTAAAACAACTGCCTTTTCCAGACCACAAATGCAGCACTTACTATGGTCGTCTCCATTTGCTAAAGGGTTCTGGGTTGTGGCCCTGGCTCTTTTGCTATATACATTTGGTCCAAAGGTGTTGCCTGGCTCCTGCCCAGAATCACCATGAAATGATATTTCATGGTGTCAGGCAAGTGCCCTCTTATGGGATTTCAGCCCCTTCCCCTCTCTAACTCTCTGTACGTCCCTGCTGCTTATTCTTGTCCATTGTCTTGTCAGTGCCAGTGGGTCGAATAGGACTTCTGTGGCTGTTCCGCCAAACGCACGCCAGGTGGTGCTGTTTACCAACGGACCGTGGGGAGAGAGGATCTGCGTAAACGCTGAGCTCAACGATGCTGCCAGGATGCCCATCACCATCGGCAAACTGACACCTTATAACAAGTATGTAACATTGTCAGTAGACTAGATCAGTGGCCGGTCCTTAAAATTTGTAATGTCAAGGACATGACAAGGAATTAGCCTGAAAAGATATACCAGAGATTCCCACAAGAGAATGTATTTACCATTATAGCCAGTGGTTCTCAATCTATTTCATTTCTAGTTTGACATGCTTATGAATCTACAGATCCCCATTTAATGTCATTTCTATCCATTGGATCCCGATTTATATGGTAAAGTCATTGTTAATTTAACTATGAGAGTGTACACATGGATCTGTTTGGTTCCATTTGTATACTCTCTGAGTTACAGATGCATTACAGATCCATTTGGTTCCAAACTATCATTTAGCTGGGGACTGGAACCCCCTGCAGGACACACTACAGGACCAGGTGTGCCGGGCAGTAATTTTGAACAACTGACCACAAGCAGGGCGGATGTAACATGTCCCATTTGGGACATGTAACATGTTGGAGGGGCAAGAGGAAATTGTATGGGGTGCCTTCATCGCCGCTTCATGAAGCTGCACCCATACCATTTTCAGTTACAGTGACTTTTATTAGACAAGTAAAGCATCAATAATAACATCAGTTGTTGTTAAAGTTGCAACAGACATGCAGCATGCATAAAGCTAAAGGTCTAACTCGGAGAGTTTTCTGTTTTCAATGATGACACGCTGTTGGTTTAGTGGTGACACAGCTGTAGTTAGTTAGTAGCAGTAGTCACATCATTTTAAATATAAGCACTTTAATTTGAAATATCTTGGGTTGTTTTGCATGGCATCGTGTTTGGGGCGGGGGGGGGGGGCAGACTGGGTATTTAGGGGGGCATTGCCCCCCCATGCCCATGCCTAGATCCGCCCCTGACCACAAGTTTTGTCATGCAATCTTGTAGCCTCCAAGACTACATATTACCCAATTTTAACCGTGTGACAAATGTTATGCTGTCCAGGTGTCTGTCCTGGGAGCAGTGGGAGGAGGAGACATGGACAGACGGTGTCACACTGAACATCTCTCTCGTTGGAGGAAATCTGGTGAGTTTCAAAACAAGAGCCCTTACTATGGAAACTACCTACTGTTCTGCTCATTTGATTACAGTCTGAATTCTAATTTATACAGGCAAATGGTAGTGTCATAACAGGTTTACAGGTGAAAACCAAAGAGTTGGTATAATATTTTTTGTACTAGTACACAACATATTCCGTTTTGAGAAAAGAGTCGTTCAGTTACATATGGAGAAAGAAACGAGGGTAAACAAAGGGACAAGAAGCACTAGCAGGTTGACCCTTGATGCAAGATGTGTTTTTTCCGGTGAAAATGCATGATACACAGCCAGGGTTCACTCCCATCATGACGGAATTCACTCCAGAGGTAATGTGTCTGGGATCATGCTCTCCCACTGCTTATGAGATTGTATGTACACGGTTTCCCCCAGTGATTTTCATAGCCAAGAATTGTCAGAATTGTCTTTTCTAAACTAAAAGCATTGCCCTAATCAATTATTTTGTCAAATGTGTTTCAAAGCTGATTAATCCTGGCGAACAAAAAATTCAGCTGTTACGGCAAACGGGTGGAAAATCGTTAATGATAGGAGACCGGTACTTCAACACTGTAATTGGATGCTGAGCTTATAGCAGGATAAAATGTTCCACTGTGTCAAAAGGGATTTTGTAAATCCAATGTTTTGAGTCAAATGAAAGCCATCCATGGGCTCCATTGCAATCCCTTTTATCTAATGACTTGCAACTACCATGATTTGATAAATGGATGAATGTTACCAAGTAAAACATGTAATTGGATTAGTATGTGGAACCACAGCTGAAGGGTATAATGTTGACCTGTTTCTATGTGTGGCAGCACGAATTGCGTACTTTTGGTGTGTGTGACCATAGGCATTCTTTGTAACGTCCTCCATTCCCTATGCCCTCCCTCGGTCCTGCTGCAGTGCACCACTACACCCAGCACAGTGCCAGGGGTGAAAGGTAAAAAGAAGAGGGCACGGACAGAGGACGAAGAGGAGGAGAATCTATGGCGGATCGGAGAGGAAGAGAACATTTGCCCTAACGGATCCACAGAGAATGCGATGGCTCAGAGAAAGGGCAGGGGTCATGCCAAAGAAGGCCAAAATGTGTTTGCCAATGGTGGGGACAACGCAAAGGGAACAGGTGAGGTGGTGTTAATATTTTACCTCTACCTTCATAATCAGAAATGTTAACCTTTTATTTTAACAAAAGCAAAAACAGATTACACAAATAGATCACAATGTCGCTATATTACATTGAGAGAATTATCGATTAATGCTGTCTGCGCACAGACAGCATTAATCGATGAAGATTATGCCCTAATGTAGGGCATAATCTGGAAAATTCAGGGATTTTGGATCAAAGAAAATGGTGTAGTAAAGTAAAACACCCTAACCAGCTAAGTTGTTAATGTTATCAGCCATTTTGTTGCAGCATCACCATCAGCCAATGGTTAAGCTTGGTCATTTATCAAAATGGCATTAGTAATTGAGACTAAATTTGCTGAAATTCAGTGATTATTAGTATTTATATCAGAAGGTCGGAAGTATATTCCCGACCCGGCACTGTGTAGACATGTCTGGGTGTCCCTGAGCAAGACACTGCCTGGAAACAGAATCCTGTGTCAGAACTCTTTTTTTAAACTCTTTTAACACTTTTCTTTTAACACTCCACAGCAAACACAGTTGAAGATGTGCAGGGGAAAGTGGTGAGAAGACCTCTGCAGAATGCAAACAGGAAAAGTGGCTCGACCAAGATGATCACACAGACAGGTGTGTGTGGGTGTGCGTGTGTGCGTGTGTGTGTGTGCTCATCTGCCTGCGTCCACATTAGAATGACGGGTGTGAACAATCTGAGAACGCATCTGGAATTAAAGGAAAAGCAGTTTGATCTCTGGTGACTACTTTAGTGTGAAATATTTTAGTATGTTGTCAGCTTGGTTTTATCTGTAGGATGTGTGCTACCATTTATTATGTGTCTAGAAGGGCCCTCGGGGTCTGCAGAACAGGGTTTGTTAGACCCACCCTCCACCAAGCTAAAAACCACATGTGATGAAACATTTCAGGCTGTAGCGGCCAAACTTTTTCAACTAGTGCTGATCCCCTCTGGCTGTGGACATTTTAAGAATTGCCTGAATATGTTTCTTTTTGGAAAAGCATTTGTGGATGGTTCATCTTGAACTTACTAATCTATTATTACCTATTGATTTATTACTTGTGTGAGCAGTGCAAGTGCAAGTAATGCGATCGGGGTCGGTCGCTAGAGCGTTGGCACTCTGAGTGTGTTGTATTTTTATTGCATGTAAAGCACTTTGTGAAAGGTGCTGTATAAATAAAATGTATTTGCCTTACTTTACCATTACTACTATGCTTGTTTGTGAGACAGTAGGGGTGAGAATCCACAAGAAGTGCTTTCTTTAAACTTATGTCGGTCTTTAACTTTAAATGTGTGTTTATGTCACCTCCCTGCAGCTCCATTGGTCAACCCGTCTGCTCGGTGGGGTCAGACGCTGTGTCCCATTGATGATCAGACCGCCATTCTGATTGGAGGACAGGGAGTCAGGATGCAGTTCTGCAAGGATCCCATGTGGAAGCTGTGCACAGGTCAGTGTCAATACGTCATACTGCAAGTGGTGTCATACTGGTGCGCCGGCTCTGACATGTTTCGCTCATTGCTCATGACCGTACCGCCTGCAGTGTCAATACGTCATACTGCAAGTGGTATGAGTAATTCCTGAGAAAACCAGTGGATTCCATTAATTTCAGTGTGGCAAGAGAGGGGTTTCCAACCTTTCTCATACCAGGGCCCACTATTCTGTATTTTTATCCACAGACCACCGTTTGATGTTGAGTTTAGTCTCTCGAACCCAAAAGGATTTTCATGTTGGTGTCCACAATTTAGGAAAAACATTGGTCAAAATAACAATTTATATACATTTTCTAAATGTGTAGACTCTTGAAAATGAAGTAATCCAGATGCTTAAATATAATTTAACTCTGAATCATGAATATTGTCATAATGACAAAGGTTGGGGGCCAGTTGTTGTAAGTGACATGCTGTGGTCTTGTGTCCCTCAATCTGCCCAACAGAGGACATGTCCTGGGTTGCGGCCGAGACCTTGGCAGAGGGTCCCACCCCTGAGGCCAGGATTGGCCACACGGTGACCTACGACCCCGATTCCAGAAGGATCTTTGTGTTTGGTGGGTCTAAGAACAAGAAGTGGTTCAACGATGTTCACATCCTGGATACGCAGAGCTGGAAATGGTCACTGGTGGAGGTATGTGTGTGTGTGTTACCTAACATTTGAATCGAGCAATGCCAGTTAACACTAAAGTTTAACATAGGCAAGTTTAGGGGGTAACAGATTTGTTTATAAACAGAATTTAACCCCCCCCCGCACCTTCCCTGAGCCCAACAAATGTTTTGTTTTCATTTGTTGACAACAATAAAGTTCTGGAAAGTCTGCAGGACAAAGCAAGTGTCTGTCTGCAGGGAAACAGCCGCCGCATCATAGTAGAAGCAACATAGAGAGGAAAAAGGCAAAACATACAGTATTACTATTTTTTTTGTCTAAAAAGTTGCGTTTATTACCTTCAAAGACATTATAAAAAGAATATTAAAAAACAACATTTGAATCACTTTCATCCTAGTGTCCCTATTTTGGGTATACAGTATATCAAATATTGAAAATGGCTGATGTACAGCAACAATGCGTGCTTGTAGATTGGCTATTTTCATCGCCTGAGTACAATGAATAACATATGGCTCAAGTGGTGCTATTTTCATGTTCCGTATTCCAGGCCCAGGGTGAAGTCCCACCCCTGGCCTACCACAGCTGTAGCCTGTTCCGGGGTGAACTGTTCGTTCTGGGAGGGGTGTTTCCTTGCCCCAGTCCTGAGCCGGACGGCTGCAGCCAGTCCCTGTACATCTTTGACCCCCACCTCTCTATTTGGTACCAACCCATCGTCACAGGTGACACTCCGGCTCCCCGCTCAGGGTAAGATGGTTTTATCCAGGGTTAGTGTTTATTGGGGGAAAAAATGCACTTTTGTGAAGTGAGGGACGCTCTTAACATCATACATCGTCTCATCAATCACAATTTAACATCTCCCATAATAATCTCATTTCGGTCAATCAGAATTTGCATCGTATTCGTAAGCTTCGTCTTCAGTGTTTGTGTTTACACAAACACTCCAAGCCAGAGATTTATTATTTATTATTATTAGGTATTTATTTATCATTAGAAGGTATTTGTAGAAGCTAGAGATACTGATACGTGTGGGGAATTCTAAAAAAAAAAAAAAAAAAAAAGTATTTGCAGGAACAGTGTCAAGAATGGCTGCTAACGAACCTTACTCCAATCATTTCGTTTAGCCTACAACAAACCGCCCTACCATTATCTCATCTCATCAGTGGTTCTACAGTGCAGTTATCCTTCTATAAATACATGGATTCTGTGTGTATTGGTCTTTCGTGTCTCAAGACTGGTTGGCCAGGACCGATTTTAAAATTAATTTCGAATTCATTCAAAGATCATCTTGGTTGAATTGTTTGGGTGTGTCTGTCCTATAGACATTCAGCCTGTGTGATGCAGGAGAGGAAGATCTACGTGTTTGGCGGCTGGGACACTCCTGTGTGCTACAATGACATGTACATGTTGGATCTGGGTAGGGGACACTCATGCACACACACGATGACACACAGTAGTCTATGTGTAAACAGAGGGAACCATACTGACACGTGACACGTCTCCATCCAACTCACAAAAATAAATTCAGCCTTTGATGAGTGGCCTGTATAGATGAGATGATATTAATACATAAATTACAAATGTATTTATTTATGTGATGAGATTCTGAAATTGACTACCTCTGGTACAGTGGTGTTCAACCATTGTCATACGAAGGCCCATTATCTATTTGGCATTTTGCAAAATTACGTGTATGTATTTATTTTTATGTATTTAAAATAGATATAAAGTACATTAAGAATAATGCAAAAGACTTGTAGATAGACAAAGGGGGTAGCATGTTTGGATATGCAACAAATGTAAATCAATTTACTCTCAAGAGTCAAAGATTCGTAAGGGTCCATTTGGTAACACAAACAGTATAAATACCAAACAGACAGTGTTTGTTTATAGATTATTACTTATGTGCATAAACATCGTTGTTGATTTTTGCCTCTTCAATTTTGCCTCTTCGATTTTCAGGCCTGATGGAATTCTCTGTTGTGAGGACAACCGGAAAAGCTCCATCTCCGCGCAGGTACATGCATCTACACATGAGATTATAATTCATCCATTTAGATGAAATACTTTTGACAGCTCAAACAACTTATCATACTGTATCAGGTTATATGATAATTTAGTCAAAACGTGAATGGGTAATCTCAATTTGAGAGGACAGCGCTGCTTTGAACAAACTATGAAATATGTTATTGATGTAGAACGGATGCCAACTAATTAAGATACACTCGGAACAGTAACACAAAGCTTTACCCAATTTCTCAGTTTATGTTCATAAGTGAAACGTACAAATTCAAATAAATATCTTTTTTTTTTTTTTTTTTAATTAACTGCAAACCAGTGCTGATGTATTTCATACATGGTACAGTGATGAGTTTGTTAGAATGTGATGTGATGGGGGTTGACTCTGAATTACTGTAATTTCCGGAATATAAGCCGCACCTAAAGCAGCTAAATTTGGTGCAAAATACTGATTTTTCCTTGTATAAGCCACAGCTGACTATAATCCGCACCAGGCTTATAGTCAGGTGCTTCATGTTAGAGCAGTGGTTTTCAACTTTTTCACAATTTAACAACATCTTCACCCCACAGACCCCAAAATTAAAGATTTCTTCTGGTTTTGTTCACAATTCCAGGATGGATTTTCGCAAAGAAAAGAGGCAAAACATCAAAATTAGACCAAAATGAACATGAGTTATAACTTATTAATTAAGTGGTGCTAATTTAGATCGTGAATATCATAACTTGAGAGTGTAAACATGAAACCAAATGAACCCACTAGGGGTCCTGTCATTTAGTCTGCGGAGCCCAACTGGAACCTGGAAAATCCATAGATTGACTGCACCGTTGTATAAGCCGCAGGGTCAAAAGCATGTGAAAAAAGTAGCGGCTTATAGTCCAGAAATTACGGTATTTGTCTTGGGATTGGGTGTCATGGCGGTCTCTTCACATAGAACGCTCCAAAAGTGGCAGTCTTGATGCCACAACACATTGCTCACACATGTGATATAACCTTTGTTCCTACAGCTGGCATGGCAGCGCTGTGCTCTCAGACACCAAGTTCCTGATCCATGGTGGTTACAATGGTCACAACGCTCTCAGTGACACATTCATTTTCGACATAGGTGAGTGGAAGGGGCATGTTCATCACATGATTAAACATTACGTGTCGATCCGGTAAAGATGGTCTTAATCGTCTTAAACCGTACACTATCTACAGTATCCGTTGACTTGGTCCTCCGAGGATCTGCATTTTGCCTCCTCCTTTAGTCCCTCTACGGTACATATCTTTGCCAAATGTTCACCTAATTTTACTAAATGCTTGCCTATTGTGACACGGCCGGAACTTAGCCAGCGTGTCAACAGAATAGAAGCTGAACCAAATGCTTTAACCTGTGTGCGTTTCTGCTTCTATTCCTTCTATTCCTGCTCACTTTGGGCCCAGAACGTGCCTTCAGAAAATGTTTTTGGAAGTGCATGTCTTATTTTTGATTTTATCAGTCATGTGAATGATGTTTTCATCTAGTAGCTGTAAATGATCATCGTCACGTTTTTGTTTGTTGTTGTCATTCTCTTACAGATAGCAACAGCTGGACAGAAGTGCGTCACCCACAGCTCTCCCTGCCCCGCGCTGGTCATTCCATCACCACCATGGACACCACCCGCCGCAACTGTCTCAATTGCTACGCGGAAGAGGAGGAGGGCGAGGAGGCCAAAGGATGTGTCACCAGAACCCTGATCATGTTTGGAGGAGGAGACAACGAAGGGAAATTCTACTCCGACCTGACCACCATTGCTGTGGAAGAATTGCTTGACAGGATTTAATCAGGATTGTTTTTGTTTTGTTTATCCCCTTCTTTTTTTATATGTTACATTAAAAGTTCAAATGTAAGTTAATAAGCTATTTTATATTTTAACATTGTATGTCATTGCATGTCAGTGTTTTTAAGGTGTGTGTGTATATACAGTATTTTTTTTTTCTTTTTAGTGAGCTGTAGCATTAGAAATCAAGTACCTTTGTAATCAGATCATGGGGAATTACAGAATCCCACCCAGTAAGAAAAATGGTTTGTTTAAATGGTAAATGGTGTATTCATATATAATGCCTGTTTCTAAAGCGCTTTACAATGTGCATTACATTCCCCCTTTCATGCACATTTTTGTTAAACAAAGCAGTGGAAGTGGTTCTATTAAATGTGTCAACTTTTAAAGTCAATTTATTCCTTGAGTCTGTAGACATAGAAAGTTATGTTTTCCTTTACATTGCAGAATGCCCCCATGTTCTTTATTCATTAATTGTTTATAATCTCTTTTGGAATAATATACCTTCAAATAGTGATTTTGAAGATGGTGAGTAGTGACACTAATGTCAGCCTCTAATCTTTTGCAGGCCATTTCATGCCGACTCTGAGGATTTTTTTTATTTATCCACTTTAACCCCATATTCTTTGAACATTGGCCAAAAATATCAGATTGGCATTTTTTACCAAGGTAGTCCAAGTACACTTTGAACTCTAATTTATAGAGGCATTAAATGATTACACTGGAAATCCAGTCATTTATTAATTTATTTATTTGGGAACTAAAGATTGTACAACATAGTTACAAATAAGTAATTTTTAGCAAAGTGTCACATTTCCTACGTTGAATATATCAATAAAAATAATCCAGTCATTTAATTTAACTGGAAAAACAGTTGATGGTGATGTTATATTGTACAGTGGTCAGTCTCTAACCTCTTGAATTTGTCATTGTTTGAACTGACAAGATCTACAAAAATACAAATTTGAAAACAATACTTCACAATGTGTCAGTGTAGATCAGCAATTTGAAAGTGTTTATCAAAATAAATGCAAAGAAGTTTAAAGAAATAAATGTTATGTAAAGTGCAGGGAGACATTTGTTAATTGGTTGCAAACTTCTAAAGGTGCACATCTAACAAGCTACACATCTAACAAACATACAGTAGCTTGTTAGATGTGCACCTGGATAACGTGTTCTACCCCAGGTGGGTGCACTGAGCCACAGTCACATCTCACACATTTAACAAGCATATCGCTGTGCCTCAGATGAAAGAGTGTGGGATGGTGTTTAGATAACTTGCATTCCTTAATGAGAATGTGATGAGCAGCACTTTACATTTGATGTATTTTTGCCAATATTGCTTGTTTACGTTCTGTTATGTGTTTGAGGGAATATGACTGAGCAAAACTATACCAACACCACCTTGCCAAAAAATCTGCAAAAGGATTACTGTATCTGTATCTACAGTATGTTCCCTGGCTGACAACTAGCACTTTGGCTCTGCAGTGTGCTTAATTATCCTGTAGATGGCGTCAGTGGAGCACATTTTTCACTTGCCTGCAAGCTTGAATTATTTTCTCTTTTTTTGAGCACCCCATTTAAGATAAGCACAGGGGTGGTACATGTGGTAGTAGAGGAAAGACAAGTGAGCAATATATTTAAAATAACCCATGTTTTAAATAATTATATCAGGGGCCAGATACCTTTAAAATGTCATTATTGTGGTTGTTCACTTCCAGTAGCATACATCAGCCTTTGCATGTTGAACATTTCTTCTCTCTTATCCCAACACAGGCTGGGCAGAAGCTCTAATGTAGTAGTCATTGTGATCAAGTCCCTTGACTCCCTCCTATTGCGAATCGTAGCATCCTTCCTCAATAATGTAAACTCTAGCTCAGGTGCCCAAAAGGTAGATTGTGATCTACCAATAGATCACATGGACTGTGTGCAGGTAGATCACATGACATACACTTAAATATACTGTATATTACTTGTATTAAGGTGATTTCTTTTCTATTCCAGTTCCCTTCTATTATACTTCTAGCCTGCCCAAAGCCAGATAGAAAAAAGCATGCCAGGATAACAGTCTGACTTATTAGCCAAGCTATTACAATGTAACATCAATGTCACTAATACATTTTCACCCTTCTAATATATGCAACATCAGCACCACTATCCCAATTATGAACATGGGATAACCATTTTGTGGAGAGTACATCTCATTTAGCTTGGCATTTTGAAAGTAGCTCCCAAGCCAAAAAAGTTTGGGCACCATGCTCTATAGCTACACTCCTGTATTTTCATCAGTGCTGTCATTCTCAAGTCACTTGCTGTTTGAAATATCAGCTGCGAACAGGTATTTTGACCTATGTAGGCTACGGTCTGTGGACCCCAAGCAGACGCAGTATACATTGGGGTCACAAACACACAAAACTGTTTGATTTTTGAGGTGCACAAGCCACTTCTATGGCCAGCTTTGCGGGTTTGAGTGCAGAAACATTGGTTGTGTGATTTTCTGGTCACCCAATAGCGATGAGTTCATTGGCTGAGCAAATTGTGATTGGCTTTCAGAATGAGAAGATGTTTGCCCTTCCCACAGGTGTGGATTGTTTTTGTTACATCTATTTGTAGGCTTGTAGGCGTGGTTGTAGACCACGCCTACAAGGTTGTAGGCATGGGTCATGGGTAGGCGGTTCGAATCCCGGCTCCTCCTGTCATGTCTATTGGACAAGACATTGAACCCCAAACTTTGCACGGCTTCCGCTACAATCAGTGTATGAATGTGTGTGTGAATGGGTGAATGTGATGCACTATGTAAAATGCACCATATTATTCCTATAACACTCCATATAATGTCCAAATATGGTGTGTTAGTGATGTCAGAACAGGGCAGCTCCATATATGGAGCCTGGGCAGGGGCCCTGTCCACAGCCTGGGGGTGTGTGTGTCGACTTTGAAGTCAGTGGAGTGAATGGTTCTAACTTCTCGAGTTACGGTAATTATACAGGTATACACAGACAGAGCATTTATAGATTAATTTGAATTTAAGGTGCAATTAACTAGCTGGTAGATTCAATTCAATTCAATTCAAGCCTTGGAAACCCAGGTGTTAGAACACAAAACCTGGTATCCCCTTGGGGTTACTTGGGGAAACCTTTATCTGCTGCAGGCTCATTCAGTATCTCAGGCACAACCCAGTCTGTACCTGCTGCTTTGTGGAGACACGCACACGCGCGCGCGCGCGCACGCACACCTGTAAAACCTTCCGGAAAGAGACGAGCGTCTCCGACTCCCCCCCTCTCGCCTTTTCCCAGTCGTTCAGTTTTTCAGTTCAGTCGTGGTGCAAGCCATCAGGCAGGCAAGGCAAGCAGCAGAGAGAGCAGGCAGGCAGGCAGGCAGCAACAGCAGCCATGTTGCCGTGGTGGTGAGTGTCTTGTTCCGGTATCAGGGGCAGCAGCGGAGGATCGTGATCACAACAGGCTGTCTCTCTGACTGTCAGACCCCGTTCCCACGAACAATCACGCAGAACAAACCAAGCCACCCCCACACCCACCCACCCCCCGTTGCTTGACTCGAACACCATGGATTTTACAACTTGATGATCCGTTCCTCCAGGGGTAAAGAGAAGAGTCGCGGAAGGAAGGAAGGAAATCAAGACCCCGTACGTCGGTCTTCTTTTTTTAACCGAAGCGGAGCGGGACGCGATCCACTCACTCACTCACCGCAGTGCAGCGTTTTAACCAGCGGAGCTGTTTATTCACATCACGCAGCGCAGCGGTGCTGGTGGTCCGCCTGGGGTGGATCATCGTGAGTCCTCCTGTTGTGAGTGTGTGTGTGTGTGGTGGTGGCAGAGCTAAGCGGCTAACGACTAGCCCCGCTTCCACACACACATCAGGGCTGCTAGCAGACAGACAGACAGAGACAGGCAGCTACACGATCGAGCTAACCCCGGGGTTTATTAGCCACTTTAGCACCAGCTAATCGAGGTTAACTCGACATCGTGACATCGCTTCACACTGCGTTGCTTTTAGTCGGCGAGCTATATCATTTGTTCCCATTTTACGTTGTGGATTTATCACCGGGGACGGATCGAAGCGAAGGAAGGTCTCGCCACCACCACCACCACCACCGGGGGAGGAAGAAAAAGAAACAAGTTTTTGGCCTGAAAGTTTTTGCGAGTCCTCGGACTTGATTTTTTGTTATATATATACAACCTCAGTAGGGAAAACAACCACTGGATCGCCAGCAACGCGCGGGGCCAATGATCGCACCACTTTATTATTATTATTCTACATATTGAGATGATCGTTGACGGCGTAGACGTGGTGGTGGTTTGACACTAAAAGGGAACATGTTGAACCACCTCCTCTCCTTCTAGCCAGCTCTACAGGTTAGCATCTGGAGCTAACGTCACTTGGCCTCTGGCTAGAATAGAATCGCTCGCTGCCGGACGATCGGACACCTTTTCGACGGATCGTGGCCTGTTTCGTAAGCGATGGGACGTGTGGTGGTCACTGTAAGCTAGTTAGTTAGTAGCCAAACCCTGGCTATTAACGGTGGCTACTACTACTAGCCGCCGATGTGGGGGATTCAACTTGTTGATTCACTTGAAGCTGCTGCAGCTTTGCTAGCTGGCTAGCACAGACTGACCAAGACCGGACCTCACCCCACCAACCACCACCATCTATTGTCACACAACCTTTAAATGGTCATCACACACTAAAAGAAGACCCTCCCGGTCCCGATTCCTCTCACCCCCCACTTTTTTGTGCAATCCTTAAGTCCTTGTTGGGGGGGAAACGATGTCAACAAGAGCCCCACTTGTGCAAGTCATTGAGAATTCGGCTGGACAGGTAAGATTATTTTTTATTTCTCACTTGTCAAAATGCTGTTTTGAGCCTGACAAACCAGGCCCAGTGGGTTTCACCGTTGGTCCGTCGTTGGACCACCAGTGGTCCTTCCTTGATGGGATTCCACCAGGTGGTGGTCCTCACAGCTAAATGATGGAGAGTTCGTGACCAAATGGATCGACCCATCATGGGGACCCTTAACTTTTGAAAGACTTCTAAGAGTTACATTAAATATTGTGAAATAACTGTATATTACTTAAAGGGGGAGTTTCACCCATTTCCAACATTTTATTATGTAATTTTGTGTGGATGTGTTTCCTAGAAATGTAGATCTGAAAAAAAACAACAACAAAATGGACCTGTTGTACTCTCAAGAAAAAAATGGGTGGAATTCCCCCTTAATGTACAAGAAGTATACACGGTTAGAGGTAGATGATGTACAGTAGGAGAATTGCAATTTTTGATCATTTGCCAACAACATATTCAAAGTTCAAGGTCCCAGTCAGTGCTCCGTGGCTCAAATGCCCAATAAATAATGTGCCTTGATATGGAAAGGGTTGGAAACCACTGTACTAGGCAATGGCAGGAGCGTTTCCTGCAATCTTGGACTTGTCACTGCTGGTGCTTTGCAGCAATTGGGGGCAAAACAATGCCAGTCTCTATTTGGTCTTCTACAACAAGAGAGGCTTTGCTTGTCCTGGCTTTCTCTCCCTCTATAGCTCCTTCTCTCGCAATGTTTTCTTTGCCACCCCAGCAGTGATTCACCAGCTTGCCTACGCAATCTCAATTGGGTTTCCTACTCTATAGTCGGACACACACACACACACACACACACACACACACACACACACACACACACACACACACACACACACACACACACACACACACACACACACACACACAGACACACAATTTTAGGTTTCTGTTTAGACTGAACCAGGGCATGTCCTTCACCACCTCCATCACCACATTAGTTAGACGCAGCTTCTTGTAATACAGTGAACTCTTGTCTCTCTATTGGGACTCAAGTCAGTGATCAATGCCTATTTTGTACCACTGCTGTTGCTGGTTGATTTAGCAGCAAATCTTTACATGGCAGTGTGGAACGTGTCTGACCTTCATGACAAACTAAGTTATATGTTATGGAGGGGATTCAAACATTTCGCTTTTTCTCAGACTTTGCACTGAAAGGTCAGTCAGGATACTTAAGTATATCATAATTTAACAAACTACTTGTTGCTGTTGGGTTTGTAAGCAGACACGGCAGGGGCTCATATATCAAATCGCACAATTGCTTTCAAAAGGTTTTTTTTTGTGCCGAGGCACACTCGGGCGTAACAACCAAATTCCAGGGCACATCAAGTCATTGATGGCCTGAAAGTGGCACACAAAGCACTGTGTGATCACACAAGGGGAGGCCAGACACACAGCCAGCCTGCTGGACATGGCCAAAATTGCATTAACTCAGATGAGTAAAGTGTGACTGTAATGCTACCTCAAGCGACGGTATGAAGAAAGTGTCGAGAGTCTTTGTTTGTTGTCGATTTTTCGTATTAACAGGAAAAGCAGAATTGAAGCTGTCGGTGAATACTTGGTCACTAGTTGATGCTAACTAGAACAGAACCAGTACAGTATATCAGTGGTGGGACTGCTAAGCGCTGTCATTGTTTGAGGCAGTTGTTCCCATGAGTTCTCTCAGAATTTCTGCTGGCATTTTGAGAAGCTTAGCTGGCAACGTCACCAGCAGAGTGAGTTTTGTCCTGGGATGTGGTGGGGGTTGTTGAGAGATACTTACAGCTCACAGCAACGTTTCAGAACAAACATAAGGCTGTCTGTCGATTGGTGTCCATTCTCTGAAGCCGTAACCAAGGAAACGTAGATAAAAAGAATTCTACCAAAAGTATTCTTTCCTTCTCAGAGACTGCACTCTTCATGTTTGTATCTGGAAGAAACACTTTGTTTGATCCCAAAGATTTTTAATAGGCTGTTGGCCACCCTGGCCAGGCTTTGTAAATCATTACTGGAGGACTGTTGCAAGCCTCCAAGTGTGTGTAGCCGCATAGATAACCATATCTGTTTATTAGCATGTTTATAATGGGAGCCACTGTGACCTGCACTGAAATGAAAACACTTATTTTCCAGTGCAGACTGTACCTTTGCAGAGACTGCTGGCTGGTGATGAGTCTTGTTTATGTTTTGAGTTATAAGACAAACGGGCTGTGGGCGTGGATGTGGTTGTGTGTAGGAAGTGCATGTGTCTATGGGAGAGTAGATATGTGTTTGTGTTGTTTGGGTAGTTGCAGGTATTTGTAACTGATGTTCAAGTGGAGTGACGTTTTAGTTTGTGCAAACACCCGGTGGCCTTTATAATTGCAGTTCCTTAAATGGAGATTAATACAATTTCACACAAGACACTGCTTCCTTTATGTTGCCTGCTGTCAAATATTTGAATTATGTTCAAGTTAATATTTTAGCTGCTGCTTATTTTCTATACAAACTGTAGTTTATGGACCAGTTTGTTTGCACTTTATGTCTTTCACAAATAAATGGCAAATTAGCCTTTTCAGTTTAACTCTAGTAACCTATTTTCAACAATTTATCTATAGGTTTCTCTTGACAGTTTAGTACTATTGTGCAGTCTTTCATTACACAAATGCGTTACCAACATGCAGCCCCCTTGCACTGCTGTCACAACACAACACCACACATTGTGATGCGATGCTTTATGAGCTTGTAGATCTGCTAAACATCTTGAGGAAAAATATGTGGCGTATTTTGAAACATTAAGTTTTGAACAAATTGAATGTTGTATTGGACTTCCCTCATGGCATAACATATCAACCTCCAAATATGTGTGTGCATTTGGAGGTCCTTGTCATTAAAAATGGCTGAGAACGAACTGCTGTCTGGTTTAAACAACAGTACACAGCAAGCCCAAAATAACCAACTCCCCATTAAATTCAGGACAAAATCAACCCACAGCTACAAACAATATTTACATGCTGCTTTAGCCCAAATTCAGTTATAATAAACAGACATGGGGAATTTGCTGTCTTTATCCAGGGGGAAATTAGTTGTACCTGAAACATTCAAATCACAACCCCATGTGGAAACGCAGCCGATCAGGCATCGAGCCGCTTGCCATCTGCTTTCGACAGCCAATGGGCTTCTCGCATGTGATCGAGTCACAAAAGCCCAGACAGTTCAAACTGTCTTCCTTCTTGCTCCCGGTGGAGAGAGAAAGAGCTGACGGAAGCTGCATATTGATATTATGATCTCACTGCGTGTCTGTGTCAGGCTGTTGCAAACAATGGATCTCTGTTGCCCTTATTAGGAGAGTGTATGTGTGTGTGTACACTTTATACCAGTGAGTGAGAAAAGGTAAGCGTCTGTATGAAATCACTGGTTATGTTGCCGTAAGCAAATGTACATGAGATACAACCCTACCTGGAACAGAGTTCAGTAGCAGTTGATTATCTAAGCCTTCTACTGGAGTTAGCTTGATGTGCACACGCACACACACCCCTGAATGTGTGCATGCTGGTTGACGTGCACACGCACACACATTATGTGTGCTATATTCCTGTTTTCCAGAGACTCCATAAAGCACCATGGTCTGTTGCGTTTGTTTATGCTGACATGCACACAAGTTGACTTTTTCCATACGCTCACCGTCACACACCATGGCCTGTAACCTTCACCGAGTCATGTAGTCGAGGACTCGAGGTTGTGGCTTCGTCACCAACTCGACACTCATTCCTGCGTACACTGGGCGGGTTTAGTTAAGGGGTGAAAGAGAGAGTTCTGGGTTGGGGTTGGGGGGTAATGGCCAGCTTTCATCTGGGTCTGTAGGTGAAAGATCATAGAGACACACACACACACACACACACACACACACACACACACACACACACACACACACGCACACACAGTGTAGAGTCTAAAAGGCCATGTAAAGAAAGCCTATGGTGTCAGGTCTCAAGATTCAGGACAAGATGGCACCGGACATTAACACCACATGAGTGTTGACACTTGGCAGTGTGTGAGAGGATGAGAGAGAGAGAGAGAAGACTTTGGAACATGTACATATAATCTGTCTGTGTGGAGGAGGTGTTCTGATTGATCAGCTGACCACCGTATCCGGAAAACTCAGATGATGTAAAGCTACTGTCCAGGAATGGCTTCAAAGTCAGACTAACCCTTTTCATGCCATCAAAGATCAGTCCAAAAGTATAAATTTGACCAGCCCCAAAATGAATTTGACCCATCAATATTACAGTAATTATTCTTATTATCTAATTTTCACAGCTGTGTATAGCTAATCTCCAGCACAGTTGGTCCTGTCATTGCCAAACTGTGCACTGTGCATTGGCTAACATTGTCTCCAAGGTTTGCAGGATTTGTCTGTTTTTGGACAAAATGTCTCAAATCATGAACACCAACTTGCGATTGCCATGACATTTTGATGCTCTTTCACACCAGGTATAGTAAGAAACGTCCAAAAGTCCATTCCACCTCGCAACTGCGCTATAACAGGTTGCGTGCATGTGCAATAGGGGGTGTGGGTTTTTAGTGTTTCTGCGATTGTGGGAGGAATTATTGTAAAACCTGGTTTCTACTTGGCTGATCTACGAGGCCACAATGTGGCCCATCCTCATGGCTTTGATGGCTTTCAGGTTGGCTCGTAACATGTTATACAGACAAAGCATAACCACAATGTCTCTAAATGCGTCTACCTGCCTCAGGACATGTGTCGTTGTTTTGGCTCAGGTGGGTCTGTACTGTAGCTTTGAGATGAGCAGGCTGGAACTCTGAAATGAATGCTAGCACCATAGACGACTGGCTGTGTGAAAAACAAAATACTGTTTTGCAACCCAGTTTAACACACAACACACACCTCAATAAGTATGTGTTGACACCATAGTGCTTATCGAATCACTACTACTTGTCCACATGAACCTATTGTGGACGAAAAAGGAGGGTATCAAGTAATACAGACTCCTGTAGTTTAAACTAGTCTGTTGGAAACCTATGTCAAAAAGCATTCCTTTTTTAGTTATTACTAGAAATGGGGAATTCAATACCAGTATGCTACATTCTTGTATGATGAAGTAGTTGCGAGGAGATTAATATACAATAGGAGATACATGGTTCTGTCCAACATTGATTATATTGTAACGGTCGCAGGAACAGGAGGTAGAGACATGGTACACATTCTCAGTCATCACTTTATTAAAACAGCAGCATGAAACAAGAAGCATGAAGATGCATCGGTTGCCGCCACCACAACACGAGCACACCGCTTGCGCTCGTGCGTTATCCCGCACTTAGTTTTCCCGCACATAAACTGGAATAACATCCCCAGACCGGGAAATTTTCCTGTTGGGCTCAAGCTGTAGCTGGTCGCTACAATATAGTTGAATTCAGTAGTTTTCAAACAGTAAAATTGTGGGCTGTGTCCACAATTTAGGAGAGATAACTATAGCCAAAGGTTATAGTTAAAAAAGGTAAAATTGAAAATGCTTAGTTTTGGAACTGAGAGACTAAACTCAACACTAAATTATGGTCCGTGGCTAAAATACAGAATAAATAGTGGACCCTGGTATGAAAAAAGGTTGAAAGCCACTGATTTAATTGGTTTAGCCGACTTTGCATAGTAGATGTAAACAAATTGCTATATCAATTTAGTGGCAGTGGGCCATCACAGATTAAATTTCCTACACACCGGGACAGAATTTCCCTTTTTTTTATAATCAAATGATAGTGTTTGGAACATGTACTAATATACTGTAATAGTAATGTAAAAGTGGCGGTTCATTCTCCAAAGGGCACTGGCTAAAACAGAGGGATTGTTGCTGTCTTTAGAAGTGGACACTACATATTAGCATGAGTTAGCATGCATGTGTTTCAGGGTAGTTGTGAATGCTTGTAGTAGTATTACCTATTTGACATTCTGCGTCCATGCTACTTGTGGATGAGTCACCACTGCTAGCAATCGATAGCACATACACATACATATGGCATGCACACACACACACACACACACACACACACACACACACACACACACACACACACACACACACACACACACACACACACACACACACTGCCGTTCCACCCAGGAAACCATAAATTATGGCTCTCTCCATACCAGACCAGTCACTAGGCAGATGAACTGAAAGACAAACCTAGCCAGGGCCTTAGCAACAGAGAACATGATGACACACGCACACACACGCACACACGCACATACACGCTCACACTCACAAACTCACTCATTCTCACTTCAATCTCGATGGATGAAAAACAGTTGTATTTATTTATTGCATTCTTTAAGCTATAATAAGCCACAACAAAATATAAAGAGTGTATAAGCCCCCCCCCCCTCCACTAGAGTAAATCTGATGGCTCTCTGTATGTGTGTGTCACCATGACTTTGGTTTAAAGAAAAAAGAAAAGACTGTATTGCCACTTAGAGTGCTTGTTTTGCCAACAATGATGTGAAGTTCAGTGCGTCTTGATGGCGGGTTTGTGTGTTGGATTGTTTTTAGGGAGCGGGGGTAGAGAACAGGCCTTTCCAGTCGAGCCAGGCGGTGGGTGTGCTCCCTAACTGCAGACTGCAGACCTGCACTAGGGCTAAGACGTCATTCAGGTGTATGAGAGAGTGTGTGTGTGTGTGTTGTGAGCACACACCGTGCGAACATCTATTATGCTCTTTCATCTGGTTTATGGTATTAAAACCCTCTTTCATTCCCCTAAGGAAGTGCTGAAACTTCCCTTTGAGAAGGAAGTTGAAGTCCACATAGTAATGTGAGTGTACTCTTTGTGCTCAAATGGCTGTACGATAATTATCTCACTTATCAATATTACTTCCTATACACGTGTTCCTATACATCATTGGTTTTCTACCTATTTTATACCAGGGTCCACTATTTATTCAGAATTTGAGCCATGGACCACCATTTGATGTCATTTTAGCCCCACAGACCCCAAAACTAAAGATTTCTTTTTGCTTTTGTCCACAATTTCCAGGCTGGATTTCGGAGAAAACAAAACTGGCAAACGTACAGATCAAAATGCCCATTCATCTTCTACATTCTCTACATTTCTACATTGTGTAGACTTGGGGCCAATTTAGATGGTGAATATTTTAACTGTTGAGAGCGTAAACATGGAACCGGTCCATTTGTTTTCATGTTTACACTCTCAAAGAGTTACATCTGGTTAACAAACTTCCAATCATTTAGCCTGGGGACCACCTGGAACTCTCTCAAGGACCACTGGTGGTCCCCGGACCAACTGTTGAAAACCCCTGATCTACACTGTTTCTTGGTGGCCACCGTCTTACTCTAAGCCTCTATACTAGATCTATAAGCTCATAACATCCCGTGACATGTTGTGAGCTAGCGAATCGTCAATGTTTTCCAAATGTTCATTTGTTTTTTTCCCATGCGGCTGCCACTGCATTACAATGCTGAAAAGGGAAACCGCCGTTCTGCCTTGAAGCAATGCGGGTGAAATAAGATACCATGATCACCACACAAGAAGTTGAAGGAGAACTGTGGGGGCCAGAATGTATTTTCACAGAATAAAATAATAATCGTAATCATAATAAATGGTGGTAGTTAAGTAACTAGAATTTAAGAAACGATTATACACATGCATGCTTGCACACAGTTACCTACGAGCTATTTGATGTAACAACGTTATTGTCCGATTAGAATCTTAATAATATCCCTCAATGGCTAGCATAAAAATGTAAAGTCTTGAGGAAGCGCATTGTGCTCGAAACGTCTCTTGCCTTTATGGTGCAATAAAAGGTACCAGTACAGCATCTGAGCCCTCAGTGTGCAAGCTTTTCTTTATCATTTTTGTTTCAACTGTTTACTGCTCAGCAGTAATCAGCCCTAATACGGGTTGGATGTGCATGTCTTTTTTAGCTCTTTTTCTAGCATAAAAAAATCTACCCTTTGTGGATACACAAAAAACAACAACAAAAAAACAAAACAAAAAACAAGCAAAAAAAAAAAAAAAACGCATATTATAACTCCTTAATCAAGTATTTATTTGACTATTTGCAATACAGGGACTGGCAATGGCATCTTTATATAAGGAATAAAAATAAATGAAAAGTGCACTGCCTTGTCTGTCACATCACATGCAAAAAAGGTGCCAGGACCTTTATTTTATCGGCCCACATGTGCGTTCCTCGGTCGCGTGCACACTGACACGGCAAATTAAACCACCCAATGATGGAACCGCATAATCTTCGATTAAATATTAACTGTTAAGTTTCATTGATTAATTTCTTAACTGTGATAAATCGATTAATGATTAACATCCCTAGTAGCAGCAAGACGAGGGCATACAGGCACCCAACTGCTTCATTGTAGATCCCAACTGTGGCACCAACAGAGCAAACAAAGCTTGGAATTGGTTTGACATATGCACATACAACCGTGACGCATGCTTGCGTCATGGACACACACACGCGCACGCACACACACACACTCACACGCACACACATACCCAAGGGAGTTAGGGTAATCCAGTGCAAGAACACACACATTCATACATATACACAACATTGAATTCACAGCAAACTGAGACCCAGTGTGGCACCACCTTGCTAAATCATGGGGCCTCTCTTAGGTTTGCTTAGCTTGTGTTTGTGTGTGTGTATATTTATGTGTTGGTTGAGTCTATGTAGAACTGCAGGATACTCGTCTAAGAGGAAATGGCTTCATTTGTGCAATAAATCTCAGACATTTATTTATGTAGCGGTTTGACCATCTAAATGTTGAAAAATCAAAACCTCCACAAAACGTAAAAGCTATAATTACTGTAGTTGCTATGCCTAGTACAACTCAATGTGACTTTTTGTCTCAAGGATAGAATAAATAAAAAATAATCAAAAAGGATTAAGTAGTGCAGTTTTTTTCCCAGTCTTTCTGACTTAAAGGCTGTCTAACTAGTCCCAATTCTTGACATGTCATACTGGTAATAGGCCACCATTAAGTCGAACTTGGCCAACATTCAGCAGATGGCAGACCTATAAGCTCACAACACGTTGCAACACGATCTGTTTTGAACTTGTAGTTTTGGTGTAGAGGAACAATAAGAAGACATATCCATGAACAGAACCTCAGGGAGTGGGGAGGACCCAAACGTCAACAGATTATTTAGGGTTTAAATGTTTAACGGCTGTTGTGGTGTATGCAGGCAGTAGGAATTTCATACCACTGTGTCTCTTCCTCTGGTGCATTTGGTTTTCAACCTTTTTGATACCAGGCCCCACTATTAATTCAGAATATACGCCACAGACCACCATTTGATTGACATTTTAGCCCCACGGACCCAAAAGTAAAGATTTCTTTTCCTTTTGTCCTCAATTCCTTCATTTATACGCTCTCAAAGAGTTACATCTGGTTTACCAACTTTCCATCCAGGTGGTCCCCATTTAGCTGGGGACCACCTGGAACCCTCACAAGGACCACTGTTGGTCCCCAGACCACTGGTTGAAAACCACAGCTTTGGTGTACTGTGCAACTGGGCTGCCTGGTAGAACTTCAACTGGTTTGTCTTTCAGACCCCATGTCCTTCTGATGCCCCCTCTCAGCAATTTGTCCAAATCAATTTGGTTGGTTATGTCATGATTGTGGTGACGGATTCCTTCATGGATGTTTAGGGTTTTTCCTGACCATAATATGTGTGTTGTTGGCCAATTTTTAGGCCTGCTGAAAACTCTAGATTTTGCCAACTGCACTAATGACTTTAAGGTGGGCACTTCTGGAGTTTGAATGGACAGGTTATCTGTCAGGAGGCAGACACTGAAGAGGGAGGATGGCTTGGGAAAGCAGCAACCTATGGAATGTCAGAGCAGCTCCACATATGGAGATCTAAGGGTACTTTGATGTTTGAGGTCAGTTGAATTGCTTCATATTTGGAGACCGGCTCCATGTAGAATTGCAAATTTAGGTAAATTCATTAATCAAATGTAGCTGACATATTTGAATGAAATAGATTTAATTTTTGAATGCAGAAACACTAGCAGATCTACAAGCTCAGTGCGCCACGATGCAGCACAGCTGTATAATAGAGAGGAGAAATCTGAACGAAAAAGATGGCTTCCCCTGTTCCTAATACGATGTAGCATGAACCAATGCATGTATTGCGTAACTGGTACTACTGGCATTTAATGTGTGTAAATATTTTAAGACTGTTCAGTGTATATGTAACGCTGCTGTTCTCATGATCTTTTGCAGTAATCCTCTCTGTCTTCTTCATTGTGATCGTAGCTACCATCTATACGTGCCAATACAGTGTTCAGACGTGGCCGATTAGAGATTTATGTATGTGAATCACGTGCTAGGAGACAATGGCTTTCTCAGATCCCTCTCTGTGGTAACCATACTTGAAGGCCCAGCTACCTGCTGAAACGGAGCGTGAGCGATAACCGAGAGTGGAAGAATGAGAGCAATGCATAGAAAGACACCCAGGGAGTCAGCTGGGATGGATCATCGTGAACGGGAGATAATGAGGGAGAGATGGAGGAGAAGAAAAGTAGACGAGGAGAGATGGAGAACGGAGAGATGGGGGTGGGAAAGGAGGAGAGAGGAGAAAAGAAGATAGGAGAGATGGGGAAGAGAGAGGCACAAACACTGGGGAGAGCAGGATACACTACAGCCAGCGACAGATCACCATGGCAACACAGTCATCACGACCTGGAGACAGGAGGCGTGCGCATGTGTGGCTGTACATCTGTGTGTGTGTGTGTGTGTGTGTGTGTGTGTGTGTGTGTGTGTGTGTGTGTGTGTGTGTGTGTGTGTTTGCCATGGGCACCCACTAGATTCAGTGTAATGTGGTAATGTAATGTGGTAATGCGGTTGCGGTGTTACCCATAATGAAACCGTCTTTGTCCTCCCCAGCGTGTTTGTTTTGCACATCATTGGCGCTGCCAGGCGAAAAACCACGTATGTCACAAAATTCTACACAGTCACTTTTCAGAAAAGGGTGAATAAAATGAACCCGTCTCCCAGTGGATCCAGTGTGCAGTAGTTATGTTTTTTTAGTCTTCAACTCAAGTTGTTAATATATTTGTTAAATATTAAACCCACACAGATATAACTCACTGACAACACGGCGTCCATGACGTATTCTTTTATACGAGAAAGTGTTCAAGAATGTTTTGAAATTTTCATCCTTTTTATAATGAATAGCAAATGACCAAGCGATGCGTTGTGAGCCTGTAGACTAGCTATGTTCACTGCCAAACTACCATAACACAAAATATTAACATAATGAGATAAAATGCAGATACAGTACATGGCCTCTTTCTGCCCAGTAGAGACCATTTACAGTAGTTATATTTCATAAAGAGTGGAAGGGAAAATGTTTCCCTTATTCTTATTTCATATTTAAGTTAGATTCGTATACTTGCCAAAGATTTTCACCACTTTGTGTGGCTTCCTAACTAGTAACTGAAAGCCTGTGACATTTTCCTCATGTTCTCCGGGGCTCTAATTACCAATTATTATTTTTTTCTTCACACATCACTGTAGTGTTTTGAACTGAGATGAATCACACCCAGCCATCACTCTTCCCACTGTTGACTACTGTGTTATTTGCATGCACTCTTCTGTAGTTTCTCAGGGGCGGAATGGTTTATTAGTCCCATTCAGTGCAACAGTGAATAGGCTTGACTTGACGTAACAGTCAACGGCGGTTGCCTGATATACTTGTTCAGGAGGATATCAGGTTTTTCAACCCAAGGCTTCTTTTTCACTTCCACTTGATTCCAGGGAACAACAGCAGGAACAACAGTTCCTGCTGTTGTGTGTTGAATGCACTCGCTCACACAAGCGGCAAGCCGACGGTAGGATTGTACCGATAGTGTGCACACATTGATGCCAAGGTTGGCTGTCTGGGAGTGGGTCTGTAGGGTTAACCTTGTGATCCACCAGTTTTTACACATGTTTTAACATAAACTGCATACTAGTGTAAGTCAGTAGGACTCTCTGAACTGGCCGAATCTTTGCTTTGCTAAATAAACGGTGGTCCCTGGTGTCAAAAAGGTTGAAAACCACTGGTCTACAATACATCATCTATCATATGTCATATTGTAGAGTCAGACGATGTTGTCGCAAGCATGTTCAAGTCAAAGGTCCTGATTCATTGAAGCCGTGCTGTTCGGAGTTCGGACCCATTCATTCTTTTCTTCCTCCACTGGAGACCTAGTCCTAATAGTTACTAAACTCTTGCACTACGGCTGATTGTCTCCCAGTACCAAGATTAGAAAAGGTCAGCCATAATGAGGTGCGAGTCAAAACATGATCAGCAACGCCCTGGATTAACACCACTGCTGTGTGTGTGTGTGTGCGTGCGCGTGTGTGTGTGTGTGTGTGTGTGTTTGTGTGTGTGTGTGTGTGTGTGTGCGTGTGTGTGTGCGTGTGTCTGGTTTTGTGTCTATATACACGATTGTGTGTGCAGACAGACCTGTGGTACACAGTGACTCAGTTGCATGTTCAAGTGAGCCACCAAGGCAGTCAAATTTTACCCTTACTTTTTTATTATTCGCTTGAGCAGAGCGGGTGCGAGTTAAGCGATCAGTGCGGCGCTCCGTGTCTTGTGGTCGTCGTTCCTCGGGCCGGGGCACTTCGATTGGCCGGTTTGGCTGGGGATGTAATTGGGTCCTTGGACAAAGACTTAACGGTGGAAGATCTTAACGTTTGGCAGATTCGGGAGATGGAGAAATGGTGACACAATTACGAGGACTTCATTTGTGGGCGAGATGTAGTGTAGCCGGTCATATGGTACAGTATGTGCGAGTGTGTGTGTGTCTGTATGTGAATGTGGACATGTGTCCTTTCATAGGATGTGATGGGTGTCGATCAAATAAGTAAATGCTAGCAATCTCACCAGAAGAGTATACATGATAATAGAGGGAGAGCTCACTGTGCTTATGACTGACATACTGTAGTTTGTGGATAGTTTTGAAAAGGTGTGTGTGTGTGTGTGTGTGTGCGCGCGTGTGTGTGCGTGTGTGTGTGCGTTTTTTTTTACCTAATGAGTTGCAGGTCTGCTAACCTGTCTATGCCAAAATTCATAATGTTGTTCAAATTGCATATTCTATCTAGACAGTGTTACATTGTGACAAATGCACATACTATAATGTACATAATCTTCTTGACCAATGCATGTACTTGTACACTGTGAAAGGACACTTCACAGTGTACAAGTGTATAATAAGTGATTTGAGGAAAACCCTCTGTTCTCCCCCAGTAACAAGATTTGCACAATTGGAAACACTTTTCTCCCAAAGCCCCAAACTGAAACTACATTTTTGTGACACCAGGAGCTCACTGGAGACAGGGAGGAACTCCTTGTATGGTCACCACCCTCTGTAGTAGAGAGGATTAGACAAAAAAGAAGAAATAAATAATATTTGAATTAAGTGCTATACCATAAGAACATTCCTAGTTCATAAAGAAAGTGACTCAGAGTATCAAGGGAACAAACCAACCTAAGTGCCAGACGTGTACATTTCTCAGAGAGGAGCTCTGTAGCAGTGCATTAATGTGTAGTACCTGCAGCCAAGACAAAAGAATATTAATGGTTGCTTTGAATCACAAGTTGAGTCGCCATGGTGTGTGGAGACTGACGGGGGTGTCATGTCACAATACTGCCGAGATGATTACAAGCGTCTTGTCCTTGTTGGGTTATAATAACGGTACCCTGAACGCTTGCTAATCTGCTTGGAGAAAACTATCTATTTCAGGGGTGTAAAACTCAGATACAGAGTGGGCCAAAATGTGACTGAACAAACTGAACAAAGCCGCTGGCCAAGTTTGAACGAACTAACCTTTTAAAGGGGAATTCCACCCATTTTCAAAAGCGGGTACAAATGTGAACCAAATGGACCCTAGCGGGTCCATTTAGTTCCATTTGTACCCTCTCAGGAAAAATGGGTCTGAAAGAAAAATCAATAACACGGTGAAATGCATCTTGGTGATGTCATCAGATGTATTTCACCATATTAATGATTTTATCTGACCTCCATTTTTAGGAAATACAGAATTGGAGGAACTTTTTTTATCATGTC
Source organism: Benthosema pterotum (assembly GCA_039105355.1). Lineage (NCBI taxonomy): Eukaryota > Metazoa > Chordata > Actinopteri > Myctophiformes > Myctophidae > Benthosema > Benthosema pterotum. The sequence goes on from CM076986.1 coordinate 26,545,284, forward strand.
CACACAACATCTCAAAGTTATATTAATGACATATTAAAATGTTGAAAATGGGTGGTCTTCCCCTTTAATTTGATAATGTCTCAAGGGCCAAAATGAAATTACACGGCGGGCCAAATTTGGCCCGCGGGCCAGAGTTTGACACCCATGACCTATTTAGTATGGAAGAGACACCCGTGTGCGTGCACGGTGGGAAGAGGGCCGACACCAACGCTACTGGTCGTGCGGCACCGCTTGCAAATTTGTTTATTGTCTTTATTTGTTGCTGTTTTTGGGATTCGCGGGTTGGGGTGGAGGTGATATTGCAGAGACAGAGCCAGGGACTGAAGTTTCCCATTTTGTTTGATTAATTTCCTTTTTATGGCTGCTATATTAGCCTGACAATCCCTTTTTCTACTCTGCTAATAATTATCTTTTCTAGGTAAAAGGCAGATTGTTAAAATATTAATGTTGATGATTTTGTTTCACTCAGGAAAAGCACTCATCTGCAGTATGCAGGGGTTGACACTAAGGTCTCCGAGGCACTTGCCCATTGGGCAAGTGCAAGTCAGGTTCTACTTGCCCTCAGGTCATGGTCACTTGCCCCCCAAAAATATATTGTAAATTTTGCATTTAAGTTTACTTAAGTTCCTAGTTGGGTGCTTTAAACCAGGGGTTTTCAACACGTGGTCCCTGAGAGGGTTCCAGGTGGTCCCCAGCTAAGTTGATTAACCAGATGTAACTCTTGAGAATGTAAAAATGAAACCAAATGGACCCTTGCGGGTCCATTTGGTTTCATTTTTACACTCTCAAGAGTTAAAATTCATCATCTTAATTAGCCCAGGTCGCAATGACCACCTTCAAGACAAATTTATCTTGTGTTGTGTTATTGCGCACTAAGTTGCACACTTGCCCGATCGGGCAACCAGGTAGCAGTCTTCACTTGCCCCACCATTTCTTTTACTTGCCCCGGGCAAGTCTTAGTGTCAAGCCCTGGTATGTGTATATTGATATTCAGGGTTTAATGACCAGTCACTTACTGCTGTATCAGAGAGAGATACATGCTCTGTTCCTATTCATTGATGGCATGCATCTGCAGGTCATACTGGATATATGTATCTGTGTGCATAATAGACTAGTCTAGAATGTATGTGCAACGAGGCCTATTGTTGACATATGTTCTCTGTGTGTGACTCAGCGGATCCCCACCCAGTACCACCAACCCTTTTGTTTTAGACTGGGAGACAGATGGTGAACCTTAATCATAACAAATAGCACATGTCAGTATGGTTAAAAGCTATTCATTGTCCTTGGTTGGTAAAAGTTTGCCTGCATGGCCCGCAGGCCAGAAAAGTTAGGTTTGTCCCAAATTTTGCCAGTAATTGTTTGCCAGTTGTTGTGCACTTCAGGGGTTTTCAACAGGTGGTCCGGGGACCACCAGTGGTCCCTGAGAGGATTCCAAGTGGTCCCCAGCTAAACGGAAAGTTGGTTAACCAGGGGTAACTCTCTGCCTGGTATTGTGGACAAAAACAAAATAAATCCTTAGTTTTGAGTCTGTGGGGCTAAAATGTCAGCAAATGGGGGTCCACGGCTCAAATTCTGAATAAATAGTGGGCCCTTGTGTGAAAAAGGTTGAAATCCACTGGTGTACTTGGATGCAAAGAAATGCTGAGTGATCGTATAATCCAGGGGTTTTCAACCAGTGGTCTGGGGACCACCAGTGGTCATTGAGAGGGTTCCAGGTGGTCCCCAGCTAAGTTGGTTAACCAGATGTAACTCTTGAGAACGTAAAAATGAAACCAAATGGACTCTTGCGGGTCCATTTGGTTTCACTTTTACACTCTCAAGAGTTAAAATATTCATCGTCTGAATTAGCCATTTTGGAATGTATGTTTTGCTTGTTTTGTTTCCCTAATCCAGCCTGGTATTGTGGACAAAAGCAAAATACATCTTTAGATTTGGGGTCTGTGGGGCTAAAATATCCTCAAATGGTGGTCTGTGGCTCAAATCCTGAATAAATGGTGGTCCCTGAGATGGAAAAAGGTTGAAAACCCCTGGTATAGTCTGTGTTTGTGTGGTATGGGTGGCTATGGGGTTGCTTTTTTTGGAGGGGAAACAAAGTACAGAAATGCCCCAAATGCACTCTCTTGCCTGTGTGCACTCTGGTGTGTCTGTGTGGTTTTAAGTTGATCTACGTGAGTCAGACGAACCAGCAGCATCGGAGGGTAATGTGAGCTGAGAACCAAACAATGACGTCACGTATTGTCCTCTGACACGTCTATAATTAACACAGGAGTTGTTTGCGTGTGTGTGTGCGTGCGTGCGTGCGTGCGTGCGTGCGTGCGTGCGTGCGTGCGTGCGTGCGTGTGTGCGCGCGCACGGCAGCATGCGACTGTGTGCACGTGTGTGGCATTGGTTCGCAGCTGCTGAAAACCAGAGGGGGGATCAGACGGAAATAGACAAGAAAGAGTTTGAGTGAGAGAGGAGGGAAAGCGCAGAGAAGGAGTGCTCACTTTGAACTCTACAGCAAGGGGTTTTCAACCTTTTTGATACCAAGGACCACCATTTATTCAGCATTTGAGCCACGGACCACCAATTTGAGGACATTTTAGCCCCACAGACCCCCACAACTAAAGATTTCTTTTGCTTTTGGCCTGGGAAACAAAGCAGGCAAACGTGCAGATCTAAATGACCATTAACCTTCTAGTTGTGTCAAGATGATGAACATTTTAACTCTTGAGAGTGTACACTCTCAAGAGTTACATCTGGTTAACCAACTTAGCTGGGGACCACCTGGAACCCTCTCAGGGACCACTGGTGGTCCCCGGACCACCTGTTGAAGAACCACCCGGCCGCGATCACCAGTCCATTTCATGAAAACCCGCCTCTCGCTCCACCCTCTCTCCCCAGTGTCCACCCAAGGCTAGGACACTTTCCAGCCAGGCTCATTCATTCCAATGTAAATATCATGATCATTACACAATAAATGCTGGTTTATTTTTTTGGAACCAGACCTTCAAAATCTCTTCCAAATCCGTCAACAAGACATGCCCTATGCAGTGGAAAAATGTGTGGCCCTTTCTTTCTTTTTTTTTTTTTTTTTTTTTTGAAACAATGTTTTATCAAAGCTATTGGTGGAGAGGTTTATCTATCACATGTGATTGGACCATAGCAGTTTGGGGTGGGGCTTACTAAAGGTCTATTGTTTGTAATTTTGGAATCAAACTGCAGAAGGCCTAGAACATGGATACACGTCAAATTACATAAACATGTTCAGGATTCTAACAAAAAAATAGAAAAAAAGAATGATTCTGAATTTCTATTTACACATAAGAAAAAATATTGGTGAACAGTATATGGACAGGAAAAGGGGGAAGTGATGGGGAGTGACATGCAGCAAAGGCCGCCAGGCTTGGTGATTGAACCCATGGCATGCCATGATCAGGCTGGTCGGTTGAGCTAATTAACTGCCCGGACAGTTAATTAGCTCAACCGACCAGCCTGATCATGGCATGATTAGCTATTTTCGCTATGACTGTATATGCACTGTGGCACAGTGCACAGTGTGGAAATATAGCGTCCCTCTCTGTCATCAAAGCTGCCCATCCCTGATCCACGCACGGTTGACTGCCTCCAGTGGAGCTCACAAGATGACAGTAAGGCAACCGATAACCGATGTTTGCCTACGTTGTTTTATTTATGCTGTCGCTAATGGCGAAACCTTTCAAATCAGCCACAGTCTTAAAGACCTGTGTGTAAGACGCGTCCACTTTCTGGATCAAAGGCCACTCGTTTGTTGTAGGGCAGGGGTTTTCAACCAGTGGTCCCCAGGCTAAATGATGCACAGTTGGTTTACCAGATCTAACTCTGTGAGAGTGTAAAAAACGTGTGATTTAGCCCAAGTCTACACAACTAGAGAATGTAGAAGAGTAATGGTATTTTTTGTCTGTATGTTTGCCTGTTTTGTTTCTGAAATCCAGGATGGAATTTTGAACAAAAGCAAAAGGCGCTGGTATCAAAAAGGTTGAAAGCCACTGTGTTGTAGGGCAAGTAGTATCACATTTGATATTATAATCTGAGTCATGATGAGCATGAGCAATAAAAAAAGTTAGGCGTTAATATTTTTCTTTAACCACAGATCATGCCATCAGTGAAGTGTTTCCCTGTTTGTGCAGCAGGGGCGGATGTAACATTTCCCAATTGGGAGGGCAGAAGAAAATGGTAAGGGCGCAGCTTCATCGCCCGTGTCGCTTTGCGCCACGGGCGATGAAGCCGCCCCCATACCATTTTCAGTAGTGTTTCAAATACTTTTAAATATAAGCACTGAAATATCTTGGGTTGTTTTGCATGCCATCATGTTTGGTGGGGCAGACTGGGCATTTAGCCCCCCCCCCCCCCATGCCTATGCCTAGATCCGCCTCTGTTTGTGCGGGGCCTCTATAACTGAGACCTGACATGTATGACATCATGGCCTTGCCGTGTTACAGGATGCTGGAATAACCGCAGAGGAATTAATCTTTAGACATGTCCACCAGCTCAGTTGGTTATTGTTTGACTTCTATGCACAGGTCATGGCATGCTATGACGTGTTAATCTCATGGAAAGCTTAGCCGCTAGCTGCCGAGTTGGCTGCATAGTATAGCAGTGGTGTACCCTTAGCTGGCTGCACTATATGATGTTACAAAATCATCATCATGCAATTGGACCAATTTTCATTTTGTTTAATTTCTAATGCCTTCCATGACTTTTGCATATCATGGGAAAGGCCGGCACAGTATGCAAGTATGATTTTCTTTTTCACGGTTGTTTGTACAATGACATTTTTTCTGTATCATTCATTCAAATATGTCGGTCTCATTTTGGAGAACTTGATATAAATACTATCCAGCTCTAGCGGGATGAACTATTTTTGGTTGGGCATTTGATGGTCAGCACTCAGCAGCAGCGCTTCATTCTAAAACACAATCTCCTGGCGGAGATAATGATAGCTTGACCAGATATGAAAAGAATAGCAGAGACAGACAACCAGGAAGTGGTTTAGCTCATGGCCTGTAGTTTTTCAAACCACTAAGAGTCATCCGGCGTGCGTGCGTGCGTGCGTGCGCACGTCCTCTTATTCCCAAAACCGAGGGCATTGGGTTTTTGTTATCCTCTCCCTACCTCCAGTTAACTTGAATACAAATTGGAACAGTGGTGAAACACCAGTGTCATATAATTTCAACAAAATTATATGACATGTGTATTATAATCATTTACTTTTTCAACTGGTGCAATAGCATTTCTATTTTTACACTGTTATGTAATTTGTAACTGGTAACTGTGTGGGTAGGTGACATACATTTGTACATGGGAAAGATTTATCACACGCCGTTTGCAATTTTTTTTTGCACAAATCATGGTAATGCACATTGTTTTGGTTAGGATAGTTGGACCTTTGGTTGACGGAGAGATTTATTAATATATACAACATTAACCGCATGTGCTGTTATTATTGTACCCTACATACTTAAAACGCTATGGTTATCATGACCAGCACTTCATAATCCTTGTTATTGTTATAGTAACAAGTGCTCCAAAGTCCCAAAGTGTATTATAATCCATTTGATAGATTTGACCTTTAAATTTTTCCCACAATCCAATGAATGGAAGAAAAAAAAGCCGATCTACATGTCCAAACATGTTGCTATGCCATCGATGAGCAAACTAGTGCTTAAGTGTGCATCTCCTCACACAACACCCACGGAGTTACTACCGAGGAAAGGAGAAGAGAGATGAACATAAGGACCCACATATTGAAGCTATTCTACAGTTCTAAAAGCTTATTGACAAATGAAAATAAACAACTACTTTGCAGTTCAGTTATATTCACAGTTACCGGTTTGTAGTTTTTTTTTTTTTTATCTGTGAACTTGTACAACTAGATGTGTTATTGCCACAATTGTGGTTGCGAAAAAGCACAGACTTCCTCAAAGCCTGTTTGTCACGTCTGCAGAATGGGACAGGAGTGTTTGTGCCCACACCTCTTTGAGAAGGAATTGTACAGAGGGAGCCAAGCAACAACTGTACTAACTTGGAGCTGAGTGTCAGATGGGAGTATAGCACAGAGAGGCTCATAACGATGGAAGACGCAATGAAGGGAAGATCACAATTTTGATGGGGTGCAAGTACTTACCTAGAACACTGTTTCCCAAACCCTGGGCCGGGACTGATTTGTTGGTGTAAATGTTCAACAACACGGCCACGCAAAATAACATTGACAGCCACAGTTTGAAGTGGGAACAGCTTGACCTGCATAGTAACAGTTCACCAACAGGTCTACAAGCTTGTGAGCTTGTAGAGGTGCTTTTTTTTCGCTGTAGTTTTGTCCCGGGCAAACATCTATTTTCTCTTTTAGATTACAGCTAAAAAGTTTGGGAACCATTGACCTAACTGATGGCATCTGAACAACAAACGCTGAAGAGAAGGATACATGATGACAGGCTGCATCTCAGACAAGCCGTTTTTTGACATGGCTTGACTTTTGCCCAAAGGCCAACAAGGGTTGAAGTAACAAATGGTCACTGTTGACCCTTGACACAAAATACACAATGAATACAGTATGATGAAGGCAAAGTGTGGCAAAAAATGTATGCCCAGTACCACTGTCTGTGTTTATAAATAAACAAAACACAGCAATGCTGGCATGCATACTTGAATACTTTTATGAAAAAATAATGTTCAACAACAGTTTTACTTTGAGTTTTATTTTTAGCAGAACAAATAATTGCGCACGCACGCACGCACACACACACACACACACACACACTCACACACACACTATTGTTGCTGTCAAATGTGTAATAAAATACACTTAAATTAAATCCGTCGCAGCCATAGCCTAGTGGCATAATCATTGTCTGTGTTCGGTCTTGTAGCATCTAGGTCGTCTTCAGCTTTGTAATAATATATGCTGTTTATTACAAAGACATAATCTCTCAAATCATCAGACCAAATAAAATATTGAATTCACGGCAAGAAAAGCTTTTGAACTACATTCGGAAGCTACAGTAGACTTGCCGCTAGATCAAGGCAGCTGTATGCAGACAGCACAGTTTGATTTAGCTTTAATCAGTCTTTAGTGCAAAATTGAATTCAGTTTTTGTCATATTTTAGTCTTCAGAAATGTTTTATTGTTAATCTAATTTTAGTTGACTAAATCTACAGTTGCTCAAACAATACATTTTGGCAGGCCATTATGGCGGCATTATGCCTGATTTTACTCTTGGCTGCATGTTGAAAATAGCCTACACGTTAACTTGAGCGCAAGCTTGTAGACCAAACATAAAATGACTTGTCTTTTAGTACTTGCTGGATCTGGTCTGGTCTTTTTCTAGTCCCTCCACTAACTTCATCTGACGTATAATTGTCAACATATGGAGTTTTTTGTGTCATTTTGATAGGATAGATCCTAGCACCTTAGTCGTTTAAACTATTAAACGACAAATACCACCATGTATCACCATGTCCTGTGTATTAAGGACTGATTTGGCTGGGAGACCTCGTCTCCTACCATCTGTAGCAAAGGCAGAGACGCAGAAGATCACGATTTACCGTGTCGTCTCCCATGAGCCAACAGATGGTGAAGAAGCAGCAAGAGGCTTGCTCAACACATCGCAGTGTCTCCGCAAGAACTCAGACAGGGAGAAGAAGGAAGGAAACGGGCGAGAGAATGTCTCTTTTACCCAGTGCAGTAACTGGGTTTCACTGGCCTCCTGGCTCTCTCTTTGGTGTCAAATCTCCTGCTGAGGTGTGTGTGCATACATGCATGCATGTGAGAGCCTGTGTGTGTGTATGTGAGGGAGTGTGAGACTGTGTTTGCGTCTCGTCACCCTGGAGCCGGTCATCCCCTCCACTGACCCTGAGCCCTGTCACCTGTCCGCTCGGATCACACACACACACACACACACACACACACACACACACACACACACGCGCACGCACGCACGCACGCACGCACGCACGCACACACGCACACGCACACGCGCACGCACGCACGCACGCACGCACACACACACACACACACACACAATTGCTGTGACCCAGTCCTAGAGTTGAAACCCTATCGCCGTTGCTATCCATGCAAAAACATTCAAGGCAGGCACAGTTTTGTTTCACGGGAATCGAAGCAGCGTATACTGTATGTTATTACATGGCTTGAATGAATGCTCCAATCAGAAGCCAGCACCATGGTCACGTGAGCGGTCACATATGTCACAACAACGGACCGCTCCGCTCAACAACAGACCTCCTAGCCCGGACGAACGTAGCCTACACAACTGCAGATAAATAAAAGCAGCCTTGTTATGTGCCATTTTTGTCAACCCTAGCGGGTCCATTTGGTTCCATTTGTACCCTCTCAGGAAAAAGGGGTCTGAAAGAAAAATCATTAAAGGTAGGGTAAGTGATTTGAAATTCATGGTGTAGTACCAGCCTATTGCACTACAACAGTAGCTACACTATGTGAACCTGCTGCTCGATCGTGATTGGAGGAGAATTCGCCACCACCTGGGGAACTTTTATTAGCTCCTCTGCTAACGTGGGGGAGGGGGAAACTCCATATATGGTTTCCACACCTTATAATAGAGCATTTTAACAGATTTTTTTTTTTGTGGGTGATATCTGACAAAAGTGAAATCACTTCCCCTACCTTTAACATGGTGATCTTGATGATGTCATCAGATGTATTTCACCATGTTAATGATTTTGTCAGATCTCCATTTTTCGGAAATACGGAATTGGGGGAACTTTTTTTTATCATGTCCACACAACATCTCTAAGGTATATTAATGACATATTAAAATGTTGAAAATGGGTGGAGTTCCCCTTTAAGGGAACAACAACTGGTGAGTTGTTAAGGCAACCTCACGCCTCAGGTCAGTTATTAGGAAACAACTAACCAGTTTGTCGGGTGCTATCCCTTACTTAGCACAATAGCAGTACTGTGGTTCAAAGACTTGATACTGCTGGATCCCAGTTTACCGCACATTGCTGCGACTGGCGGGGCACCGAAAGTAGACGGTCTACAAGCTCACAGCGAGTCCCATCACATTGTGACATGTTGTGAGCTTGTACAGGGGCTATTAACGGTGCACGGCATGGCGTGCGGCCATGAATAAATCAGGCATAACTGTGCTTAGGGCACTATGCAGTCATCTGCTCACTGTTTGGGTTCAGACCCAGGTCAGACACATTCAAGCAGCTATGTAAGTATTGGGACAGCATTGGGATCCCCCCCCCCCCCATCTCTCTCTCTCTCTTTGTTGACTCATTCTAGTCTTGTGTCATAGAACTTTCATGTCAACAGAGGAACACAAGATGTAGAGTAACTGTAAGCTTTCGAGTACGGGTCATTGCGGGTCACATTAAGCCCACTAGCAAAGTGTCAGTTCGCCTGCTAGAGTCCCGACAGATCATAGGAATCACCTTTCTCCTCGGTCTTGCAGATTTTGTCTCGTCCGATTTTTGGCATAGATGGATATTTAGGGATATTTTTTTAGTCATAGCAGCTCTTCATTACACATGCACAGTAAGTAGTAGGCTAACTAATTAAAATACAATGAGACTATCAAAGAGAATAGGGAGGCAAAGAAAATATTCAGCTGAATACTGTAAAAAAATGTTTGTTTGATTTCAGAGCCGAAATCAAGGAGTCAAAGAAAGGGTTACCTTTTCGTAACCTATTTCATAACCTGTTTTTTTTTTTTTTTTTTTTTTTTTTTTGAGAAAAGAAAAGAATATAAAACACAATCATAGCTTTCTCCACCTGTGCTGGTTAAGTGTGCATAGTGACTCTAGGCCATCAGTAAATAAGTCAGGCGAAGAGGCTTATTGTCAGTATATCAGACAGGTTGCTGGAGTCCCGGAATCAGAGACTATCCCTGTTTCACTGCTCTAGAAAGTCTAGACCCCTGGGAGACGGTTTGCTGAAGTGGCGAAAACGCCTACCGTCAGCTCCCAGCACTTACTGCACGTCTTCAAGGAAAGCCATGCTCCTTATACACAGGGTTGGTGGTGCCTGGGATCAAACCCATGGCAAACGCAACACCTGCTAAACCATTTAATGGAGTCGTAAGAAGGATCTGCCAGCTTCACTGCTGCAGGAGAAGGAGCTATTAAAGTGGCACTGTGAAGTTGTGAATAGTCTGCTTTTTTGCAACAGGCACGGCCAAACAGGCTGTGGTCTGAAATAGGTAGACCAATGCTGCGTTTCTTTTTTTCTACCTCTGTCCCTCATTGCTTGTCTGAATGGACTCTAATGCACACAGAATAACCTCTGTACTTTTGTGCTGCTTCCTTACACAGGTTCTGCTACATTTAGTGTGCAGTGGTTATCAAACTTTAATTTTAAGTACCTCCATACCTCTGCAAGTGTACTTAGAGTGTACATATGTACACTATTAAGTACATCCACAAACATACACAAAGGCAATTGTGGCAAATGAGTTGATCTATGGCTAGGGAAAGTCTTTCCTGAACAGTTGTATTTTCAGAAAGATAATCTATATACATTATCTGCAATATATCAGTTGCTCAAGTGGGCTACATGGATTAGCTTTTTTGTACCCTTTGAGCTGAAACGAATATAGTTTGTCTATCAAAGCATATACTTGTATTATGGGAAACCTTGTTGACTACTTTCTGTGCCTATGAGAGCATCTTATGTTTCTGTGAATCTGTCCTATCATCCTTTTCACATTTGCTGGTTTTGTGTCTTTTACAAGAACAAATCCGAAAGTCAGTGAAACAAGTACTGTAGGTGCTTACTGATTAATAGATTACATGTGCCTTTTGTCTGGTTGTGGTCGTATCTGCAAAGACACGGGAAGAACCAGTAGATTTAAGAACTAATCTCTTCTTCAGTGTCTCTGAAACACTTGACTGATCGAGGTCTCACAGGGGGCTGATCCTCGACACCCTTTACACTGAATCTATTGGACCAGGGGTTTTCAACTGGTGGTCCGGGGACCACCAGTGGTCCTTGAGAGGGTTCCAGGTGGTCCCCAGCTAAGGTCCCCAGCTAAGGCCCCCTGCGGGTCCATTTGGTTTCATTTTTACACTCTCAAGAGTTAAAATATTCATCTGAATTGTTGATTGGTGCGTGTGGTGCGTGCTGAGGATGATTGCACTTATTTATGTCTTGGCGTGGCAACATGTGGGTTCATAAAGTTGACGTTGACAACCTTCCCCTTTCGTTTTCTCCCCAGGACTCCAAGCCCAGCCGCGCCAGCATGCCGCGCTGTCGTAACTCGGTCGCTACGACGGCGGACGACCAGCCCCACATCGGTAACTACCGGTTACTGAAGACCATCGGCAAGGGCAACTTCGCCAAGGTCAAGCTGGCGCGACACGTCCTCACCGGCAAAGAGGTAGGTCCGCATCTGTGTGGTGTTCTCTTTAGGCAAAGAGTGTGCGTGTGTGTGTATTGAAAAATAGATGGTGTTCATGCCTCATAGCGCGCCACAGAGTGGTGCGCTATGACTGTATTGTACTTTTCGGTATTGGTACCAGAAAAGTATTACAATGGCCCTCCTTTGTCATCATCAGATGATTCGGTATTGGTAGATATACCAGTATAACCAGAGATCTGACACAGTGGTAAGGGGTTGACACTATGGCAGGTAAATAAATGTTGTGGAATTTGCTTTGGAGTTGCCAAAGTGCACAGAGTGCTATTCTAGTCTGTTATATATGTTTTTGCTATTTGGTGGACTTCATCTTTTTCTTGGGACAATTTAATTGAGTTTTAGGGATATATATTGGGATCGGCGGATACTCAAATTCAAATGTTCGGGATCGGATCGGTAGCAAAAAAAAGTGATCAGGACAATCCTATATTTTAGTATTTCAATGTGTATGGTGTATATGCGCAATGTTACACAAACCCAGAAAGCTGGTCATAGGAGAGGGGATAGTCATGCTTAAAATAATTGCTAAGAAAATAATTGGTCCTGGAGTTGCAGCCCACGCACAACATAGACTTTCTAATGTGGAACTCTCCCCATGTGTCTTAGCGGTGCAGTGCAACTCGTATCCCATCGTATTGGTTTCTCTGTTGTTTGCTAGAAGAAGCTGCAGGCTTGTGTTTATCCAGAGACCGTGCGTGGGGGCAGGCTCCAAGTAGAGGGCCGAGTGAAAATAGAAAGTGTTTATTCTCGGTGTTGACTTCCAGTTCGTGAAAAACCAAAACGACGCAGTGGAGTGTGGACACGAATTCATCCTCATATATATATATATTTTTTTACCAGCGAGTGGCGCGAGGGCTGTACAGTCCCACATGCAAGCTCCGCTGTGAATTGTGGCCGGTGACTGTGTGAATTGAGCGCGCGTGTGTGTTTTGGGAGGCGCCTCTGTGTTGCTGGCAGCGCCACGAGGAACCGCCGTCATTACAGCGGAGTCATGAACGACAGCGTCGTCCCCCTTGTCTATTCAAAAATAGTTTCGAGCCTATAGCTTGTTAATGTGATGCTGCTTGTAAAGACCCTTCTCGACACATCTGATCTCACGGGGGTCCCCTGGCACAAATATATTTTCGGATGGATTTCTGTCATGTGGGAGAAAATGAAATCCCACAATGTTTTTGAGCAAATACCTCTGTGATTATTATGAGTATCCCCGCCAAAATATCGACATTTCTCTGTGACCTTCTTTGAGCTTGCAGATTTGCATATCTGCTGAATGTTTTTGTATACATTTACATTTTTTTAAGTGTTCTTGATGGGAAAGTTACACGACTGAGCAATGTATTGGCAATGACCTTCTTTTAAATAGGTCATTGCCAATCCAGTGCATAGCCTACTGCAGGCCTTGTTGACTAGATTTAGACAACATTTTGAAGCTCTTACCTCTTGCAAATGAAATAATCATTTATTTAAATTAATAAATTCTGTCAATTAACATGTGAGAAGGGCCGCTTTTTGAATAGGTCGGGCTTAGCGAAGGACTAATTGGCATTAGATAGACTAAGTGGTCTGTGTTGCTAGTTAAACAAAGGTATTTCTTTCATTTTTATTAATGGCTTGTTGATTTAACATACTAGGCATCATTAATGTAACTTCAGTTTATATACCGTAACTGAATGGTTAAAGGTAATGAAGGCGATTTTTTTAGCCAGAAATCAAAATGGATATATACAGAATACAGTAGCTATATATTTTTTGGCATTTCCCCCCTCTATGTTGCTTCTACTTTGATGCTGCAGCTGATTTCCCTGCAGACAGACACTTGCCTCATCCTGCAGACGGCCCAGAACTTTGTTGTCATCAACAAGTCATGAAAACAAAACATTCTTCAAGCTCCAGGAAGGCAGGGCTAATTTGTGAGGAGGGGTGCGCGCGCGCGTGTGTGTGTGTGTGTGTGTGTGTGTGTGTGTGTGTGTGTGTGTGTGTGTGTGTGTGTGTGTGTGTGTGTGTGTGTGTGTGTGTGTGTGTGTGTGTGTGTGTGTGTGTGTGTGTGTGTGTGTGTGTGTGTGTGTGTGTGTGTGTGTGTGTGTGTGTGTGTGTGTGTGTGTGTGCGCGCGTGTGCGTGTGCGCGCGCGCGCGCATATGTGTGGGGTGAGACAGCGTTTTAGCCAATCACAGCACAGCAGTCTCCAGCAGATTCATAATGAGCCAATAGAGTGGAGGTGAGGTGGAGTTAATTTATTTAAAAACAGAATCTACCTTTTTAAAAAAGTAAATTACAAAGTGACACATTTATTGTACAGTGTACAGTGATTTTTCATAAATTTCATAGATGGTTTGATGGATGGTTTGACTGCACAGTGGTGTGTCAATACTTTAGTTTTCTTCCTTTGTTTTTGCCTATGGTTTGTATTCATTATGAATTATTTTATTGTGATTTATTTCCAGACATTCTGCCCCTTTACTAAAACACAATCTTTGCAGACTATCTACACCAGGGGTTTTCAACAGGTGGTCCGGGGACCACCAGTGGTCCCTGAGAGGATTCCAGGTGGTCCCCAGCTAAGTTGGTTAACCAGATGTAACTCTTGAGAACGTAAAAATGAAACCAAATGGACCCTTTCGGGTCCATTTGGTTTCATTTCTACACTCTCAAGAGTTAAAATATTCATCATCTGAATCAGCCCCAAGTCTACACAACTAGAAGATGGACAAAAGCAAAAGGAATCTTTAGTTTTGGGGTCTGTGGGGCTAAAATGTCCTGAAATGGTGGTCCGTGGCTCAAATGCTGAATAAATGGTGGTCCCTGGCATGAAAAAGGTTGAAAACCCCTGATCTACACCAAACCTCGGTGCAAAAAAATAGCTGATTTAGAAGCTTGTAGATATTGCTGTTATTGCTGCTATTTTTGGAAAATGTTTGCCTCAGAACAGGCTGTTTTGTTTTTCATTGGTTTTGGAGGCCCCCGGTAGTAACTGTGATGACCCCCTGTTGAAGACCACTGTGCTACCGTTGTGACGTGGGTGATTTATATCTCTACTTATCAGGGAGACGAGGGGGGGGGGGGGGGGGGGTCCTACTGAGGTGACCTCAGTCTGTTTGTTATTGGAAGGTTGAGAGTGAAGAGAGGAGCTGAAATAACTGAAGTGAACTGGGCAGATTGTGCCAGTACTACTCACTTAACCTCTCAACTACAGTTGACCCTCCTAGCGGTTTATACCTGCTCTACTACCTGGACTACCTTGGCTTTTTATCCCTATTAAACCATTCTGTATTCTGCATTCTGGTGTTCATGGCTCATAGTGAACACTTGCTATTTTATTTTATATATATATATATATATATATATATATATATATAAATTCCAAAAAATTATTTATTTTCCAAAATATGACCCTCATTGACATGCATTATGCTAAAACAGTTCTCAAAGTCACTGTTTTAGTATGTAAACAAACACAATGTTTATCCATTACTGTAGAGCATCACCAAGACTCAGGTATAGTTAATATTTTCATAAAAATGTTAATTTTGGTGAGTTATTATTATTATTTTTTTAAATTGAAAAGGAAACCCTGACTTGATCCGGATCTTCAAATAGTAAAACCAACAGGAAGTTAACATTTTTGTGAAAAAAATTAAGCTCAACGTTGTGTTTCTGTACCAAATTAGTGACTTTGGGAGCTGTTTTAGCATACAATGTCAGTCAATGAGGGGCATATTTTGAATGATTAATTTCGAATCACCATTTGCCAGGTAACTACATGAAAACAAACAAAAAAGGGTCTCACCCTTTTAAATCTATCTTCCAATAATCTACAAGATCTACAAGCTCACAGTGCACCAACTGGAAGCGTTGTGGGCTTCCATCTGTTTGACATGTCCAAGAATGGGGACGCTATAGGGTCCACGTGGTTAACATTAAGCCACATTTTTTTTTGTATTAAATATTTGATTTGTAAAATCTTTGGATAATGATAATGACATGCCCCCAAACAAGGATCATCAAGGCAGGGTGCAGACAGTGTTGCCAACCGCCGAAATCCATAATGCACTAGTGGCACTAACAAAATGCGCTAGAGCAGTGGGGTTTTATCCATTTTCATACCAGGGGCCCACTGTTTATTCTGCGTTTTAGCCACGGAAGATCACCGTTTGATGTTGAGTTTAGTCTCTCAGCCTAATTTAGGAGAAATGACTGACAAAATGTTGGTCAAAATAGCAATTCTTCTACATTTTCTAAATGTGTTTATTCTTGAAAATCTAGGTAATTCTGATGGTTAAATGTGATTTAACTTTTGAGTGTAATATGAAACCAAACGGACCCGAAAGGTTCCGTTTGGTTTCATTTTACGATCTCAATTAAGAGTTACAGATCTAAAAGTGTCCATTTGGTTACCAATAATCCTTGCTAGGAATGATGCTATCATCATGCTATCAGCTAAGAACGCTATCATTGGAGGAAAAATGGTGAAAAACGAGGGTTTTATCTCTGGCACCCGTCAACCAATTTCACCCCAACTCACAAGCAAAAAAGCACCAGATTTTCCGCCAGGAGTTTTTCGGCACTAATTTCGGGGGGGGGGGGGGTCTGGAAAAAAGCTAAATATAGTGACAAATGCACCAAGTTGGCAACACTGGTTGCAGGTAGTAATCCCAGTCAGTGATCCGCGTGCTGGGCTGTGTCTGGGCCAACTCCCCTGTTTCTGTTCTGTTTGACTGTGTGTTTGTGTGATGGGTGGGCTGGGCCTCTGTCAATGTATGACAGCTCTGTGCCCGACACGCCGATAACGCTCCACGTGACTCTCGCTCTTTTTCCGCACACACACACACGAACACAAAAGAGAAAACAAGGGGTGAGGGTAGGCAGAGGGCATGAGGGAGAGCGTAACACAATGTACACAGACAAGAGAGGAAAAGAGAGAAAGGGAAAAACAAATGGAGAGAGAAAGCAGGATGCCTCAGTCTCTGTCTTTTTTGATGTTTCTCGCCTTGACTCTTCTCTGTCTTGCCCCGTGTCCACTGTAGGATTATGAACTATAGCAGGGGTTTTTCAACCTTTTTCATCTCAGGGACCACCATTTATTCAGGATTTGAGCCACGGACCACCATTTGGGGACATTTTAGCCCCACAGACTCCCCCAAACTAAACATTTCTTTTGCTTTTGCCCATGGCCATTAATCTTCTAGTTGTGTAGACTTGGGCTGATTCAGATGGTGAATATTTTAACTCTTGAGAGTGTAAAAAACAGTGGTCCCTGAGAGGGTTCCAGGCAGTCCCCAGTTAAGTTGTTTAACCAGATGTAACTCTTGAGAACGTAAAAATGAAATCAAATGGACCCTTGCGAGGGGTTCGTTTGGTTTCATTTTTACATCTGGTTACATCTGGTTAACCAACTTAGCTGGGGACCGCCTGGAACCCTCTCAGGGACCACTGGTGGTCCCCGGACCACCTGTTGAAAACCCCTGAACTATAGTATGGACCTTATTACGGCGTGATTATAAGCCATTTGTCAGCTGTGTGTGGGTGCGTGTGCGCGCGAGGGGAGAGTGTGCTCACCCTTTCAAATGTGTGCACACACACGGTTATGTAACCCTTGCCTGCTGTGATTGTGCGTTTATGACTTGCCGCTCCCAAGATTGTGTGCGCGACTGTCGCGTCTCAGAGCCGCACTTTGTGTCCATATATAGGTGTCACTGTTTGTGACAGGCGCCTAATAACTAACACACACACACACATACACTGTGTGTCTTGTCTTTTAGTGGCGCAGTACGTGGTGTTCATACATGTGCATGTGTGTTCAACAGTACTTGTGTGTCCCAACAGCAAGGCACAGAGATTACTGTGAAATAAGCTGTGCATAAAATGTTCCACAGAACAGCACTGAGTATACATTGAAATGAATTGACATACGCCAGTGAATTAATGTGTATATGCACCGGTCAGGCACAGAGAGCATGCGGTGAAATGAATTGTCTTTCTTTCTCTGTTTCCAGGTGGCTGTAAAGATAATTGATAAAACCCAGCTCAACTCCTCCAGTTTGCAGAAGGTAGGTCTTCTCTTCTCTTCTCTTCTCTTCTCTTCTCTTCTCTTCTCTTCTCTTCTCTTCTCTTCTCTTCTCTTCTCTTCTCTTCTCTTCTCTTCTCTTCTCTTCTCTTCTCTTCTCTTCTCTTCTCTTCTCTTCTCTTCTCTTCTCTTCTCTTCTCTTCTCTTCTCCTCTCCATTAAGCTATGTATCTTTCTTTCACGCTCTGTTCAAACCACAGGCCCACCAAAATGACTTCCCAGAAGTCTTTTTTCCCCCCAAGTGGCGCTCCCTGTCTCTTCTCTTTTCCCTCTCTCTTTCTATCTATCTGTCTCTTCTGTTCTGTCCTCTCTCTCTCTCTCCCTCCCTCCATCTCTCTCTGAAGTGGTCTAGATTTCAGAGAGTTTTAATTACAGGAAACAAGCTACAATTACTTCCTTTCATGGCAACAGGGTGGGGCCTGTCCACTTAAACACACACACACACACACACACACACACACACACACACACACACACACACACACACACACACACACACACACACATTGAACACACACCACACGTGCACGCACCCCCAGGATAGGCATGCTACGCCATATACACATTTGTGTCTCAAAATATCTACTCATACACTGCACACACACACACACACGTCACACCCACACACAAGATGACGTAGTGTACAGAGCACACACTCTTCCATCTAGATACAACGCCGTTGCTGCACAAAACAGTGACACACACAATTGCACACACACCCTTTCTTGGGTGTGCACACAAGTACTGTACATGCAAAGCAGTGCAGACTGTCCTGCAAAGACGCAGTCCCATAAATGTGCTATAGAAATGCACACATGCTGTGCGCTACGCGTACACACTCTATTACATTTGCTGGTTTGTTTAGTTGTATACAAAAGCAAATTGTATTAATGTGACATAAAGATGAGCGCGCACACACACACACACAGACACACACACACACACACACACACACACACACACACACACACACACACACACACACACACACACACACACACACACACACACACACACACACACACACACACAGACACACACACTTAAACGTGTATGTTGTGTGTCTTTACCCCCTGACAGCTGTTTCGCGAGGTGAGAATCATGAAGCTGCTGAACCACCCCAACATAGGTGAGTTCCTTTTTTTGTGGAGTTCCGTCTCTGGTCTTTCTCTGATGTACACATTTGCTCCCTTATTTTCCTCAGTTCTTATGTGCTCTCATCATCATCCAATGAGAGCCCTCCCCAGCTCCTCCGAGGCTTTCAAATTTTATGTGAGATTTTGTGTTTCAAGGTTAGCAGCTCATCTCAACTGATAATTAATAATGTATATTCTCTCTCTCTCTCTCTCTGTCTCTCTCTCTGTCTCTCTCTCTGTCTCTCTCTCTCTCTGCCTAATTTGTTTCAACATACTTGCATTCTCTCTCATCTCACTCCGTCTCTGCCTCTCACTTCTACTCTCACACCTTTCCCTGTCTTCTGTTTTTTTCACGCCCCTCTCTGTTTTTCTCCCTTTCCTTCAAATGTATTTTTTTCCCTCTAATTTCAACCCTGGCCTTTTTTCTTTCTTTTTTATTACCTCCACATCCTTCTCTGTTCTACCACCAGTCAAATTATTCGAGGTAATCGAGACAGAGAAGACGTTGTACCTGGTGATGGAGTATGCAAGTGGAGGTAAGCGTGTATAACTGTTGGAATATTTTTCAACCCAACATCAGCTTGTGGTTTAACCACATGAACACCATCCATATTCGGGGGATGTCCTAATTGAGTTATAACACTGTGGCTCGGTGGTTCGAATCCCGGGTCCTCCTTCCTATCTACATGTCAAAGTGTCATTGGTCAAAACCATAGTTGTTCTCGTCAACGAAAACTAAAACGAAATGTGTTCGTCAACGACCATTTTTCACGGGACGAAAACGAGACTAGACTAAACGAAAAACATGTGTATAAACAATAACTGGGACTAAATTAATATGCAATTTCGTTGACTAATAAATACTAGACGAAAATGTAGTTGACAAAATAAAAACTAATCTAAAATCTATTGTCATTTTCGTTCACGAACGAAGACGACACGAAATATATTAATCGTATCTCTTTTTTGCGGAGTATTTTGCTATGAAGTTACGTTGTGATCGGAAGTGCACGTCGGGGCTGTCCGGGAGCACAGTCGCCTATCACTTTGTATATACTAGGCATTGTGATCACTTCAGCGTGGCTGTAACCGAACACACCCTCCCTCCACAATTCCTCCTCCTCCGTCTCTTTTTGGTGCTCGGCACTGAGCGCAGCAGCAGCAGCAAGGCTCTGCAACTAACAAATCTATAAGTCACGCGACAGAGATTTTACTCATACTTTATGGTCGAATCCTTTCACACAAAACAGCACGCTTTGCACGGGATTGGGACAAAGAGAAGAGAAGATTTATGGAAATATTTTCGCTAAATCGATGTGGACAGGGACAATACTTTATGCTTGTTCACAACTAGCGCCGTTGTGCGACGTCTCATCTTCGCCGAAAATGCCGTATACATCACTAGCAGTGGTACGGGGACCACCAGTAGTCCTTGAGAGGGTTCCAGGTGGTCCCCGGCTAACTGGTGGAGACTTGATGTAACTCTTTGAGAGCGTAAAAATGAAACCAAATGGACCCGCATGCTCACACTTGTTGTTCTTGTTGTTAAGCAACTTGTTGTTTAGCTCCATCATTTTACACTGATGGGGCTACAGCGTTTCCAGTGAAGATGAGAGCTAGATTACAAACCTGAAGAGAAACCTCAGGATTTAGCATAAAGCAATCAGCAGAGTCTGCTGCTGGTTGTAGAATGTAACGTTACATCAACGTTGTGTTGTTGAGTGACAGTGTTAGCTTAATGTTAGCAACGCAAAGCGGAATAGATTATAGACCGATTTACGCAAACTCCGTTCACTTCATGGGATCAGTCCATTGGAGGCTCATACATAGACTTCTATTGAAGAGACAACAAAAAGGGACAACCGAAAGTTACGGAATGCATTGGAGTCTATGGGCTCGTGCGAGTACATGAACCACGTGACCAGGCTGTTTTCTGCCCCATCAATGTCGCAACTCTTCTGGGCAGATCAGACCTGCCCACAACTTAGTTTGGACACAACTTGAGATCGTGTTTTGACATTGAATGAATTGAACACACATTATATTACACATTGCTGGTGGGGAAACTATGGTTTCAAAATTCAGTTGGAATGCTAGTTTAGCCTATTTAAAGGGGATTGCCATTATTATACCTTAGAGACGTTGTGTGGACATGATAAAAAAAAAACGCCCCATTCTGTGTTCCCTAGAAGTGGAGGTCTGAAAAAAAATCATTAACATGCTGAAACACAATTTGATGACATCAAGTTGTGTTTCACAATGTTTCTCCAGTGATTTTTTCTTTTGGGACCTTTTTTGTGAAACAAATGAATACTAGCGGGTCCATTTGGTTCCACTTGTACACACTCTGGATCCCAGGGGTCCTTCAGGAAATTCCAGGAGATCCCCTGTTAAATGATATATTGGAACCAATTGGAGACTAAATTGTCAGACTAAAACTAGACTAAAATGACAATAGTTTTAGTCGACTAAAACTAAACTAATAAAATCATGGTTTCATGGACTAAAATGAAAACTAAAATGATTTACTTTTCGTCGACTAAAACTAGACTAAATAAAAAAAGGACGAGTTAGACTAAATAGGATAAAAACTAAAACCGGTGATTAAAAGTGGACTAAAACTGAAACTAAAATTAAAAATCGCAGACTAGAACAACACTGGTCAAAACAAATTTCTCCCGATCGCTGGTTGCTACCTTGCATGGCTGCCACCCACAATGGAAGCCATGCGTGTGTGTGAATGGTGCATTATGTAAAGTGCCTTGGATGAAGGCACTACATAGTGTGAATGCACTTTTAACCATTCATACGTAAACATTCAGCTAAAATAGCCGATCTAGTACATCCTCACTGTGAGCTTGTAGTTTAACCGTGTTCTCCAATTACCACTATTTGGTGAGTTTCGATTTCTCAGGGTTGTTTAAGGTGAGATCAGTCCTGTATGTTTCCACTGTGGACCAGTCAACGGACATGTACATTTATGACCGCTGTTAAACTTTGAACCACGTTGAGCCAGTGACTAAACACACCTGACCACCTCAAAGACCAACTTCCAGAGGCCCAACTTTTGGCTTGTAGAATGGGTAGAGCAGGGCTCTGCAACTGTCAACCCAACGCAACGACAGCATTGGAAGCAGTGGATTCCATCAATGACATTATAGCCTGATCCGACCCCCCATGACTTCCCTTATGAGATCAGCGTAAAACAGGGCTGCCCAAAAGGTAGATCTTGATCTACCAGTAGATCACACAGGCTATGCAGGTAGATCACATGACAGTCCTCTAAAATGGATCAGTAACTCTCGAGTTAAATTATATTTAAGCATCTGAATTACATAATTTCAAGAGTCCACACAATTAGAAAACAGAGAATAATTGTTATTTTGACCAACGTTTTGCCAGTTCTCTTTCCTAATTGTGGACAAAAACGTGAAAGTTATTAGCTTTGGGTGCAAGAGACTAAATTCAACATCACAAACTGTCAACTCAAACAAACAAATACTGTTTTCAAATGTCAGTAGTAGCATATACAGGAAAACCTTCCAATTCTCCCCCTCTATTTTTCACTATGTGCATTATTCTTAAACAGTAAGTAGAACAGTAACACATCACCACTATTTCAAAGTTTCCTGGGGGCCTTGAATTTTTTTTTTTATGTATGTGTAGATCTTGTTGAGCCGGTCATTTTGGAAGTAGCTCAAGTCAAAAGTGTGGGCACCCCTGACGTAAAAGAAAGAAAAAAAAAGAAAGAGCAAACTTGACACATGTGCAGCTATGCTGCGAAAAACGGCACACTTGGGAGTTTTACATGGCATGTAGGAAAGGTAATGGAGGGAGGCAAAAAGGCCTGAGATAAGACTTCAAATGCATTCAGCCTCAAACATCTGCCATGAGTAGTAAAGATGTTGGTTTGTGACCTTTGACCACCAAATTGCAGTTATTTACTTAATGGCCTTGTTGTGAGTTGTTGATTGTGACTTGAGTTATAACAACACAGTTGTAGTTTCACTTTAGGGACTCGACTGCCAGGAGGACTCTCTCTCTATTCTCATTTATGGCTTTAACGGACCCTGACATTACTTGTTTGATAAAAAAGCTCACTTTATTTCTCTCGTCAGACCCGTTCAAGTGATTGGCTTGCACTAGAGAAGAGCTCCCATCTGTACAGTCTGAAGTGCAACTATATATTCTGCAGAACACTCAGTTTTCAACCTTTTTCATCCCAGGGCCCACCATTTACTCAGCATTTGAGCCACGGACCACCATTTGATGACATTTTTTGCCCCGCGGACCCCAAAACTAAAGAATTATTTTGCTCTGGTCCATGACCATTACTCTTCTAGTTGTGTGGACTTTGGCTAATTAAGATGATTATCTTAACTCTTGAGAGCGTAAAAATGAAACTCTCAAGAGTTACATCTCTTGAGAGCGTAAAAATGAAACTCTCCAAGAGTTCATCTGGTTAAGCAACTTGAGCAACTTAGCTGGGGACCACCTGGTACCCTATCAGGGACCACTGTTGAAAACCCCTGCTCCATAGCAAACAAAATGAACACACCAATTAATAATCTCAGTATGTGATTTAACTTGTTTATTTTACTGCTTGTGTGCTATAATGGTATACCTTTCCTGTAGATTTATTCTTAAATGTCTCAATGTTTGATCTTTGCATATCAATGAATTTCACTGTTAAAGGAGAATTCCACCCATTTTCAATTTTTTCCTGAGAGGATACAAATGTGAACCAAATGGACCCTAGCGTGTCCATTTGGTTCCATTTGTACCCTCTCAGGAAAAAGGAGTCGGAAAGAAAAATCATGGTGAAATACATCTTGATGATGTCATCAGATGTATTTCACCATGTTAATGATTTTTTCAGACCACCATTTTTAGGAAATACAGAATTGGGGGAACTTTTTTATCATCACCACACAATATCTCTAAGGTATATTAATGACGTATTAAAATGTTGAAAATGGGTGGAGTTCCCCTTTAACTTTAGCCATAACTGTTCAAAGTACAGACTTAAACGCCCCCTGATGTTTCAGGTACTTTCCGCTACGTCGGTAATATGCACTATGGCCCTCTGGAGTGAGTGTGGAAATATAGTGTCCCTGTGGAGTGAGTAAGGAGGTATAGTGTCCCTCTGGAGTGTTGTCAGGCATTGCAGGGTGGGGTTGATGGAGGCAACAGCTCTGGGGTATTCTAATTAAAAAGACCCCCATCCTTTTGCCGCTTGTGTAAGGGAAAAGTTTGAATCGCAAACCTTCATTCATTTCTTAAAGGGATATTCCACTTTCAAAAAAAAAAAAAACTTTGGTCATTTTATGGTCTACTCAGTCTCGTGTGAACACACCAGACAGTTTATAAGTTACTCCATTCAGTATTTCGATATTTGATGTTCATTTTAGCGCTTCCAGCTCCTTCCTATACAAACCCATTATAACCTAAAACTCCATTTTAACCGTGTCAGATTATTTGAAAACAACCCATCTTTTTTCTGGTGACTGATATTGCCCTCCTAATACGTGAGAGTGCCGTGGAATTTCATTTACTGTTTTCATTTATTTTTAAAATATTGTTTTGGAAAATGTAGCCGCCTCCATATTTTTGGCATGCCCACCAAAACGAATAAAACGATATTTTAAAAATAAATGAAAACAGTACATGAAATTCCACGGCCCTCTGACGTATAAGGACGACAATATCAGTCACCAGAAAAAAGATTTGTTGTTTTCAAATAATCTGTCATGGTTAAAATAGAGTTTGAGTTTATAATGGGTTTGTATAGGAAGGAGCTGGAGGCGCTAAGATGAACATCAAATATCTAAATACTGAATGGAGTAACTTATTAACTGTGTGTTCACATGAGACTGAGTAGACCATAGAATGACCAAAAGTTTTTTTTTTTTTTTTTTTTGAAAATGGAATATCCCTTTAAGTTGCATTTGCTGACAAGTTATTCTCCTGTGTCTCTCTGACTGTCTCTCTCTCTCTGTCCAGGGGAGGTGTTTGATTACTTGGTGGCCCACGGCAGGATGAAAGAGAAGGAAGCCCGTGCCAAATTCAGACAGGTGTGTTTCCTAAGCTACTGTGTGTGGGCGTGTGTGTGTGTGCGGGCGTGTGTGTGTGCGTGCGCACGTGTAATTTAGATGGTGAATATCATAACTCTTGAGAGTGTAAAAATGAAACCAAATGGACCCGCAAGGGTCCATTTGGTTTCATTTTTACGCTCTCAAAGAGTTACATCTGGTTAACCAACTTTCCATCATTTAGTCTGGAGGGCCCCAGACCACCTGTTGCAAACCCCTGTTAAAAAAAAAAAAAAAAAAAAACACCTGTAAAAATCCATAGATTGACCGCACCGTTGTATAAGCCGCAGGGTCCAAAGCATGTGAAAAAAGTAGCGGCTTATAGTCCGGAAATTACGGTAGTTTTTATTAGTTCCCATGTGAACGTCCTGCTTTTTAATTGACGAAACAAACACTGGCAAACAGCCATTTGTAGTGAGTGTGACTGTGCATGCATGAGGTGAGTTGGCTTGTGGTGAGAGGATCATTTGTCTCGCCCAGATGAAGTATTGTGACGGGGGTCAGGGTGTATACAGTATACTACTGAATAAACCTGGGTTGTGTTGACAGATTTGCTATTGTTGACACCTGGCCAAAAAAAACTTGCTTGTCCACACTCCTTCTTCTTTCTACTTCATCAACACCCCCCTCCCCCCTTCTCTTCCCAGATCGTGTCAGCTGTGCAGTATTGTCATCAGAAATGCATAGTACACAGAGACCTCAAGGTACGAACACACACATGTTGTTCCCAACACAGGCACTTGTTTTGCATACTTCCATTCTCTTTCTCTCTCTCTCTCTCTGTTAATTTATTGCTCCTACTCCACACACACACACACACACACACTCGTACACGCGCACACACACACACTACCTGAACCAGCAGTGTTCCTAATGTCGATGCATGCCCTTTTCTTTCCTTGACATCCTTCCACCAAAACAAGAATACAACACCCACACACACGTGCACATGTTAAGTGCGCTGCGCACTTTACGTACAGATGTGAAGCTTACTAGGTCATGTTGTGTGGCAGCATTCTGTGGATTGCAGCCGTCCTGGCAATTAATCCTCTTAACTCCGCTAGCAGGCTGAGCTGTGACCAAAAAAGACTTACACACATTAAAATGATTATTATTTATATTAGTCTAAGTATGCTGTCCTGAATGGAAGGTGTTTCTCCCTTTAACATCCCTGGTTAAGGTTATGATTTGGTACGGCCCAAGCACGATGAGATGAAAAATTGCATTAACGTTCGTTTGGGGTCAAATGGAGGGCAGGCGGCATCATCAATATACATTGTCATCAAGTTTTTAGCCTTAGCATATTGAAAAATATAGCGGCCCACTAAGCATGTGTTCTCTTTCTCAGCACCATAGCGCTTGACGTTTACATTTTGAACCCGCAAATCACACCTAGGTGCTTTTCTGCTGGGGGCCTTGGAATATACAAGCTCACACTCATTGTGAGCTTGCAGATCAGCTATTTTTTTTTTTAAAATATGTGAAAAGTTGAAATGGATATTCTGCATAGCGATTACTTTCTACAATTGTTAAAGTTGGTGGCCATACTTTTGTGCTTTTACTCACATATATTTTGAACTCTGGACTTTTACTAAAGAGTCTTTAGTAAAGACGTATTTCTATATTGCTGTTGATACCCTTTGGCAAGTTTAGGAGGTTAGAAGTAGGACATTGTTCAAACAACACCTAGGTTGTGTATTGTGAGATTGTCATGAGGCATTTTTCAGGCCGGCAAGTGTTTAAAATGCCGCATCATGTCACGTGAAGTTAAGTGGGTCATTTTCCTGTAATCCGTCCACAAGGAATTGCAAAGACTATGTAACGGCAGTCTGTGGTCGTTATGTTACAGGCTATATTTGCCATATTATAGGTTACAATGTGAAATGGGTCACAGGGCCAAGTGTAATCACTTCCAAACAGAACAATAGTATGTTTGAATGATCCTCCCGGACAATGAATCAGCATTTATTTTTCCCCTGCATGTCACATATCGTCACTGTTGCATGTTCATGAAACCTTGCATGTTCAAAGCAAATTTACTGGAATTTTATGGAAAGAATAACTTGTTAAGCTTCTAAATAGTTCATAGGTTAAATATATATTAAAAATAAAAACACACAGTAAGAACACAAATGGAGCAATCTGATGTGACTGTTGAAAAAAACATGAAACATGGAGCTTGTGCCCTACAGCAATCGTATTATGATCTAAAGTAAACTACTATTGACTGCATTTATGGACAAACAGATAGTATTTCATGTTTTCTAACACACTCGGCCTATCTCCATCTTCTCCTTATTCCACTTATAGATGCCCTCCATTGTGCTTTTGTTTTGCGGAATCTATATATTGTATTACTATTCTTATGTGAGGGACAAATATCTTTGCAGCAGGTATAGCAGAAAAAGAAAATGTCTTTGTGAAGCTGTTTTTCCGGTCCTCACAAGATAAATAGTTGTTTATTCCAGTTTACAGTAAAGGTTTTCTTGGGTTAGGCTTAGAGTTGGTAAAAAAGATTCAGGGTGGGTTGGGGTCTGAACCTGACACGTTGCAAAGTTGTAGGACCGCTATTTTCAGCTTGATAATTATGGTTAAAAATGGCAAAACAAGGCATTCTTAAAAATCACCATTCTAAAATGTTGATGTTCTCACAACCTCACAGTATACTAGTGTTGTGTTGGTGTGTGTTTGTTTGTGTTTCCCAGGTCAGAGCCAGGGGCTGATGTCATAGTGTTCTATTTCTCACACGCACACACGGCTGAAAAGCGTGTGTTATGAGCTACTGAAAAGGAGAGCGCACCTGTTGCTAGGCAACCACAGTCTTCTTGCTCCCTTGCTCAGATTAGAAGTGATGCTCGCGCGCGCGCGCACACACACACACACACACACACACACACACACACACACACACACACACACACACACACACACACACACACACACACACACACACATATACAATTATTTGCCAAGCGTACACAGGAGTAAAAAGTGGTTGCCCAGTTGGTTCCCAGTCTGCCAACCTCTTAAACAAGTGTTGGCCTACACTGCATTAGAGCTGAAGACAGCCTCCAGCCTGTCCTCTGACTGAGGTCATGTCCGCAGCAGATGTCACTGACCCTTTTCCGTCCATCTTCCGTCCTTATTTGTTGTTGCTTGATAACTTTTTTTTCTTGATTATAACCATAGGGTTCAGTTTACTATGAAAAACTGGGGGGAAAATGGGTCAGTCAATCCATCACTCCTCGCGACACACTCCATGAAGATCACAATACTGACCTCATCGAAGCTAGAGTTGGCCAGCAACTGTACATCTGCACTCACGGACACCCGATTAATAGTTTAACTCCTGTGCCATCATTCAGCAGCTCTGTGGTCACTTCTCCCTCTCAGGCTGTCTTGGTGGTTATACTGTTTTGGAATATTGTTTGATTATTTTTGGAATATTGAACATTGCCTGTTCCGGTTCCCGTGTGCAGGCGGAGAACCTGCTGCTAGACGCCGACATGAACATAAAGATCGCAGACTTCGGCTTCAGCAACGAGTTCACGCTGGGCAACAAGCTGGACACGTTCTGCGGCTCGCCGCCCTACGCCGCCCCCGAACTCTTCCAGGGGAAGAAGTACGACGGGCCTGAGGTGGACGTCTGGAGCCTGGGGGTCATCCTCTACACGCTGGTCAGCGGCTCGCTGCCCTTCGACGGACAGAACCTCAAGGTGGGTGTTGGGGGTTTTCTTTTTAACCCATCGTGTCCTGATCAGATTCTAGTTTCTGATGCTTTTCACAATTTTTTCAAAAAATAGCAGAACTACAAGCTCATATCGCGCCACCGAGTGGCGCGATATGAAAGCCCAGTCTCCCTAAAAGCCCAGTGGCCCCACCAAACATGATGGCATGTAAAACAACCCAAGATATTTCAGTGCTATAATTTAAAAGTATTTGAAACACTACTGAAAATGGTGAGGGGGCAGCTTCATTGCTTCGTGCCATGGGCGATGAAGCTGCCCCCTTACCATTTTCTTCTGCCCCCCCCAATTGGGAAATGTTATATCTGCCCCTGACTCTCAAAGTTTTCCATTTCAAATACACTGACAACGATCATCGCCACGGGAACTGGCGTAATTTTGGTAAGATGAAGATTTCTGGGAAAAGGCTGTGATTTTCTTTGACACACAGCATTGCACACCAAGA
>CM076986.1:26579183-26584183 GCA_039105355.1 Benthosema pterotum
GCAAGGAGTTGCAGCTGTTGTGGTTTGGATCTTATACGTCGGCTGTATCTACAAGCTCACAACACGGCGCACCGTGACGTGTTCTGACATCGTAGGCCTGACTGTTGTCAAAAATCTCGCAACAAATGTGAAACATTTGGACTATTATTAGTCTGGTGTAGACAACAAACATACTGTAACTGGCAAAAACAACTTTCAGACGAGGGTCTGTGGCCAAATACATGTTGTTTTCGGGGTGAAAATTACATGAAAAGGTTTGAGATCCGCTGCCCTAGCACTTGTTGCCCATTTTTGAATATAATATGTTACGCCGACATATGTTGGTTACTTGTATCTAATGTATGTTTAGATACAAATATTGTTTGCTTGACCACAAATTCTAAGAATGTTCTTTCCATAGCATGATGTTTAGACAGACGCTAGGCTTGGTGTTTACCTGGTATATTTTCCTGGCAATTTGTTTTTACCTGACTATTTCCCCTGACATTTGTTGTACACATGCCATTTAGAGTACTTTAACATAAGACAGCCCTCTATAAGAGCGTCTACTAAATCCCTAAATTGCAATGCCTAAATTGTATCACACTGACTGCATACTAACTATTGCGTAGTTTCGTGCATTGCATTCTGGCGGTCAACAGTATTTGAAATGTGCTTCATTGAATGATAATTTGTGGGAATAAAAGAGCGACAAGTAAGTAAGTACCTGTCAGTCTGCTAAATGTCTTCCCAGATCCATTTACCAGGTAATCATCAGTAATTGGCAGACAGGACAACTTGAACCAGTGTTGCAGTTATTTATTATTTTATTTTTTTTAAGTTTACTTTAAGTTGGGTTAATGAGATCATACCATGTCGTTAATCCTCTACTGTTATAATTAACACAGGAAGGAAGACACCAGATGCAGCAGACAGAAAAACAGGTAAAGGATAAGGGTACAGGAAGGGCAGCTGGTTTTAACATCTTAAAAAGAAAAAGGAGAAACTCAGATTCAGATGCGGAAAAACCGGGGGTCAAGCCATGAAGATTGATTCTTGAAGTGCCGATGCCTGCAGACGACACAGTGTGGTAAACTGGCTGTTGGGGTGTGTGTGTGTTTGCACAGACATCATGCTACAGATGGGCTTCTCTCAAGAGGAGATCCAGGACTCTCTGGTGAACCAGAAGTACAATGACGTGATGGCCACGTACCTGCTGCTGGACTATAGGAACTCGGAGGTACATGTGTGCTCGTGCACACACACACACACACGCACACACACACACACACACACACACACACACACACACACACACACACACACACCACACGCACACATTGCATGCAACATACAGCGACTGTGCCGTGGTTTCCAGAAAACCACAGCTATTATCCTGATTCGAAACAGTATAATAGAAACTATAGGAAAGTACTGTACTTGTCAATTAACCACATAAGCTTTTTATACTTTGCTTTATAATAATTGAGTGGCAACAGCTTTTAGATTATATGTGAGAGTTCATGTTAAAGGGACATTTCAGTGATAAAAAATATACAGTATGTTAATAACATTTAGAAGATTTAGAACTTTTCCTGGGGTCTTTGTGTGTAATATGTGGTTTTAGATATTTTAGGTTTCAGCAGCGAGTCCAACGCGTTTTGGTGTTCTAAGCTTTATGTTTTAACTATTGAAAAATAGCAGATCCACAAGCTCATAGCGCGCCACCGAGTGGCGCGCCATGAGCTTGTATCTCTGCTATTTTTGAAAAATCGTGAAAACGTGGTGCAAATCTTTGAATATTATGTTATTCAGAAACTAGAAATCTAGACAGGACACAATGGGTTAATATCATCAACACTACTTCCTGGACTACATTTCCCACAGTTCTATGCTGCACTGCACCTCTCTGTGGCTAAGGAGGAGGGCTGTCTGGCTGAGACAACACGTAGTTCCGGAGGTAGTGTTGATGACATCAGAGACCATGGGCTCACTGCTAAATATCTAAAACCACATATTACACAGATAGATTGGTTCCTTTTCCTCCCTCTAAAACGCATCTTTTAACAACAACAACAACAACACAAAAAAACTATTGGCAATGAATATTCATGTGGTTAATAAGACCTAAATCTATATCCGCTTTGTAAGTATTACAGCGGAGTATCGACTGTTTGTTTTCTAGTCTCTGCCAGGTAACATGGACTCGCATCCTCTCATTTACCCCTCATGTTTATTTCACGGCTTGAAATTGAGCTCATTTTCCATTGCAAGCAGCGTCAAAGTCCTCACCTGAACCTTCCTGAAGTCATTACGTAGCCGGCACACCGCTTTAATATCCAATATAGTGTGTATATATAGAGTATATTGTGTCTAGATATTAGTCTATCGCTATATTACACACACAAAGACCCCCAGGAAAGTGTTCTAAATCTTCTAAACGTTATTAAAATATCTATTTTTTGTTTTTATTATTATTATTTTTTTTTTTGGAAAAACACGCTGAAAGAAATGTCCTTTTAATGGATGGCCAGAGATGCTGTTAGTACATGGTTGGTGTGGTATAAATTGACAAGCTACAGTAACTTCCTGAAACATTGATCACCAATACTGCTCCACCAGCATTGGTGTCGGATCATCATGTCATTGAGGTTTCAGGAACTGTAACGTCACACCATTCTGCACCATTATCATGCCTGCTCTGTTTGACAGGATCACAATCTCTATCTACCTCGCTCTCTCTCGCTCTCGCTCTCTCTCGCTCTCTCTCGCTCTCTCTCGCTCTCTCTCGCTCTCTCTTTTCTCTCTCCCCCCTCCCTTTCTGTGTGTGTGTGTCTGTAATACATATCTATCCATCTATCCTCATTACGTGGCGCCCATTCTCATCCCTCGTTTTATTCTCTGCGACAGTTGGAAGAAGGCTCAATCAAGCCCCGCCCAGGAAGTGATGTAAGCAACATAAATGCCCCCTCCCCGCCTCACAAGGTACAGCGAGCACACAAACTCACATTCTCCTCCTCCTCCTCCTTCTCCTCCGTCTGTATCACACGCACGTGACGCGTCAAGACACACACGCGGCCTAGCGCACACCCACACACACACACACACACACGCAGCTCCTCGTCCTCTCCTTCAAACGCGAGGCGCATAACCTGTGAGGGGCTGCAGTCCTTTTGTCCCCTTCCCAGCTGGTCAGGGACGTGACATTCAGGAATCTCCTCGGCAACGCTGCCCGCCAGTTGAGAAATGACAAATAACCCAAGCCATAGAGGAGACAGACTCCGTTAATGCTGGAGGCCTCTGCTTCGGTTTGGCTGAAGGCCTATTCAGAGATGGATTTTCGGTGCCCACCGCGACCACCGTTTTCTACAATATGACGTCATACCACCGCAACCACCGCACCTCCCAGCCCTCCGCTCGGATTTTACTAACCACCGCACCGCAGCGGTTGCTTGTTTTTAACGGCTGGTTAAAAAAAAAGAAAACACACAACAAACCACAGCGCGGTGCGGTGCTGACAGTGGACTATGGAATAGCGGTGGTCGCGGTGCTCTGAGCGGTGCTCGCGGTGGCCACCGAAATTCCAGACTCTGAAAGAGCCTTGAGGGCCTCAAAAAATGTCTTTAGATTAAAGAGCATTTGAACCACATGAACCCTAGATCGTTTAGTTTTTTAGAGCCCCCAGGGCACTATAGACTAGAGTGTTGCAGTGCTGACCCCGAAGAGCGGCCAGGAAGCCACTCATGAATATAAACCATTGGTCCAGGGACCACCAGTGGTCCTTGAGAGGGTTCCAGGTGGTCCCCATGATGATGGAAAGTGGGCTAACCAGATCTCTTTGAAAGCGTAAACATGAAACCGTAAACAAGCGTAAACATGAAACCAAATGGACCCGCAAGGGTCAAGAGTTAAAATATCCATGTGAATTAGAGAATTAGAGAATGTAGAAGATTATTGGTCGTTTTGATCTGTATGTTGGCCTGTTTTGTTTCCCAAATCCAGCCTGGTATTGTGGGCAAAAGCAAAACAAACCTGTGGAGTAAAAAAAAAAAAAAATCTGAATAAATAGTTGGCCCTGGCATCAAAATGTGTGAAAACCACTGTTATAAACAAAAAAAACAGTTGAGCAGAACAAGAACAAAGGAAGGACAGGCTACAACACTGTTTTTGGTTGTCATGAAAGGGGACGGTACTGCGATGCTCTTTACTAGATCGCTTCCTTTTCCTCCCTCTAAAACACATCTTTCAACAACAACAACAACAACAAACTATTGGCATTGAAAATTAGCCCTAGAATGGGTAGAGGGTTCATGAGGTTAAGAATCTATATCCGCTCTGTAAGTATTACAGCGGAGTATCGGACTGTTTGTTTGCTAGGAGTCTCTGCCAGGTAACATGGACTCGCATCCTCTCATTTACCCCTCATGTTTATTTCACGGCTTGAAATTGAGCTCATTTCCATTGGAAGCAGCGTCAAAGTCCTCACCTGAACCTTCCTGAAGTCATTACATAGCTGGCACACCGCTTTAATATCCATTTGATATCCAATATAGTGTATACATACAGTATATTGTATCTAGATATTAGTATATGTGTGTGTGTGTGTGTGTGTGTGTGTGTGTGTGTGTGTGTGTGTGTGTGTGTCTGTGTCTGTGTCTGTGTGTGTGTGTGTGTGTGTGTCTGTGTGTGTGTGTGTGTGTGCGCGTGCGCGCACACACCATACACTGACATCAACAGCTGCTGCCCTGTTGCATCTCTAAGATCTCTATTCTCACTCTGAGCACGCGCATCTGGCGTAGGCGTCGTGCACACATTAAGCAGCGTGTGTCTGTGCGCTCTCTCTTCTCCAGGTACAGCGCAGCGTGTCGTCCAACCAGAAACCTCGGCGGGCCACAGATCAGGGTGAGACTGGTGTGTGTCAGAATGGAAGAAGAGATGGACGGTTGTGGGCTTTATTACTTTCCCATGTTACCCCCTCCCACTAGTCTTGGGCGGTATTGATTTTTTTAATGTCGGTATTG
>CM076986.1:26589183-26655719 GCA_039105355.1 Benthosema pterotum
TTTGTTGCGGGTTCGAGTCCTTCACTATGTGTCACACTCCACATTTCATCTCAGTCTACTTTACATTATTAAGTAAAGGCCAAAAAGCCTCCCAAAGTTTTTTTTTTTTTTTTTTTTAAATCGCCTCACCTAGTGTTAACATCGGAGGCAGCTTTATCTGCTTTTACCGGAGGCCCGCGCGCGCGCGCGCGCACACACACACACACACGACTGCCGCTTTCTCTGCCGTTCTGTCATTTGACTTGGCTTGAAGGGTTCTTTGACCATTTCCCTCCACCTCCTTTACTGTTTTCTCCATTCTGACATACACACACGCGCACGCGCGGGCACACACACACACACACACACACACACACACACACACGCACACACACACACACACACACACACACACACACACCACCTGATGCTTCAAACTGCCATCAGCTTCATTCATGCTCTTCATAAGCATTAACCAATGATGCTTGAGTGTCTCTTGATAGTCATGTAGTGTATGCTTCATTGTCATTTACTGCTTTAATCACTAGTTGATGTGTCAGATCTCAGATGACCACGTCCTTCCCTGTGTGGGCCAATTCCCTCCGGTCGGGTGCTGATATTGCCCCCATGGCACTTCTCATTACTCAGCTTCTATAAATGAGTCCTTTAAAGAATTTAATTGTTTTCGCACCTTCCCAGGTGCATTTCAAACATGCAAACAAGACTGATTGATTCCACCTCTGGTCTATCTTTTCCCCACAGAGGATGTAGTGGTCATCTGAGACATTGTGTGGTTTACTGTGGGTTCTTTAAAGCCTCTGTTTCTCAACAAATGGACATTCAGGGGTCTGTAACTAACGAGAGTATACAAATGGAACAAATGGATATTTTTCCCCCCTCACTTTCTCGGAGTTACAGAACCTAGAACCAATGTTGAGAGGACGTGTGTTTTAAGCTAAGCTACTGTAGGCTTTTGCTGACTTAGCGGTTGCCGTCATCTGCTTTTTTTTTTTATTTTTTTATCATTTGTATTTTTTTTTAGTTGGTGGTCATCATTAAAAGTTATGACGTTTTGGGCTTGTGTGTACTTGACCTCCCCTCTCCAACCTCTTTCACTCTTTTTCATCTTTCCCTTTTCTTTTAAATTCCTCTCTTGATGTTGCCTCCTTCTCAAAGCTTAAATCTGTGTGTGCACACGTACGTGTGTATGCGCGCGCCCCTGTGTACTTTGCTGTTGCCGCCCCTTTTTGCTTTCGACCATAAAAAGGTTCACCCCTCATCTTTCTAAGGGGATTAGGAAGACTTGTGATGGAATATTATATTAACTTTTACTGACGCTATATGCACCCCCGGACTTGCCTTGTAATAGGCTTACACGCACATGCATGCGCGCACACCCGCACGCGCGCACACACACACACACACACGTTACACATACTTTACAGCACTCAAGTACGCACTCATGCATGCGCGTGTGTGCGCGCGCACACACACACACACACACACACACACACACACACACACACACACACACACACACACACACACACACACACACACACACACACACACACACACACAGTGTTGTCCAGTCCCTACTGGTCAATGAATTTGGTTATTTTTCCATCACTAGCCATGCTAATCCCTGCCAGAACGTGTGTGCCTGTCTGTGTGTGTGTGTGTTGACTCTCCATGAGCTATGTGTGGCCTTTCTGTGTAATCAGCAGTCTGTTTGTTTGACCTCTGCCAATGCTCCTCTCGCTCTCTCTCTCTCTCTGCCTTTCCTTCTGGTACCAAGCTCTCCTGTCTCTAACAGTGTTTAGTATGCAGCCACATGCTTGTGTGTGTGTGTGTATATGTGGGTGCATGCATGTGTGTGGTCAAAGGCATGTTACTGCTGCCTGTAATGTTAACTCTCTGAATAACCACACCTCGAAGGGCAAAAAAAAACTATGAAAATGATACAAAAATGCAACACACGGCAGTCTCGATTCGTGCTGTGTGATCTGAGCCCACTGCGCATCCAGGATGCTCCTCAGATCCTGTTTTCATACAGAAAACATCCTGCATGTCGCATTTCTAAGGGGCCTAGAAATGCACTAGCTGCCAACAGAGTTTTGGCACGTCATTGTTTATTCACAATGCCCAATTTAACACTAAAACATTAAAACTCAGCATCAAACATGGCTTGTCACTGTAAAGTTATGGCCAAACACAGTTAGTTTTACTCTCCCGAAGGGAGCCAAATTAGCCAGGCTGTAATGTGTCATGGCTAGGACTCAATCTTAACACTTCATTTGTACACTTCATCACGTGGTATTTTGAGAGGACGGGAGGCTCTGTGCAACGATAGCCCGGAACTTGACATGTTCCTATTTCTGGCTCGGTGGGCTATCTGTTTTCATTATGCAATTTTTATTTGGACATTTCCCCTCTCCAAGCTGCCCTCTAGTAGTTCTAAGCATATCTATCTGAACCATGAGCTAAAGATAGCATTTGTTTGTCGCTGTTGGCTCATCCACACAGCGTAATGTACACATTAGAAGGTGACCAGAAGCCGAAATAACAGGCTCTTGGCAGTTTGATTATGGGTCTTTATTGGCCTCCATTTTGAACCATCCTGAGACCACGCTTGCTGCCAAAATGCTAACTTCGTTGCTTGCTGTAGTGTCCCTACTAGAAGGGATTTGACTGTGTGTCTGTCATTTTGCAGCGCTTTGTATCTATCTGTCCTAATTTATCACTACTCCTCATTCATCTTCTCCTGTCCACTTCGACGTCATGTCCTCTCTCTCTCTCTCTCTCTCTCTCTCTCTCTCTCTCTCTCCCCCCTCCCATCCCCTCTATAATGTGTGTGATGTGTTGTGCTGCTTCTAACCATGCTCCACCTCATCTTCCCTGCCCAATGGAACATCACCCCCCGCCCTGTGTGTGTGTGTGTGTGTGTCTGTGGTCTTTATATGATCTTGTGTCTTCACGTCAACCTGTCCGTATGTGTACTTGTGCGATGTTGTGCGTTGGCATTACCGCACATGTACGTGTCTTTCTGTATGTGATATTCTCTATTTTGTGTGTGTCACGTATTTGGGCTGTGTGTGTGTGTGTGATATTCTGTATGTTACATATTTTGTCTGTTTTTTTTTGTGTGTATTTTATGTGTCTCGTGTGTCCATGTTTGTGTACGCATGTCTGTTATTTTGTGTTTCATGTGCATGCATCTGTGTATACGTGTGTGTGTGTGTGTGTGTGTGTGTGTGTGTGTGTGTGTGTGTGTGTGTGTGTGTGTGTGTGTCTGTGTGTTTCGGGCGGGGGGCATACCTCCAACTCCTCCCCTCTCCCTCCAACCCCTCCCCACCTCCCCCCCAGCCTAAACACGCCGGGCTCCCGTGCTTCCACCGCCTCGGCTGCCGCCATCCTCCCCTCATCCTCGCGTCCCCGTCACCACAAGTCTCTGTCCACCTCCAACCATCCATGCCCACCCTCTGACCTGCACGCACCGCGGCCCAGGCAAGTCTCCTCCTCCACCTTCCTACAGCCTTCCTACACACACACACACACACACACACACACACACACACACACACACACACACACACACACACACACACACACACACACACACACACACACACACACACACACACACACACACACACAGACAACAAGAAGCATCTGCAGACACGAGCCATCACACCTTTTGCACAGGTAATGTGGCGCACATACAGACGCACTCAGAGGGTAAGACAGGTAGGTGTGCTCTCACGCAGAACAAACACACACACACACTGTCCAGAGAGCCTGTCATCGTGTTTTCAACAGGCGGTCCGGGGACCACCAGTGGTCCCTGAGAGGGTTCCAGGTGGTCCCCAGCTAAGTTGGTTAACCAGATGTAACTCTTGAGAGCGTAAAAATGAAACCGAATGGACCCTTGCGGGTCCATTTGGTTTCATGTTTACACTCTCAAGAAAATCCATCCTTGATTGTGGACAAAACCAAAAGAAATCTTTAGTTTTGTGTTCTGTGGGGTGAAAATGTTGTCAAATGGTGGTGTGTAGCTCAAACGGTGAATAAATAGTGGGCCCTGGGATCAAAAAGGTTGAAAACCACTGCTCTAACATGAAGCTTGCGTCTTATAGTCTGGAAATTACGGTAATAATAATCCAATGACCGTGCATACAGTACAGTACAGTACAGTGCTCACACACAGTGGCTTGCATACAGTACGGTTCCTTGCAACACATGCCCACTCACTCTGCACACAGCACTTGGCTCCATTTCTCCAGTGCTGGATGTCAACAAAGAGATGGAGCGTGAGAGAACAACACGGAGAAAAACAGCCGAGAGAGAGAGAGGAGACATGATGGAAAGGATAGCATTGATTGGCCAAGGGAACTTTCCTCCAATTACAGATTGATTTAGACAACTTTCAACTTGGCGTCTCTATTTTGGTCAATTCGTCATAGGTATTTTCCCCCCAAAACAGCAAAAAATAGTAGATCTGCACATTCACAATGCAGCATGCTTTAAGTTTTATTTGTCACCAACATGACTGTACATCTGTGGCAAAGACTTCCAGGAGTCCACTGTTAGCGAACACTAGTGGATTATAAAATGTTTTATTTGCAAAGAATTGTGCGAGTGCTCTTACAATTCGAACACTCAAGAGTTCCAGACCTTTCATCGTCACTCAGGGTATCTATTCATGTCTTCCTGCAATACTATTTATTTTCATTTCATTTTGTATGTCCATATGGCAGAAGTAGAGTGTTAAAATACAATGCCGTCTTCTTTTAACCTTTATAGTTACAGCTTTCAAACAGTAACACGCACCCACACATACACAGGTGGGTGACAGAAAGGCTTAAACTTAAAAATCCATGATAACCTCGTTTTGTAAGCCCCAGACATATTGTATTTAGGCATTGGAACATTCCCATGGTAATAAGGAGATGGTTTCTTGCTTAACAAATATTTCAGGTGTCGTTAGAAATATTGCAAGAAAGTATGCAACAGTGTCCAGTAGCACCATCACATCACCGTGGTGATGGCGGACAGCTGGCATGGAATAAGTAGTTGCTTAGCAACGATTATGAAGAAAGACCGTGGAGCCTAAATGGCTGCAGAAAAACTGCTAAACGTGGTATAGTGCCACTGGTGTTCAGTGTGGGGTCTAAAGACCACTGGGCATCTGGATGGAATCTATCAGTGTTCTTTTTGTGTACAATAACTACTACTAAATAATATGAACTGCAGGGTCCGTGGCCTAATGCATATGAAAGTGGGGCCCTTGAAATGGAGGAGAATCACTGTAGTCTATATTGTCTCTACATACTTTAGACAGTCTCCAGTCAGGGGCCATGGAGAAATAGGGCCATAGTTAAAGGGACATTTCACCGTTTTTGCAAAAGAATATAATGTTAATAACTTTTGGAAGATTTATAGCACTTTCCCGGTGATCTTTATGTGTAGCGTGTGGTTTTATATCTTTTAGATGTTAGCAGTGAGCCCAGTGTCTCCGATGTCATGGACACTACTTCCTGGACTACATGTTGTCTAAGACAGCCCAAAGATACTCTATACTCCCATTGGCGCCACTATATAAATGACATGGACTACAAAGCCTACAAATGGTCTCCTAAGTAGTAATGGTTTCGATCAGAGCCCCCTATCTGTCGTATGTGAAACTGCAGATTACAAAGAGACTCTTCCTGACTCCTAACAAATCTCGCGAGAGTTGGGCGGTGGGATAAAGAATAATTTATAACAAAGTGAAATTTCTTCTGTTCTGTTTAGCTAATAGAAGCCATTTTACTATGAATATGCTGTAAATATTATATGCCTTTTGATGATCGGGTCCAGTATTTAGTTCAGTGTGGATCATAAGTTGTGTTCACGTTCATTCTACCATTGGAAATGAATAGACTCCAACATACTTCCCGTCTCCTAATATTGTACCCGCCCCCTCCTTCTAGAGTCAGGAAACAACGTAACTATGACCCTCTTGCCATTGGCCTCTTGGGACAGCCCTCCCCCTAACCACAAGGAGGTGTAGTGCACCCAAGAAATGTGGGAATTGTAGTCCAGGAAGTAGTGTCCATGACATTGGAAATACTGGGCTCACTGCTAACATCTAAAATATCTGAAATCACACATTAGACACACAAAGACCACCAGGAAAGTGTTCTAAATCTTCTAAATGGCATTAACATATATTTTTTCATGAAAACGGTGAAATGTCCCTTTTTAATTGTTCCCGCAGCCTCGAGCTGGAAAACGAGACAAACACGTTATTTTAGTCTGGTGTTGTGATGGAGCATTAGGTTTCACTCATTTCGCTGGATTGAAACATGGAGCATTTGCCACTTTGCCCGTGGCTTCAGAGAAGAGCGTCTTGCTAAATTGTAAATTGCACAGTAGGCCTGAGGGATGAGACGGCGAGTTGTGGAATTCACAGGAGAGAGGCTTTCAGGCGGCATTCAAGCCCCCTGCTAAGTGAGGCTCCAGACACGAGTGGCATCCGTGGTCCACTGCACCATGTACATGTGTCAACATGTACACTGCTCCTTTTCTGTACCAACACAATCCAATTGGTTAAACTAATTGTAGGAGCTGACATTGGTTGTTTGGGGTTGTTCTGTGTTCATTTTCAAGCACAAGGATCAATCGTCTTACAACAACAATGTCATGCACGCCGTTTTGCTTCGTTTTTATTACATTTAGAGTTGCCAGTTAGCCCCCCTCCCTCCCGCCCCATTTTCCCCTCACGATTGAATCACCATGCCAATTAATCCTCCCTATACTAACCTGTGACT
The DNA here is from genome assembly GCA_039105355.1 of Benthosema pterotum. Lineage (NCBI taxonomy): Eukaryota > Metazoa > Chordata > Actinopteri > Myctophiformes > Myctophidae > Benthosema > Benthosema pterotum. The sequence continues at coordinate 26,595,975 of CM076986.1, forward strand.
AGCTACATAACAATGCCGACATGCCTTTTGTTGTGAACCAAAATTTGGCAATCCCAATTGTTTGTTTTTAGGGAAGATTAAAGTAGTACATAATATTATGGACATAGCTTTTTCCTTTTTTTATTTGTATTTATTGACACGAGAACAAGTGTGAAATGCATGCAAATGTTCTAACGCTGTGTAAATGCATTCAAATGTTTTGCATGCACTGTGCATCCAGGTTTGATTGAGTATTGATGTTCGCCATGTCTGTCAGTCTCTCGAGGTTAATTCAAGGATTCTTTTTTTCCCTCTCTTCTTCCTGCTAAATACAAAACATCCCCTCTCTTTTTTTAGTGTCTTGAACCTGCATACGGCTTCAAAGACCATTTTTCAGCCTTGTATTTCCTTTAGAAACTTTGATTTCTTAAATGGCTTCAGCAGTGTCCCGTCTTCTTCCTTGGGGTTGGTATGGGGCCTTGGTCTTTTAAGCATCTGGATAAAAGTCCCCGTCGTTGCCAAAACAGTCCCACCCCAGACCACAGTCAGAGTCTGGGAAAAACCTCGACTGCCATCTGTCCTGTTAACCGCACCACAGTCAAAGCTTGGCTTAATGGATATAGAGGAGAAATGTTTTCAATCCTTTTCAATCTTTCCCCAAGTTTCTGTGTGCATGCACCGCCAGCTTGTTTAATTTAAAGTTTGTTGTACTGAAGCTACCTTGACATTTAGGATTCTGGCCCGCTCTTAATGTCTCAACCAGACACTTGTCACACTACGGTGGATATGTGTCCTCGGTGTCCTTCGGGACGCCTGCCTGCAAACAGCTTGTTAGCATGTGCACCACAGCAGCAGCAGCCACAGCTGTGTGCTAACAAGCAGGCATGTGACTGACTACCAATGCTGGCATGTCATTTGGTGTGAACTGAACTGCCAATATGCGGCCGACACCTCACATTTTGACACGTTTGTGCATCGAAAGAGAAGAAGAAAAAAATGTTTATATAAGCCGTATTTTCCGCACTATAAGGCGCACCGGATTATAAGGCGCACCTTTTAAAACTGATTTCATATATAAGGCGCACTGGATTATAAGGCGCAGTGAATAGAAGCTACTACAGTTAACATAGAATGGAAGCTACTGCAGTCAACCAATCCATATATAAGGCGCACTGGATTATAAGGCTCACTGTGGATTTTTGAGAAAATTAAAGGCTTTTAAGTGCGCCTTATAGTCCGGAAAATACGGTATATAAGCAGTATTGTGAATGTGGACTAAAATGTGCACGGACCAGCAAAATGTCAAGGAGCCTTGGCTTTGGCTTTATGGTGGTTTATGTGTGGCTCCCTACATGTTTAAGTCCTGTTTTGTTGCATGCACCGTTCAGCAGTGAACTGGGGCTGTTCAGAACCTGGTTGGGAACGCAGGAGAGAAGGTACCACTCCAACACAGAGCCTATATAATTTAAAGGGGTATTCCACTTTCAAAAAAAGCTTTTGGTCATTTTATGGTCTACTCAGACGTTTGTAATCATTCTAGCTGCCCTGCGTCCTTCCTATGCAAACCCATTATAACTCAAAACTCAATTTTAACCATGACAGATTATTGTCCTCATAATTTGTGAAAGGGCTGTGGAATTTCATTTACTTGTTTTTATTTATTTTTAAAATATTGTTTTCATTTTGGTGGGTATGCCAGGCGGCTACATTTTCAGGCGGCAAAACAATATTTTAAAAATAAAAATAAAGGAAAACTGTAAATGAAATTCTACAGCCCTCTCGCGTATTCGGAGGACAATATCAGTCACCAGAAAAAAAGATTGGTTGTTTTCGAATAATCTGTCATGGTTAAAATGGAGTTTTAAGTTATAATGGGTTTGTATAGGAAGGAGCTGGAGGCGCTAAAATGAACAACAAATATCAAAATACTGAATGGAGTAACTTATAAACTGTCTGTTATAAACTGTCTGTGTTCACATAAGACTGAGTAGTCCATAAAATGACCAAAAGTTTTTTTTGAAAGTGGAATACCCCTTTAAGCCTATAGCCAACATGAAAAATAATATTTTTTATTTTTTAGACCCCCTTTGGGCACTGGCCTACTGGGAATGCAAGTTGCCCTACCCATATTATGTCTGTGCCGCTTTTTATACCCGTATAGTTCTTTGCCATGTGAGGGTCTGGAATGCATGCGTCAAATTGATGTATGGAGTTCTGTGATGTCAGAACAGTTGAGCTCCATATATGGACTTACTTTAGCAACAGTTGCTAAAGTATTTGGATTGTCATTGGACAGTGAACAAACCCCACCACAAAGGGTTGGGTTATGAGAAGGGCTCATTGAAGTAAGTCTGGCAAACGGTTCCCAAGTTACGTGGATTAACAGAGAGAGAGAGAGAGAGAAACTGCATTTTTAAATAGATGATGATGATATCTGTTATTCATTCCCAAAGAGGAAATCTACAGGCACGAGCGCAGGAGCACCAAATATTCGGGTGCTGTCATGTGTGTTAATGAAGTCCTATCATTAGCACCATACTCTTGGAAGTGGTCCAGCACATGTTGGTACCGGTAGCCTCGTTTGGCAATGCTCTATCCCTTGCATATGGGCTTACTGTCTTTCCCTGTTAACTCGCCTCAAATTTCCACACAGCAGGCGTGCTGTTTTTTGGCTGTTCTGAACCAAAGTCAAGCCAAAGAGGGTTTTTCCTGGCTCAAGAGGAGTGACTACGTACAACATTAAGCATGTCTGTATTGCAACTGTGCATCAGTTCCTGTAGTTTTAACCTGTAATAGTTTAGGCCATTTGGCGTTCAGGCGCCAAATGGCCTGAACTATTAAGCCTGAACTATTAACCCAGTCAGAGAGCATTTTAATTGTTCTTGAAACTGTGATTTTCATTTGACCCTGAATAAAAACCTCTTTGGGGATGCTCTATACAGGAAAAAAACACAATCCTGCCAAATCGCACTAAGAAGAGACTGTTAGAAGAAGTGCAATAATAATTGAGCGATTAAACCATTCTGTACTGTACTTGTGGTGTTTTAACTTTCATTGAAAAATAGCAGTCGTGAAACGCCTGCTATTTTTGGGGAGAATATGAGAATGCAGCACAAATCTTTCAGTGTGTTCTTTCAGAGCGAATGTTTTGTAGAATATACCATTCATTTGGTCCAGAATACTGTGCCATGTTATTTTCTATCAAGACTCAGTGCACTTCGTCAGCAAGCTGTAATACAACTCTTTTAAGTATAAGTGCAGCAAACGAGACGTGATGAGTTGAGAGCAGCACTTTGAGTGAGAACCTCCATGTGGGCTAAGCAAGGTGTCAGAGTTTCTCTGTCAGAGCTAGACTTTTCCACTAGGAAAGAAGAGTCATCCAAGACGCACCGCAAAAACAAAACAAATTCCAATATAAAAAGCGAAACCCATTTGCAAATTCAGTTTAGTTAATCTATTTTTTTTGTGAATGGGTTTTAATTGTTTTTGTATAATGACGTTACCCATGAGAATAGTCGAGCGTCCTCTTTGCTCCTTTTCCTCTTGGCCGTGCAGACAGGTAATTAAACACGGATGTCATCAAGTGGGAGACGCGCGAAAGCTGAACAGAATTTAACTTTGAACGTGGTCCAGAAAAACCGAACCCCAACTGGCCGCCTTTCCGTCAGACTAAACTAAAACAAAGTACCGGCAGCGCACTGAATTAAAAACTGCGATACACGATGTAATGTTGAAAGATGTGCCGCTGGCACATGTTTACATTAGTAATTATAAATGACATGCTGGGTCTGCACAACAACCCCCCCTCCTCCCGAGCAGAGACGGGAAAAGCTTTTAATGCCCCTTTTGCTGAGCATTCTCCCTACCACATGACTGGGTCTTAACCACTTAAAACCCTATATTCTTGGTTCACTGGGGTCCCCCAGGGATCCGTCCTTGGCTCACTACTCCTTTCCCTCTCTTCACTAAATCTCTTTGCTGAAAATACCGCCCCCCTCCCTGCCCGTAATCATTCCAACAGGAATTCCACTTGAAAGACACGTGGCACAAAGATACAGCAAGTCGCGGTGCTACTGTGCATCAATATGCCATTCCTCCCTCATAGGCTTTTAGGCCGCCTTGGCTGGGTTGATAAATAGCCCTACCAGCCCCCCTGAATGTCCTGCTATCTGCACTCACAGAAGGCCTGTGTGTGTGTGTGTGTGTGTGTGTGCTTTTCGTGTGCGTGCTATTTGTTGTTGGTGCGGTGGGTGTGCAGTGCTGTGCCTTGGGACATCTGGAGAAACTCTGCAGCAATGTCCACTTAAAAATGCATCATCCTGTTACAGTTTGAACTTAACGAATGATGATTGTTTCCTTTCGCATGTGTCGTGAGGACTTATTGTGTGTTAAATCAATTTGTTGGTTTGTTTCCGTCGGTGGTGTGTGTGGTTCTGTTTTTTTGCTATGACCATTAGCCACTACTCATTTTAATACTGGCACGAGAGTTTTACACAGACATGCGCACGCATGCGCGCACGCACACACACACACACACACACACACACACACACACACACACACACAGTGTAGCAATCGCAGTTGGTAAGCTACAATTTCTCAATGAAGTGTGTATGTGCGCGTGTGCATGCCACGCACGTGTCTGCCTTTGATCTTTTGCCAAGGATTATAAGATTAACTGGGTTGGTGTCCGGACATGTGCACACATAGGATCCAATCAGTGCTTGAGCACCTACCTGGTCGCCTTCAGAGGGGAAAACGAAAGGCATAGAAAGTGCCCTTTTTATGCCTACATGATTTCATTTCTCTTGTTTAAATGGGCCCTTGCGGGTCCATTTGGTTTCATGTTTACACTCTCAAGAATTAGAATATTCATCATCTGAATTAGCCCAAGTCTACACAACTAGATGATTAATGGTCATTTTGATCTGTATGTTTGCCTGTTTTGTCTCGCAAATCCAGCCTGGTATTGTGGACAAAAGCACATTAAATCTTTAGTTTTGGGGTCTCTGGGGCTAAAATGCCCTCAAGTGGTGGTCCGTGGCTCAAATGCTGAATGAATAGTGGGCCCTGGTATCAAAATGGTTGAAAACCACTGCTATATTCACATTGTCCCCTTCTGATACGTCTGGTTTTAAGAACATGCTGAGAGTCTTAACATATTTGTCGCGACCCAGAAGTATGAGTGTGTGCTAATGTGATGAATTGTTTAGCATTACATATGGCCTCCCTTCCCAAAATTCTGTATGCAATGTACAGAATTTTGCATCCTTGGCCTACGCAACAACAACTGGGATAATTCATCCCATTCTGTATGGGGTGTTTTAAGTTTTATTGAAAAATAGCACGTTACAGAGACTATTTTTTATGAGACGTGAACACCTGCCATTTTTCAGGGAAAAACGTGAAACCAATCACTCAATACACACACACACACACCCACACCAATTTGGTTGGTGAGTTCCAACAGACATAAACCACGTTCTTTTATCAGTGAAACTAACCATCTAGTCTTTCCTCTCCTCCCCCTCTCCCCATTCTCTTCATTTCTTAACTTTTTCCTGTCTGTCACTCGTTGTCTTTCTCACCTTCCTATCCATCCCTGTGTGTCCCCATGTCGCCCTGTCCGTCTGTCCGTCTGTCCTCTCTCTCCCTTCCCCCTACAGTGCTCCTGTCCAGCCGCGGCCGCCCGGCGCCTCGCCCTCGGCGCACAACATCAGCAGCAGCGCGGCGGCGTCCTCCACGACGTCCACCAACTTCACGCGGGGCATGGGCATCCGCAGCACGTTCCACGCCGGCCAGCAGCGGGGCGCCCGCGACCAGCAGGGCTCGGCCTACCCCGGCGGGCCGGCCTCCCCGTCGCTCTCGCATGGCAACAGCCAGGCGCGCCGCCAGCATGGCGCCACGGGCATCTTCAGCAAGTTCACCTCCAAGTTTGTGCGCAGGTGAGCGGGTCGGGGGAGGGGAAGGGCTGCCGATGAAACAGATGGCGGGGACGGATGAAACTAGCTAGATCTGTGGGTGTGGGACAGATGGGATGTAAAGTGATGCCCATTCATAGTGGTGGGGCAGCTGGCTGTCCCCCAAATGATTATTCATATCTGACTTATTGACTTGATTGTTTTTTTTCTTCATTTCCTTCATTTATTTGTGTTTGTGATCATTTTCGATGATATGATTCAGACGTATCCTTATGTAATGTAAATTGATCAAATGATGACCACTATGTGGTCAATGTTGGTGAAAATGCATATTGTATATTACACACCCTACGAGATCACATACTTGGCATTTAAAGACAAATACTTCTCTCAGTCTAGAAGGTCAGGAGACCACATGTACATGAGCAGAAATCCAGCCAATCCAGAGGTTCTGTAGGTTATGGTTTTAGACCATTTCTTTATGGAACTCTTATCTAGACATGGATATTATGCATCAATTATGTGAGGTCTTAGCAATGTGTGAGGAATTGTGCTTGATTTAATTTCAACCTGACTGCAGCCTCGGTGGGATGGAACGTAGACAGGACCACGTGTTCTGTTCATGTCACTGGTTCTCAAGATGTCAAGGAACCCCCTTTAATTGCATCTAAATGTGGCATTCCGGATTTAGTTATTTAGGACACATGACTCAGCGAATGAGAAGGGGAAAACCCACTCTATCTGGGGAGTCATCCACTCCCAAGTCACCCGTATTCACCGTTAATGATGACTGAGTCGGCTTCCAGTCACTGGAAATCACGTTAGTTTTAACTGAAAATGGCACCTTCACATTTAGAGCTAATGTCCCACCTCCCTAGAGAGCGAGAGCGAACAGGTAGACCCTTTCATCCCAAACAGTTGGGTGGCGGAGTCTGGGGCGGTTCGAATCCATTGTTTTCTTTGACAAAGCTATTAAACCTTTCTAGTTGATCAAATCAACAATTCTTCTACATTTCCTAATTGTGTAGAATTATTATGCAGATGTTTAACAATAATATAACTCTGAGAGCATAAAATAAAACCAAATGGAGCCACAATGGTCCACTTGGTTTTCCTGTTGCACTCTCAACAGTTAAAGATCTATAAGGGTATGTCGCACCCTCTCAAGGACCACTGGAGGTCCCCGGACCACTGGCTGAAAAGCGCTGCTCCTATATTCAGGTCCAACAGAGTCCAGTGAAGTCCCAGCTGTGCCTCTGCCCAGAGCCAGCAGTGTGTTGCCCTCTAATCTTGTGTTTGGAAACGGCACAGTCTGGCTTGAGGAAACATTTCTCTTCTGGAGGTTTTTGGCTTTTATGTCTGGATGTTTGTTTTTGACCACAGCTCTGCTTCCAGGCCAGGTTGTCTCAGTTCGTCCAGCCCTGTTCTGAAGCGATCACGATAAATGCACAAGACCTCGACATTAAGGCCATGCGTCACCCAACTTGATACAATGCAAGACAATGGGTGACCTGAGGGTCTTTCAAACATTAATTCCAAACCCCAGCACCTTGGATGTACAGTATATCTGTGAGAAGATTGTATGCCTAAAGCACACGGAATATGATTATGTATTGGTAGTTTTTTAATTTTTTATTGGCAAGCACAATTGACTACTTTCAAACTGGTGGGCACATTTGTGTTACAGTGGGTGTCGCCAAAATATCTGATCTCAGAGCTGATTAACTATGACGGCCTCAAGCGAAAGTAGTCAGTGTTGTGTTACTTCTGTGGTGAGATTTTTTTGTTGTTGTTGCGCTACAGTATATTAAGAAAATAGGTGATCAAAAACACCACACAAACAAGCAAATCTTATTCTGATGCAAATCTTATTCTTATTCTCCATAAAATTATGGTTCATCGTTGTTTTTGTGTCTGATTTGTCAGCCGTATGGCTTTCATCTATCGGCTGTTTCTTTCATCTGCGAAAGCAATGATTCGGTCTCAATTCAAGCGACACATTCAGCCTGAGGTTTTCCATACCAAACGCTGAACCAAGCTTTGTAATGGTACACAGTACACTGGCAGGGACAAGTTTATTTGCATAGATTGCTGTTTCAGCAGCGTGCAGTGCGAGTCAACAAGGAGATTATTTTGGAACAAGTATTCTGAAATCGGTTCAACTGTTCTGAAAATCTCTTGCCAGTATTTGGCGTGCTGTAGCACAACCCAAACCTCGACCACAGTGTGTGTGGATCACAAGGAATAGACACAGGCAGCAACTTTCCAGCTCTCCCACTCAAACATAGCTCCATGGCGACAGTATCCATGGTTACAACGGAGATATCACTTTTCCCTCAACTATAAATACCACTGGTGGCGGGGACACCTTGGCTCGTGCACGCGCACACGCACATATGCACGCACACGCACATATGCACGCGCGCGCCTGGCTTGCTAAAAGGAAGTGAAGGTGGTGGAGACAGAGGTATCAGGTAGCACACATACAGTAAATTCCTCTGTGATACTTTACTTTAATTCTGAGCGTGTAAAAATGGATCTGAACAGGGTATTTTTTATTCATGTATTTTTTTTTTACTCTTGAGATTTTACTGTGGTGGTTACACACGCACACACGCACACACACACACACACACACACTGAGAGAGAGAGAGCTGTATGTTTTATTAAGATATCCCATAACCTGACCTCAGCACTTTCCTGAAGGTACCCGATACTGGAAGAACTGGATATTTTAGTCAACCAAAGGGTTGAGTAAAAGACAAGTATATAATAATCAGTTACAACTATTAAATAATTGGGTGGAGTAAAATATTTAAGTACCCAAGTACACACACACAAGTTGTTTTCTCAATTTGTTGTTTTTTCTATTCTGGAGTATGTGCATGTGTTGAGAGAGGGAGAAGGTTTGGTCTTTTGACACATGCACATTATGCATTAGTTGACCATCTCACTTCAAAATCAACCCTTTTTTTCAGGATTAACAATGGCTTATCCCAAGATTTGATGTCATGGAATGTTTATCTGGTGTCAGATGAGGAGTGCTCCTTGTTGCAGTTTTTTTTCTACTGTCTATCTTTCGCCATGTTCTTTTGTTAATTTAATGACACGAATTATCTAGACCCATTAATCCTAAGTTTTAACACGCATACCGGATAACCACTTTCACCCTGGCGCCCCGTCTTTTTTTTTTCTTCTTTTTTTCAGGAATTTTTCCCTTTTCTTTTGAAAATATTAGGCTTAGAGCATGTTGCATTGTATTGTGAGCTTGTAGAGCTATTGTGAGCTATTTTCGAATTGCTTAAGGTTAGATTAGTACACGTTTGTGTTAAAAGCTAAGGATATATTCTGCTATATAGCGTTTTTGTTCAATAATAGAACTCTCCCAGTCTCTCCATCTCTTTAATGATCAGAAAATACATTTTCAGGTAGGTGAGAAGATTTCAGGAGAAACGTTAGTGTTAATTAAATGTTAGTGTCCCAGTTCCAAATGTCTGTTCATCACTTACAACTCCACTTAGTTTAACCTGAGTTCTCTATCCTGAGTGAATAACATGATATTCTATCCTGAAAATGCATTTATTGTTTAATAAAAAGCTAGAGAGACATGGAGACTCCTGTTACTGAACACGCTGTAGCAGTGAGTACTATTATAATATATTTCCTCATTCGAATATTCCAATACCATTTCATACTCTTAATCAAATGATAACAGATTTTTTAATTGCTTTCCGTGTACAGTATTGATTTTATTAGTTTATGCAGGTAAAATACATTGTGGGGTTTTGGTTTTCATTTTTTCCCTGACGTAGATTTTTATTTTTATTTTTTCTTCTCTTGTTTCAAATCTCTGCTCTCGTCCTTTCTTCAGTCCAATATATCAGTTTTTTTATACATACGTTTTCTTTTTTCTCTTTCTTTATCCCTTTGTTTTTGTAGAAATCTCTCGTTCAGGTTTCCGAGAAGGTAGGCAACATACCCACTGTTAAATATAACCCCTTGATTTTTACATTTATCCTTACATTTTTACATTTATCCTCTCCTATATTCGAGATATATATATATATACACACTATATATATTTTCTCTTATTTTTGGTGTTTTGTGCAGCTTTTATTTATTTATTTTTTTGTTCAAATCTTCCCTTGTGCCTTGGTCTTTGAGCTCTATCTTTTTTCCCTGTGGTTGGCCCCTGTTTTTTTTTTTAGCTCTTTGGTTTTGAGTGCCGTGTTTATGGACCTTATGTTTTTTTTTTGTTTTGTTTTTTATACTAACCCCCCTCCCCCGTTCATTCATTCACTCACTCACCTACTCACTCCCTCACTCACTCGTTAACCGCGGTGCATCACAGTAACACCTCACCCCTTTTCTTTCCATGTCTCCATCCCTCCCAGTATCCATTCCCAACCTCCCCTCTTGGATAGAATGTGTGAGGAGCACACAGTTCTTGCGTCCCAGATTTCAGTGTTCCGGTCTGGGTAGAGGAATAGCACTAGTTACCCCACCCCGCCCCCCTTACATCCACCCACCTGCAGCCCTGTGCATACAGGTGATGATCATGAAATCCCTGATACGTCTAGTGACGTCGACCCTTTGGGATCTGTTAACTAACCTAGTCCCTCCGCTTTGGAAACCAAATGTAAACACTGATGTTTGCATTGGTCTAGAATTTGAATGGCTTGTTAAATCTACAAATCTTCACGTAGTTTTAGCCCCAACATTGAATTTAGACCTGATATTGACTGACTGAGACTATCATTTCAGCTTTCCTCATTTTCAACGTCGGGTCAGTGAATCATCCCTAAATTGATGTGCACGAGGAATCATCGTCTCACCCCATAACTCATATAACCCCCCTGAACTCTTTAGTGGATAAGGATAGTCCTCTCATCGCTGTCGCCTCGTTTCTCAGACACGTGGCAGGATAACTGCTCTACGAGCATGGAAAGGGACAACTTTCATGTAGGGCACAAAACACACCGCTACGAAACACACCCCGAAGACACGGGGACAAAGCGATTATATAAGAGGCCATGTGCCATTGTATTGTAGTGACTTGAGTGGGTGCGTGCTGTTCTATGGATGGCGAAGAGAACAGTTACCATAGTAATGGCACGTGCTCACGATCAAGGGTTTTACAGCTACAATCTGGACCTCATCGTAAATAATTTAATCACTATGTACAGTATATTGGCGTAGGTTAATACAACACCGGCGGTGTCTGACAGAACACCAACTGGTTGATCGCACTTTGGCCACGCAGGCGATTCCCCCTAGGCAGAAAATGTAACGTTTTGATCTCCTCCGCCAGGTATAGCGCATGAATCTAGCGTGAAATCTTTTTTTTAGGTTTTGATTTGATTTCTTTGTTTTTTATATATATATATATCTCCCCATTGACCTGCTCACTTCCCTTTGTTGTTGTTTTCGTATTTGAGCTCTTTGAGTCTGGCACTTATTTTGGAGCAGCGTGGTTGTTTATCTAGCCTGCGAGGGCCGAGGTATCCCAACGTCTGAGCTGCAGCAGCGTTTGAACTGTAGCTTTTTTTGTTTGGTTTCGTTTTTCTTTTGTGAGCCGTTGTTCCTTTTTTTGGACGGAGGTATGGAGGAGCGGATGGAGGAAGGATGGGGGAATGCAGTGTTTGTTTCTCAGGCTGCACTCTTTTTCTGGAGGCTGAACTCTCTTCTCTTCTCTTTTTCATATGGCACCTATTTATTCACTTTGGCTCTCTCTCCTCTATCTAACAGCAGCAGCAACAGTACTGGATGGCTTTGACCTACTGTGCCTGGAAAAATATATGCTGTATACACACACACACACACACACACACACACACACACACACACACACACACACACACACACACACACACACACACACACACACACACACTACTAAAAGGCTCCTTCAATACGACACAACACATGCACAGACCTTGGCACATTTATCTCTGTACTCACATGGGCGCAGGCAATGCACACATTTGTAATGCATTACAAATTATGGAATTTGTAATGCCTTACTAATGATGGCTTGTACAATACTTACACATTCTCAACCAGTGAGTGCTTAGACCTGACTTTGCCTGCAGGTAGATAGAGGTGGTTCACTCTTGGCTAATGCACCACCTGCTGGTTGGAATAGGCAAGAACGCCTTGCTAATTCAAGCCACAGCTACAGTCCACAGTCCACACCCACATGGTTCCTACACAGAGATCAGTTTAATTTGTTGTCTTTTATCAATAGTCTCACCTCTTGATAATCGCACAACCTTTAATTTGAAAATTAGATCATTGTCGAAACCTTAAACCATTGAACACACAAAACACAAAAGGAAACTGAGGAAACTGCCCGATTTGTACTTGGTCTTTTACAAGCTCACGGCGCATCACACTGCGACCCGTTATTGTGAGCTTGTAGATCTGCTATATTTCTGAGTGTGCAATCAGTATAAATTGCCCTTCTAGAGGAAAAGCTTTACGCCTCGAGATCTAAAGCACATCCTTGAGGTAGAGCTTCATCGTCATGCTACACTATAAACATCGAGCCAGGTCCTGGAAGCCATTTTGCATCTTTTCCTAGGAAAGTGTTCCCATTTTAATTGGCCCGGAAAAATGCAAAATGGCTTGTGTTGAAAGCCTTGCTCTCCATCTCACATGGTCCATACCACTTTCATTTAACTGTAAAATATGTTTCACCCTTTCTCACCTGTCTTTTTGTTTTATTTTTTATGTTCTTGCTATATTTACGCTAACCATGTCTCTATTCCAGGACTTATTTTGTTTGATGCTACTGTGAATGTCTTTTATGGGGCAGAGCTGGAATGATGCCATATATAGAAAGACCATAAACTGCTTAATTTGTCATGTCTGTCATTCATTTCCTGCCAGTATTTGCATGTATTCTGCTGTCTGTCTCAAGGTTGTCAATTTAGACTAGCTCTGTCGTGCGTTATGTCTTCTCTCTCGTCTGCCTTTTCTCCTTTTCTCTCTGTGTGTGTGTGTGTGTGTGTGTGTGTGTGTGTGTGTGTGTGTGTGTGTGTGTGTGTGTGTGTGTGTGTGTGTGAATTCATTTGTTTGTGTGTTTGTCTATGTGTTGTATGTACCTTAGGACCCTGTCTGTTGGTATTTATTCACATGTCATTGTAAATATGTGTTTGGCAGCATCTGCCTGCCTTTATGTTTTAGTGTGTGTGTATTAAGTGTGTGTGTTTAGGTTCAGTGTTACTAATAACAGCAGAAAGGTGGTGGGACACCTTTAACGTCTCCTTGCTGTCACAGGACCCACCCTCACCGCGACCACCCTGTTCCGTTCCAAACTGCGCCCGAGCCATTTTACCAAACCCCTTTAAAAGCCATTCCAAAGTCTTACCCCTGAAACGTCATTTCATTCCATTCCATTCCATTCTGTCGAACCCCATTTGTACTCATATATAAGTGTCCCATCTCATATGCACACTATTTTGCCTCCCAGGGTCACTTCTTTAACTACGTGATACATGTCCTATGCCCTATAGTTAACGTGGGGGAGCAGCTATGATATGCCATAGTCATTTCATCATTAATATAATTCTGAGGATATTATCAGAACTGGGAGGAGAAGTCCCGTTGTCTCTCCCGTTCTCTGTCCCGTCATTTTATCGCATCAGGCTCGTGTTTGCGCTCGGATTGGAACGGTCACACTCGGTGCTGAGAGTGGTGACCTGTGCTATGGTTTTAGCCCACTAAAACAGTGCTCTAGTTGTATTACTAGATTGAAAATGTTAGACAGCTAGCCATAAATAATAAAAAAAAGACTAAACTCTTGTTGATTTTTCTCGAGGAGCCCGTATGAGGGAGAGGGTCGGGATGAGGGGAGCAGGTGAGGAAACAGACCAAACCCCGAAACCCTACAAAATCCCAACCCCAACAAGCCTGCTGTCAATCAATGATTACCCAATCAGAACCCAATCAGTAGCTGATAATGCAAGTCGTGGGGCGGCCTTGTTGTGATTGGCCCGGGAAAGTGTTCTAACTGGGAATGTAATTTGGTGATGGGTGGATCGATCGGGGGATGAGCGTCTATTTATTCATTTTTTTCGGGGGCCGGTAGCCAATGGTAGCATCTGAGTGAACGAGTGAGTGTGTGTTGGTGGGTAGGCTGATATGCATGGTGGGGGGCGCGTGTGTGTGTGTGCGCGTGTGTTTTTGCAATGCATGCATGCAAGACTTCAGAATCCTCCTCCTAGTACCCAAATGTGTTTGCGTGTCATTCAACATTGAAATTTAATCTAATGCCTAATACATTTCGTATGACATTGTTGCCCACCGAAAATAGCCAATGTATGCCAATATGCTTCTTATATTGGCTGTATTCGGCACATGGCAAATGTCATATGATGCATAAGCCCCACGTTTCACATACTTCTAACATGCGCTCATCAAATATCGCGCAGGTGATATTTGTCAGTCTCCAGCTGAGAGAGACACACAAATACACTGGGGTACTTGTGAAAAGTACCCTTTGAAATAAGGAGAGAAACGTTTCTTTCTTTGACTATTTGCCCCTCATGTCGTTCTTCTGTCTGTCCGTGTCTCGCCCTCCCCTCTCATCCGTCTCTCCGACATTCCCTGCTCGTCCTCTCTCTCTCTCCCTTCTCTTTGTTCTACTCAATTTCCATTCTTCTCTGTTTCTCCGGTTCTTCCACCTTCTCCCCTTTTTTGCCGTCCCTTGTCCTGTTCCCAACAACCCACTCTAACCCCTACCCCTCCTCCCCTCCCACCCCAATCCCTCCCATTTGTCCATCCATCCATCCGTCCATCCGTCCACCCAGGTCTATGCTGAGCAGTACGGTGGATAAGTCTGAGAAGACTTCAGGCGGTGTGCTCTCCTCGTCCTCCAACAACGATGAAAACAACTCCTCGCCTGGCTCTGGAAACACTGGTAATGCTGCCTTAAAGCTCCTATATGTAATTTCATGGTAATAATAATAATAATAATAATTACATTACGTTTTTTATTGTTTTTATGTTTTCTATGAAGTCTTCCTTTAATTAGATCATCTCTACAAAAATCTTGTCTTTTTGACGCCTCTATGGGTATCAGGAGGCCTCCAAAGAAATCCCTATAAGCTTTGTCATTGGTTGACAAATACTCCAGGTGGGACTATTTCTTAGCCAATCAGGAAGAGCCTCGCTGAGCTGCCTCTGATTGAGGAAAAAGGGAGGACTGGTGGAGGTGGTGGAGGACTATGATTTTTCAAGGTTGACATAGATACTAGATATGTTCAGGAAATGATCTAATAAGGTTAAAGAAGTTAAAAAGGTTAAAGAAGAAAAAATACCATTAAAATTCATTACTTGTGTATACTTTAACTGCAGTAAATTCACACTATTGATCCATAGTGTATAAACATTGGATAAGGGGTCAGGACATCTAGACGTTTTCAGGGAGGGGTCTGATTCACATTATGGATTTAGACTGTTAGGCGTTTCAACAGTTACTGCTCCGATTGTCCAGGTGCCTATCTGGAAGAAATTTAAAATAGATTCAAACAATCTAGATTAGATTAGATTCTCACACTCTTGTTTGCTGCTTACTATTCGCTTTCTCCTCGGTAGCTCCGTAATTTCTGCCTGCATTGCATCGTCACTCACTGAACATTGTTGAACGCTGTTTATTTGATTCATTACACTATTTACTGGTAGAACGCACTTGTTGTTGAAAACTTGATTTAATCACGGTAGGACACTGAGGTGCTCAAATGAGAGCTTAGATAAGAATGAAGTGAGTGACAGGAGTTTTGAAGTTGTCAGCTTGATACGATTGTTACATTATTAGCTTAAATTAATATTCAAATGAATTTAGCAGCCCTCCTCACCGAGGAGCTCCAGACAGTTTTCATTAGAAGCATATCGGTTAAATGTTTTCCCACATTACGTAAATAGAACTATTATAGCTTTGTGTGCATGCTGTATGCAAGTTTGTGAGTTAAGGGGGTCCAAGTCAAAAGAAAATCTAGTGATATACAAAATAAGTGCTAAATAGCTTTATATTTGCAGTAAATTGTTCAGTAGCCCTCTACTCCCATAGCAATACAAAGAAATGGGACTCTGAGACTATGAAGACAAAGCTATATATACTGTATATATATATATATATATATATATATATATATATATATATATATATATATATATATATATATATATATATATACTGTATATATATACAGTATATATTAATTACATGGCTTGAATGAATGCTCCAATCAGAAGCCAGCGTTCTGGTCATGTGAGCAGTGACATATCATATTACACTATAATTCACCGCTCCGCTCTATATTGGACCGCTGCATAATCAAGGTCCCCAAAGTGCAAACAGCTGTGTTCATATCAATCCGTGGTGCACTTCCGCATTTAGTTCCAGCACGCCGTTAGCGGGTCCATTTGGTTAGCTACGTATTTGGTTGTTTACATGCCGTTGCCGTCACCCTCTCAAGGACCACTGGTGGTCCTCGGACCACTGGTTGAAAACCACTGACGTGGTCATGTAAGCCATGTAATAAGTGATTTGTTTCCTAACTAACTGACCTCGGCTGCGCCTCGGTCAGTTATTAGGAAACAAATCACCGGCTCGTCGGGTGTTATCCCTTACATGTTGAGTTCTGTCTCATAACAATAAAGTGTATTTTGTTTACTAAAGAGCTGGGCAATCATTGAGCGACAGTCTAGATCAGGTATTTTTGAGATTCAAGTTTGTAATGTGTGACTAGTTAGTTTTAAAATGTATGAACTATGAACTGAACTAGTTCAGAAAAAAGAGAACTTTCCCAATACTGTGTAAAACACATTTCGATGCAAGCTGACGTGTCATATTTAATCCTTATCTTTCTTCACCCCCCTCTGTCCTTCCATCCATCCTTCCTTCCATCCTGGTCTCCCAGGTGGTACCGGCACCCCGCCGGCGACGCTGGCCGGCCCCAAGGACCCGTCCAAGCCGCGCTCCCTGCGCTTCACGTGGTCGATGAAGACCACGTCGTCGATGGAGCCCGGCGAGATGATGCGCGAGATCCGCAAGGTGCTGGACTCCAACAGCTGCGAGTACGAGCTGCGCGAGCGCTACATGCTGCTGTGCGTGTCCGGCAGCCCGGCGCGCGACGACTTCGTGCAGTGGGAGATGGAGGTGTGCAAGCTGCCGCGCCTGTCGCTCAACGGCGTGCGCTTCAAGCGCATCTCCGGCACGTCCATCGCCTTCAAGAACATCGCGTCCAAGATCGCCAACGAGCTCAAGCTGTGATCGTAGCGACGCCGAAGCACCGAGGAAGATGGCAGAGGGAGAGAGAGAGAAACAGAGACAGAGAGAGATAGATGGGTTAGGCGAGATGAGTGTGCTGGGAGTTAAAGGGGAGGGTGGTGGTGGTGGTGGTGGCAGGTCAGTGCGTGCATTTAGTTGTTTATATCGAGGTTTGGGCGGTGTCGAATGTCCAGTGGCAGTGATGCTGTATCGGGGCGGGATTCTTTTTTTTTTGGGGTGTCAAGGACATTGGACAGTGGATAAGCAGGTGAGGTGCACCGTGAGAATTCTTTATTTGGGGGGTGGGTGGGATAGGGGTGTCAATGAAAGTGTCAATGACGACTAAACCATTTTGAAGTGGCCACAAGAGACTGTTTTGTCCCAAAAAAAGTTTATTTCATTCGACTTCCTGAGAACAGTAGATGAGAGACTTGACGATTTTTCTTCCCTCTCTCCCTCTCTCTCTCGCTCTCTCTTGGTTTCCTTGAGTTCCGGTGTTCTAATCTACACAGAAACAACAACAACAACAGGGTTCTTTTGTTTCCGGGTTGTGAGTTCCAAGTTTTCCCAGGGAGCCTTTCACGTTTTATCTGCATGTCGACGATATCTCCACTCTGTTCTACACAAGGAGTGCTCCATTTTGATCACTCTCCTTCTATTTATTCTGTTTTCTAAGCACGGTTCACACAACAACAACAACGGAACAGATTGGATGAGAAAGCTCTGGAAAAGGATAGGGAGGAGTGTTGGTTTGAGCGATAGATGGATGGAGAGATAAACAGATTAGTGGCTGAGAGAGAGAAAGGGAGAGAGAAGGAGCAAAGCGACTGGAAAGGAAGGAAATCCAGGTTGTGTGTTCTCATAGATTTTTTCCAGGAATAAAAGTCACCTTGCTTTTGGGGAATTCTGGAACGGGTAGAAAGCGGAACAGTTGACCCACCCCCACCTCTGTCTTTTAAACAATTCTCACAATCTCAGTGGACTCATTGAGCCAAGACTGTGGACCCCCCCTCACTCCCACGCGCACACACACACACACATACACACTCTCTCTCTTCCTCATACTGTACAAACTGTATGTGATCAGGACAGACACGCTGGTGAAAGGACGCAACCAACCTGACTCGCTTCTTTGAAATCGTTCCTCCTCCTACCCCCCTCAACAACTGTGTGTGTGTGTGTACAGTACACACACACATGCTCCCTCTAATGTGTGAACTTGAATGCCACCACAGACCCTCACCTTGCCTCTTGGAGTGTTTGTTGGAATTCCACGCACCACCACCCCGCTCCTATACCAACCCCAACCCCCTCCACCACCACTTCCCGTGCCAACTGGGCTGGGAATGCCATGGCCTGACCCAAACCTCTCCAGTTTGAAGCTTTTCATCTTTCTTCCTCTCTCTGTATCTCTCTCTCTCTCTCTTTTTTATTTGTATTTTATTTAATTCTTTTCCTATTTTAATGCAGGTTGCTTTAACGAGAAAAGAAGAAAAAAAAAACAAGTTGTGCACTGGAAAAGATGTGGGTGGGGACGGGTTGTCAAAGATTTTTACGTTGCCTTTTCTCTGAAGTATAAATGAAAGTTGGCATCCCTGTGGTGTTGCAATTTCTGTTCTTTTTTTTTTTCCTTGATTTTTGGGGTGGTTAGTCACCACCACACGAGACAACCCTTAACCACTTAAAAAAAACCCTATTTACGTTGTTGTACGTCAAATGGCTGATAACAGCCAATCTACAAGCGCACAACCACCCCCATTGTGAACTTCTAGATCTGCCATATTCACACAAATCTTCGCCTACTACCTGCCCAGAATGCCAGGCTTCACATGGTTAACATGTGCGTCACACAAATGGAAACCATTGGTGTTTATTTTGTACTGTTTGTCATGGCTCTGGGTGGCATTGCACCTTCCTTCACAAAATGTCCAGGAATGTCTTCCTTGGAACTGACCTAATGTCCCCCACACAACCTCCTTTTTTCCGTCCCCACTTTCAACCTCTCTCTCTCCCCCCTCTTCTTTTTCTTTGTGTCCCTCGAATCTAATCTCTCGCTCACTACATGTTTCCAAAGAGTTAAAATAATAAAAAATAAACACCAAGCTATCTATTTAGAAAAAGAAAAAAACAAAAAACAAACGTAAGGAATAAATGGAGAAAAACAAAGTGGATCACTGGAGGAGAAAAATAAAAATAAAAAGTTGAACAGTGAATCATTTTCTCTCTTTTCACTTAGACAATATTCTATTTTTGTGTCGTTGAGACCTTTTTGTTGGGGGTGGGGGAGTGTACAGGTTTTGTGGTCAGGGGTGGCGCGCCTGATTATATCATTGCTGCCTTTTCAGTGTAGTGCAACTCTTATACACACACACACACACGCACGCCACTTAATGTATTGGAACGGGCACTCACACTTAACACGCGCACACAGCAGTGGGCCCAACGGCACATATCCGCTGATGTCGACAAACGGTGGAGGTAGTGGGTGTTGGCAAATGAATGACTACTGCTTGTTCTACTTTTAGCCAATTGGGGGCGCTGTACACAAGTAGTTTATTTTATTTTAGTTGTTTTTCATTTCTTTCTTTTTTTTTAAATTTTGTCATTCTTTTTGTTTTGTTTTTGTTTCTCAGCCTTAACTTGTCACCGGTCCAGAATGACTTGAAATGGAATGGAAGGAGGATCAACCAGGGGGACTGAGAGAGATTCGAGGGGCTGTAAGTGCTGAGAGGGAGAATGGGTGTTTATATACCCTGCCATCGTGCACAGTCCACAAGGACAAAGCCAAACTCCAGGTCCTTGGAGACCCAGTGTGTGTGTGTCTCAGAGAATTTCCTAAATAACTCCATATATGCCTCACGTTTTCCTTCTCTCTGCGTCTCTGCCCCTTCCCTTCCCGTTTGTGTCCATGCACATTACAGGTGAAAAAACGAATAAGGTGGGGAGGTGGGCTAAATTTATACTCAGCCGTACGATGGTGACGCACAGCAGAAATGCTCTATCTATAATCTCATATCGTGCCACAGACGTGACACGCTGTGTGATTATAAATCAGCTATTTCAGGTGCGTAACTTTGGCACTAGGGTATCCTCTTACAAAAGAGAAAGAATACAACAGTGGCTTCTTGGTCTCAGCCTGGCAGACCAGGAACAGGAGCCATTTCTGCAAGGACTGGATTATGGCTGAGCAGAGTGGAAATGAGGGGGTCAGCGAGGCACGACGGGTCACAATCGTCCCCTCGACAGGTGTAGCTAACTTATCAATTTACTTCCCCTTTTCTCTCTTTCACAGTGACCCACCCGTTGTTTCTTTTTTCACGTTTTTAATACGTCACAATTTGCGATTTTTGGTTCGTCGTTTTGTTTTTTAAGTTGATCATTGTATTACGGTGCTGGGTATTGGATTCTAATTATTATTCTGCCTGTTGCTGTTTTTTGTTTTATTATCATTCTTTTCTTTCAGGATTGATTTTATTTGATGTTTCGTTTTACATTGCTGTAATTTACATTGATTTTAAATGTGGTTTGTTTTTTGTTTGTTTTTTTGAGCAAACTGTAACTTTAGTGGTGGGAACTTGGGGGCTGGGAGGGCTGATCGACTCCTGACAAATGTATTATTTGTTTTTTGTGCAAAGACGAAATGATGAAAAATTACAATGATAGTAATAAAAACAATGATATTAAAAAATGAAGCTGGTTGCATTTAAAACCAGTGTAACAAATGGGTTGTGTTTTTTTTTTTTTTGTTTTTTTTTTTAGGGCAACAAGCATCAGTTTGGGATTTTTCAGTGAATGTTCACTGTGTAAATTTTGCTTTGTTGATTGCTCCGCTAATTTCGGCACACCGTGAAGTATAATTTCAAGCTATCTACTGTGCAGTGTCCCATACATTTTTTGCGTTTTGTGTGCACACTGCACAAGTGTCAACGTGTAAGTGTGGCAGCTGGCTACAGCCTCGTGGTGGCCTCAAAGTCCAGTATCTGCCCCTAGACTAAGGGGATGTTCCTTTGGTCTAGTGGTTAAGATGTTGGACTTTCATGCAGGAGATCCGGGTTCGAATCCCGGGCCTTACATTAGCACCAAATGTCACTAAACCAAACTTGATGTGATGATATGTGTGAAGTTGGAACTACTGGTTTAAACAACATTAGGAAGCAACCCCAAATAAGCAACTATTGTAAATGTTAGCAGTAAGCTAAACAAAAAGCATAACCAGTAACTACCAATATTTACAAGCAACTTGCCAGAAAAACAAGCCAAAGTTTGCTTGTAATAAGCAGACAGCAACACTGGCTGTGACAACTGAATAATTATGTAAGTGAGGCGCACACACAAGGAGCTCTAGTTGAAAAGGTACTAGACCATGGCATAAAGTAATGTAGACCCTCTGGGGCGCCTGCCACATTAGTGCCATCGAGTAAAGCAGTGGTTTTCAACCTTTTTGATACCAGGGCCCACTATTTATTCAGTATTTCAGCCACGGACCACCATTTGATGACATTCTATTGCTTTTGTCCACAATATACCAGGCTGGATTTGGGAAACAAAACGGGCAAACATACAGACCAAAATGACCTTTAATCTTCTACATTCTCTGGTTGTATAGACTTGGACCAATTCCGATGATGAATATTTTAACTCTTGAGAATGTAAACATGAAACCAAATGGACCTGCAACTCTTATTTGGTTTCATTTTTACCCTCTCAAAGAGTTATTGTACATCAGGTTAACCAACTTTACATCATTTATGCTGATGACCACCTGGAACCCTCTCAAGGACCACTGGGGGAAAACACGTAAAGTAACACAATGTTCAGTGCAGTGCACTTCCACCCTCGCATGCATACAGGTCACTCCAACGAATTGCAGCATGACTGACTGAGGCATCTACATTTTCATATCACATTGCACCAGACAGCCCTTCTGCACTCCACTATAGTCCTGGTCTTCCTGGGCTCACAATACACAATCGATTTATTGCCAGAAATGTAATTACTACAATATGAGTAACTGAAGAAGAAACAATGCAAAAAAAATCTTTACTCCTAATCATAGTTTTCCCCTGTCTCAAATGTATGTCCAAATATGGATTCTGGTGATGTTGGAACAGGCCAGCTCCATTATGAAGCAGGGGAAGCATTGTGGACAACCGTGGGGGTCTAACTGCCTCTACCCTGGGCCATGAGGCACTCCCTGTGGACGTGTGGAACGCCCCATGTCGAATCTGAAGCCAGTGGGGCGAATGGTTCTCGAGTTACATGCATTACAGCCGTCCATACACATGTACAATACATGCAGATGTACAGAGACATGCTGCATTTATAGATACATGCTTGGTAAGCAGTGGTATCGTTTGCATTTCTGAGCAATAGCCTAAGATGAGGTTGGGTGTCGTAAATACTTGACCTCACTGAGGTATATGTCATTGTACTGTGTGTTGACAGTATAACCTTGTGCACGTTGGTGCTTCATCTTTACAATTATCAACATTGTTTAGTGAGAGGAGTGATCCGATACATCTGTGTGTGAGGCAAAACTGTGTATTTCTTTTCTTTACTGTGATAACTTTTATCTGTTGTGACCACCTTTCCTAATTACCTGTTAATCAGTGCTGCACAGATCAGCTTGGATCTTAGACCAGTTCCAGCTCTGACTGGGTGGGATGTTGGTGAGTTCAGTTGCCTCGCATAACTGCTTGCTTCAGGTTCATAACATTTCTATTAGATTACGTTCAGAATGTTGAATTAGGCATTCCAAATCATTAACTATATTTATTGTTAAAGAGATGCAGAAGTGTAAAGAATATGCTTTAGTACCTTATAGCAGGGGTTTTCAACACCTGAGAGGGTTCCAGGTGGTCCCCAGGCTAAATGATGGAAAGTTGTTTAACCAGATGTAACTCTTGAGAATGTAAAAATGAAACCAAATGGACCCTTGCGGGTCCATTTGGTTTCATTTTCACACTCTCAAGAGTTAAAATATTTATCATCTGAATTAGCACCACTTGATTAAGAAGTTTACACTGTTTTGTTGGCAAAATACAGCCTGGAATTGTGGGAAAAAACAAAAGAATTCTTTAGTTTTAGGTCTCTGGGGCTAAAATGTCATCCAATGGTGGTCCGTGGCTCAAATGCTGAATAAATGGTGGTCCCTGGAGTCAAAAAGGTTGAAAACCCCTGCCTTATAGTGTTACTGAACACAGCCTCAGGCCTGACTGGTGTTTCATGGTACAGTCGTTTTCGATGCTACATAGCATACCTTCTTAGTTGACTACTTGTTCTAGGCTTTCTTCAATGACATGTTGGGCATTTTTGTGTGATGGAAGTCATTCAATCCCATGATGTCTGGGTTGTAGACCAAGTAGGCCAAGTTATACAGCATTGTGAGTCCTTCTCCTAGGAATTCTATTCCTCCTTTGTAGGTTCGGAAGAAGGTAGGCCTATAGCATACATGGTTTACCGGCTGTTTTGCTCCTGCTTGTCAATTTATCACCTATTTGGCACCCGTCTTATACTGATGGATGGTTTTCCTCCGTGAATGAATGGCCTGATATTGTCTTAATTTCCAGGTATACTCTAAAACATTGATCTCTCAACATGGGATCTATGAGAGCCACCAGTTACAGGAGTCACAGGTCTGTACTCTGTAACTTAGTTAACTAACAATGACAATGACAATTGTATAACAGAATGGATTAGGGGGCACTGTTGCTCGGCGGTTCGAACCCCAGTTTCTCCTGTCTACATGACAAAGTGTCCTTTGGCAAGACACTGAACCCCAAATTGCTTCCGATGTAGCACATCGGAAGCAATAGGCCTACCTTGTAACTACGTTGTAGGTCAATGTAAAGCGCCTTGGATAAAGGTGATATATGAATCCACCATTTACCTTTTATAACGATCTGTGACTTGGGGATCCATGAACGGGACGGGTTCTACAGAATACCACTCTAGGCCTATCACTACGACCAAACAAACCAAACCCTGAGATTCAGAAGCAATGGATGGCTGCATTTGGGATTCTTAATTCTGAGCCAGTAGTCTGGTAGCTTGGCTGCATGCTCTGAGATAATTTCTGTTCCCTTTTGAGTGCTCAGTCTAGAACACAAACGCAGCGTCCCCAGATGTCCTTGAGCAGGGCTGAACATGTAGTCTGCCTCAGTGCAGTCGCATTGCACCTTCTCAGCTTTCTGACTGGTGGGAATCCATACAGATAACCTTCATCAATCACACATTGCCGAGCCTCGGAAAACCAGGCGTAAACATTGCCAGGCACTTTGACTTCCTGCTCTCAGTGTATCCATTACAAATGTATGCATTTGGTCAGCAATATGACAAAATCATAGACATTTGAGGCATTACATTTTTAGCCCTTATACCACAATACACAGTCGTGACAACCCGAGGACAACATACCTGTATATATTAGCTGATAACAGTTGCTTAACCCCTGAACCCATTGAATGTTTACTTAATTTCAATGCTTAAAGGTAGGGGAAGTGATTTGAAATTCATGGTGTAGTACCAGCCTGGTGCACTAGGGGCCCCCAACAGTAGCTACACTATGTGAACCTGCTGCTCGCTCCTGATTGGAGGAGAATTGTGGTGACCTGGGGAACTTTTATTAGCTCCTCTGCTAACGTGGGGGAGGGGGAAACTCCATATATGGTCTGCACACCTTATAATAGAGCATTTTAACAGAAAAAAAATATTTTTTGGGTGATATCTGACAAAAGTGAAATCACTTCCCCTACCTTTAAAGTATTTCATTATAATTTTACTCCACCACTTCTCAGTTGTCCCAGGACAAGTTTGTAATTTTACACACTAACCACTTAAGTCATATTTGTTTGAGAAAACCTAACTGTTACAGTTGCTTATTTTATTTTATTAGTGCATCGGTCCTATATTTTTTAATACAACTAGGTGTTTTGACAATACTGAAGCAGTGTAACACAATAATAAACTCACTCTTTAAAGCTTCGAATACCTCCAAATTGAAGTTTCTTTCCTCAGCCACACGGGGGCGACATTAACAAGTGCTCCTTGTAAAACCAGCAGGTTGATTGTGTTCCTACCAATGACAATGAAACAAGCAGATTGTTGTAGTCTTGTGGCTCTCTGAATGTTGAGTAAAACAACAACAAGCAGCCCTGTTTGGTCTTGTTTTTATTAAAAAAGAAAAGAAAAAATCAAAAATAATAAGAAATAAGCAGTTTCAGTTTCCACAATCAATGTAAACAAATTGTGATGTACGGTACACAGTTTATTCTTAAGGAAATATTCAACCAACGATAACTTCCAAGCACAGTCAAGTCAATCCACTTTAAAGCCACACTGAATGTGACATCACTGACACTGACTCCAGGTCAGCTCCAATTTACACAATAGTCCTGTCGTGATGCCCGCAGATTCACATTAAGAACAGCAGTACTGCATTGAGACCAGTTTACCACAATGAATTCCATACACACATTAATATAGGTACGTTCTCACAGATCAGTAATATTGTTAGGACAGTGACGGGCAAAAGACGAATGTTGCAAGGATTGGCAAATAACAAAATTAAATTACGGTGTACGACTGTGGCTCACTGGAAAACTTATTTTTGGCTGCGAGTGAAGCAGTCTAGACAAAGTATAAATTAAACTAAGATGTCCATCTGCATCAATTAAGTTGCCTTGGTATCACCAGTACGAGGCAGATTTAGGCGAGAGACGCTTAAGGCCGGGAGCAAATGGACAAATGAGAGATTCCTTTTGTTTTTCTTCAAACGGCAGAAACTGCACTGACTGGCTTCAAGACATTAACATGATGACAATGACACTTTGTCATGCCACTGCATACATAAATTGGTTAATGTAATGTAGCTGGAGCAACTTTTTTTTGCATGATGGATTTTTAGGGACCATTTAAACCCATAAGTCAGCTACAATCAATTCCATATGCGTCAGGTACAACCGTCGTCCAGAGGACACAATCATACCAAAGAACCAATACTATTATTGTAACTGTCCTGCAAAAACCTGTCTCCAATTACTGCCAAGAATTTGTATTACTACAGTTGAAAGCTACTTTGCATCCAGTCAAATAAATGGGTGTCCATTGTTTGACATGTCCATTCATTTTCATGAATGGTGTTTCAGTTGCTTTTGTGCACTTTCCCCCCCTTTTCTAACATATCTACTAAGACAAGTGTGTTAGTTCTTCATTCTAAAGCCATATCAGACTTTGGTAAAGTATTGCCTATTTTTAATTCAGGCAACAGAACAAATGGAATAAAACAAATTATAAGCCATGAACATTGGCTGGTAATCAAGGTGACAAAACCACATCCAACCAAGGAAAATGAGACGCCAAGTAGCCTACTAATCATTTCCTCTGTATCCTAACTACTTTCCTTTATCTGCAATGTCATGATTCAGCTAAGCCGGGAATGAGGCTGAATGCCAGCAGATGTTCAGGCCAGGGTTGAAGGTGGACTCTCCCTGAACATTTATGGAAGTGTGCATATTTTAAAAGTATATATAAAAAATGTGCTGACAAACTACCGTAAATGCATTTCCTTAAGCTCTAGGTACAGTGGGGAGCTTCAGTACCACTACAGGGATGTACAATTGCAACTTCCAGTGACCACAACCTGTGAGAAATGTCTGAGTGAGAAAGCTATACAGTCAAGTATGTTAAGGTCTTTTCTCCTTAGTGCTCCATCAATAATAATAAAAATAAAGAATGCACTATCTAGATTCACTACAATAACTACCTGCCTAACGAAGGCTCATCTTACGAACCTAGTAAAAAAGGGAAAATAAAATATACTCCACAAATAGTAATAATACGTGACAAAGAGGGAAGGGTTGGTTCTTCCTCTCTCCTTGTCCATGTTATCATCCTGCCCAACTCTAAACCAACCCCCTGTTCATAAAGTAGTTACAAACTTTAGCAAGTTAAGGAAATGTAACCACAAAAAAGGGATGTTGTGAAAAGTGAAAATAAATTAAAAAAAAAAATCAAAGGACAATATCTATAAGCAAATGGAAACCAACTTAACCAGGGCCATGGCTGGGCAATTAACCAAAAAAACAACACCAACTTCATAACAAATAGCCGATGCTATTTCTCATCAATTGATCAGCAAAACAAAAAAAAGTTTGAATGAGTTTCTTTGTAATTGACATATTAACCCCTTAAACCCTGGCAAAGGTTTGAAGTGACGATTTGAAGTTTTGAAGTCTCATCGCCCAGCCCTATCCATGGGGTTTGGTTCAGACTTGGGCATAAATCTTCATTCTTTCTTTCCATTTTGCTTATTTTTTGTTATTCCTGAAGGCTCTGTGTGGATTCCAACGTCATACCTGTCAAGTGGAACGTGTGTGTGTGTGTGTGTGTGTGTGTGTGTGTGTGTGTGCGTGCGTGCGTGTGTTTTCCACTGCACTCTTCTGCATTCCAGATGTTCTGCAGTTGTCATGGAGATGAACAAGGTGTGGAGTCGGGTGCCCGTTGTCATGGCATCCTGCATCGCTGTGACGATCCAGTGTGGTTTTTCAAGAGAGTGCACAGGTATGGTTGCTTCACAAGTTTCTAGCCGTGTGTGTGCGCACGCGCGCGCATGCGTGTGTGTGTGTCTACACGAGTGCAGTAACTTCTGAGCTGTGCTGCTGAAAAATCCTCAGTGTTCAATTTAATTAAGCTTAAAAGTTGAACCGTTACGGCGGGCAGAAATTCTGAGAGTTAAATATCCACTGAGGATTACTTGCAGCAGTGTTTGTGTGTGAACATGGAGGTAGGTGTCTGTTTGTACATTTTATGGTTAAATCTGGGGGGGGGGGGGGTGCCTGGATGCCTGTATTATCAGAAACAACCAGGCTGCTTACAAGGACAGTTAGAGGTTTACGTACCGGTAGTACCTGGGGAATGATAGGTAAGGATTGTGTGTGTGTGTCTATGTGTAGGTTCATATGCATGCTGGTGTGAATTTATTTACACATACATAATACTTATGCATGCATGGATGTGTCCCTTTTGTGTGTGTGTTTTTTTTTCCATATCTGTGTGTGTGTGTGAGTGTGTGTGTGTGTGTGTCAGTGAGAGTTCGGCTGCTCCACTTTAAGCCCCACCAGGGACGTGGGAGGTGCTTTCCCGGCGGCGGGAGCAGCGGAGGAGGTGGAGTTGTTTGGGGGAGAAGCCCTGGAGCCGGAGCTCCCTCCTGCCCCCTGGCCTGAGGAGGAGGAGGAGGAGGAGGAGGAAGGGGAAGAGGAGGAGGAGGAGGAGGTGGCGGTGGTCACGGCGGGCCGGATCAGCGGGGGAGGCGGGTGGTTGTGGGGAGGCCTGTTGTGGACGGGCCGCGTCTGGAGCGGGGGCGGCTGCCGCAGGAGGCTGGGGGGAGCCGAGGGGGGCGCCGGGCGGAGCAGCGGCGGCGGCTGCGAGAGGGAGGGAGGCGTCAGGGCCGAGGAGGGAGGCGGGGAGGCCGAGGAGCCGCTGTGGTTGCCGTTAGAGGAGTCGTCGTCTGCGGGGGAGTCCTCCATCTTGACCTGAGGAGGAGGGAGGAACAACACAACGTTCACAACCTGCACCTGAAGAGGGCGCCTTAGCCATAGACATGGCAGGGTAGATGCTTCTTAAATGGACACTTCACCCCGTTTTGCAAAGAAAATACAGTACACGTTCATGACATGTTCCACAAGATGCGGAACACATTGCTGGGGGGTCTTTAAATGTGGAATATGTGGGCTTTGTATATTTTAGGCTTTAGCAGTGAGCCCAGTGTCTTTGATGTCATCGACACTTATCAACAAGGAGGTGTAGTGCAGTGTGCCAAGGCATTGTGGGAATTGTAGTCCAGGAGGTAGTAGGGAGTAGGTAATAGTCAATGACATCTGAGATACTGGGCTCACTGCTAAAATCTAAAAATATCTAAAACCACATATTACACACACACAAAGACCCCCAGGAAAATGTTCCACACCTTCTAAATGCCATTGGACAATCATGTCATGGACAGGGTAGGGTAGTTAATGTATATGTAAAATAAGCCACAGAGCCATGTGTCAAATGGCGAAAACGAATTTATTTTCTCAATAGTGCATATGAACGTGCGATTGATAGCTAATGATTGGACAGGGAGGACATAAACTGTCATTAGACATTACATCCTTTCGCCTAAGGTTGATAACTATACTGTGCATTGCTGTTATTCACACTGTGCACTCTCTGCCACAGCCTGGAACCTCCATCCTCACCTCGTCCTCGTCGCCTCCTGCTTGCGTGGCTCCTTCCAGGTCGTCCATGCCCTTCCTGTGGTCGCGGGTGGTGGCCACCTGCTCAGCCGCCCACTCCCTCAGCACCTCGTCCAGGTTGAAGCGACGCCTGTAGCTCACGAAGAAGGAACTGACCTGCATCGCATATAAGAAAGAGTTGGTCAGGGGCGGATTGGCCATCTGGAGTACAGGGAGTTTTCCCGGTGGCCTGCGCCACCTAGTGGCCTGGACAAGATCCAAAATGCACTAGTGGCACTTCCAAAAATGTGCTAGATGCTCGCCTGGAACATACAGATCAAAATGACCATTAATCTTCTACATTCTCTAGTTGTGTAGACTAAGTTGGGCTAATTCACATGATGAATATTTTAACTCTTGAGGGTGTAAAAATGAAACCAAATGGACCCGCCAGGGTCCATTTGGTTTCCTTTTTTACGCTCTTAAAGAGTTACATACATCTGGTTAACCCCCCCTCCCCGGTGGGAAAATATGTGCCAATCCGCCCCTGGAGTTGGTTGTCAGGGCAGGACAGGACAGCAGAGAGATATCGGTTGTGTTCGACAGAGCGGATGACACCCAAGGAGAGGCCGTCGTCTTAAAGCGGAACTGCCACGTAGTGAAAGTTCTGTCTGAGCATTGAAAAGAATTACCCTAACCACTTTAACATTGCGGTCCCATTTTTGCGCAGGTAACACTATTAGAAGCGCTGTGGAGGATTTACACGAGCAAGAACATTATACCCCATGCCCTACCTGGATACCAAGAGCTAACTGAATTAGAAAGCCAACTGTGTTTAGGATTAACACTCGCCAGAGAAAGAAAGAATGACATGGCAATGCTTTGGTTTTAATTACAATGTTTTTTTTTTCAAAGAACAGACATGAGGCAGTACTTTCCGCTATTAAACATTCACTGTGTGACTGTTCCCTTTCATGTTACGTGTTTGAATGTGGCGGATTTTGTCCCCATTGCGCCTTACATCTCTAGTATGTACCAAACAACAGAAATATCCACAAAGTTTCAAAAGGAAGAGGTCAGTCACCTGAGCCGTCGTTTTGGTCCCAATCACCTCAGCGATGGCTACAAAGTCTTTGCCATAGCGACGGATAGCTGTAGAGAGAGCAACGGGGGGAGAGAATAGAGCAGAAACAGCTTACTTAAAGTTGGTTCTCTGCAGACCCAAAGTCATATGAAGCATTGTCATATAATACAACCCTATTATTTCATTTGAGTTTTACACTCTAATGTATTAATTCAGGTATTTAGATCTTTGCAATATGGTCTACAAGAGGGTAGGTCTAACTGTTGCCACAAAGGGTTAAAAGGAGTTTATGATTGTTCATTATTTGTGCAAGTATATAATTGTGATACAAGTGCAAGTGCACAATTAAGAAGTTCATTGGTGAAGTCATTTATGTTCAAAATGCATTATTTTATGTTGTTTGTGTCCAGTTATTGTAATGCTTTTATTTTGAAGGGTAAAAGGCAGGTTCTGTGTGTGCCTCGTTTGGTCTGCTTTCATTACAGCTAAGCAATCAAGAAACTAAGCAGCAAGGTGCAGCAGCTCTGTTTAGGCTGGCCACAAAAGAACTGTTCAAAGTTATACAAGAAACACACAAGACTGTCTAGAGTTTTCAAGAAAGAGTGAAGAGATGCCCTCTTTTGTGTAGCACGCAGCCAACAAGGTCTGTTTGTTTATTTTCATGTCTATATTTTACTTTGGTAAAAAGTTTGCATCCACATGCTGTGAATGTCTTGTTTTTTGTGTGAATTGCAACCTGTTTATTTTATTGTTTGTTTAGTTTTTAGTTTAGAGAGAAAGCCACTTGTGTCTGTGTGTGCTTGAAGGAAGTTACAGTAGGGGCTCACCCTGCACAGCCAGTAGCTGCTCCTCTGACGTCCAACGAGAGTTCATCTTCGGGGCGGGCTGTGGAGTGGTAAAAAAAAGAGACATACTCTTAAAGTGTAAGTAACCTGTTTTGCACTACTTTTCCCAATCAAATTGTGTCATAATTACAAACACATTTGCCAATACAACAATACTTGGTGTGTATTTGCTCTGGGGGCTATCAGAAGAAAGGTGGTCCCACCCCCGAAGCACTGGCCAATCACGCCGGAAAGTTACGAGTTGATATGGCGCGTCATTAGGAGAACATCTCATCGGGTTCCCACTGACTTGCATAGACTTGCATAGAAGAGTGGCCGTGGGAATTACCATATTAAACACTCTCGTAAGGGAGTACATACATAACTCTGTTAACGATCGTGGCCGGGGATAGTGCGGCCACCACACGTTGTTTTTACTCAGACAGTCTCTCAGACCGTTTTTGCAAAATCCACGTTGAAACAGAGATAGCGTATGTGGCTATGGTTGTATACACTGCAGTTGCGAGGGGCGTGCCTTCACTGTTGCCAACTTCCAAAATCCAAAATGCACTAGTGTCACTTCCAAAATGCACTAGAATGCGCTAGATGCTTGCCTCGAAGCGAATATATTAACATACAGATCAAAATGACCATTAATATTGTATAATCTCTAGTTGTGTAGACTTGGGCTAACACACATGATGAATATTTTAACTCTTGAGAGTGTAAAAATGAAACCAAATGGACCCGCAAGGGTCCATTTGGTTTCATTTTTACGCTCTCAAATAGTTACATCTGTTTAACAAAACTGTCCATCATTTAGCCTGGGGACCACTGGTTGAAAACCACTGTCATAGGAGGAGAAATGGTGAAAAATGAGGGTTTTATCTCTGGCGCCTGTCAATCAATTTCACCCCAACTCTCCAGCAAAAAAAGCACCAGATTTTCCGCCAGGAGTTTTTCACTAATTTGGGCGCTAGGGGGGTCTGAAAAAGCGCTAAATATAGCGACAAACCAAAAGTTGGCAACACTGCGTGCCTTCACTCCAGCTGACTAGTGGCTCAGAGC
Organism: Benthosema pterotum; assembly: GCA_039105355.1. Taxonomy (NCBI): domain Eukaryota; kingdom Metazoa; phylum Chordata; class Actinopteri; order Myctophiformes; family Myctophidae; genus Benthosema; species Benthosema pterotum. The sequence goes on from CM076986.1 coordinate 26,628,341, forward strand.
CATCTAGTACAAGACTTGCGACATTGCGGAGTCGGAAACTGCGCGCTCGAGCTGCCTGAATGGGAACAAACTGGAGTTCTTGACCAAGCCAAAGTTTAGTTGTTTTCTGCCGCTGGAATGCGAGGGGACTCGGTGGATGGATTATGGACATTACGTTAGCAGCAACTGTGCTTTATGCTGGGATAGAACCATGATGATAACATTAAAAACAGGAGGAGTATTTGTGAAGGAGAGAGTAATCTTGGTAAACATGCTCGTAAATCAGGGGTTTTCAACCGGTGGTCCGGGGACCACCAGTGGTCCCTGAAAGAGTTCCAGGTGGTCCCCAGTTGGTCAACCAAATGTAGCCATTGAGATCGTAACCCTCAAGAGTTAAAATATTTATCATCTGAATTAGCCCAAGTGTACACAACTGGAATGGATGGACAAAAGCAAAAGAAATCTTTAGTTTTGGGGTCTGTGGGGCTAAATGTCCTCAAACGGTGGTCCGTGGCTCAAATGCAGAATAAATAGTGGGCCTGGTATCAAAAAGGTTGAAAACTACTGTCGTAAATAACCGAACGAGCCAGCGGACCACCGCTGCGTCTACCCACTGATCCTGATCATCTCGGAGATCAGCAGCAGCTTCGCCTTTACAATCTCTTTCACAATCTCATGTCCGGGCAGTAGCACACTGCGTAAAAACATCCACGCTCAGTATGCCAGATTATAGGCAGAGTCGCGCACTCCGGTGCACTCCGCCCCCCCCCCCCCCCCCCCCCCACACACACCGATTACGCATCTCTTTGGCATTTTCCAAAAGTTGTAGACGACCGAAAACTTGTTCCAAGAACTGAGCGCTATAAATAGTCTCGACTCCACGCTGATTCTGTCTATACTCAATAAAGACATCTGCGTTGCTGGGGAGATACCGTGCTGACGAGGAGAAGGGCGTGTCCATCGGAGTTAGCATTGCAACAAGAAGAAAAGACATTCTCCTATTGACGTCACACACCCGCGACATCAACAGATTCAGAACTACATTTCCCAAAGTGGCGGATGTAGTAATTTTATTTTTAATAAACCTCAAATGTGAGAACAGTGAGATGTGTACAGCCCCATCGGGCATTTTAAATATATCATTGGGATACTTAGGCTATTTTTGAGGGACATGTGTCAACAGTTTTGAGAGTTTTTTGCAGGTTACCTACACTTTAAGGCAATTTCAAATGGCCAGTGACTGACATGCCTAGTAATTTCTCTCTGAGAGGCCTGCATTTTGTGTTTCATTCCTATCGTCCACTGTTAAAATGCAGAATGCAGGGCATAAGGTAGTGAGTTCTAGTAATGGATTAGGAACATGAATGAAGATGACCGAAATGGAGAGGTGGCAGAGAGAAGTAGATTTAAAGTAGAAGTATCACCTCGGTTGGTTTGAACGACTCAATGCCGTCGAACAGGCCATGTTTCAAACTGCTGTTGTTCTGCTTGATGCTCTGGACCTGAGGGGGGGGGGGGGGGGGGGGGGCAGAGAAAGAGGAAGCAATAAGCATCAGGTCCTCCTGCTAAATATGTTGTTTGTAGAATTATGTGGTTCTCATCTGGGGGACCAACCTGTCTCTTGAGGGACACCAAGTGTGTGTCCAGCTGTCTTACAGACAGCACCCCAGTGTCATGGGAGGTGGACAGGGCCATGATGTCCTGCTGCTCCAGGTGCATGCCTTTAGGGGGGCGACGGCGGGCCCTCAGCGGGTGGTGCCGGTACTGGGCCCCGATGCTCTCCTTCTTGACAGGGCCTGAGCGGCCCGTGGGGGGGCCCTTCTCAGGGGCAGCACCGCCGGATGACGGCTTCACCGTCTGCGTGGGGAGAATACAGCCGCATGCGATCGTGGTTTAAACGCACAAACACATGTGGAGCGTTTCTTTTGGAGAGCTACTAGCTAAGCAGCACCCATCTATGTCCAGCTTTGAAGGTTTGTGTAAACACAAACATTGTATACCAATGACAATGAATGGCCAGCTGTCAGTGTTTTTCTAAAATTACGGAAGCACAAACACTGAAGACAAAAGTGAGGATGCAAATTGTGACTGGCCAGTATGACATGAGTCTGATGATAAGAGCTCCACTTCACACAGGTGTCTCACCTCTCTCTTGGCATCGATCTCAAAGTCGCTGTCGCTGCCAGGGTCTCCTCCGTCCTCAATTTCATCATTACTGAGAAAGAGAGAGAAAGATAAATGTTAGTTCGGTCTGTCACAAAGTTGAGATTGTGGTCCGTTTTCCAGTTTACTCAAGTGATAAAGGAAATAAGGAATGTGCGCTTGGTCAAAGGTTTCATATCATCTTCATCCAGGCTTTCATTCTCGTCCGTGTTTTGGGGTGGGCGTGGCTCCAAATGATGTGACAGGGCACAGAAATGGAGGGGAGGGGGAGGAGCTCAAATCAGATCTACCCGATCTACCCATAGAGTAATAAAATAACAGAGGCCGGACTGGAGCGCCAGCCCCGCCCCCTTGTTATTCATTTCAATACAAGTTGCTCATTGGCGCATGAAGCACCCGGAAGACCGCCGGAAGTGCGCCTATTTCCGCATTTGGACACCAAAATTTGGTGTCCAAATGCGGAAGTATTTCTCCATGAACGCGCCTGACGCAAGGGATTATGGGAACCATGAACGAGCGCCGTCGCGCACGAGCAAAGGAAAAAAAACATCAAAAAGCATCAAAAACAAGCTTGTGGGTTTGCATTGAGCTTATTATCTGTCATATAATACATCCGTTATGTTTTGAGAGGTAGTATATGACGTGAGGACAGATGGTTTATTCAGAAAACAACTTAAATACAAACTGCCCTGTCCGCGTGCACAAAGCAAACCAGCGTGCGTGCTCTCCGGCGGTCGTGCATGAATTCCACCCGCCTGCAGTACCAGACTTGACCACCAGGCCGCCCCCTGCTTCAAGCCTAGAGCCACTATCTGGGGCCGTGGATCTACCAGCATGGCTACGCCTAGGCCAAAATCATTTCCGGTTAGGCCAGGGTAAAGGTTCCTTATAACTGCTCTAGTGGCCCCTATAGGCTAGTATGTGTAATGCTTTGTAGTATTGGTGGCATTGATTTGTCCCAAGGTTGCACAAATCATATTCTTGCCATTTTCACACATGCACCAAGCAAGAGTAATATTTACAATTAAGTACATGATGTCAATTCTCTACAATATACTGTACAATACTGTACTGTATGTGCAGTATAACTTACTATTGCTAGTATTTCTAACTGATTTGTTAGGATGAATGTCATATCTCATTGCAGCACGTATGCTATGCTATAGTGCATACATATTGATCACATGTGTTCTTTCCCCATTATCCTTATTCCTATTTTAGCAGGAGGCAGAGGGTTGCACCTGTCGTCCTTCTCTCTCTTGTTGAGCAACCTCCTGGCCTGTCTGTCCATGACCGATGTCCTGGTGCGAGTCTTCTTCCAGCCGTAGTAGTACTTCACCAGGCTGGAGATCAGTTTGTCAGGAAGCTACGGAAACACACCCGCACGGCACGATTAGGTGAGTGTGCACAATACAGAGAAAAAAAGATTTGTTCCCCCTTCACAAACAATAGCAGATGTACAAGGTGTGTGCGTGTGCGTGTGTGTGTGTGTGTGTGTGTGTGTGTGTCTCACCATCTGCTGGATGCGGTGGAAGCTCTTTCCATGGAAGCTGAAGGCCTGTTCAAACAGCACCTTGTCTTCCACAGTCCACTCCTCAGGGAAGGGGGTGAAATTAGCCAGGTCAGCCAGCGAACGCTCCACGTCATGCTTGTGCCACAGCAACATGCCCAGGGCCTGGATGTGTGTGTGTGTGTGTGTGAGTAAGAGAGAGAGGGAGGGAGAGGGAGAGAGATGGTTGGAGAAAATCTGTATTTCTGAAGCGATTGCTTTGGACTTTAGAAATATGCAAAGTTAAAGGTATTAATAGGCAACTTTAATGTGTGCAAGCTCTGTGCTTGTCAACAGAATTTTAATCTAACTCCACTTCCCCTCCACTCTATTGGCTCATTATGAAACAGCTGGAGACTGCTGTGCTGTGATTGGCTTTCAAGAAGGATTTGTTGACAAAGTTCTGGACTGTCTGCAGGGAAACGGCATCAAGGTAAAAGAGGCAAAAAATATAGCTATATATACAGTACATTTTGATTTTTGGCTAAAAAGTTGCCTATAATAGCTTTTAAATTAGATTAAGGTGAGTCTTCCATACCTGTTCCATGTTGTAACCGTGCTTCTCTTTGGCCATCAAAATGTATTCATCCACTGGTAGGGAGGGGAGAGCGAAAGAGAGCGAGTGTTATAAAACCAGAATAATTTAATTGCATTTCTCCAGCCAATCCATTCAAGGTCAGGTTACTAAGTGCACAACACTGAACGAAAGGAGTGTGTGCATGTGTGTGCTTGCGTGTGCACTTACACATGGCGTCAGAGACCTGGCTGTCAGGTCGCCACACCAGCATACTCCTCTGGTCCTTCTCATTGTAGCGGGTTGGACTGTCTGCTCACAGAGAGAAACACACTCACATAGCTGCGACTCTCTCTCTCTCCACTCTTATAGTACCCTACTTTATTTTCACTGCCCCTCTCTTCTTCAGCTGTGTGCCAGTTTTAACTGTGATACATTTCTTTTTAAATGGTGTGCTTTTGAATCTCACACCTGAGAAATACCGTGTATGACAGTAACCTTTAGTAATCTAAACCCCCCACAAATGTAAAACAATTACATAAAAGACAAAGTAACAAGCCTAAATTAAAGGTAGGGTAAGTGATTTGAAATTCATGGTGTAGTACCAGCCTGGTGCACTAGGGGCCCCCAAAAGTAGCTACACTATGTGAACCTGCTGCTCTCTCCTGATTGGAGGAGAATTGTGGTGACCTGGGAACTTTTATTAGCTCCTCTGCTAACGTGGGGGAGGGGGAAACTCCATATGTGGTTTCCACACCTTATAATAGAGCATTTTAACAGAAAAAATATATTTTTTGGGTGATATCTGACAAAAGTGAAATCACTTCCCCTACCTTTAAAACGGGAGTAAAACAGGAGTATGAAGTAGACCCACACAGTCCAGTAGCTATAATAGCATCATTAATTCAGACCATGTGTAACTTCTCCTTCAGGTGGCCTTCCCAAATTCTGAGAAGACCAGAAGAGATTAAATTCACTGGTACCTATCAGCTGAGATCTCTCTTACATCTGCAAAAGGTAAATAATCTTTAGTACTGATGTAACTACAAGTAAGACCGTTTGAGAGGCCACAGGGGCATGCTTGCTGCATACATATATACTGTATGTTCAAAAGGGATTAGACAGATTAGACCAAACTGCGCTTATAACGCACCATTTTTATACACTGTAGTATGTATAATATATGTATGTATACATTTTATATGCAGGGGAAGTAAATGAAATCAGATGCAGAGGGAAACACATTTTCCCTCTGAAAATGAAAATATCTTTGATAGAAATGAATTTGGACCAGTTTTCACATCCTGGGTCAAATTATTTTAGCTTCTGTGCTGGCCTTCATACACAATATTTTAAACTAAACCTTGGCATTAGGGTTAGGTCCCCTTTGAATTCAAAACATGTCACCTCCTTCCAGCAACCCTCAGCAACTTTATTAGAACATTTCTGCTGGTTTTCAGGGTATAAAGTCAAATATGTTTGTTAGTTATCATGTCTGAAGAAGAATTTAGCCACCAACCAAAAGAGGACGTTTATTGGTCACTGGAATGCTGTTTAACATCTGTGTGTACTTAATTTGCCAGCAGTTCAGTTAAGTGGAATTATAATGATGTTATAATGATGTGACAAACAGCTTATGATGAGAGCTAAATGTTTCTATTGAGTCATTAATGCTTTATTTGATAGAGGGGAGTCAGGTGATTTTACCTCCTATAGCCCAGCTGAAACAGGTCCCTTCCCCTCCCTCACACCCTTGCATCCTGCTCAGCCTAGTACCTTGTCCTCCCTCTCTCCATTCATCCTCCCCTCTGTTTTCCCCCGCTTATCTATTTTGTTCCCCGCTATCGCTCCCGCTCCCTCCATACCTGGTTTGAACTCTGGGATCTGGGCCTGGTAGTCTCCTCCCACTCGGATCATACTGTCTGCAGTTGCAGAGAGGGAGAGAGGGAGAAGAGAGCAATTAGTAGTGAAGGCTTTAAAAAGGAGTGCATGAAAGGCGGGTCATGAAAAGTATGGGGTGATGGAGGAGGTGGAAGGAAGAGAGAAGAGGGGGTGTACAGGAAAAATAATGAAAAAAGCCCCACTATAATTAACACGGGAGAGAGAAGGATGTAGCCCGCAGTAGAGATGGGGCATTTGGGCGAGCGAAGGCAGTTTCGTCCAGTGGGCTCGACTGATTATGAAATTTAGCTTATTCGTGGTCCATATCTGCAGATACTGATTGCGACCACCATGGCCACAATGGAAAAAAGCTTAGGAGCTTGGCTCAAAGCCTGTTAATAGAGCACTCAATCAATCAATACATTTACTCCCCCGCCCCAACTGTCCGTTTTCACTACAGAATGATTTGTTTTATAGTTTTATAGCTGTGTGTGTGTGTGTGTGTGTGTGTGTGTGTGTGTGTGTGTGTGTGTGTGTGTGTGTGTGTGTGTGTGTGTGTGTGTGTGTGTGTGTGTGTGTGTGTGTGTGTGTGTGTGTGTGTGTGTGAGAAACTGCATACCATGAGCATGCTCTTCATCACTGCTCTCCTCCTCGGAGTGCAGTGGCTGGCTATTGCCGTTGGTTATGTTCTTGGCTCTGCTTCTGGACAGGACACCACCCCCCGAGCGCTCCATTACGGAGGGCATGGCTGAAACACACACACAAACGCATAAAAAGGTCATGTCATACAGTTTTCACGCTGACTTGTGTGTCAAGACTTTCTTGTCCATAACTATTTAGTTGGAATGTTAATACTTCCATTTCATTGCCTAGCTCTAGAAAATCTGATTCACCTCATAATATATATATATATATATAAAAACACATGCTAACTTGGGACACTTTCCCATCATTCTCGATGGAGCCAAATTGATTTTTCAAATGCACTTCAATGAAGTCTAGTCAACCAAAATGTAGATTGATGTCTGACCACTCTGAGAACGTGCTTGAAATCATACCCTTGTAAATTTGTACGGCCTTGTAAATTTGTGAGGTGTGGTCCAGCGAGACCGCTGCCGCTCAGCCAGCAGCTGGGCTGTGTGTGGGGTCACACATACAGGCAGGAGGAAAACAGGCACTATCGGAGAGCCAGCGAAATCCATTTGAGCCCTCGCCCGCGGGCGCCCGTTTTCAAAACCGGGCGCCCGTTTCACAAAAACGGGCGCCCGGTTTCACAAAAACGGGCGCCCGTTTCACAAAAACGGGCGCCCGTTTTCAAAAGCGGGCGCCCGTTTTCACAAACTAGGCTATGCCTAAACCTAACTCTAACCCTAAAAAAACACGCATCCTACATCAAGGACACTTATGACTTTGTTGAAAAAATCAAAGCCATAACTGTACCGCAAAATGCAATTTTATTTTCCATTGACATAGACAGTCTGTACACAAACATAGAGACAGACGCCGGACTACAGGCGGTAAAGGAAATGTTCAAAAAATATCCAGACAGTAAGCGCCCAGATGCAGAATTACTAGAATTACTACATCTAAATCTGACCAAGAATGACTTCCAATTTAACAATAAATTTTACCTTCAAACAAAGGGTACAGCTATGGGAAAACGGTTTGCTCCTTCCTATGCAAACATCTACATGGCTCTATGGGAGGAAACAGCTCTAAAAAAGTGTAGACTTAGACCCACACAATATTTCAGGTTCCTTGATGACATTTTTGGAACATGGACTCATTCAGAACAAGAGTTCCAAGAATTCATTAACATTTTAAACACACACCATAGATCCATTACAATCAAATACGCTACAAGCACAGAAAAAATTGATTTCCTAGATGTTACAGTATTCAAAGGACCAAACTTTAGTACAAGCGGGAAACTAGATCTTAAGGTTTACTTTAAAGAAACAGACACACATGCACTTTTACATAAAACATCCTTCCACCCACCACACACATACAAAGGTATAGTGAAATCACAACTGCTAAGGTTCAGTCGCATCTGTACACAACAAAGCGATTTTAAATTAGCATGTAAAACTCTATTTAATGCCCTAAAACAACGGGGGTACACAAGGACCTTTCTAAGAAAAACCTTTGACACCTTTCGAGAGGTGAAAGAGAGGGATGAAAGACCCCAAATTGCTCTAGTAACCACATATTCAACATTAAGCAAAATAGCTAGCATGAGGATCAAAAGAAACTTTGCAAGAAGGGCAGAGGACCCACTAGGGGGGTACAAAGTAATACCTGCCTACAGAAAAAATAAAAACTTAAAAGACTACCTAGTCCACAGCAAACTCAAAGGAGCAAACAGAACCCTCCCTAAAAGCCCAGATTACTTTAAACCCAAACCACTAGTGAAGAATAGAGCAACGAAAATCATGATAGGGATAAAACAAAACATTACAGCGTCCACAAAAAACTGTGTCTACCTAGTCACATGCAACAAATGCAAGTTACAATATGTAGGGGAAACCAGAAACACAATAGCAGATAGACTTAACCAACATAGATATAACATAAAAAATGCCAAAGAGATGTCCCTAATAGTGGAACACTTTATGGGACATGGAATTGGGCAATGGAAGTGTGTGGATTAGAATCCAATCAAACATGGACAGAGGGAGAGAGGAAGTTTGCAGAAAAACAATGGATCTTAAAACTTAACACAACATTTCCACAGGGCCTAAACCACTATGAAAGATAATGAAGATTGTTTATGTCAGACCTACAGACTCCTTCAACAAAGATGGCGGATGCAAACATTCTCTGTATTGTACTCATACATAATGTTGTAAGATACAAAACATTGAAGTCTTTTACCACAAACTTAACCTCAGTAAACCTATGCCTAAACCTAACCTAACCCTAACCATAACCTTTTGAAAAGGGCGCCCGTTTGTGAAAACGGGCGCCCGCTTTTGAAAACGGGCGCCCGTTTTTGTGAAACCGGGCGCCCGTTTTTGTGAAAGCGGGCGCCCGCTTTTGAAAACGGGCGCCCGCGGGCGAGGTCGCTTTTGGATTTCGCCGCTGCTGCACTATCGAGTGTCCATACTCATCTCTGGCAGCCATTAAGGGCAGGAACCCCTTTTTGTAACCATCCTGTTTAGGACAGAAATCCCTTTTTAGGGTAGTTGTTGCTATATACAGTATTTGGCAACATACTTTTTTAAAATTCATTTTTGAATACATATTTGAAGGTTTTCAGAACATGTATTTCAAAGGTGTTTTAGAATATGCTTCAGTCCTAAATGTCTGTTTTTGCTGACTCTGTATCCTGCTGAAAAATGGTGAAAGAGGTGGTCTTTTTTTTTTTTTTTTTACCATATCCTGTGTCTGCATGAGACATAAGCTTTGACATGACCTAAATGTCTCAATAGAAAATACAACCACCCCAGTCTATAAGTTATAGTTCATTAACAGAGCCCCATTATAGATTGGACCGGTTTATACTTTACTCAACAAGTTACAGTACCTGTTTGTTGAGGCTTCGACACTTAGGGAAGATCACACAATGTATACCTTACTGTGTGACAGATTTAGAGTTGGCTCAACAAAGTATTGGCATTACACATGAAAGCTCACAAAAATGCTTGCTTTGGAGGGCAAACTTGTTAAAACATATGCTTATCATGAAAGAAAAGGATAAAACAAGTATATGATCCTGATTTCAATTATTTGCTGTAGCAAACATCTCACTGCCAGCCCTTTAGCAGTAACCACTATAGTCCAACACTCACTTCAGATGGTCACTATAGTTTCACACACTCCAGAGGGCCACTATAGGTTCACACACACTCCAGAGGGCCACTATAGGTTCACACTCACTCCAGAGGGCCACTATAGGTTCACACTCACTCCAGAGGGCCACTATAGGTTCACACTCACTCCAGAGGGCCACTATAGGTTCACACTCACTCCAGAGGGCCACTATAGGTTCACACTCACTCCAGAGGGCCACTATAGGTTCACACACACTCCAGAGGGCCACTATAGGTTCACACTCACTCCAGAGGGCCACTATAGGTTCACACTCACTCCAGAGGGCCACTATAGGTTCACACTCACTCCAGAGGGCCACTATAGGTTCACACTCACTCCAGAGGGCCACTATAGGTTCACACTCACTCCATAGGGCCACTATGCAGTAGGAACTTCACACACACCCCATAGGGCCACTATAGGTTCACCCTCACTCCATAGGGCCACTATACTGTAGGAGGTTCACACTCACTCCATAGGGACACTATAGTTCCCCACACACCCCATAGGGCCACACTACATATGACATAAAAAAGACTACATTTTAATAGTTGAAGGTGAGGGTTGCATGTGGCCCCGGGGCCAACCGTTAGTCCGAAAATGAGATTCTGGGCATTACAGAAATCCCATAAGAAATGTTTTTGAATTGTAGTTATCACTATGCTGCCAGTTTTGCATGTTGTCTTTGGAATGAATGTGTTATATGTTGTTGTTTATAGCACCTTATGATTAGACTACCTTGTAGTTGAACAGCATTATGCAATCTCCTTACAGTGTGCACATCTTATCACATAAGCCTCTTAGACCAGTGTAGATTAATCAAAAGAGACAGAACAATTAGACCTACCGACATAGCATATCAACATTAGCCTAGTACTCACAAATTTGTCAATAACACAGAAACCCCAAAAAGGAAACAGTCAATACAGAAGTGATTGCACTCGACTATAGATTGGTGACTGTTATCTGTTATCATGCCAGTACATTGAGTAATCAAACAGCATGCTGTGTGTGGTTGAATATTATGCGGTTGTAGTTGTAAAGCTAGTGGTCAAATTGTCTTCCCTCCCAGGACACAGATAGTGGTTGCTGTATGTATGTATGTATGCAGCACAATAGAACAGACGGTCATCTTAGGTCAGCACACTGCTCTAGATCTCTACTCTGGCTGAACTGCTGCTGGTGCTTATTAAACATGATTACACCCTGTCAGATCATCACAACAACACTGAACCAGCACACTGTGTATGTGTAGGACTACCCACCCTCCCAAAAGAATGCAATCATAAAAGCCCATGATTGCAAAACAACACCTGAAACCAACTTATGAAGCAACCATTTATGGTATTCCATAACATGTCTTATGCTAGTGGTCCCCAAAGAGGGGTCCCATGATGCCAGGGGTCCTTAAGGGGGTCCCCAGCTAAATGATAGTTTTGGAGACAAATCAAGCCTTATGGATCTGTAACTCAAGAGTGTGCAAATGGAACCAAATGGACCCTAACCCCATGTAACATTTGTACACATCTGTAAAATTTTACAATATAAATGGATGGCCCTAGAGGTAGAAATACTATTAAATGGTGGTCCATAGAATAATTCATGTCTACTTCTTGAAATTAAGTAAAATGGGTTGAGAATCACTGCGAGAGCCGTAAACATGCAGTATCTTCTCTTAAGGGCGTCCCTTGTATAGATCTCTTCAAATGGGGGTCTGCAGCTGCGGGCTAATTATTAGAGTCAATTTGGGGGTCCTTGGCATGAAAAAAGTTTGGGAACCACCGGTCCACTGCATAACATACACATACCTGCTGCGATATGCATCTTAAAAGCTAGGCATTTATTCTATAGCGGTACTTTTGTTAACGGTCAGGAGTGGACAAAAGAAGCCGTTTGTTTTCAATGTCCACTTTCAAAGTTGTGCTCGGGAAGCCACTGTTATAGTAGAAAAACAACATACCGTACAAATAATCTGTTCCCCCCAAAAAACATCCATAAAACGTGAACAAACCAGCGTCGGTTTATGATCCATCCAATCCAAGCTCCGTTCCGACTAGTCAGACAGACAATAAAGTGACCGGGGTGTTCTTTCGGGGGGTCTTTGTTTCTCGCAGCCGCCGGTTGCTCCCTCCTCGGAGCTACCCCCCACCCCCATCCCCATCCCTGTCCCCATTAGCAGCAGCACTTCAACCAGAATGGAATGGTTTTTTTTTTTATTATTATTATTATTATTATTATTATTATTAATGAAGGGGCTTCATTCACTCACAGTCCGATCACTCTCTCAGCGATACCACACACATTACGACCACTGATCAACAGATCGTGAGGACCGAAGCTAACAAAACAAGTAGTCATGTATGTTGACTTGTGCTTTAAATCCTGGTTCAAATCCACCACATCACCACCGACCCCCAACGAGAAGAGCAGCATGGTGTGATGATCAAAATGCAACTTTTATGACCCCCCCCCCCCCCCCCCCCAATCACCAATAGCGCCACAAAAAAGCCCCCTTGCATCCTGCTACAATCATCACATCAATAACATGCACACACGGTCAAACTTTATGACACACACACGCACACGCACGAACGCGCACCCACCTTGACTCACGAGTCAGGCAGAGTCACGTCTCAATCAAACTCCTGAGTCCTGGCCACACATTAAACCGCACGGGATTGGTCTTGAGGTCTGAATTAACTATTTCTTCACGGATTTGTTGAACTCGATCTTCCCCCTCAGTTTCCCTGCTGTTTTCTGTCCCTGGATTCTCTCTGTCTCCGTGTCTCTCCACTGTTTCGGCTCTTTTGTTTAGCTGCTGCTCGTCACTACTGTTCGCTACCGACAGCTGGCACGCAGTCAAAAACTCGTTCGCATGATCCAGTCTTTATCATTAAAACTTATTAAATTCCGGTTTAAAGATCGCCCCCATTAATTGACCAACACTATGTGAAGTCTTATTATTATTTTAAAATGAGGAACTCAGTGCGACATTTAATTTCTCCAGGCAGTCAGATGAAGATGAGACTTGTAGGCACGAGCACTATAGGACATCATGTTGAAGACCATCTTCTTCATTGGCTATAGAGCTGTGACGAATAGCCAAAAAGTGCTTAGTTTTTGAGATACCTCTACCAGGCTTGGGACCAAAGATAACATTTGTTTAAAGTGTGCACAACATTTTTCCTCGTCTCTGGGGCCCCCTATACAATAAATTCTTGTACAACAATAATTTACTGCAAAAGGGGTGAAATTGATATAACGTTACACCCAAACCCATTCACCCAAAACTAAAATTTCAACCTTATAAACTCATATAGATTCACAGAGAAAGCTCGGATAGGTTTTAATGGGTCATACATGAAGCTAGCACATCCCTTTATATTCTAGAAAAGACTGAATGTCAATATGATACAGCCAATATGAGATACAATCATTTGAACATTGGGTGGATGGTAACTGCAAGGTTGCCAGTTCAAACCCAGGCTCTCCCAGAGTTGGTGTCAAAGAGTCAAATGGGTTGAGAATCACTGCTAGAGCCGTAAACATACAGTATCTTCTCTTAAGGGGGTCCCTAGTATAGATCTCTTCAAATGGGGGTCTGCAGATGTGGGCTAATTATTAGAGTCAATTTGGGGGTCCTTGACAAGAAAAAGTTTGGGAACCACCGGTCCACTGCATAACATACCCGCTGCGATATGCATCTTAAGAGCTAGGCATTTGTTCTATAGCGGTACTTTTGTTAACGCTCAGGAGTGGATAAAAGAAGCAGTTTGTTTTCAATGTCCACTTTCAAGGTTGTGCTCGGGAGCCACTGTTAAAGTTTTCCACCCTTGAACTAATCTGTGTGTACTGCAGATTTGAAGAAGACATTCTGCGTATATTTGCATTTTCGCCAATTGCAGTTATGCGTTAAAATGACTCTCATATTCACATTATGATCTTGGCATGTAGAGGGATGTCCTACTTTCAAGTTGTAAATCTACATGAATGTTAAGGCCCTGCTACACTAGCAATATTTTGATCAACTAGCAATGTCAACATCAACGGGCAATATGATGAGACACATGGCAACAGGCAACACCTCTCCATGGCAATTCCACCCATTTTACACCCATTTTACAAATGTGAACCAAATGGACCCTATAGCGGGTCCATTTGGTTCCATTTGCACACTCTCAGGAAAAAATGTAAAATGGGTGGAATTTGGTGGAACATTTGGTTCTTCTAGAAAAGGTTCTAGAAGAACCAAATGTTCACTTAACAGACTAAAAAAGGTCATGAAATATTCTGTCAAGTGAGGCATCTGTGGGAGGAGAAAGGATCAGGTGACGCCAAGGAGGGCTGTGATTGGAGGATTCCGAAATGTTGACCAGTAGAGGGCGAGGTACCACGTTAAAAAAGTAATTCCCGTTAAAAACAGTGGTCCGGCGAAAGGAGCTACATGAATGTATAAACTTAGTTTCCTGTGTATTCAATACAATTTTACCACTTGCAGTAAAATCTTCTCATACAAGAATCCATGTCATGTATGGGAGGCCTTGGAGTTGAGGACAAACTATGTTGTGTTTGGTCCTAAGCCCCGCAATAGGCATGTCCATTTTTGGAGCCCGTTGTCACAGGACTACTCGGAGTGATGCTAACGGTCGCTAGCCACTGCGGCTAACACCACCGAGTTTGTGTGTGTGTGTGTGTGTGTGTGTGTGTGTGTGTGTGTGTGTGTGTGTGTGTGTGTGTGTGTGTGTGTGTGTGTGTGTGTGTGTGTGTGTGTGTGTGCGTGCGTGCGTGCGTGCGTGCGTGCGTGTGTGTGTGTGTGCGAGGGAGAGTTGCGCTGGCGTGTTTGTGCGCGCGCGTGCGTGTACCTGCGTGGCGTCTGGCTCCTGATCCGTTCTTTAACACACTCGCAACAACTTGTGTGTCTCCTCCTCCTCCACCGTCCGCCGTCATATACAGTATGATACTATAGAATAGTATAACAATCCTCTCGTTGAGATCCGATATAACACAACACTGTCGCTGCTGCTCTCTCTCTAATCTCCACACACACACTCACACACGCACACACTCACTCACAGTGCACAATGAGCACGAGCAGCAGCAGCACTACTACTTAGTGCTGCCAACTGCCAAAATCCAAAATGCACTAGTGGCACTTCCAAAATGCACTACAATGCGCTGGAGCAGTGGGGTTTCAACCATTTTCATACCAGGGCCCACCGTGTATTCTGCATTACCATTTGATGTTGAGTTTAGTCTCTCAGAATAATTTAGGAGAAATAATTGGCAAAATGTTGGTCAAAATAGCAATTCTTCTACGTTCTCTATATAATTGTGTAGATTTTTGAAAATTAGGTAATTCAGATGTTTAAATTTAACTCCTGAGAGCGTAAAATGGAACCAAACTGACCCGGTCCGTTTGGTTTCATTTTACGATCTCAAGAGTTACATATCTAAAAGGGTCCATTTGGTTACCAAATGGTCCTTTCTAGGAACGAAGGAGGACTCTATCATAGGAGGAAAATGGTGAAAAACGAGGGTTTTATCTTTGGCGCCTGTCAACCAATTTCGCTCCAACTCACCAGCAAAAAAGTAGCAGATTTTCCGCCAGGAGTTTTTCCACTAATTTTGGCGCTAGGAGGTCGGAAAAAAGCTAAATATAGCGACAAATGCGCCAAGTTGGCAACACTGCACTACTACTACTGCACAAATGGGACGCGAGCAGCCGTGTGTGTTTGTGGGTGCGTGTGCGCGCGCGCAAGGGAGAGACAGACTACACCCAGAGAAAAGAAAGTGGACATCCGCTTGCCTCTCCCCAGCAGCTCCGAACTATTATTATTTATTTATTTTACGATTGTCCATGAAAGAAAAAAAGTGGGCATCATTGTCGGGTTTGTACTTTTGTCAGTCTAGCACGGCCCTTTGAATACGTTCCATTTAAACCAAAGAGAAGCGTTTTCCCTCCTTTTTTGCGTGGTATGTGAAAGCATTTATTTGGCCTGGAAACATTTTCCCTTTAAATTTGCTTTACGATTCACTGCCAGTTGGATTGATACCCTTTTAAACCAGTTAAAAAAACGTGATCGACACTTATATTGGGTTGTTGGCGTTGATTATTCGTCATCGTTGCAAACTATCATCAAACCCCCACAAAGTAGGGAGGCACTACTTGCCAGTATGTCGGCGGAGTGATTCGTCAGCTGTGCATCTCTGTGGTAAGGCTGGCTGTCCAGACTTGCACTGATGTATGCATGGTGGAAATAAAGGGCAAGGGAAGGGGCTACAATTGAATTCTGCGTGCGTGCGAGCGCGCCACCATGCACTCAAACAGACTCAGATTATGTTGAGAAAGTGCACGTTTTGAATATCCCTATAATTTCTCAAAGAGCTCAGCTCTCCACTCTGTGCTGTGTGTGTGTGTGTGTGTGTGTGTGTGTGTGTGTGTGTGTGTGTGTGTGTGTGTGTGTGTGTGTGTGTGTGTGTGTGTGTAGTGAGTCCAGTCCAGAATGGCTAGTTGATGGTATACTGTTGGCTACCAATCCATGCACATGATAGATAGACCCATCACTATAGCACTTGTGGCATTGCTCCCTCACCCCCCCCACCCCCTTCGCACCTCCCTCTCTCCCTCTCTCTCTCTCTCTCTCTCTCTCTCTCTCTCTCTCTCTCTCTCTCTCTCTCTCTCTCTCTCTCTCTCTCTCTCTCTCTCTCTAGTCCCAAATTGCCAATTTTTTTTAACAGAATCTCCTTATTGGTCATTATCATTTATCAGGCCCCCCACCCACCCAATATGTTCCTATACCTCACCCCTCTCCCCTGCCCACATGCCACTCCATCCTGTTTGTCTCTTGGTGTTCCTCCTGTCTCCCTCCATTTTTATGCCCTCCTCTCTTCTCACCTCCAATGTCCTCCTCTATCCCTGTTTGTCTGTCCCTTTTGCTCTCTGTATCTCAACTTAAACTCCGTCCCACAATGCCTACATTTTTCTACCTCATATAGTTAGCCCCCTGCATGCCTCATCCACTGCGCCCTCCCCTGCCTTTTCCTCCTCTCTCTACATCTCTCTACCATCTCTCCCCCTTTCCATGTCTCCTTCCAGACTAGACAGCAGATCCTCGTCCCTCTCCTCTCCTTTGACTCTCTTCTCTCATGCATGCTGCCTCCCCCAATGACACAGTATAGCAGCACACTTTCCTCACCTCCAACACCTCCTCTCCTGTCCTGCATCTCTCCTCTCCTCTTCACTCCTCCTCATTTCTCATTACTCAGTGTCCATACAACTCACCCAGTCCAGTGTGCTCTCCCTCTCTCTCTCACTCTCTCTCTCTCTCTCTCTCTCTCTCGCACGCACGCACGCACGCACGCACACACACACGCACACGCACACACACACACACACACACACACACACACACACAATTTTTGTTCTCTCCCTTCTGCTCTGTCCTTTAGTCCTAGCACATCCTTGCTAATGACCACTTTTCCCTCTCTCCCTCTCCACCATCCTTCTCCCAATCTCTCTCCTCTCCACTCCCCCTGTTTCCCCATGTTTCTCATTTCCATTCTCTCCCCTCTCATTCACTTTTGCCATTCCCTCTTTCCTGTGTGTGTGTGTGTGTGTGTGTGTGTGTGTGTGTGTGTGTGTGTGTGTGTGTGTGTGTGTGTGTGTGTGTGTGTGTGTGTGTGTGTGTGTGTGTGTGTGTGTGCTTGTGCGCACGCACATGCAGTGCACACAATTGAGCATGTGTGCGAGATGGCATGCATGCAAGCATGGTGTGCTTGCGTGCGTACCTGTGTGTCTGTCCAAATATTCTACCTGAACGATTTCTCTATCTTGCCATAGTGCTTGGTGTGTGTGGGGGGGTGTTTTACACTCTGAAACACACACGCACACCATTTGTGAATCTCATCTATCTGTCTTCTATCTTGTGGCTCTGCCTCATCTTTGTCATGTATACAGTATCTTGTATATCTCACAGTGTCCCGTCGATCCTCTCCCCTCCTCTCCTTTCCTTGTATAGTCCCTCCATGTCTCCTTCCAGACTAGACAGCAGATCCTCGTCCCTCTCCTCTCCTTTGACTCTCTTCTCTCATGCATGCTGCCTCCCCCAATGACACGGTATAGCAGCACACTTTCCTCATCTCCAACACCTCCTCTCCTGTCCTGCATCTCTCCTCTCCTCTTCACTCCTCTCCTCACTTCTCATTACTCAGTGTCCACATAACTCACCCAGTCCAGTGTGCTCTCTCTCTCCACACACAATTTTCGTTCTCTCTCTCTTCTCACTCTGTCCTTTGGTCCCTAGCACATCCTTGCTAATGACCAACACTTTTCCCTCTCCCTCCTTCTCCTCCTGTCCCCCTCCCATAATCTCTTCGTCCCCCTACCGCTGTGCCTCTCCTCTATTTGATGCTCAGTTGTTTGTTGCATGTTTCTCATATCTTACTCTCCCATCTCTCTCACTCACTTTTGCCATTCCCTCTCCCCTGTGTTGTGAGCACATGCGTGTGTGCGAGATAGCATAAGTGTATGTTTGCATGATGCCATGGTGTGCTTGCGTGCGTACAGGTCTGTGCGTCTGCCCATTCCTATTCTGAATGATTCTCTTGCATGCCATGCTGTTTGCTGTGTTTCACACACCTTCCTCTGTCTGTCTGTCTGTCTGTCTGTCTGTCTGTCTGTTTGCCTCATCTCATATCATGTTCAGTCTCCTGCCAATCCTCTCCTCTTCTCACTCTACTCTCCTTCTTTGCTAACATATCATAGAACTGGAAGAGACAGAATGGACACTCCTTTGATGACTGCTGTAGAATCCTGATGAAGGTGTGTTGTCATGGAAATGACTCTTGTTCTGTGTGTTTGCTACATCACTTTGGACTGTATAGTAGGCAACAGTAATGAAAGTGGGCTTTGTAGATCTGCTATTTCTGCGGGGCCCCATATTCGGATATATATATATTGCTAATTATTTCAATATTTCTGCTTTATTTATTTTTAAACATTTTCAGAACTGCATTATCAACATACATACTGGCATGTACAGTACATACTGTATAGTCATAGAGCATACTTGTTGGCTTTTTATCTCTCTCCCATTCTAATCCCATACTGTACATGATGAACAGGGATGTCTGTTCTATCGGCTGTGGTTCTGCAACGCGTTCGAGAATGCAGGGTTCACACTGTGCGAGTGTGCGTATGCATCCATGCATGCAAACATACTACTATGTGCCTGCTTGCATACAGTCATACATGCAGTCATACTTGCAAACATATACAGACATAGGGCCTACATACATACTGTACCTTTACATACATACAGCACAGACAGTACATGGATTTCTGAACAGGGATGTCTGTTCTGTCGGGTGTGGTTCTACGATGCAGGGCTTACAGTACACTGTGCATTCAGACCGGCCTGCGAGTGTGTCTCACCATGCATATCTCATTCTCTCTCTCTCACTTCCTCCCTCCGTTCTCTCCCTCCCTCCCTCCTACCTTCACCCCACCATCACCACCGTCATCGGCTCTCACCCCTCCCTCCCTGCCTCCCTCCATCTTCCATCCTTTGCACACTCTACTCCTCACTCTCGTTGACTTCCTTCAAGCCCTTGCCCCCTCCCTCCCTCCCTCCCACTCTCATGCATGCTCTTGCTTTCTCCCTCTGTCCTCAATGTCTGTTTTATCATCTGCTCTTCTTTCTCTGTCTGTCTGTCGTCCCTCCGATCCCCCCCTCTGACTCTCTCCTCATTCTCTCTGTCCTCAAAGGCCTGCAGCACATTTTCACATAATCTGCTGGGTGATCATCAGAGTGTGTTGTAAACACACGCACACACACGCGCACGCACACACACACACACACACACACACACGCACACGCACACAGGCGCACACATGCACGCATGCATGGCACACATGTGCATGTACTGTATGCTGTATGTCTGTTTTTTTTTTTTTTTTTTGGTTGCTGCAGTGCTGGACCAGAAAGGCGGTACGCTTCCACTTCCCATGTGTGTATGCATGCATGCATGCATGCATGCACGTGCACGGTCTAGGGTAAGGGGGGATGGGAAGAGTTGGTCTCGAGACTGTGGAGCAGTTTCCACCTGTCAACCATAAGGCTGTTGAACAGGCGCTGAGCCCTCTGTCACCATGTCAGCCTCGTCTTCAAGAGTACACAGCCATTATCACTTTATCTACAGTGATGTATAGTGACCGTTGTGTCTTTATACTGTAGACCAGGGCTGGGCTGGGACACCTATAGTGCCACACAAAAATAGCCTCAAAACTCAAAACTAAACAAACAAGATGACAAGATGTAAAATAACAAACAAAACAACAGACCACAAGTTAAGGGCTTTACAATCGTGCCAAGCATAAAAATTCATTATCAGAAAGATCAGTGACATTATTGTGGAAAATATAAGTAAAATTGATCAATTATATATGGCGTCTGCCGTTGGGGGATAATAACAAAATGTTCCTGGGCAAACATCGCTGATGGACGATATATTTGTGCAATTAGCTTGTTATGGGCTGGGGAGTCAAAAAGACCAAGATCAACAAGCTCCCAAACGTGCCGATCAGCCAATCGGAAGTTGTCGGCGATGGCGTTGCCGAGATGCGAAATAGCCAACCACATTGTCGGTACAAAGCTCATTCCATGGCTCAGAGGTTGACTTGTGCTAAAGACAGAGTTAAGATATCTCCGTTCACTTCCATGGACAGGTCCATGAACGGCGTAATGGCAGATGCTTGCGCCGCCCTCGTGGAAACCAATGAATTAAGAGTTCTGTTTTCTAGTCCCTCAATGTTGCACCACGGAAACCAATGCAACCCATGTCTGAATCCCTGAATCTGTGCATCTTTGCATCTGTTTTGTAGTCCCTCAATGTTGCACAACGGAAGCCAATGCAAACCAATGCACCCCATCTCTGATCTCTGAAGCTCTGCATCTTTGCATCTCTCAATCTCTGAATCAGAGTACTGATTGTTATAGGGGAGACACCAAAAAAGAAAAGTAAATTCATTATACATAGGACTTATATAGCCTCAAGGCGGACATCAAAGGCTCAACTTACAGGTATATATACCTTAGATAGCAATATTGGATAGCAGTTTATGTAGACAGTTTATGTCTAGAATTTCGTGTACATTTGGCACTAATATAAATGTGCAGAGTATAATTAGCCTATATAGATGTTCTACTCTGTTACATTCTTTGCTAGCTTATGTATGATTTTTGATGACTATTTGTATGATGTGTTACCAGGCTTTTTCCTTTATTCAAGCTTAATGTAAGTCGTTAGTCATTTATTTAGTTATTTATTCCTTATATGTACTCTCATAAAAGACAGTATAACTGTACATGCAGAGATGGGCGTAACAAGTAATATTACTTTTCTGTGTTCTCTGTAACCTTAAAGTCCCTGGGCCTTTAAGGTTATGAGTGCTCTCTGTCCTCTACTTCTCCCTGTGCATGTGAGCCTGCTTAACCACCTTATTTGCAGGGCTGATTGCAGGGAGGGGCTGGCGATTGGCAGAGGGACTGACACCTGGCCAGTCTCCGCCCCAAACATATAAAAGGCTTGCAGGCAGATGCTTCCTCCTCTTTCCATTCTCCTTCAGGTGAGCTGCCGGAGCAGCCACCCGGCCCAGAGCGCTCCCTTTTCTTGTTCTGGCCCACGAGCCAACCATAACAGTGATGACTAATATAATATAACAACATTATGTCCTACGAAACCGGAATAATATTACAGTTAGTTCAACTAATACTATAATTACTTTCATAATACTGTTGCGGCTTTCAACAGTTTTGTATTGGTGAAGGGAGATGGACTAATGCACTTTACTTTGACTTTAAAAATTGTTAGGAACAGCAACCTACTATTATTACAGACTGAAACATGAGAAAGAAAGATCTTGTATGTGTTCTTATAGGATTAAGGATAAAGATTTGGAAAGTGGATGACTCTTCTTCTGACAAAAATACTGTGTGTTAATAAAAGTAACAAAATGTAATATGTTACATTACTCTTGAGTCCAAGTAACAACTAATGTAATATTATTTCTCTTCTAAAGGGGTAATAAGTCAGTAAGCAATATACTACTGTCGTAATATTGCCCATCACTGAGTAGGCTACATGTTTAAAAAAATTAAAATGGCGTATACTTCCAACAGTTCCACCCTATTTCCTGGGCACAGTGTCCTGAAATGATGATACATACAACACTATATGGTTAATGCAGTGTGTGAAGAATTGGTCAGGGGAAAATAATAGCAATAATGACTAAAAACGTACAATGAGGTTTAGATGCAATATTATGAATGACATATATTCCATGGCTTTTGTATAGGACTGCGTACCATAGGCCTACATGTAAGTTTGTAACAAGTTTGGCCTGCTTTATTGTGTCTGTTTCTTTTCCCATCATAGGCCTATGAGTGCCCCCCCCCCCCCCCCCCCCCCCACACACACACACACACACACACACACACAGAGTCGTGTCCCGACTCCCTACCCAACACCTCCTCCTGACCCGCCACTGCCACAAAATGCTGCTTTCTCTCCCGATAGATGGCCGTGACACAAAGACAAAGGCCTGTGGGAGGGGCTTACCGAGTGGGTGGGCCATCTGCGTGGTGGTGTGTGTGTGTGTGTGTGAGTGTGCGAGGTTGTGTGTGTGTGCGGCGTGCGCGCGCGCGCGTAAGAGAGGGAGGGGGAGAAAAAAAATGAGAGGAAGAAAAGTGAGTTGCTTGGTCTTGTCTATCCCTTCAAGCTAACGATTTTTGAGTAGGTAGCCTACCGGTATTTAAAACGGCATTTAGTGTGGTCCATAGCCAGTCTATAAAGCTATGGATGGACCAAAGCTAATTTAGTCCTAACAGATAATCCCACTTGGAAAGAGATGTAGTCATGCCAGTACCGCCCCAGTACCCCCCCCCCCCCCCCCCCATATGTGTCTACATATATGTACCTGATTACTGGATGTATGCAACATATGATGCATATAGCCTATGCATATATCGCATATATGTTGGCATATACTGGTAGGCCTATGTACATTCATTACAGTAGGGGGTTGGGGGTCTGGATCCTTAATAAGATAAAATAAAATGATTAAAATGTGTAGGCCTATACAACAGCTGAATGCTGTATACACTTAAAACATCTTTTGTTCTTTGAATCCTAACAAGACTACTTGGATTTGAGCACCTGGTGTACAGGTGTACTGTAATGGAACCTAAACAACAAAAGCTCCATGACTCCACCAGTCCAGAATAATGGAGTATGGAGACCATCAATGGAGTTCACTTACTAATAAGAAGATACTTGGACTTTAATTCTACGCCTACATCCCCACCTAGTGCTTGATATAAGAACAGCAGAAAAAAAAATTCTGAATGTAAGAGACAATGAAGAGACAATGAAGGTATTCAAATAGCCTACAATCTGCACCGACATTTGCTGTAGGCTTGCTCTAGGCCAGGGTGGACTGGAGCTCAAAACGTACCGGGCAATTTTGTCTCAGAGCGGCCCTCTGAATCTTTGTGGGGGCTCCGGGCCTGAGCCCCCATGAGAATTTAAGACATAAGGGCTCTGGGGCTCGGGCTAACTAAAATTAGTTAGTTAGTTTTAGTTAACTATAAAACCCTGCAATAGGCAGTCTCATTGTAAGAGGACAGAGGGCCGCCAGCACTGATTCGTGGGCCGGTTTTTGTGCAGATTTTTTTTTTTTTAATTAAAACACGACATTAACGGCCCCGCGGGGGGGGGGGGGTCGGCCCACCGGGAAAATGCCCTTATGCCAGACTGTCAGTCCACCTTGCTCTAGGCTACTTGAATTGTACTTTATTCTCCAAGCTGTTATCAGTTTTGTAGTTTTGTACAGTTTTGTACTCCAATTTCTGTTAATAAAAAGCATTCATTCATTCATTCATTCATTCATTCATTCATTCATTCATTCATTCATTCATTCATTCATTCAATAAATCCCGTCACAAAGACAAGTAGGGTAGTTTGCAAGGCCCAATGAGAGCAGACAAACTCTAGATAGAAGGCTCTGGCTACTGCTAAGTGGGTTGCTATGGTAGATTTTTTTGGCTGTTTGAAGATGTTGGGCACAAGGTGGCGGTAATTCACCAAAAACCGTGTGCCAACTGCAGTAAAAGAAAAGTAGCCTAAGTAGAAGCAGCGGAAGCCATCAAAAAACTATAGGGCCTGTGGGAACTTTTTTTTTTAAAACCTGTTGACATATGTGATTTTTAATTGTTTATTTATTTATGTGACGATGGACTCGTAATATTGAACTCTTATTGTGAAGTGACAAAAAATAGGAAGTGATGCTTTCGAGGTTTCGACATTCTTTGAAAACCCTGAAAAATCCTCAAAACGATGAAAAACGACATCCTGTGCAAGACCGTCAGGCTATACCCTTAAGTTTTTACCAGGTTTCATCATTTTTCGAAAATCTTCAAAAATCGTCAAAACGATGAAAAACGGTAAGGCTATAGCCTTGTGCTTTTTTCGAAATTTCGACATTTTTCGAAAATCCTCAAAACAATGAAAAAGGGCATGCTGTGCAAGATCGTAAGGCTATAGCCTTGTGTTTTTGCCAGATTTCGTCATTTTTCGAAAATCTTCCAAAATCGTCCAAACGATTAAAAAACGGTAAGGCTATAGCCTTGCGCTTTTTTTTTCGAAATTTCGACATTTTTCGAAAATCCTCAAAAATCCTCAAAACAACGAAAAGGGGCATGCGGTGCAAGATCGTAAGGCTATAGCCTTGCGTTTTTGCCAGATTTCGTCATTTTTCGAAAATCTTCCAAAATCGTCCAAATGATGAAAAACGGTAAGGCGATAGCCTTGCGCTTTTTTCGAAATTTCGACATTTTTCGGAAATCCTCAAAAATCCTCAAAATGGTGAAAAAAGGCATGCTGTGCAAGACCGTAAGAATATAGCCTTGCATTTTTTGACATTTCTCGAAAAATAACAGAAAAAACTATGGAAGCAAGGATTTGGTGTTCCTGTCACTTTCTGTTTGACATTTTGTTTCACTCACAAAGCAGCCAGCGTGGCTCATTGGATAATGGTTGTGCCTGGAAATTTGTGGGCCCGGGTTCAAGTCCCAGATCTGATGTATTCAACAGAGAAATTAAAACCAGGAGTTCTAGTACTTTTCTTTTTTCTTTGTGATTTTCATTAAAAAATCAAAACGAATCAATATAGTACCGTACTATGTCATCCAAAACCATAAACTATATTATATCTTTCATTCACTTTTTACTTTGAAATGTTTTGCAGTTTCTGAGTTTTTACTTACTAAAACGCCCAAAAGCATTTTCAATGGCAATAGCACAAACTTTATTATGCTATTCCTCCTACATACATATACCTAGAAACGCCATTTATAGCTATTAACGTTCGTCTTGCGGTGGACATATTTGCCTGAAAAGGAATCTTTGAAATGTTTCATCGTTTTAGAAATATAGTGCTTCCAAATTTGAGACTTTTTATAAAGGGGTCAATGGGAGCTACAAGGGGCGTAAAAAAAATCACGTTCACCAAAAAAGTTCTTTCACACTTTTTTAGATTCAGCTTGCAGTGGAGATACATGCTGGAACTTTTTACTTTAAAACGTTTTGTAGTTTCTGAGTTATTTAACTTAAACGCCCAATGCATTCCAATGGAAAACTTTATTATGTTATTAGTCCTACATACTAACACGTAGAAACCCCATTTAAAGCTATTTAGGCTCATCTGACGGTGGACATGGTTGCCTGAAAAGGAATCTTTGAAATGTTGCATCGTAGAAATATAAAGCTTTATAATTTATAATGGAGTCACTTCAATGTTGTTCTAAAAAGTAAGTCCTTGAGAGGGGTTTGAACTACCAACATCCAGATAAACGCCTATTGTCTTGCACCAAACCCACTGGGCCAAAGCACCTGAGACAGTTGGGTGTTGTGGATAAGTTTTGCTTTGGCTTTGAGTAGCACCATTCATACAGAAAAATAACATCTATCTTCGCTGTTTTTTATTTATTCCTATAAAGTATGTTTGCCTGGAAAGGAATATTTGAAAAGTTTCATCGTTGTAGAAATACAAAGCTTTATAATTTATAATGGGGTGAAATCAATGTCGTTCCTAAAAGTAAGCACTTGACCGGGGTTTGAACTCCCAACCTCCAGATAAAGGCCTGTTGTCTGGAGCCAAACCCACAGAACCAGCTGGGACAGGTGGATGTTGTGGGTCAGTCTTTATTTGTATTTGAGTAGCACCATTTATACAGAAAAATGACAATCTCTATTGGTTTTATTCATTCATATAAAAGATGTCGTTTTTCCTAGATTTCGACATTTTTTAAAAGTCTCAAAAACGATAAAAACGTCATACTATAGCCTGTCGTTTTTCTTCGATTTCGTCATTTTTCGAAGATCCTCGAAAATCCTCAAAACAATGAAAAACGGTAAGGCTATAGCCTTGCGCTTTTTCGAAATTTCGACATTTTTCGAAAATCCTCAAAAATCCTCAAAACGATGAAAAAGGGCATGATGTGCAAGAACGTAAGGCTATAGGCTTGTGTTTTTGCCAGATTTCGTCATTTTTCGAAAATCTTCCAAAATCGTCCAAACGATGAAAAACGTAAGGCTATAGCCTTGCGTTTTTTTTCTCGAAGTTTCGTCATTTTTTCGAAAATGCTCAAAAATGCTCAAAACGGTGAAAAACGGCATGCTGAGCAAGACTGTAATGCTATACCCTTGTGCTTTTGCCAGATTTCGTCATTTTTCAAAAATCTTCAAAATGATGAAAAAACGTAAGGCTATAGCCTTGCATTTTTTTTCTCGAAATTTCGACATTTCTTCGAAAATGCTCAAAAATGCTCAAAACGGTGAAAAACGGCATGCTGACATGACTGTAATGCTATAAACCCTTGCGCTTTTGCCAGATTTCGTCATTTTTCGAAAATCTTAAAAATGATGAAAAAACGTAAGGCTATAGCCATGCGTTTTTTTTTCTTCGAAATTTCGACATTTTTTCGAAAATGCTCAAAAATGCTCAAAACGGCGAAAAAACGGCATGCTGAGCAAGACTGTAATGCTATAACCCTTGTGCTTTTGCCAGATTTCGTCATTTTTCAAAAATCTTCAAAATGATGAAAAAACGTAAGGCTATAGCCTTGCGTTTTTTTTCTCGAAATTTCCGACTTTTCTTCGAAAATGCTCAAAAATGCTCAAAACGGTGAAAAACGGCATGCTGAGCAAGACTGTAATGCTATACCCTTGCGCTTTTGCCAGATTTCGTCATTTTTCGAAAATCTTAAAAATGATGAAAAAACGTAAGGCTATAGCCTTGCGTTTTTTTCTCGAAATTTCGACATTTTTTTCGAAAATGCCCCCAAAATGCTCAAACGGTGAAAAAGGCATGCTGAGCAAGACTGTAATGCTATAACCCTTGCGCTTTTTGCCAGATTTCG
>CM076986.1:26656219-26761219 GCA_039105355.1 Benthosema pterotum
TTAGCCTTGCGTTTTGTCAGTTTTTGTCATTTTTTTGAAATCCTCAAATCATGAAAAACGGTAAGGCTATAGCCTTTATTTTTTTTCAAAATTTTGACATTTTTCGAAAATGCTCAAAAATGCTCAAAACGATGAAAAAAAGCATGCTGAGCAAGACCGTAAGGCTATAGCCTTGCGTTTTTGTCAGTTTTTGTCATTTTTTGAAAATCCTCAAAATCCTGAAAAACGGTAAGGCTATAGCCTTACGTTTTTTTCAAGATTTCGACATTTTTCGAAAATGCTCAAAAATGCTCAAAACGATGAAAAAAAGCATGCTGAGCAAGACCGTTAAGGCTATAGCCTTGCGTTTTTGTCATTTTTTGTCATTTTTTGAAAATCCTCAAAATCATGAAAAACGGTTAAGGCTATAGCCTTACGTTTTTTTCAAAATTTCGACATTTTTCGAAAATGCTCAAAAATGGTCAAAACGATGAAAAAAAGCAGGCTGAGCAAGACCGTAAGGCTATTGCCTTGCGTTTTTGTCAGTTTTTGTATTTTTTGTCATTTTTGAAAATCCTCAAAATCATGAAAAAACGGTAAGGGCCTTACGTTTTTTGTCAAAATTTCGACATTTTTCGAAAATGCTCAAAAATGCTCAAAACGATGAAAAAAAGCATGCTGAGCTGAGCAAGACCGTAAGGCTATAGCCTTGCGTTTTTTGTCAGTTTTTGTCATTTTTTGAAAATCCTCAAAATCCATGAAAAACGGTAAGGCTATAGCCTTACGTTTTTTTCAAAATTTCGACATTTTTCGAAAATGCTCAAAAATGCTCAAAACGATGAAAAAAAAGCATGCTGAGCAAGACCGTAAGGCTATAGCCTTGCGTTTTGTCAGTTTTTGTCATTTTTGTCATTTTTGGAAAATCCTCAAAATCATGAAAAACGGTAAGGCTATAGCTTACGTTTTTTTTCAAAATTTCGACATTTTCGAAAATGCTCAAAAATGCTCAAAACGATGAAAAAAAAGCATGCTGAGCAAGACCGTAAGGCTATAGCCTTGCGTTTTTGTCAGTTTTTGTCATTTTTCGAAAATCCTCAAAATCATGAAAAACGGTAAGGCCTTACGTTTTTTTCAAAATTTCGACATTTTTCGAAAATGCTCAAAAATGCTCAAAACGATGAAAAAAAGCATGCTGAGCAAGACCGTAAGGCTATAGCCTTGCGTTTTGTCATTTTTTGAAAATCCTCAAAATCATGAAAAACGGTAAGGCTATAGCCTTACGTTTTTTTTCAAAATTTCGACATTTTTCGAAAATGCTCAAAAATGCTCAAAACGATGAAAAAAAGCATGCTGAGCAAGACCGTAAGGCTATAGCCTTGCGTTTTTGTCAGTTTTTGTCATTTTTTGTTATTTTTTGAAAATCCTCAAAATCATGAAAAACGGTAAGGCTATAGCCTTACGTTTTTTCAAAATTTCGACATTTTTCGAAAATGCTCAAAAATGCTCAAAACGATGAAAAAAAGCATGCTGAGCAAGACCGTAAGGCTATAGCCTTGCGTTTTTGTCAGTTTTTGTCATTTTTTGAAAATCCTCAAAATCATGAAAAACGGTAAGGCTATAGCCTTACGTTTTTTTCAAAATTTCGACATTTTTCGAAAATGCTCAAAAATGCTCAAAACGATGAAAAAAAGCATGCTGAGCAAGACCGTAAGGCTATAGCCTTGCGTTTTTGTCAGTTTTTGTCATTTTTGTCATTTTTGAAAATCCTCAAAATCATGAAAAACGGTAAGGCTATAGCCTTACGTTTTTTTCAAAATTTCGACATTTTTCGAAAATGCTCAAAAATGCTCAAAACGATGAAAAAAAGCATGCTGAGCAAGACCGTAAGGCTATAGCCTTGCGTTTTTGTCAGTTTTTGTCATTTTTTGAAAATCCTCAAAATCATGAAAAACGGTAAGGCTATAGCCTTACGTTTTTTCAAAATTTCGACATTTTTCGAAAATGCTCAAAAATGCTCAAAACGATGAAAAAAAGCATGCTGAGCAAGACCGTAAGGCTATAGCCTTGCGTTTTTGTCAGTTTTTGTCATTTTTTGAAAATCCTCAAAATCATGAAAAACGGTAAGGCTATAGCCTTACGTTTTTTTCAAAATTTCGACATTTTTCGAAAATGCTCAAAAATGCTCAAAACGATGAAAAAAAGCATGCTGAGCAAGACCGTAAGGCTATAGCCTTGCGTTTTTGTCAGTTTTTGTCATTTTTTGTCATTTTTTGAAAATCCTCAAAATCATGAAAAACGGTAAGGCTATAGCCTTACGTTTTTTTCAAAATTTCGACATTTTTCGAAAATGCTCAAAAATGCTCAAAACGATGAAAAAAAGCATGCTGAGCAAGACCGTAAGGCTATAGCCTTGCGTTTTTGTCAGTTTTTGTCATTTTTTGTCATTTTTTGAAAATCCTCAAAATCATGAAAAACGGTAAGGCTATAGCCTTACGTTTTTTTCAAAATTTCGACATTTTTCGAAAATGCTCAAAAATGCTCAAAACGATGAAAAAAAGCATGCTGAGCAAGACCGTAAGGCTATAGCCTTGCGTTTTTGTCAGTTTTTGTCATTTTTTGAAAATCCTCAAAATCATGAAAAACGGTAAGGCTATAGCCTTACGTTTTTTTCAAAATTTCGACATTTTTCGAAAATGCTCAAAAATGCTCAAAACGATGAAAAAAAGCATGCTGAGCAAGACCGTAAGGCTATAGCCTTGCGTTTTTGTCAGTTTTTGTCATTTTTTGAAAATCCTCAAAATCATGAAAAACGGTAAGGCTATAGCCTTACGTTTTTTTCAAAAATTTCGACATTTTTCGAAAATGCTCAAAAATGCTCAAAACGATGAAAAAAAGCATGCTGAGCAAGACCGTAAGGCTATAGCCTTGCGTTTTTGTCAGTTTTTGTCATTTTTTGTCATTTTTTGAAAATCCTCAAAATCATGAAAAACGGTAAGGCTATAGCCTTACGTTTTTTTCAAAATTTCGACATTTTTCGAAAATGCTCAAAAATGCTCAAAACGATGAAAAAAAGCATGCTGAGCAAGACCGTAAGGCTATAGCCTTGCGTTTTTGTCAGTTTTTGTCATTTTTTGAAAATCCTCAAAATCATGAAAAACGGTAAGGCTATAGCCTTACGTTTTTTTCAAAATTTCGACATTTTTCGAAAATGCTCAAAAATGCTCAAAACGATGAAAAAAAGCATGCTGAGCAAGACCGTAAGGCTATAGCCTTGCGTTTTTGTCAGTTTTTGTCATTTTTTGAAAATCCTCAAAATCATGAAAAAACGGTAAGGCTATAGCCTTACGTTTTTTTCAAAATTTCGACATTTTTCGAAAATGCTCAAAAATGCTCAAAACGATGAAAAAAAGCATGCTGAGCAAGACCGTAAGGCTATAGCCTTGCGTTTTTGTCAGTTTTTGTCATTTTTTGAAAATCCTCAAAATCATGAAAAACGGTAAGGCTATAGCCTTACGTTTTTTTCAAAATTTCGACATTTTTCGAAAATGCTCAAAAATGCTCAAAACGATGAAAAAAGCATGCTGAGCAAGACCGTAAGGCTATAGCCTTGCGTTTTTGTCAGTTTTTGTCAGTTTTTGTCATTTTTTGAAAATCCTCAAAATCATGAAAAACGGTAAGGCTATAGCCTTACGTTTTTTTCAAAATTTCGACATTTTTCGAAAATGCTCAAAAATGCTCAAAACGATGAAAAAAAAGCATGCTGAGCAAGACCGTAAGGCTATAGCCTTGCGTTTTTGTCAGTTTTTGTCATTTTTTGAAAATCCTCAAAATCATGAAAAACGGTAAGGCTATAGCCTTACGTTTTTTTCAAAATTTCGACATTTTTCGAAATGCTCAAAAATGCTCAAAACGATGAAAAAAAGCATGCTGAGCAAGACCGTAAGGCTATAGCCTTGCGTTTTTGTCAGTTTTTGTCATTTTTTGAAAATCCTCAAAATCATGAAAAACGGTAAGGCTATAGCCTTACGTTTTTTTCAAAATTTCGACATTTTTGAAAATGCTCAAAAATGCTCAAAACGATGAAAAAAAGCATGCTGAGCAAGACCGTAAGGCTATAGCCTTGCGTTTTTGTCAGTTTTTGTCATTTTTTTGTCATTTTTTGAAAATCCTCAAAATCATGAAAAACGGTAAGGCTATAGCCTTACGTTTTTTTCAAAATTTCGACATTTTTCGAAAATGCTCAAAAATGCTCAAAACGATGAAAAAAAGCATGCTGAGCAAGACCGTAAGGCTATAGCCTTGCGTTTTTGTCAGTTTTTGTCATTTTTTGAAAATCCTCAAAATCATGAAAAAACGGTAAGGCTATAGCCTTACGTTTTTTTCAAAATTTCGACATTTTTCGAAAATGCTCAAAAATGCTCAAAACGATGAAAAAAAGCATGCTGAGCAAGACCGTAAGGCTATAGCCTTGCGTTTTTGTCAGTTTTTGTCATTTTTTGTCATTTTTTGAAAATCCTCAAAATCATGAAAAACGGTAAGGCTTACGTTTTTTTTCAAAATTTCGACATTTTTCAAAAATGCTCAAAAATGCTCAAAACGATGAAAAAAAGCATGCTGAGCAAGACCGTAAGGCTATAGCCTTGCGTTTTTGTCAGTTTTTGTCATTTTTTGAAAATCCTCAAAATCATGAAAAACGGTAAGGCTATAGCCTTACGTTTTTTTCAAAATTTCGACATTTTTCGAAAATGCTCAAAAATGCTCAAAACGATGAAAAAAAGCATGCTGAGCAAGACCGTAAGGCTATAGCCTTGCGTTTTTGTCAGTTTTTGTCATTTTTTGTCATTTTTTGAAAATCCTCAAAATCATGAAAAACGGTAAGGCTATAGCCTTACGTTTTTTTCAAAATTTCGACATTTTTCGAAAATGCTCAAAAATGCTCAAAACGATGAAAAAAAGCATGCTGAGCAAGACCGTAAGGCTATAGCCTTGCGTTTTTGTCAGTTTTTGTCATTTTTTGAAAATCCTCAAAATCATGAAAAACGGTAAGGCTATAGCCTTACGTTTTTTTCAAAATTTCGACATTTTTCGAAAATGCTCAAAAATGCTCAAAACGATGAAAAAAAGCATGCTGAGCAAGACCGTAAGGCTATAGCCTTGCGTTTTTGTCAGTTTTTGTCATTTTTTGAAAATCCTCAAAATCATGAAAAACGGTAAGGCTATAGCCTTACGTTTTTTTTCAAAATTTCGACATTTTTCGAAAATGCTCAAAAATGCTCAAAACGATGAAAAAAAGCATGCTGAGCAAGACCGTAAGGCTATAGCCTTGCGTTTTTGTCATTTTTTGTCATTTTTTGAAAATCCTCAAAATCATGAAAAACGGTAAGGCTATAGCCTTACGTTTTTTTCAAAATTTCGACATTTTTCGAAAATGCTCAAAAATGCTCAAAACGATGAAAAAAAGCATGCTGAGCAAGACCGTAAGGCTATAGCCTTGCGTTTTTGTCAGTTTTTGTTTTTGTCATTTTTTGAAAATCCTCAAAATCATGAAAAAAACGGTAAGGCCTTACGTTTTTTTCAAAATTTCGACATTTTTCGAAAATGCTCAAAAATGCTCAAAACGATGAAAAAAAGCATGCTGAGCAAGACCGTAAGGCTATAGCCTTGCGTTTTTGTCAGTTTTTGTCATTTTTTGAAAATCCTCAAAATCATGAAAAACGGTAAGGCTATAGCCTTACGTTTTTTTCAAAATTTCGACATTTTTCGAAAATGCTCAAAAATGCTCAAAACGATGAAAAAAAGCATGCTGAGCAAGACCGTAAGGCTATAGCCTTGCGTTTTTGTCAGTTTTTGTCATTTTTTGTCATTTTTTGAAAATCCTCAAAATCATGAAAAACGGTAAGGCTATAGCCTTACGTTTTTTTCAAAATTTCGACATTTTTCGAAAATGCTCAAAAATGCTCAAAACGATGAAAAAAAGCATGCTGAGCAAGACCGTAAGGCTATAGCCTTGCGTTTTTGTCATTTTTTGTCATTTTTTGAAAATCCTCAAAATCATGAAAAACGGTAAGGCCTTACGTTTTTTTCAAAATTTCGACATTTTTCGAAAATGCTCAAAAATGCTCAAAACGATGAAAAAAAGCATGCTGAGCAAGACCGTAAGGCTATAGCCTTGCGTTTTTGTCAGTTTTTGTCATTTTTTGAAAATCCTCAAAATCATGAAAAACGGTAAGGCTATAGCCTTACGTTTTTTTCAAAATTTCGACATTTTTCGAAAATGCTCAAAAATGCTCAAAACGATGAAAAAAAGCATGCTGAGCAAGACCGTAAGGCTATAGCCTTGCGTTTTTGTCAGTTTTTGTCATTTTTTGAAAATCCTCAAAATCATGAAAAACGGTAAGGCTATAGCCTTACGTTTTTTTCAAAATTTCGACATTTTTCGAAAATGCTCAAAAATGCTCAAAACGATGAAAAAAAGCATGCTGAGCAAGACCGTAAGGCTATAGCCTTGCGTTTTTGTCAGTTTTTGTCATTTTTCATTTTTTGAAAATCCTCAAAATCATGAAAAACGGTAAGGCTATAGCCTTACGTTTTTTTCAAAATTTCGACATTTTTCGAAAATGCTCAAAAATGCTCAAAACGATGAAAAAAAAGCATGCTGAGCAAGACCGTAAGGCTATAGCCTTGCGTTTTTGTCAGTTTTTGTCATTTTTTGAAAATCCTCAAAATCATGAAAAACGGTAAGGCTATAGCCTTACGTTTTTTTCAAAATTTCGACATTTTTCGAAAATGCTCAAAAATGCTCAAAACGATGAAAAAAAGCATGCTGAGCAAGACCGTAAGGCTATAGCCTTGCGTTTTTGTCAGTTTTTGTCATTTTTTGTCATTTTTTGAAAATCCTCAAAATCATGAAAAACGGTAAGGCTATAGCCTTACGTTTTTTTTCAAAATTTCGACATTTTTCGAAAATGCTCAAAAATGCTCAAAACGATGAAAAAAAGCATGCTGAGCAAGACCGTAAGGCTATAGCCTTGCGTTTTTGTCAGTTTTTGTCATTTTTTGAAAATCCTCAAAATCATGAAAAACGGTAAGGCTATAGCCTTACGTTTTTTTCAAAATTTCGACATTTTTCGAAAATGCTCAAAAAATGCTCAAAACGATGAAAAAAAGCATGCTGAGCAAGACCGTAAGGCTATAGCCTTGCGTTTTTGTCAGTTTTTGTCATTTTTTGAAAATCCTCAAAATCATGAAAAACGGTAAGGCTATAGCCTTACGTTTTTTTCAAAATTTCGACATTTTTCGAAAATGCTCAAAAATGCTCAAAACGATGAAAAAAAGCATGCTGAGCAAGACCGTAAGGCTATAGCCTTGCGTTTTTGTCAGTTTTTGTCATTTTTTGAAAATCCTCAAAATCATGAAAAACGGTAAGGCTATAGCCTTACGTTTTTTTCAAAATTTCGACATTTTTCGAAAATGCTCAAAAATGCTCAAAACGATGAAAAAAAGCATGCTGAGCAAGACCGTAAGGCTATAGCCTTGCGTTTTTGTCAGTTTTTGTCATTTTTTGAAAATCCTCAAAATCATGAAAAACGGTAAGGCTATAGCCTTACGTTTTTTTCAAAATTTCGACATTTTTCGAAAATGCTCAAAAATGCTCAAAACGATGAAAAAAAGCATGCTGAGCAAGACCGTAAGGCTATAGCCTTGCGTTTTTGTCAGTTTTTGTCATTTTTTGAAAATCCTCAAAATCATGAAAAACGGTAAGGCTATAGCCTTACGTTTTTTTCAAAATTTCGACATTTTTCGAAAATGCTCAAAAATGCTCAAAACGATGAAAAAAAGCATGCTGAGCAAGACCGTAAGGCTATAGCCTTGCGTTTTTGTCAGTTTTTGTCATTTTTTGAAAATCCTCAAAATCATGAAAAACGGTAAGGCTATAGCCTTACGTTTTTTTCAAAATTTCGACATTTTTCGAAAATGCTCAAAAATGCTCAAAACGATGAAAAAAAGCATGCTGAGCAAGACCGTAAGGCTATAGCCTTGCGTTTTTGTCAGTTTTTGTCATTTTTTGAAAATCCTCAAAATCATGAAAAACGGTAAGGCTATAGCCTTACGTTTTTTTCAAAATTTCGACATTTTTCGAAAATGCTCAAAAATGCTCAAAACGATGAAAAAAAGCATGCTGAGCAAGACCGTAAGGCTATAGCCTTGCGTTTTTGTCAGTTTTTGTCATTTTTTGAAAATCCTCAAAATCATGAAAAACGGTAAGGCTATAGCCTTACGTTTTTTTCAAAATTTCGACATTTTTCGAAAATGCTCAAAAATGCTCAAAACGATGAAAAAAAGCATGCTGAGCTGAGCAAGACCGTAAGGCTATAGCCTTGCGTTTTTGTCAGTTTTTGTCATTTTTTGAAAATCCTCAAAATCATGAAAAACGGTAAGGCTATAGCCTTACGTTTTTTTCAAAATTTCGACATTTTTCGAAAATGCTCAAAAATGCTCAAAACGATGAAAAAAAGCATGCTGAGCAAGACCGTAAGGCTATAGCCTTGCGTTTTTGTCAGTTTTTGTCATTTTTTGAAAATCCTCAAAATCATGAAAAACGGTAAGGCTATAGCCTTACGTTTTTTTCAAAATTTCGACATTTTTCGAAAATGCTCAAAAATGCTCAAAACGATGAAAAAAAGCATGCTGAGCTGAGCAAGACCGTAAGGCTATAGCCTTGCGTTTTTGTCAGTTTTTGTCATTTTTTGAAAAATCCTCAAAATCATGAAAAACGGTAAGGCTATAGCCTTACGTTTTTTTCAAAATTTCGACATTTTTCGAAAATGCTCAAAAATGCTCAAAACGATGAAAAAAAGCATGCTGAGCAAGACCGTAAGGCTATAGCCTTGCGTTTTTGTCAGTTTTTGTCATTTTTTGTCATTTTTTGAAAATCCTCAAAATCATGAAAAACGGTAAGGCTATAGCCTTACGTTTTTTTCAAAATTTCGACATTTTTCGAAAATGCTCAAAAATGCTCAAAACGATGAAAAAAAGCATGCTGAGCAAGACCGTAAGGCTATAGCCTTGCGTTTTTGTCAGTTTTTGTCATTTTTTGAAAATCCTCAAAATCATGAAAAACGGTAAGGCTATAGCCTTACGTTTTTTTCAAAATTTCGACATTTTTCGAAAATGCTCAAAAATGCTCAAAACGATGAAAAAAAGCATGCTGAGCAAGACCGTAAGGCTATAGCCTTGCGTTTTTGTCAGTTTTTGTCATTTTTTGTCATTTTTTGAAAATCCTCAAAATCATGAAAAACGGTAAGGCTATAGCCTTACGTTTTTTTCAAAATTTCGACATTTTTCGAAAATGCTCAAAAATGCTCAAAACGATGAAAAAAAAGCATGCTGAGCAAGACCGTAAGGCTATAGCCTTGCGTTTTTGTCAGTTTTTGTCATTTTTTGAAAATCCTCAAAATCATGAAAAACGGTAAGGCTATAGCCTTACGTTTTTTTCAAAATTT
Source organism: Benthosema pterotum (assembly GCA_039105355.1). Classification (NCBI taxonomy): domain Eukaryota; kingdom Metazoa; phylum Chordata; class Actinopteri; order Myctophiformes; family Myctophidae; genus Benthosema; species Benthosema pterotum. The sequence continues at coordinate 26,665,702 of CM076986.1, forward strand.
CGACATTTTTCGAAAATGCTCAAAAATGCTCAAAACGATGAAAAAAAGCATGCTGAGCAAGACCGTAAGGCTATAGCCTTGCGTTTTTGTCAGTTTTTGTCATTTTTTGAAAATCCTCAAAATCATGAAAAACGGTAAGGCTATAGCCTTACGTTTTTTTCAAAATTTCGACATTTTTCGAAAATGCTCAAAAATGCTCAAAACGATGAAAAAAAGCATGCTGAGCAAGACCGTAAGGCTATAGCCTTGCGTTTTTGTCAGTTTTTGTCATTTTTTGTCATTTTTTGAAAATCCTCAAAATCATGAAAAACGGTAAGGCTATAGCCTTACGTTTTTTTCAAAATTTCGACATTTTTCGAAAATGCTCAAAAATGCTCAAAACGATGAAAAAAAGCATGCTGAGCAAGACCGTAAGGCTATAGCCTTGCGTTTTTGTCAGTTTTTGTCATTTTTGGAAAATCCTCAAAATCATGAAAAACGGTAAGGCTATAGCCTTACGTTTTTTTTTTTTCAAAATTTCGACATTTTTCGAAAATGCTCAAAAATGCTCAAAACGATGAAAAAAAGCATGCTGAGCAAGACCGTAAGGCTATAGCCTTGCGTTTTTGTCAGTTTTTGTCATTTTTTGTCATTTTTTGAAAATCCTCAAAATCATGAAAAACGGTAAGGCTATAGCCTTACGTTTTTTTTCAAAATTTCGACATTTTTCGAAAATGCTCAAAAATGCTCAAAACGATGAAAAAAAGCATGCTGAGCAAGACCGTAAGGCTATAGCCTTGCGTTTTTGTCAGTTTTTGTCATTTTTTGTCATTTTTTGAAAATCCTCAAAATCATGAAAAACGGTAAGGCTATAGCCTTACGTTTTTTTCAAAATTTCGACATTTTTCGAAAATGCTCAAAAATGCTCAAAACGATGAAAAAAAGCATGCTGAGCAAGACCGTAAGGCTATAGCCTTGCGTTTTTGTCAGTTTTTGTCATTTTTTGAAAATCCTCAAAATCATGAAAAACGGTAAGGCTATAGCCTTACGTTTTTTTCAAAATTTCGACATTTTTCGAAAATGCTCAAAAATGCTCAAAACGATGAAAAAAGCATGCTGAGCAAGACCGTAAGGCTATAGCCTTGCGTTTTTGTCAGTTTTTGTCATTTTTTGAAAATCTCAAAATCATGAAAAACGGTAAGGCTATAGCCTTACGTTTTTTTCAAAATTTCGACATTTTTCGAAAATGCTCAAAAATGCTCAAAACGATGAAAAAAAGCATGCTGAGCAAGACCGTAAGGCTATAGCCTTGCGTTTTTGTCAGTTTTTGTCATTTTTTGTCATTTTTTGAAAATCCTCAAAATCATGAAAAACGGTAAGGCTATAGCCTTACGTTTTTTTCAAAATTTCGACATTTTTCGAAAATGCTCAAAAATGCTCAAAACGATGAAAAAAAGCATGCTGAGCAAGACCGTAAGGCTATAGCCTTGCGTTTTTGTCAGTTTTTGTCATTTTTTGAAAATCCTCAAAATCATGAAAAACGGTAAGGCTATAGCCTTACGTTTTTTTCAAAATTTCGACATTTTTCGAAAATGCTCAAAAATGCTCAAAACGATGAAAAAAAGCATGCTGAGCAAGACCGTAAGGCTATAGCCTTGCGTTTTTGTCAGTTTTTGTCATTTTTTGTCATTTTTTGAAAATCCTCAAAATCATGAAAAACGGTAAGGCTATAGCCTTACGTTTTTTTCAAAATTTCGACATTTTTCGAAAATGCTCAAAAATGCTCAAAACGATGAAAAAAAAGCATGCTGAGCAAGACCGTAAGGCTATAGCCTTGCGTTTTTGTCAGTTTTTGTCATTTTTTGAAAATCCTCAAAATCATGAAAAACGGTAAGGCTATAGCCTTACGTTTTTTTCAAAATTTCGACATTTTTCGAAAATGCTCAAAAATGCTCAAAACGATGAAAAAAAGCATGCTGAGCAAGACCGTAAGGCTATAGCCTTGCGTTTTTGTCAGTTTTTGTCATTTTTTGTCATTTTTTGAAAATCCTCAAAATCATGAAAAACGGTAAGGCTATAGCCTTACGTTTTTTTCAAAATTTCGACATTTTTCGAAAATGCTCAAAAATGCTCAAAACGATGAAAAAAAGCATGCTGAGCAAGACCGTAAGGCTATAGCCTTGCGTTTTTGTCAGTTTTTGTCATTTTTTGAAAATCCTCAAAATCATGAAAAACGGTAAGGCTATAGCCTTACGTTTTTTTCAAAATTTCGACATTTTTCGAAAATGCTCAAAAATGCTCAAAACGATGAAAAAAAGCATGCTGAGCAAGACCGTAAGGCTATAGCCTTGCGTTTTGTTTTTGTCATTTTTTGTCATTTTTTGAAAATCCTCAAAATCATGAAAAACGGTAAGGCTATAGCCTTACGTTTTTTTCAAAATTTCGACATTTTTCGAAAATGCTCAAAAATGCTCAAAACGATGAAAAAAAGCATGCTGAGCAAGACCGTAAGGCTATAGCCTTGCGTTTTTGTCAGTTTTTGTCATTTTTTGAAAATCCTCAAAATCATGAAAAACGGTAAGGCTATAGCCTTACGTTTTTTTCAAAATTTCGACATTTTTCGAAAATGCTCAAAAATGCTCAAAACGATGAAAAAAAGCATGCTGAGCAAGACCGTAAGGCTATAGCCTTGCGTTTTTGTCAGTTTTTGTCATTTTTTGTCATTTTTTGAAAATCCTCAAAATCATGAAAAACGGTAAGGCTATAGCCTTACGTTTTTTTCAAAATTTCGACATTTTTCGAAAATGCTCAAAAATGCTCAAAACGATGAAAAAAAGCATGCTGAGCAAGACCGTAAGGCTATAGCCTTGCGTTTTTGTCAGTTTTTGTCATTTTTTTGAAAATCCTCAAAATCATGAAAAACGGTAAGGCTATAGCCTTACGTTTTTTTCAAAATTTCGACATTTTTCGAAAATGCTCAAAAATGCTCAAAACGATGAAAAAAAGCATGCTGAGCAAGACCGTAAGGCTATAGCCTTGCGTTTTTGTCAGTTTTTGTCATTTTTTGAAAATCCTCAAAATCATGAAAAACGGTAAGGCTATAGCCTTACGTTTTTTTCAAAATTTCGACATTTTTCGAAAATGCTCAAAAATGCTCAAAACGATGAAAAAAGCATGCTGAGCAAGACCGTAAGGCTATAGCCTTGCGTTTTTGTCAGTTTTTGTCATTTTTTGAAAATCCTCAAAATCATGAAAAACGGTAAGGCTATAGCCTTACGTTTTTTTCAAAATTTCGACATTTTTCGAAAATGCTCAAAAATGCTCAAAACGATGAAAAAAAGCATGCTGAGCAAGACCGTAAGGCTATAGCCTTGCGTTTTTGTCAGTTTTTGTCATTTTTTGTCATTTTTTGAAAATCCTCAAAATCATGAAAAACGGTAAGGCTATAGCCTTACGTTTTTTTCAAAATTTCGACATTTTTCGAAAATGCTCAAAAATGCTCAAAACGATGAAAAAAAGCATGCTGAGCAAGACCGTAAGGCTATAGCCTTGCGTTTTTGTCAGTTTTTGTCATTTTTTGAAAATCCTCAAAATCATGAAAAACGGTAAGGCTATAGCCTTACGTTTTTTTCAAAATTTCGACATTTTTCGAAAATGCTCAAAAATGCTCAAAACGATGAAAAAAAGCATGCTGAGCAAGACCGTAAGGCTATAGCCTTGCGTTTTTGTCAGTTTTTTTCATTTTTTGTCATTTTTTGAAAATCCTCAAAATCATGAAAAACGGTAAGGCTATAGCCTTACGTTTTTTTTCAAAATTTCGACATTTTTCGAAAATGCTCAAAAATGCTCAAAACGATGAAAAAAAGCATGCTGAGCAAGACCGTAAGGCTATAGCCTTGCGTTTTTGTCAGTTTTTGTCATTTTTTGAAAATCCTCAAAATCATGAAAAACGGTAAGGCTATAGCCTTACGTTTTTTTCAAAATTTCGACATTTTTCGAAAATGCTCAAAAATGCTCAAAACGATGAAAAAAAGCATGCTGAGCAAGACTGTAAGGCTATAGCCTTGGTTTTTGTCAGTTTTTGTCATTTTTTGTCATTTTTTGAAAATCCTCAAAATCATGAAAAACGGTAAGGCTATAGCCTTACGTTTTTTTCAAAATTTCGACATTTTTCGAAAATGCTCAAAAATGCTCAAAACGATGAAAAAAAGCATGCTGAGCAAGACCGTAAGGCTATAGCCTTGCGTTTTTGTCAGTTTTTGTCATTTTTTGAAAATCCTCAAAATCATGAAAAACGGTAAGGCTATAGCCTTACGTTTTTTTTCAAAATTTCGACATTTTTCGAAAATGCTCAAAAATGCTCAAAACGATGAAAAAAAGCATGCTGAGCAAGACCGTAAGGCTATAGCCTTGCGTTTTTGTCAGTTTTTGTCATTTTTTGAAAATCCTCAAAATCATGAAAAACGGTAAGGCTATAGCCTTACGTTTTTTTTCAAAATTTCGACATTTTTCGAAAATGCTCAAAAATGCTCAAAACGATGAAAAAAAGCATGCTGAGCAAGACCGTAAGGCTATAGCCTTGCGTTTTTGTCAGTTTTTGTCATTTTTTGAAAATCCTCAAAATCATGAAAAACGGTAAGGCTATAGCCTTACGTTTTTTTCAAAATTTCGACATTTTTCGAAAATGCTCAAAAATGCTCAAAACGATGAAAAAAAGCATGCTGAGCAAGACCGTAAGGCTATAGCCTTGCGTTTTTGTCAGTTTTTGTCATTTTTTGTCATTTTTTGAAAATCCTCAAAATCATGAAAAACGGTAAGGCTATAGCCTTACGTTTTTTTCAAAATTTCGACATTTTTCGAAAATGCTCAAAAATGCTCAAAACGATGAAAAAAAGCATGCTGAGCAAGACCGTAAGGCTATAGCCTTGCGTTTTTGTCAGTTTTTGTCATTTTTTGAAAATCCTCAAAATCATGAAAAACGGTAAGGCTATAGCCTTACGTTTTTTTCAAAATTTCGACATTTTTCGAAAATGCTCAAAAATGCTCAAAACGATGAAAAAAAGCATGCTGAGCAAGACCGTAAGGCTATAGCCTTGCGTTTTTGTCAGTTTTTGTCATTTTTTGAAAATCCTCAAAATCATGAAAAACGGTAAGGCTATAGCCTTACGTTTTTTTCAAAATTTCGACATTTTTCGAAAATGCTCAAAAATGCTCAAAACGATGAAAAAAAGCATGCTGAGCAAGACCGTAAGGCTATAGCCTTGCGTTTTTGTCAGTTTTTGTCATTTTTTGAAAATCCTCAAAATCATGAAAAACGGTAAGGCTATAGCCTTACGTTTTTTTCAAAATTTCGACATTTTTCGAAAATGCTCAAAAATGCTCAAAACGATGAAAAAAAGCATGCTGAGCAAGACCGTAAGGCTATAGCCTTGCGTTTTTGTCAGTTTTTGTCATTTTTTGAAAATCCTCAAAATCATGAAAAACGGTAAGGCTATAGCCTTACGTTTTTTTCAAAATTTCGACATTTTTCGAAAATGCTCAAAAATGCTCAAAACGATGAAAAAAAGCATGCTGAGCAAGACCGTAAGGCTATAGCCTTGCGTTTTTGTCAGTTTTTGTCATTTTTTGAAAATCCTCAAAATCATGAAAAACGGTAAGGCTATAGCCTTACGTTTTTTTCAAAATTTCGACATTTTTCGAAAATGCTCAAAAATGCTCAAAACGATGAAAAAAAGCATGCTGAGCAAGACCGTAAGGCTATAGCCTTGCGTTTTTGTCAGTTTTTGTCATTTTTTGTCATTTTTGAAAATCCTCAAAATCATGAAAAACGGTAAGGCTATAGCCTTACGTTTTTTTCAAAATTTCGACATTTTTCGAAAATGCTCAAAAATGCTCAAAACGATGAAAAAAAGCATGCTGAGCAAGACCGTAAGGCTATAGCCTTGCGTTTTTGTCAGTTTTTGTCATTTTTTGAAAATCCTCAAAATCATGAAAAACGGTAAGGCTATAGCCTTACGTTTTTTTCAAAATTTCGACATTTTTCGAAAATGCTCAAAAATGCTCAAAACGATGAAAAAAAGCATGCTGAGCAAGACCGTAAGGCTATAGCCTTGCGTTTTGTCAGTTTTTGTCATTTTTTGTCATTTTTTGAAAATCCTCAAAATCATGAAAAACGGTAAGGCTATAGCCTTACGTTTTTTTCAAAATTTCGACATTTTTCGAAAATGCTCAAAAATGCTCAAAACGATGAAAAAAAGCATGCTGAGCAAGACCGTAAGGCTATAGCCTTGCGTTTTTGTCAGTTTTTGTCATTTTTTGAAAATCCTCAAAATCATGAAAAACGGTAAGGCTATAGCCTTACGTTTTTTTCAAAATTTCGACATTTTTCGAAAATGCTCAAAAATGCTCAAAACGATGAAAAAAAGCATGCTGAGCAAGACCGTAAGGCTATAGCCTTGCGTTTTTGTCAGTTTTTGTCATTTTTTGAAAATCCTCAAAATCATGAAAAACGGTAAGGCTATAGGCTTACGTTTTTTTCAAAATTTCGACATTTTTCGAAAATGCTCAAAAATGCTCAAAACGATGAAAAAAGCATGCTGAGCAAGACCGTAAGGCTATAGCCTTGCGTTTTTGTCAGTTTTTGTCATTTTTTGTCATTTTTTGAAAATCCTCAAAATCATGAAAAACGGTAAGGCTATAGCCTTACGTTTTTTTTCAAAATTTCGACATTTTTCGAAAATGCTCAAAAATGCTCAAAACGATGAAAAAAAGCATGCTGAGCAAGACCGTAAGGCTATAGCCTTGCGTTTTTGTCAGTTTTTGTCATTTTTTGAAAATCCTCAAAATCATGAAAAACGGTAAGGCTATAGCCTTACGTTTTTTTCAAAATTTCGACATTTTTCGAAAATGCTCAAAAATGCTCAAAACGATGAAAAAAAAGCATGCTGAGCAAGACCGTAAGGCTATAGCCTTGCGTTTTTGTCAGTTTTTGTCATTTTTTGAAAATCCTCAAAATCATGAAAAACGGTAAGGCTATAGCCTTACGTTTTTTTCAAAATTTCGACATTTTTCGAAAATGCTCAAAAATGCTCAAAACGATCAAAAAAAGCATGCTGAGCAAGACCGTAAGGCTATAGCCTTGCGTTTTTGTCAGTTTTTGTCATTTTTTGTCATTTTTTGAAATCCTCAAAATCATGAAAAACGGTAAGGCTATAGCCTTACGTTTTTTTCAAAATTTCGACATTTTTCGAAAATGCTCAAAAATGCTCAAAACGATGAAAAAAAGCATGCTGAGCAAGACCGTAAGGCTATAGCCTTGCGTTTTTGTCAGTTTTTGTCATTTTTTGAAAATCCTCAAAATCATGAAAAACGGTAAGGCTATAGCCTTACGTTTTTTTCAAAATTTCGACATTTTTCGAAAATGCTCAAAAATGCTCAAAACGATGAAAAAAAGCATGCTGAGCAAGACCGTAAGGCTATAGCCTTGCATTTTTGTCAGTTTTTGTCATTTTTTGTCATTTTTTGAAAATCCTCAAAATCATGAAAAACGGTAAGGCTATAGCCTTACGTTTTTTCAAAATTTCGACATTTTTCGAAAATGCTCAAAAATGCTCAAAACGATGAAAAAAAGCATGCTGAGCAAGACCGTAAGGCTATAGCCTTGCGTTTTTGTCAGTTTTTGTCATTTTTTGAAAATCCTCAAAATCATGAAAAACGGTAAGGCTATAGCCTTACGTTTTTTTCAAAATTTCGACATTTTTCGAAAATGCTCAAAAATGCTCAAAACGATGAAAAAAAGCATGCTGAGCAAGACCGTAAGGCTATAGCCTTGCGTTTTTGTCAGTTTTTGTCATTTTTTGAAAATCCTCAAAATCATGAAAAACGGTAAGGCTATAGGCTTACGTTTTTTTCAAAATTTCGACATTTTTCGAAAATGCTCAAAAATGCTCAAAACGATGAAAAAAAGCATGCTGAGCAAGACCGTAAGGCTATAGCCTTGCGTTTTTGTCAGTTTTTGTCATTTTTTGTCATTTTTTGAAAATCCTCAAAATCATGAAAAACGGTAAGGCTATAGCCTTACGTTTTTTTCAAAATTTCGACATTTTTCGAAAATGCTCAAAAATGCTCAAAACGATGAAAAAAAGCATGCTGAGCAAGACCGTAAGGCTATAGCCTTGCGTTTTTGTCAGTTTTTGTCATTTTTGAAAATCCTCAAAATCATGAAAAACGGTAAGGCTATAGCCTTACGTTTTTTTCAAAATTTCGACATTTTTCGAAAATGCTCAAAAATGCTCAAAACGATGAAAAAAAGCATGCTGAGCAAGACCGTAAGGCTATAGCCTTGCATTTTTGTCAGTTTTTGTCATTTTTTGTCATTTTTTGAAAATCCTCAAAATCATGAAAAACGGTAAGGCTATAGCCTTACGTTTTTTCAAAATTTCGACATTTTTCGAAAATGCTCAAAAATGCTCAAAACGATGAAAAAAAGCATGCTGAGCAAGACCGTAAGGCTATAGCCTTGCGTTTTTGTCAGTTTTTGTCATTTTTTGAAAATCCTCAAAATCATGAAAAACGGTAAGGCTATAGCCTTACGTTTTTTTCAAAATTTCGACATTTTTCGAAAATGCTCAAAAATGCTCAAAACGATGAAAAAAAGCATGCTGAGCAAGACCGTAAGGCTATAGCCTTGCGTTTTTGTCAGTTTTTGTCATTTTTTGAAAATCCTCAAAATCATGAAAAACGGTAAGGCTATAGCCTTACGTTTTTTTCAAAATTTCGACATTTTTCGAAAATGCTCAAAAATGCTCAAAACGATGAAAAAAAGCATGCTGAGCAAGACCGTAAGGCTATAGCCTTGCGTTTTTGTCAGTTTTTGTCATTTTTTGAAAATCCTCAAAATCATGAAAAACGGTAAGGCTATAGCCTTACGTTTTTTTCAAAATTTCGACATTTTTCGAAAATGCTCAAAAATGCTCAAAACGATGAAAAAAAGCATGCTGAGCAAGACCGTAAGGCTATAGCCTTGCGTTTTTGTCATCTTTTGTCATTTTTTGAAAATCCTCAAAATCATGAAAAACGGTAAGGCTATAGCCTTACGTTTTTTTCAAAATTTCGACATTTTTCGAAAATGCTCAAAAATGCTCAAAACGATGAAAAAAAGCATGCTGAGCAAGACCGTAAGGCTATAGCCTTGCGCTTTTGCCAGATTTTGTCATTTTCAAAAATCTTCAAAATGATGAAAAAACGTAAGGCTATAGCCTTGCGTTTTTTTTCTCGAAATTTCGACATTTTTTCGAAAATGCCCCAAAATGCTCAAAACGGTGAAAAATGGCATGCTGAGCAAGACTGTAATGCTATACCCTTGCGCTTTTGCCAGATTTCGTCATTTTTCGAAAATCTTCCAAAATCGTCCAAACGATGAAAAAACGGTAAGGCTATAGCCTTGCGCTTTTTTTCGAAATTTTGTCATTTTTCGAAAATCCTCAAAACTATATAAAAAAAAAGGCATGCTGTCCACGACTGTAAGGCTCTAGCCTTGCGTATTTTACATTTCTTGAGAAATAACGAAATAAACAATAGCAGGCCTTTGGTGTTCCTGTCACTTTCTATTTGGCCTTTTGTGATCTCACCAGGCAGCTGGCATGGCTCGCTGGATAAAGGTTGTGCCTGGAAATTTGTGGGCCCGGGTTCAAGTCCCGGCTGTTGCACCGTGTGTGTCGTCCGGTGCCTTTAACAGAGAAATAAAACAAGTAATTCTAGTACTTTTCTTTGTGATTTTCATTAAAAAAAATCAATATGACTTAATATAGTACCGTACTATGTCATCCAAAACCATAAACTATATTATATCTTTCATTCACTTTTTACTTTGGAATGTTTTGTAGTTTCTGAGTTTTTTTTTTACTTAAATGCCCAATGCATTTTCAATGGCAATAGCACAAACTTTATTATGCTATTACTCCTACATACTCATACCTAGAAACGCCATTTATGGCTATTAACGTTCGTCTTACGGGGACATATTTGGCTGAAAAGGAATCTTTGGAATGTTTCATCGTTTTAGAAATATAAGGCTCCCAAATTTGAGACTTTTTATAATGGGGTCAATGGGAGCTACAAGGGGCATAAAAAAATCACGTTCACCAAAAACTTCTTTCACACTTTTTTTTAGATTCCGCTTACAGTGGAGATACATGCTGGAACTTTTTACTTTGAAATGTTTTGTAGTTTCTGGTTATTTAACTTAAACGCCCAATGCATTCCAATTGAAAACTTTATTATGTTATCAGTCCTACATACTAACACGTAGAAACCCCATTTAAAGCTATTTAGGCTCCTCTTACGGTGGACATGGTTGCCTGAAAAGGAATCTTTGAAATGTTGCATCGTTGTAGAAATATAAAGCTTTATAATTTATAATGGGGTCAATTCAATGTTGTTGAGTGGGGTTTGAACTCACAACCTCCAGATAAAGGCCTATTGTCTAGTGCCAAACCCACTGGGCCACCTGAGACAGGTGTATGTTGTGGGTAAGTCTTTATTTGACTTTGAGTAGCACCATTTATACAGAATATGGACGTCTATCTCTTATGTTTTTTATTTATTCCTATAAAGTATGTTTGCATGGAAAGGAATCTTTGAAAAGTTTCATCGTTGTAGAAATATAAAGCTTTATAATTTAAAAAGGGGTGAACTCAATGTCGTTCCTAAAAATTAGCACTTGAGTGGGGTTTGAACTCCCAACCTCCAGATAAAGGCCTGTTGTCTGGAGCCAAACCCACGGAGCCAGCTGGGACAGGTGGATGTTGTGGGTCAGTCTTTATTTGTATTTGAGTAGCACCATTTAAACAAAAATGACATTGATCTCTAGTGTTTTTTATTTATTCATATAAAAGATGTCGTTTTTCCAAGATTTTGACATTTTTCAAAAGTCTCATATAGCATGTGTTCCGAGGTCATGTACTATAGCCTGTTGTTTTTCTTCAATTTCGTCATTTTTCGAAGATCCTCGAAAATCCTCAAAACAATGAAAAACGGTAAGGCTATAGCCTTGCGCTTTTTTTTTCCACCAAAAAACTTCATTCACACTTTTTTAGATTCAGCTTACAGTGGAGATTCATGCTGGAACTTATTACTTTGAAATGTTTTGTAGTTTCTGAGTTATTTAATTTAAACGCATTTCTGGATGAGGTGTAATTAAAAGTGCACTCAGGTATTCCAAATAAATACATTGATAGTTAACTAACATTATACGTAAACATATAGGACAAAAAGTGAAACATTAAGCTCACACTGCAGGGACTCGATCCCTGTACCTGAAACCAGAGGTTTGCAGGAGTACCGACTAACGGTGTTTTGTGCATATTCACATCATGTCCTACATGATAAAACCATCCAAATATAATTCATATTGACTCAAGTGCAGCTTGTAGATCAGGTGTTTTGGGGAATGGCCAGAGACGAGACAGTAAATAAAAATGCGTATTACTGGTGAGAAATAACCAAGCTTGCAGATCAGCTATATACAACATGTCGAACTGCAGGCCTATGTTGAAAATAATACAGTAAGTTATTAGAGATCAGCAGAGAAGCTTTTCTTCATCTGACATCCATCCATCCATATTGATGATCCGCCCGTATCTGTCTGCATTAAATAATGAATGAGGATTTTTCCAAAAATCCTATAGGAAGGAGGATTTGAATTCCCAAGCATTGAATCACTAGACATCTCTTAAACATCCAATGCATTCTCACAATAGCAATTCCTATAATTACACATACAAACCCCATTCACACCTACATTATTTAGTTTCTTCTTTTGTTGGACATGTTTCATAGAAATATATAGTGCTTGCAAATTTGAGGACTTTATAATGGGGATCAACTTTCACCTTTAAACTCTTACACTTTACACTTACACTTTTACACTTTTTTATAATTCAGTTGACTTTGGACACACATGCTGGGACTTTTCACTTTGAAATGTTTTGTAAATTAAGGTTATGCACCTTAAAAGCCCAATGCATTCTCATTGACAATAGCACAAACTTTGGCATGTTACTACTAATCCTACATACTTACCCCTAGAAACCTCAATCAAACCTACTTGCGTTCATCTTACGATGGACATGTACCTGTATGCCTGAAAATGAATGTCATTTTTTAATATGTTTTTTTTAAATATAGCGCTTTCAAATTTGATCAATGCATGGGGGTTAATTTGGTTTAAATCCGTCTTGAAAGAAGAGACTCTAGTAGGGTCTGACTCTGAACTCTCAAGCTCCGAATCATTTTGCCAGCATCGCATCTCATTGAGCTTACACACCTTGCACAAGACCGTCATGCTTTGCCTTTGAGTAACAAAATTCATACAAAAACATGAAAAAAGACTTTAATCTTTTTTATTCTTCTGCTGTTTCCTACCTAGATGTTTGAATTGGAAGCAATCCGCTAGCTTTTCTGTATTTCTCTATTTGGCATTTTGTTGACATACACAGCACACTTCAGTGGCTCTCTGAATAAAGAGCCTGCCTTGCATTTGGGAGGCCACAGGTTTGGGGACCAAGCTTACAGTGTCCCTTGTGTCCCTCACCACTCCCTTTCTTCCTGGAAAATGATGAATCACTTCATACGATGTCATCTATCCTTGAAATCCTTGAAAATGATGAAAAACATGAACTATAGTATTATGTTTTGTGTGATTTCCATAAAAAACCAAACCTTGGAAATGATGAAAAACTGAATACTCGTCTGAAACCATGAACTATAGTATGCCTTTCATTCATAGTTTTAGTATAGTTGATAATGGGGGTCAATGGCAGATTCTGGCTTGTTAAAAATCATTTTCACCTAGAAAGTCCATTCATACCTTTTATAATTCAGCTTACAGTGGACTTACGGACTTGAGGATTGGATAAAGGTGCTATATAAATGCATCCTTTACCATTCATGAGAAATCTCAGAGAGACAGAGATTGCAAGTCACATGGCTTTGGCAGAAAGTTTTAAGCCTAGGCCAGTCATTTTTATTCTGTTCTCTCTCGCCTTCAAAAGGACAAAAATAAAGTGGCAGGCAATACATCTTTTAGAGAATCATATAGAACTTCAGTATTAATATGTTGATATAGAACTTAAGTATAAATATATTGCTCCCAACAGTAGCCTAACATATGTCTGATTGCCAGGCCATACTGCTGTGACATCTGAATTTCTGTATGGAATCTAGAGACATGCTGAAGTCTCAAACAGATAGAGATTTCATGGCTGAAAAGGATGAGAACTACTGCTGAGGTAGACAAAGCACCCGCACAACCTTTTGGATGCTTTGTGGAAAACAGAAAAACTCAAACTTTAATTGGAAAGGCACCAGCTCTTTGCCAGGCTGTTATTCAGATGCTAGTGGTTGTTGTGAGTGGTAAAGTTAATAGTCAGCAAAGATAAAAGCTTTTTTATTCACCAGGAGAGTGAAATTCACTTACTGGACACGGTAGAAATGTCTAGCGAATAGAGGTTAGTCTGCTTGGCTTTCTGCAGGGATCACATGAGAGTCCTATCTGGTTGGTTCTTAAAGACAAGCCACAGTGAACCTTGACCCCTTTCTTACAGGAAAAGGCTTGGCAGGAAACTGACATTCAGGTGAGGTACAAGGTTCATTTATTTATTGTTGCATGTTGTGTCATAAAATTGCAGCCGGCATGCATATAGCCTATGATTATGAATATGGTATTGATAGGCTATGTGCATGCCCGGAATTAAATAACTTGTACTTCCTTCAGTACTATGTAGGCTATGGGTATCAAAATGCACTTATATACCAATTATTTGTTTACAAACATTGGGACTGGATGCACAGGTGACCGTTTCATGTAATCAATTCCCAACAGATCTCCAAACATGTTGTTTTGGGGAGCGTTGGTTTCACTTCATTCAACCTCCTCTTGTGTGTTGGCTAGAGAGGTGCACCCTAGGATACGTTTATACTTCGTTGTGCAACAGTACTGCGCACAGAGAACAGCTGATATACAAGCTCACATCGCGTCATGGACGTGACTGTTGTGAGCTTAGACGTCTGCGTATGCGATACCGTCACACGACGAAGCATAAATTACACAGATGAGTTGCAGGTGCGCATGGGGTGCAGCCATCTAATAAAAAGTTGCGACATTGAGGGGTAAGAAACTGAGCGCTCAAGCCTTAGAGTACTATATGTATGTATGTCAATGGCTAAAGCTGCTGTTCATGCCCCATGCAGCCTGAAAGAGGGACAAGCTGGACTTATATTGCGCAAAACATGTCAGCTGTTTCAAAGTATTACAGTAACAAGTAACAACTAAATTACTGCAAAACGATCTTCAGTAAAATAAAAAAAAGATGTGCCCCTATTTGTTGTCCTTGTCCCCATTATCTATGACAGTATGCCTAGAGGAGCTGCCATTAGACTAGCCTCATGAAGTGAACGGAGTTTGCGTAACTCTGTCTATAGGTTATGACACAAACAGGCTGAGCTGCCGTGATGAGCGCACCTCTCGTTCTTATGACAGCGACTGGAGGAGTGGTTTTGAGGAAAACTGTTTTGAATCGCTATTATTGTTGAAGCACAACAGAACCCGAGGATTATATATTTCAGGGCGAGAGAACACAATAACAATCCTAATATTTTTTTTCTTCCATATTGGGATAAAAACAGCATTTGAAAGTTTGATGGTGCGTTTTAACAAGTGGGTGAAGTTGGAACTTTTCTATTGCATGTTATGAGAGGCAGGGTTCTTCTGCAGCCAGTTTGCACGCGCATACTGGTGTTTACTCGTGTGACGTCGTCTGTAAAGGCACTTATATGTACTTACAGTATGTGAAATGTCCCATTTCAGATTTTTTTCAAATGAATACATTTCAAAAAAAAAAAAAAAAAAAAAAAAAAAAATCCTCCCCAGTAGACTAGATAATTTTAAATATGAGACAAGTAAATACTAAGTAAGTAAAGTTGAGTAGACTAGACTGAACTGACTCTGAAATGAGCCAGTTGTAGGGCCACACTGCTCTCTCTGTATGAGTGCTTTTATGGTGACCTCTGCAGGACGGTCACAGTCACTGCACCAGGGCCAAAAAATGCTCCCAGGGCTTTATACAGTAATGGGCCTGTAGGCCTGGACCAAAATAAATCGTAGCAATCGTTCAAGGTCTTTAGGGTCATCCAAATAACATAAAAAATGACTATTATTCCAGTACTCACAATATTGTGAGTGATGATTGTCACTGTCAGACAGATGCGATTTGATGTGATGACATGACCAAAACGCAAGGTTCCATATAGTATATAGTATATATGTAGTATATAGTTCCATACACAAGGCAATAAACATTGGGTTAAAAACAACCATAGCCACCTAGGCTACCTGTGCTGACCTTATAACATTCTGGCCATAGCCATTTTGGCTATGGCCATTCTGAGCATATCATCATCATTATTTTAACTAATGCTTGGAATGGATTCAGAATCAATTTGGAATTGAAAAAAAAAAAAAAAAACTAGCTTGACACATTACATGCTTCTAAAAGCATAATTAGCTTTTAATGGTACTCCAACTTTAAACACTTGAATTTACAATGATCAAAAATATATAATATATATCATTATTTTTTTGATGACCCTATAGTTGCCAGCCAATAGGCCCTTTGGTAAACCTGGACATGTACACCAAGGTTTTACACTTGAAATGTAGTACTAGTGATCCTCAACATGTAGAAACTGCTGGATGCTGACTTGCATATGTTGAGCAATTTTCATAATTGGCATAATATGTGACTCAATTCAATTAGCCTATGGAAGGCAAAAAGTCAAATTTCATCATGCTTAAAGGGGAATTCCACCCATTTTCAAAATGTTCCTGAGAGGATACAAATGTGAACCAAATGGACCCTAGTGGGTCCATTTGGTTCCATTTGTACCTCTCACGAAAAATCATTAACATGGTGAAATCCATCTTGATGATGTCATCAGATGCATTTCACCATGTTAATGTTTTTTTTTTTTTTTTTTTTTTTTCAGACCTCCATTTTTAGGAAATACAGAACTGGGGGAACTTTTTTATCATGTCCACACAACATCTCTAAGGTATATTAATGACATATTAAAATGAAAATGGGTGGAGTTCCCCTTTAGTGTAGCTGTAGCATGTGATGTGTCCAGTGTTTGGCAGTAACTAATTAAATATTACATAATACTGCAATATTATTACTTTTTCCAGTCAGTAAAGATGCTCTGCCAAAATGTGTAATGAGTAATATGTTACTCTGCCAAAACATGCCAAGTTATTGCATGTGAAAATAGAAGATTTACAAGCCATCAACAGATAATAAGAGAGATGCACTGTAGTTTGTAGATCCTAATTGGCCGCAGTATTCTGCGCACAAACACACATACTCTACAAATTATCACAGTTGTAGCTAAGCAGAGTAGCGAGTAGTGTTGTACATTTCTATTAATTTGCGGGTGGGGGGGTGTAATATTGTAATATATTATTCTTTGATTCTAGTAATAAGGGGTCATAAGTAAAGATATTACTATCCTAAGTAATATTGCCCAACATTGGATATGTCTAACTAGGGTGTGTGTGTGTGTGTGTGGGGGGGGGGGTCACAATGCTTAATCCACTCCAAGCATTTGCTTTGCAAAAAACAATCACACGCCTTGGCTAAACACAGCCAGCAGTTGACCAAATATGATGACGACTAGGCACAATCTTAATGACTGTTGTTGCCTTTTAGCCAACGATTTTTTTTGTGTGTAAAACGAAAGCATGGAATGGATTTAACATCATGAAAACCCCTAGTTAGACTGCTACGACAATAAAAGTCCAATGACATTTGGACCTTTTTGCTTTTCGGTTATAAATGGTATGGTCACATATTATGCCAATTATGAAAATTGCTCAATATATGCAAGCTAGCATCCGGAAGTTTCTACATACTGGAGACCCCTACTCAACATTTCTAACATAAAACCTCGGCGTACTCCACATGCCTGGGTCCACATTCTGGCTAATGGACTACCAAGAGGATCATAAAAAACCTTGAACGATGTTATTACTATTACTTACTATTGCAATTTATTCTGGGTCAAATCTTAGAGAGACCATCCTACCTTGAACTGCCCTTCAAAATCATCTTTGGCAACATCTGCAGTATTAGAAGTGGGTAAGATTATTGCTTAATTGTTTGTGTATACACTACATCATTTGTAGTCTTTGTGCAAATAGAAAGGATATACTGTATGACATGATGAGATATACAGTATGATTGAGTACTTTGTCAGCACTGAAATTTGTCTTCGTCCCAAAGAGGTCGAGAACGACTGCACAGCAGTGGAATTTGCAGCAGAGAGAATGTGGCAGGACGCTAGAGAGAGAACTCGCAAATGCTCCGAGGGCTGGTTGAGTGCAGAGTTGTTTAAACAAAAAGAGTAGCATTCAATTCCTAGTGCTCGCAGACCGAAAGCCTCATTCAAAATTAACATCTATCTACTGTATAGGCTGTTGTTACACCCCTAATAGATAGAATACATACAAGCCGGGGATATATTGAATACTGGACACGCATATCCACCACATACAGTACAGTACCATGACACAACTTCTAAGTTTGGTTTCTCCTCAAAAGCCTGTGAACGTCAAAGACATATACCATGAAGCAAACCTGAAACAAAATAAACCGTGCAAAGGGAGGGGCAGTTCTTATCATCATACATTTTCTCATTCCAGCCACTCACAATTTCTTTCCTCACCTTCGTATTCAATGTTTGTGTTTACACTGAAAGCACTGAAAGTTGGCCATTCATTGACAATGCCATTCAATGCTCAAAGGTGGACATGACATAAATACGTACACAGTATTAAAATGCTAAAAACAAAAATGAAGATGATGTCTCGACAAAGGTCACTAGACCCAACAGTCACACAATATGACAATGTAGTTAATCGCAAGCCAGGTAAATATCAAACCATCTGTCTAAACATCCTAAATATCTAAAATGGTTTTCTTGGTCAAGAAAAATATTGAACACTCAGTTGAGTGTATATATCTGCAAGAGAATCTGTTAGTGCCATATCAGCATCCTGGAGTTCAGCAGGACAAAGAAACTAAAGGCCGATTTGCTCGTTATATCAATTTTCCATTCATTGACAAAGGAATTTAAATGTTTAAGACAAAAATCTGCACACTTAGCTGAATATATGAGCCCCTCATATACACACATAAAAAGTATGGTATGACATCACGGCCTCCCTCATGTGGGTGATGTACTTGAACAATTAGATGGAAAGACTACCTACCTTTGTTTTTTCTTCTATGCTCTCCCAGGCGCTTCTGCACGAACTTGACACCTTCGGTGATTTCTTGCTTTTCGAACTTCTCCAGAATCTGCAGCACCTTGCCCTTGATCATGGCCTGCGCGTACTCCTGGCACGTCTCCTGCTCCGTAGATTTGTCCAGGAGGTTTTTGAAAGCATTGACGATGATGCGTTTCACTTTGTCGTTGTTAGTCTCCCGGAGGATGTTGGCCAATCCTGGCACAAGGTCGTAAGCTTTCAGCTGCTCGACAATCTGGGGGTTAAAGGCCATGAGCCAGATGCAGAAGATCATCTGGTACTGGAGCTGGGTGCCACAGTTGGTGCTCAGAACAGCCTTGATGCATTGGACGCCATCGGCCTTAAGCCACGCGGAGCGATAATCGTTAACCTTGAGTATGATGTGGAGGCACCCGACCGCACACTGGACATAAAGAGAAGCTTCGCCCGTGTCCGGATCTGGAACTACCTTCTCTGATGAGAGTTGAGCCTTCAACCAACCAAAGTAGTCGTCAAGGTTGCCTCCCTGCATGGTGTCACGTCCCCAGGCTGATAGTTTGGCAATAATCCTCGCAGCCATGTGGACAACGAATGGGTCCTGGTGCTTCAGCATGGGAAGGAAGTGGGACCACGCGATATTCCCCGCCTCTTTGGCAAAATCAATCCAGATGTTGGCCCTGTCTTGGTTATTCTCGTCCAGAGCATCGTCAATCATGGTCAGGATGTACTGGACGGTCTTCTCGTCAGAGATGTTCGTAACCAGGTTCAGAAAGGTCTCCACACATTTCTGTCCTTCGTTGTTAAGAATCTCCTGTTGTGCCTCGGGCTGAGATCGAGCCTCGTCGAACTTTGTAATGAACGCAACGTCCGCCGCACTAAGCGCGGAGCCCTTGTAGGACTGCCAGTAGATGTCAGCCTTACGAACCTCGCTAACCTCCGCAGCGATCGCATTCGAGGAGGTCGCGTTCTCCACAGCATCACGAACATCCATCTTTTGAACGTGTCAACTTAAATGTAGACCCACGTTCATAAAAAACATTTGCAACTACGGAAGTGACGCCCGATTGGAGTGTATATCTCCGCAAGAGAATCTGCTGTCATCAGAGTACAGTGCCATATTGGCGTCCAAATATGGAGTCCGACAGGCTCTATATGTGGACAAGAAACAAAATGGCCGATTTGCTCATCAGTATTATTGTCAATGGGATTTTAATTATTGTGTAAGATAAAACTCAACACAAGTAGCTGAGTATAGGAGAGGCTAGTGTCCCTCAAAAACACACATAAAAAGTATGGCATGACATCACAGGTCCTCTCATATTTAGGGTGATTGGCTCTGGTTGGCTTCTAATATCTGCATGAGGGACCAAAACGACTGTTATTAATGTGGCTTTCTGGGCTGAATATTTTACTGGCCTATCTAGGTCTCTTTTCACCTAGTGAGATTACCTGTAAAAAAGGCTGAAATCTGAATCTAGAAGTGGAGTAGTATCGGCCTACAAAGATGATGCTCATGGTGCGGTTGTGTGATGAAGGAAAGGAAGGGGGGGAAACCAACATTTTAGTCTAATAGGTCTGACTAAAGATTCTTCTAGCCTGGTTTCCATCTTGGAAACATGAATTTGGTTAGTCACTTTTCTACTCAAGAATGGAACCAAACAAATTCACAGAACGTAGCTAAGCAAACTAAAAACCAGGCTATGCTTCAACACAAACTGCTAATCTTTCACATAAAGGTGATACCGGAGGCTTGACATGTTGAACAAATTCTTTATTGCATAATGTGCACACCTTTTATCCACGTTTCCATATCTGATACATTTTTACTTGCGTGGGTGGAGCAGGTGCAAGTTAAGTGGTCGGTGTGCGGTCCCTCGAGGTATCAGTACTCTGATTGGCAGGTTTAAGTGATGATGGAATGGTGAAGTAAGTAACAGACCTTAACAGCTAATGTCATGAGTATTAACTCGCTCTCCTCATGTACAAGTAGGCCATGCCCTACTTGTGCACAACGCGCAAGTTTGCAAGTGGTGATCTATATTCCCCCCTCATGGTGGACAAACAAAGCCAAGCGTCTTCATCAGATATTGGTTTGGGTGCACCACTGCTCTGGGGTTTGTTGTCTCCACCGTAAGGTGGTGACTATGGATCGTACCCCGTCATTCCGCCCGTGTCTCTCCGCCATCATTGTTGTCTCCACCGTAAGGTGGTGACTATGTATCGTACCCCGTCATTCCGCCCGTGTCTGTCCGCCATCATTGTTGTCTCCACCGTAAGGTGGTGACTATGGATCGTACCCCGTCATTCCGCCCGTGTCTGTCCGCCATCATTGTTGTCTCCACCGTAAGGTGGTGACTATGGATCGTACCCCGTCATTCCGTCCGTGTCTGTCCGCCATCATGTCCGTGCATAGGATGATGTCATGATGACGTCATAAATCTCATACCCTCTCCATCGGTGGACGGTGGGGGCCTGTGCCCCGTAGGGGCACAACTCTAGTTGTTGACTGTCGTCACTCAATGCACGTTGGACCGTTGGTACAGATACATTACAAACCGGTACATATCTATTACAGTGTCTGCTGAGCTTTTATGACAGTTAAATGTAAGAAAAGGGTGGATTGGACAGATGGATTGGATTTATGATCAAGTAATCAAATCAAAATAGACATTTGATAGTCCCATTATACTGGTAATTGTCATCTCTATGCATTGCCTTATAGTTTCATTATTATTGTATCATAAATCTTCTAGCAATAATATGAATCTGTGTGTGTGTGTGTGTGTGTGTGTGTGTGTGTGTGTGTGTGTGTGTGTGTGTGTGTGTGTGTGTGTGTGTGTGTGTGTGTATATGCATGCGCACGCACCCTTGCATGCACACACATGCATGTGCACACACATGCGCGTGTATGCGTGCATGCATCTTATTTCTTGGCTTGTCGGTCCAGGAACTTCTGTCTCCGATCAACTGGAATTTCATCGATACTAATACCATGGCTGCTGGACCTTTAAGACAGACAGACAGACAGACAGACAGACAGACAGACAGACAGACAGACAGACAGACAGACAGACAGACAGGTACAGTAGGCAGGTAGGTTAGAAACAGCATGTAAAGAAAGCTCAGCAGCACCTCTTCTGCCAAATTCCAGTCTGTTAAATCACTGCCTTCATCGAGTCTGCCATTTGTTGGTATGGAAACATTGGCCTTAAACAAATTGTGAGCGTCGGAGCCATAAAGTATACGGCGGTTAGCCTGCAGGTGCTCATAAAAAACATAATCTATTAGATCAGATAGCTCTCACCCCCTAAACCTGGAATATGAATTAGCCCTTTTCTAAACCACAGCCTTTGGGGTATGGTGTAGGTGGGCTAATACCTGCCTTCCACCCTAATGACCCCTGTGACCAAAAACAAAACGTTTAAATGTTCGAATTCTCACTTATACCCGAGGATGATGGGTTGTACATGGGTTGTAGTTGCACTTTGGTTGTAGGTTTATCTACCTCTTGTGACAATGACACCGTTCTTGTAGATTATACTGCATGTTCAGTGTTATTAGAGTCATTTCCATGTGTTGAGGTTAGTGTAGCAGAACACACGGAAATTAATACTGACAGCTATGAGGCGAGGGAAGCTTGCCATCCTGGTGGCTAAACCATTTAGATCGGCATTTGTGATGAGCTTTAGCGAATATAACAACACTAAACGTTTCCTCATCAAGCAAGCAACTGCATATACTGTAGGGCATATAGGGTACAGTCAGACAAAAAAGACCTACAGTACATTAAGAAAGTTATTTCCTCACACATGAACATTAAATAAATAAATAACAACAACAACAACAACAATAATGTACATACCCTCCACTGGCATCAGGGGGAACAGGAAGTGCTTTGTTGAACCCTTCTCTACCAACCAGGAAGTATGTGTCTTCTGTTTCTGAAACTTTCTGCACACGCACACGCACACACATCCACACACACAAAATGTTATACTTGTGTCCACATAGTACGTCAATTGTTGAACTGCCAGCACAGTCAGACGATAGGAAAACAAACAGTTACAAAGTGAATAGACGGTAAAACACACCAAAAAAAGGTTAGCACTTTAAACTAAGGTCCTTGTTATAAACACGGATGTGTGTGTGTGTGTGTGTGTGTGTGTGTGTGTGTGTGTGTGTGTGTGTG
Source organism: Benthosema pterotum (assembly GCA_039105355.1). Taxonomy (NCBI): domain Eukaryota; kingdom Metazoa; phylum Chordata; class Actinopteri; order Myctophiformes; family Myctophidae; genus Benthosema; species Benthosema pterotum. The sequence goes on from CM076986.1 coordinate 26,688,210, forward strand.
TGTGTGTGTGTGTGTGTGTGTGTGTGTGTGTGTGTGTGTGTGTGTGTGTGTGTTACCTGTGTCATTCTGGTGTCGATCTTGAAGCCCATTTTCAGGGCAAGCAGGATCTTAACGGTGGATAGACTGATATGGATCCTATATGCTGAAAGGACACATATAGTCATAAACGTGGGCTGAAAGGACACATAGTACGATTCTATACCCTGAAAGGACGCACATATTAAGGACTGTATGATCCTATAGGCTGAAAAGATCCTATTCAGACTGATAAGATCCTATAGGTTGTAAGGACATACAAAACATCAGTGGAATAATTTCAACATAATTATTGTACTTCTTCTAGCAGTTCTAACAGGATGTGTGTGTGTGTGTGTGTGTGTGTGTGTGTGTGTGTGTGTGTGTGTGTGTGTGTGTGTGTGTGTGTGTGTGTGTGTGTGTGTGTGTTACATACGTAGTCCTGAAGCCTCCATCATAGATGCTGTCATCACTGTGTCTCCAAATAGACAATACCTGTAATAATACATGATACATTAGACACACACACACACACACACACACACACACACACACACACACGCACACACGCACACGCACACGCACACACTTTAATAGTATATACTTTCAATATATTATAGACTATGTTATACAATGTAATGAAACATACAGCATATAATGTTATTATTATTAATATCATTATAATTATACCTTGGCATCTTCAGTCCTACAACTCCTGCTACGACTGGACCTGTTACACACGCACAGAAGTTCAGTACGGTAACGTAACATGTAGTTAATTAAGGTCACATGCACACCCATGCCCGCACATTTGCCAAAACTGCAAATGCACATTTGAATGAGGAGTCTAACATAAACTAAACACATCACAAGATATATATACAATACTGGTATCGGCATTGAAATGGGATTGGAAACAAAGAAGGACATTGGGACATCACTATGAGTAATTAGCATAACGCCATAACGCCTCACCAGAGTGCAGTCCGATGCGTATTTTGACTTTAATCTCAGGCATGTGTTTGATCTTAAAGGTTCCGATAGCGTGAAGGATGTCTAGAGACATGTTGGCCATTTCTCCTGCATGACGGTTGCCATTCCTGTTGGGAACGCCTGACGCACACATGTAGGCGTCTCCGATAGTCTCCACCTATTAGTAATACAGACACATTAACCCTAATACAACATACCTAAATACCAGAAAGACTCCACGAGGGCACAGTCAGCTCCATACATGGACAGGGCTTGACACTAACACTTGCCTGCTTGCCCGGGGCAAGTAAAAAAAATGGTGGGGCAAGTGAAGACTGCTACCTGGTTGCCCGATCGGGCAAGTGTGCAACTTAGTGCACTATAACGCAACACAAGATAAATTTGTCTTGAAGGCAGTCATTGCACTCTGCCTCTGTGTCTTTCCCTGCTTTCTAGCTATCCACAATTCCAGGCTGGATTTGGGAAACAAAACAGGCAAATTAACAGATCAAAATGACCATCAATCTTCTACAGTGTAGACCTGGGCTAATTAAGATGATGAATTTTAACTCTTGAGAGTGTAAAAATGAAACCAAATGGACCCGCAAGGGTCCATTTGGTTTCATTTTTACGTTCTCAAGAGTTACATCTGGTTAACCAACTTAACTGGGCATCACCTGGAACCTGGGGGGCAAGTGACCATAACCTGAGGGCAAGTAGAACCTGACTTGCACTTGCCCGATGGGAAAGTGCCTCGGAGACCTTAGTGTCAACCCCTGATGGAGATCTAAGGGTTTGAGATGACACTTGATCGTCTCAGGTGGTGCGGTCTATCAATGTCAGAGGGTTCAAAGGTCACCTTGTACACGTCGTGGGAAGCGATGATGGCGTCAAATGTGGTGTACATGTCATTCAGTAGGTCAACCACCTGTCAATCAAACACACAGAAGGTCAAGCTTTTTCCAATCGAACACATCATAGAACTATCTACGTATTAGCCTAACTTCTATAATAATAAAAGCTTTCAATGTTACCTCTATGGGCTCACTCAGAGCAGAGATGGTTGTGAATCCGACGATGTCGCTGAAATAAAGCGTTGATTCTGAATAATGTTCAGGTTCCACTTGTTTACCTTTCTTCAAGGCCTGAGCCACTGACCTGAAAGGGTTACTCGTATTAGCATCATTACAAATGTTGATTATATACATTATTAGCCATAAACACACGCAACAAAGAGGTACAGTCAGATATTAACACTAAGAAGAAGTACGAATGGCTTCATTGTGGGATCAAACCCATGAACTTGTGGTCCAAAGGCGAGAGCTCTACCAACAGAGCTACCATTAGAACTATTACTGACATTTGTTGATTGATTAAGAGCATATTGAAGAAAAAAATCCACATAATACCCAGGTTCTACACAGCCTGAAATAGTTAATAATGAACAATTATTGTGCCAAAGACATCCACACACAGTGCTCATGTCTTTTTAGGTAAACGCAAGCGCTAAAAATCTTCTTTTTTTTTGACAAGGCAACACTTTGCTCAGCGCTCCTGCATGAGCATGCACCCCTTCACTCCCTTGTTTATGGATGACAAATCACGGCATTATCCATTATTATCTATTATGAATGTTGCTGTCCATGGTTTTGAGCAGAACGTCGATGTTCTGTCCCAATTTCTGACTTAACCAAACATCTTGGTGCTATTAATAGTAGTAATGGAACACTTCATATTCTGCTTTATTACATGGCTTGAATGAATGCTCCAATCAGAAGCCAGCACCATGGTCACGTGAGCGGTCACATATGTCGCAACAACGGGCCGCTCTGCTCTACAACAGACCTCATAGCCCGGACGAACGTAGCCTACACAACTGCAGATAAATAAAAGCAGCATTGTTATGTACTATTTCTGTCAATTCTTAGTAATTTATTAATGTATTAAGCCATGTAATAAGCGGCATAACACCCTTTGAACCGGTGAGCTGTTTCCTAATAACTGACCGAGGTGCAGCCTCGGTCAGTTATTCGGAAACAACCTTTACATACTGTATCTACCACAAGCTTTTCAGAGTAAATCTCTGCTGGGAACTCTAGAGCCTTTACGGGGTAAATATTGGGTGTTAACAGACAGACTTACTTCGGCAGAAGTTGACTGATGAGTTTCTCTGTTTTGTTGCGTTCCACTTCCAGTTCATCAGTTCTTTCTCTGATCAGATCCTCCAGGTTGGAGCTATACTGTTCCAACATCCTCAACATGGAGTCTATGATGTTAGCCCTCTTCCCTTTGTTTATACCTTTAAACTGCGTGCACACGCGCACGCGCACACACACGCGCACACACACACGCGCACACACACACACACGCGCGCACGCACGCACGCACGCACGCACGCACACACACACACACACACACACACACACACACACACACACACACACACACACACACACACACACACACACACACACACACACACACACACACACACACACACACAGTATTAATACTTTTAAAATAAAAACAAAACACTTCTGGTTAATAGGGTACATGGGTAAAGCACCAGGGTACCTGTTTAAAGATCTTGTCTATTCCAGGTCTTTTCTCTGGGTCTTCACTCCAACAGGAAACCATCAGGCTCAGACAGTCTGCCGGAGCTTCATCAACAGAAACTGAGGGTCTGAACAACGGAGGAGGATTCTTCAACCTGTCCAAGATCTCTACACGCATGCACGCACACACAAGCAAACAGTAAAAAAAAAAAAAACACATCACACGATGGAACCAATGTGGCCTAGTAACGGCAATGCTGAAATACGGTAATTATGAGTATTAATTCTGCATTACGCTAATAGAAATCAAGAGATTAACGAGAGACAGGCACATGTGGGTTTAGTAGCTAATGCAGAGAATATTGTAATTTGCCATAGATTTAGTTAATCAGGCATAGACAGACAGACAGACAGACAGACAGACAGACAGACAGACAGACAGACAGACAGACAGACAGACAGACAGACAGACAGACAGACGCTCTCACCATGAGGAGGCATGTCCAGTGTGGCGTAGGGAAGTGTTCTGGTGATCACTTCCTGTGTGATGATGCTGAAACTGAAGACGTCTCCAGCATACGTCCCTCCTTTGGTCGGAGACCTCAACAACTCTGGAGCCGTCCATAACAGGTCTGAGACGCACATGCATGCAGGAAGACACCCAGACAGACACACAAACACAAATTAAGGCATTAGTTAGTAAATATGGTAGATGCATGTACCCTGGGAGTCCTCAGTACAGCAGATGCTTACAGAATAGCTGTATGGATAACTATTAGTTAGATGTTGTATGGTAAAGGTACCGTGAGGATCCTCTGGACAAGGGATGTTTGCAGACTCCAGGATGGTTTGAAGTCCATAGTCTGTGATCTTCAGAACAAAGCGTCCATCAACCAAACAGTTCCTGGACTTCAGTCGCCCGTGGCTGATGCCTCGTAAATGGAGGTACCGGAGACCCTGACAAATGTATAAATGCCTACCATTTATATAAACCATGGACACATACCATTTATATACATGATATGTTATGTTACTATAGGTAACATAAATAAAATGTATATACAACATAATGTAGATAAGATAAAAAGCTACATAATTAAAACACGCCATGCAAAAAAAGTTGAAGACAGTAATCTGCAGCAAACAAGAGATTGTAACAAGTTGCAGGTTAAAGCATGCCAACCAAAGTGACCAAAAATGAATCAAGTGAGAACAGCAAACTGATACCAAGCTAAAGGGTGATGATATTGCATTGTGTTGTTCTTTATCATGTCATGATTATCAATTAAATACCCAGGACCTGGACCTGAATGAAAACACCCTCAAGGACATGTGTGCTATGTGCCTGTAGGTCTGCTATATACTGTAATTGTGAAAATGTGGCACAAATATTTGACTATTCTGTCACAACGAACGTTTCAACTAAAATGTTTTGTTTCTGGGAGAAACTACATATTTTCAGATGGGGCCTAATTAGAAAATAGTGATATTTTTTAACCTTAATTAGATCCATTAAAAGTGAAGATTTGAACATCCAGTCCAGTCTCATGTCTGGATCTCCAAGGAGGTCAGCCAGGCTTCCTCTGGGTGTGTGCTCTGTTACTATGGCGAAGATCCCACAGTCCAGGAAGATGCCCAGGTACAGGTTCAGGTTCTCATGTCTCATGTCCCTGAACTACACACACGCACACGCACACGCACACGCACGCACGCACACACACACACACACACACACACACACACACACACACACACACACACACACACACACACACACCCAAAGAAAAAGAAGTGAGGTCTGAAGAGACAGACAGTTGTGACGTGTGTGTGTGTGTGTGTGTGTGTGTGTGTGTGTGTGTGTGTGTGTGTGTGTGTGTGTGTGTGTGCGCGTGCGCACGCAATGTCTTACATTATTAAAGACTTTCTTGGTACTATGGTTCACAGCTGTCATCGTCTTTCCTTCAGAAAATTTCCTCAGCCAAACCCAGTCGCCCTGGTGACCAAACCATGAAGATCATCAGCCAAACCATGACATCATAGTTACTTAAAAAATGCACACACGCAAAAAACACACGCACCCTCGTACGCACAAAACACTCACACTCAAGATGGGCATACAGGATGACAGACAGCCAGTAGGCCTACAGTATATTGGAGTACTCAGGGCTGACGTTTATAGGGTATAGCAGGAGTTTTCAACCTTTTTGATACCAGGGCCCACCCTTTATTCAGCATTTGAGCCACGGACCACCATTTGTGGATATCTTGTCCATCTTCTAGTTGTGTAGACTTGAGCTAATTCAGATGATGAATATTTTAACTCTTGAGAGTGTAAAAATGAAACCAAATGGACCCGCAAGGGTCCAATTGGTTTCATTTTTACGTTCTCAAGAGTTACATCTGGTTAACCAACTTAGCTGGGGGACCACCTGGAACCCTCTCAGGGACCACTGGTGGTCCCCAGACCACCTGTTGAAAAACCCTACGGGTATAGTGTTAGGGTGTAAGGTTTACCTCCAGTAAGCCTATGTTGGAGCTCTCGGGGTTCGTCTGGATGTAACTTCGTCCGACCGAACGAACAGGAGTTTTGACTTCTATGAGACTCTTCATTATGGAGTCCTCATTCAGTTTCTATGGAAACGACACGCTTATTGGCTTAATTAACATACTGAATCATCTTAACACAAAGCATAATGACACTGTTTTAATTTAAACAAACTTGTAGCTTTCACAGGTGCAGACCTTCCGGCTCATTTGCGTGTCGATGAAGATGATGTCATCCAGGTTGAAGATGAGTTTAGTGTTGGAACCAGGTCTCTGCCGCCCCCTATGGACCGGGAGGGGGAAGTCTGCATTAACTTGTGTGCGTTTGTGTGCGTGCATGCGTGCATGTGTGCGTGTGTGCCATGCGTGGGTCACCTGAACCAGTAGACAGCTCCTCCAATCAGAAAACAAAAGAACAGGAACATGAAGAACAAGGAGGAGGAATCCATTCCTGAAAAGAAAGAAAAGAAAAAGAAAAGAAAAGAAAAGAAAAAAAGAAAAGAAAAGAAAAAAAGAAAAAAAAAGAAAAAGAAAAAAGAAAAGAAAAGAAAAGAAAAGAAAAGAAAAAAAAAGAAAAAAAGAAAAGAAAAGAAAAGAAAAATTAATGCTGGCATGTTCTGACATTACAACACTCAATATCTGGGCATGTCACAACACCCGGGGACTAAATCACTCTAGGATCGCCACTGAATATCATTTTGACATGCAGATTGACTCCATATATGGCCATTAATGGGATGTCCAGAATCACGGGGGTTGGAGGGGGTTCTTACCTCCGGTACAGGCCACATCTGGGCTAAACCAGCAGAAGCTCTCGGAGGGGGGTTTCCCCCCTGGAAACATGATGGATGGTCCCACAGACCTCAGGCCTCCATAAGAGTTCCGTGGAGACAAAGTATGTGTTGGAGTCAGTCTGTCTCCATCACTGGATAGCACTACATAGCTGTTAAAGTACACACACACACACACACACACACACACACACACACACACACACACACACACACACACACACACACACACACACACACACACACACACACACACACACACACACAAACACACACACACACACACACACAAACACACACACACACACACACGCACACACACAAATTAAATATAAAATATATACATTTATCAGAGTTCTGTGGAGACATATAAAGTATACGTAGTAATATAAATTACTGTTACATACTTGGCCAATAAGCCCTGTCCCTCTTGGCCTCCATAAAGCATCTGTAGAAGAGCGAGAGAGAGGTGTGATATGGTCCATTGACTTACAGGCTTTGAAACGCTTGGGACAACGCAATGCACATCAACATGCAACAAACACATCACATGGCAGGGACATGCGTCAAGGCCGTTTGGTGTGAAAAGGGCTCAGATTCTGATGTTTTGTTTTGTTTTTTAATATTTTATCCCACGATTTTGTAACCCATTGTTTCACCCAGTGCCAATTCCTAGTGTGATCCTGGGCTCTACACATCCTCCGCCAACCTGGGGAGGCAGCGGACTGGCCTCATGCTTCCTTCAATGCATGAGGAGTCCAAGCTGCCTTCTTTTCACCTGACAGGGGGGAGTTTCCTGGTTGGACGTAGCGCGTGGAAGGAACACGTTATTCCAACCAGTTCCAGTCCCCTCCATCAGGCGCCCCGGCTGGCCAGGGGGAGGTAGTTTAGAGACCAGGATTACAGCATGTTTTTTGTGAGGAGTTACAGCGTGACATAGCACTATAGCATATATAGTAAGTTATTATATGACTGATAATTGATCCACTATTTCAATTATCATTAACAATATGAATGATTTATTACTATAATTATCTTAATGATTCATTATTATAATTACACAGACCTGGTTGAAGCCCTGGAATTCAAATCCTCCGTCTGATTGGAGGAGCTGGTTGCCCGTCACCCACTTCCCGCCTCCTGCCTGACGACGCTCTTCTACAGCCTTAGCAACGTAATATATCATGTTGTATATTGTCCCGAAGAGTGGAGATACCTGGAAAATATATGAATGGAGTTTATTTTTTTTGTTCCTTTGTCAGACACTATCTCTTGCACTTCTCTTCCATTATCCTCATTAACTGTCTCCCTGTCTTCATTTGTTCCATCTATCGGTTATCTCGGTAGGTGTGTGGGGTTTTTTTTTATGAGAAAAAATCAGTATGCGCTGACTACATTGAAAGGCACTCACTGGTAATTATATACATATGTAACAATATGTATAAAATGTATATATGCGTGTATGCGTATATGTTGTGTCACTGCAAAACTGTGGAGGAAAAGAATGATCCATTTTTTTTTAAAATGAAGTCAGACAGGAAAGAGAGAGAATGCGAGAGACACGCAGCAAAGGTTGTCATGAACGGGACTCGAGCACGCGACACAGTGCCAGCCCGGGGCCATACAGTATGCAGCATCCGCGTGTACCAGAATATGGGTGATGATATAAGGTTAGAGGTTTCAGGGTCAAAGTTCACCTCAGTAGCGGAGGCAGCAGAGCGAACCTCTCTGCTGATCTGAGCCTGACGGAACGTCTCATAGAAACTCTGCTCTGAGTCCATGGTCACTGTCACCACACCGCTGTACGCATGCTGGAGCTTTGAACTGTTGGTCAGCCGATGGAACGCTGTGTCCTGATCGGAGGAACAAAATCACACCCGTGTGAAGTGAGGGGTGCCCCTATCAATGGCGTAAATTATACACTATGCACATTATTTGCTCAGACACTACAACTACTCTCCTTCATTATCAATGGGAATTAAATGTTTGAGTACGATAGAAATCGACTCTACTAGCTGCCCTCGAAAAAAGGGAGGGGCAACTGGCAATATTTGTTTAAAGTTCTGCAAACAAACATTAATGAATATAGATATACAACAGGTTAGTTAATTAGCATTTTAATGATATGTACATAAGTTAATTACCTGGTTAATTACATGTTAGTTACCATATTGTCCCGAATATAAGACGACAAATTTTCTTGAATAATTTGTAGAAAAATAATATTGAATGTCAAATAGTCCCCAATCATAATACAAACATGTTTTTTAGGATATTTCCATTGGACAAAACATAATCTTGTATTCATAATTTGTGCTCAATAATAAGCCAATGTATGTTAATTGTCTGGCAGAAGATTAGTTAATTAGTATTTTAATGAGTTAATAAGGAACTAATGACTATTGTTAATTACCTGGTAAGGTAAAGCATACAACAAGGCGTCGTACGGAATAAACATGTAACCGTCAGAAATCAAGCCCATGTCCAGAGCAGCCAATAGGAACTCTCTATTGTCTTCTCCACCAATCAGGGCAGAGCTCATACACGTGATGATCACTAGAAAAAAAGAGTTACAAATGCATATCATTAAAAACATTAATAAAACAATACATTCATATTCACCACATTGTTTAAAGTATTTCATATTCAATATTTAAACTAATTCATATGTATTTTAGCCTACATTTTTCAAATCAGCCTCACATTGTCACCATAACAGGCAGATTGTAAAACTCATACAATCAACATTTTCTTTCTCCTGGGTACTGTTATGGTGTTTCTTCTTCAGCATGTATCTATCAAACATCTGACCTTTGACCCCTTCCAGATCTCTGATGGCATTGACTGCTTCTCGAGGCCCCGTCCCCTTCCCAGTCTTCATGGTAACCACCGGACCAACCGGAAGGCCCAGACCTCTGAGGGCAGTGGCCAATTCCTGCGCCGTGCCTACCCATAGGTCAGATGGTCCTGTGGCGCGCGCACCCACACACACACACACACACACACACACACACACACACACACACACACACACACACACACACACACACACACACACACACACACACACACACACAGTGTTAATAACACCAACACCTTGTCAAATATTGCTCTGTTTGGGCTGTTCTAGCCAGTTTGTCTGTGTGGAGGGCATGTGTGCATCATATTTTTGAAACGTAGACAACGCATGTTCTGTCTCTGTTTCGACTGCGTGAGTGGGGCCTTATGGCTGTATGTGTTAAACAGGTGGTGTCATGAATATCCTTATAGGTGAGACAGCAAAATCCTTTTTGCGACCGCGACCGGCGGCCGAGGCCAATGAACCATCTGATAATGGGCCCGACCGTTCCTATCGGTCGCCAGGGCCAGATCTAGGCATGGGCATGGGGGGGCAATGCCCCCCTAAATGTATTGACTGCCCCACTAAACATGATGGCTGCATGCAAACAACCCAAATTTCAAAGGTGTGCGTGTGCGTATAGATGTACCAGCGAGTATGCCAACATGCGCCCAGCCGAAGTGCCTGAGGACCGCAAACAGAACTCTGCTGGCAGGGGGGATAGGGGGCAGGCTGGGCCAATCAGCTTCCAGACAGCCCGGGGATGCCAGCCCCGCCTCCCAGTGCTCGGCGAATAGGGACGCAGCATGGCAGAGGGCGGGGTTAAAGGGTCCGATGTAGGCGTGGCCATCTCCCTCCATGTCGGCCAGCTGAGTGACAGCTGCCAATCATAAATATATGAGAAAAAAAACATGTTTAGATGGAAACACGTGGCTGGTCAATTAGGTAGGCTAGTTAATTAATAGGCTAATGACCTTTAGACAGAGTGCAGTCTTCGTCCACTAGGGTGACAGCGTAGCTGTAGCTCAGACTCTGGTCCAGTCGTAGCCGGTACAACGCCAGGTTCACCGCCGCCGAAGGCAGCGCTCTGGAGAACATCGGGTCACATCTCCACGGACCAATCACGGCCAAGTTGAAGGTCGCAGCCCACACCGCTGGCGAGACAATCAGAGACAGCAGCAGCCACACTCCTACTGACCAATGGGAGCACAGCATCCTGACGATTCTGTGAAAAACTGGACGTAAAAGGAAAGCATATTCACGAATGATCACAGTGCAATCCTTCCTCTAAGGCAGGGGTTTTCAACAGGTGGTCCGGGGACCACCAGTGGTCCTTGAGAGGGTTCCAGGTGGTCCCCAGCTAAGTTGGTTAACCAGATGTAACTCCTGAGAACCATTTGGTTTCATTTTTACACTCTCAAGAGTTAAAATATTCATCATCTGCCCAAGTCTACACAACTAGATAAGATATCTAGGTTTGCCTGTTATGTTTCCCAAATCCAGCCTGGAATTGTAGATAAAAAAGAAGAAATCTTTGGGTTTTGGGTCTGTGTGGGGCTAAAATGTCATCAAATGGTGGTCCGTGGCTCAGAATTCTGAATAAATAGTGGGCCCTGGTGTCAAAAAGATTTAAAACCACTGCTCTAAGGCTATAGGATCCATACTTTTTCCTCTGTCACAGTCAGCCCAGAGAGGAATGTTCAGTAGGCTACATCCCATAGCCTAGAGGGACTTACAGTACATCCCATAGCCTCTAAAGTGACACAATGTTTGTGGGCTGTAATCCTAAAGCCTCTAATTCTGCTAATGCTAGCTGCAAAGCTGATAAGCTAATGCTAAAAACCACAGACCTCTTACTGAGAGCTAAAGATCACATACAAATGAATGACTGTCATTGCAATATAGAGTTTTTTAAACATATACATTTTAGGCATTTAGCAGACGCTCTTAATCCAGAGCGATTTACATTAATTAAAAGCATTACAATACAGCATATGCATAGAGATTTGTTAAAATTACAGTTTACAATTTAAGCAGAATTTACAATATACTTTACAATGTACAATGCGAGCACTAAATATGGTAAAACATTAGACATCCTATATATAGGTCACAGCTATTTGTCTACTGAGGTGCCATCTACAGTACCACCTAGGATGGTACTGCAAGTACTATAGGTTGATATACAGGTATTATGGGCTTGTTTAACACAGTTAAACAACTTAAACAACTGAACAAACACAATATAGCAATGACTACTGTTACAATATAGTGTTATTTAACACTGTCACTGATGTAGTTCATAAATATTGTAGATCTTTTGAACCAACTGTGGATAACAGCCGATCTACAGAGCCACACCACATGATTACACAGCCGTGTGGTACACTGATCAAAATAGTACTATAAAGATCTGTCTCTCTGACACAAGCATGCAGACACACAGAGAGACACAGATACACACACACCCCCTACCTGTCCAGGGTGTCCATCAGTGTCTACAACTCTCTGTGAGCACACACACCTCTATCATCATGAAGTGTTCTTATTGGTCCCGGTTGGTGTGCTCTGATTGGTTACTGCATCAGGGCCTCTCCCGGTGGCCACCAGCCACGCCCACATGCATGTGTCTTGGTTGGACACCTTTAATAAACTTAATTTATTCAGCGGTTGTTCTTGACCTGTTCAAATCTAGGACTCTAGGTTCTATCATCTATCCATCCACCCAGAGAGAGAGAGAGAGAGAGCACGTGAATCAAGTTATCATTCAGAAAAACAAAAGCTACACATAAAGGGGTAAACTCTAACCCAATCACCACCTCAACAAGATATATGATCTATCATCTCAATAAGATCTACACAGCAAAAAAGTTTCCCCTCTATAGTGCGAGGGGAAACTTCACACTTCCCCTCCACACACACACATAGTTCATGACCTTGTGCTTGCTGGTTGCCATGACAGCAGAGAGTAATCTATTTCAGGCCGCAGTATATCCAGATTAGGATTAACACATTTAACCCTTTACACACACACACACACACACACACACACACACACACACACACACACACACACACACACACACACACACACACACACACACACACACACACACACACACACACACACACACACACACACACACACACACACACAGGTTTCATTTCATAAAAAATAAAAGTACTAAAATGTAACTTTAGAAACCTATAGATACCCTGTACACCAGTAGTATACACTTACTTGTATATATTAACAATTTGGGAATCCACATCCACGTGTTGAAACCATTGATCTAAACTACGGTTACATTGCAGGCTAAAATAAAGAACTATGAGTCATCATCACAATTAAAATAATTATTTGTTTTGAGCATAACAGTGAGTTAATTGCAAAACAAGTTAACTTGGACAGTCCTAATCTACATGTTTGAGCCACAAAGGGGGGTTAGTGCTTCTACCAAAGCAAACAGACTACTAGTCTACTACTGACTGGCTCACTCTATATCTCTGTCCAACCACTTCATTGGGCCTGGTCAACAACATACACATGCAGTACTATATAAAGACGACCGTCTAAACTATGTCAATGGTCCAGGGTCTACAAGATACACAACACAACTACACCACAAAGACAACTGTGCAGACTACATGTATGGGCGGCAGTGTCTCAGAAGGTAGAGCGACGCTGAAAATACATGAGATTCCAGGTTGGATCCTGCACCAGCCCAGAGACAACGCCGAAGTGTCCTTGTGTAAGACTTGGTAGGAACCCCCAATTCAACAGTGCCCAGTCTGCCCACACTGTTGTGACTTTCACCATGACTGAGATGATCACCCCCAAGCGGGAATCTGGGGGACTTGTAGCAAAGTAGATGCAAATTTCCAGATGGGTTGGGTTACTTTGACTGATACAAGAACAGTAAGCCTACAGAAACTGACTTGACGACTGAAGCAATAAAAGAGCCATCTTTAATATTAACCGCAAATTATTTAAATCTTTATAATTGCATTTCACGATTTAGATACATGTGTGTATGTGTACACTGTATGTGGGACTGGTGTTAATCCAGACACAACTTCACTCGATATGCATCAGGAGAGTAAAAAAAAAGTAGCATTCAAGAAGCAGGAGAAAACAGGAAGAAAGCTGTGGTTTGCAACAAGTCATTATGACCGGAAATGACCCAGCCCTTCCCCCTAACCAACACTTTTACTACTCATATACATGATCTTTTGCATTGTTATTGTTGATCTTTAAATTAATTTAATACACAGGACCTTAATGGAAACAAGCTCTGGGCTTATTCGGTTGTTTGAATTAACCTGTACATTTTAAAACAGATTGGCCAGGCCTGTGGGAGTCCATTACTTTGGTTCCATGTGCTACTGTAATGAGGTTGATGCAGGGTGTAGTTACACAGACTGTCCAGCAGGTGTCACCATTGTTCTAAATACTGAAGTGAATACAAGTGATCTTATTTGATTAAATAAATATAAGGTTTGTGAAGACCAAATCATTTGTTTTACATTTTGTATGACAATTAAAAAAAGACATATCCAGTAGCAAAGTGCAGTATTAAATGGACGCTCTTATGAACTGACAGCAAATAGCAATGTAATAACTTTTCATAGTAAAATGTCAAAGTATGGTAACAAATATTCTGCGTGCGTGCTTTCTTTCACAGTGTTGTCAAAATAAATCAAATATATATTATATTAAATCACTTACTGGTATTCACCATACGACCAAACCTATTGATTGATCACATAGTAAACATATTCATCAATTGATTGAATACTTTAATAACAGGCACTTCGGAAGTACAGTTCCGTGTGTGTGTGTGTGTGTGTGTGTGTGTGTGTGTGTGTGTGTGTGTGTGTGTGTGTGTGTGTGTGTGTGTGTGTGTGTGTGTGTGTGTGTGTGTGTGTGTGTGTGTGTGTGTCAGTGTAGACATCTAAGGATATAATTCTCTCTTTCTAGTTCATCATTTCTTTCCTGAAGTTCTTTGATTTGTTCTCTGAGCATTTCCACCTCTTCTCTGACTGCAGACTGGAGATGACATTTAACCAAGTCCTGTAAACAAGAAATAGAAGATAGAATTTCTTATTCTAACAAATATTATTGTTATTATTATTACTATTATACTTCATATTATACCCATGGCATGCACACAGTGTACACTGATACTTACCATGGCCTGTTCAATCTTGTTGTCAATAGCAACCATGCTGCTCCCGGCATCACTGTGTGAAATACATGCACACGCACACGCACACGCACACACACACACAGTTTAACAATGTATTTTTGTCCACACACATACAAGGGTGCGCATACAAGAGACAAATCTAATGTATTTGAGATGCAGTGAAGGTTACATTCATAAACAGCATGAAAATGCCCTCCTCATGATACAACACGTATGTCACTGACTCAGCACTCCATGGGGCACAACTAGTTTCTGGTGTGAGCCAGGAGAATGAGACGGGCAGGATACTGCCAAAGACACCCGGGAGCTGCCAGCCAGCCAACTAGTGCTGCGGGAACCAAGACGTCCCACGTTAACATATGTGGATGGATGTACTCATGAAAAACCAGGGGCGGATTGGCCATCTGGAGTACAGGGAGTTTTCCCGGTGGCCTGCCCCACTTAGTGGCCTGGACAAGATCTAAAATGCACTAGTGGCACTTCCAAAACGCACTAGAATGTGCTAGATGCTCGCCTGGAACATACAGATCAAAATGACCATTAATCTTCTACATTCTCTAGTTGTGTAGACTAAGTTGGGCTAATTCACATGATGAATATTTTAACTCTTGAGGGTGTAAAAATGAAAGCAAATGGACCCGCAAGGGTCCATTTGGTTTCATGTTTACGCTCTCAAAGAGTTAACCAGCTGCCCCCTCCCAGGGTGGCCTGGCAAAGGCAAAATTGTCCCGGTGGGAAAATATGTGCCAATCCGCCCCTGTGAAAAACGTAGGAGTGTAAAGCACTAACAGCCAGGCCAGATGTACAGAGAAACAGGGATGGTTGGAAGCAAGTCAAGTGAGGGTAGATCATCTGAGGCCCACCTAGAGAGCGGCAGCATAGACTACTGTTCACTACTAATCTATTACAATATTGGCCTGAATATGAGACAATGTTTTTTTCCCCCCAATGGAAATGTATCATACATCCTCGGGGGCCAAACTACTTGATATTCAATGTTCTTTTTTCCGCAAATGAGTTGAAAAATGTGGGCTGTCTTATATTTGGGACAATAAGGTAATAGTACTTATGGTTTAAAGGTATATTGAGCAGTTCAGGTGATGCTATGTTATCATGAACCATCCACACCTCTCAGGACATTTTGACAAAGGCCTCAACCATTAGTTTGTATGTTTTCTATATTATCTACACAAACATGTAGAATGATACACTAAAAATCTGAAACAATCTGCAGGTCTTTCTCTCTGGGTTCTGTTACACTAAGGCTGAGAGAGAGAGAGAGAGAGAGAGAGAGAGAGAGAGAGGGAGAGAGAGAGAGAAAGGGAGAGGGTTAGAGAGGGAGTGAGAGAGAGAGAGAATAGTGTCTGAATAGTTCCTCTATTCTATCCACAACGCTAAATGAGCAAGAACAGAGTGGTGTGTGTGCGCGCGCGCAAGCATATGCTTAACTCACACCAGCCTGACACACACTCACACAGGCAGTCTAAATACCACAACAATACAACACACACACACTCTCTCTCGCGCTAAGGTTCAGAGGGTGTGTAAACAGCTTAAAACAGCTTTTAATTGAGTTAGATTATTTCTGTTGTGAATATAACATAATGTAAGGTTTAGCACACTAAGCTGGAGTCGAACCCCTGACCTCCAACTCAGTAGACCAGGCAACCAACAAGCCGCGCCAAGGGAGCAAGTTCTTTTGAAGGGTCGTTACACTAATATAAACTGAATTCACCAGTAAGAGGCACACCAAAATATATGAAGTTCTGGGCATGCCCACATATCTGTGGAGTATGGGTGACACTCTCAGAGGCGTGTGTGTGTGTGTGCGTGTGTGTGTGTGTGTGTGTGTGTGTGTGTGTGTGTGTGTGTGTGTGTGTGTGTGTGTGTGTGTGTGTGTGTGTGTGTGTGTGTGTGTGTGTCTGTACCTGTCTTCTGGTAGCGTGAATTGTTGTTGTTGTGAGACACCTGGAGAGAGTCTGAGGACAGACTAGAAAGACAGAAATGACTCTTTAGAGTTTATCCAAACATCACATCAATTGTTGCACATCACCTCTATAGCAGCAGTCCTCCACAGGGACTTGTGGCTCTTTAGACCCTCCAAAGTGACTCCCTAGCTTTACAAAATATGGAGATTAAACTATGTTCATCGTCTCTATCCTTCTCAATATACTTTTATATATTTATATCCTTTCTCAATATTAAAAACGTGTACAGGAGTTTGCAACTGATTGAAAACAAGGGAAGGTCCGATTCTCAGTGAATTCATCTTCTGACTGTAAATGTATCATGGCCTTAAATTCATTCTATTTTAAGTAGGATATGACATGTCAAACTATTTTCTGAATTCTTTCCAAAAAACACTCCTTGGACTAAAAATGGCCATATCCACCTCACCTACATGACCTCAGCACATTTGTGATGACAACTATGGTCATTTTTAGCCCAAGGAGTATTTTTTGTGCAAAACTAATGCTTGGAATGAATTCAGAATCACGAAATGCAGGTCACATGAATGCATTTTAGGCAAACTTGCCTTTTTGTGCCTTACCATGTTATGATAGAGTGCATATGGATTTGGGGCTCTCATGAATTTTCCCCACATTTTCACGAGGTACATGAGAGCTCAATTATTATTATTTTTTTTAAACCTTCATAGAAGATAATTTCATTGGAAACAGACCTTTCCCCCCAGTCACAGAGGCATCAAATTTGACCCAACTAATGCATGATACTGTACATCACTGCAAATACCGTACATTGCTCAACCAGTGGTCCAGTGCCAACTAATACTTTCCTACTAATAATGACTCAACCAGACAATCCAGTACACTTACTTCCCCCTCTTGAGATGGTAACTCCCTTTTTTACGACTGAATTTCTTTTTTGAACTCGTCAGTAAATGTCCACTTGGAGGGTAATCATAATGAGCCCTTCTGAAAACACCACCCTTTGGGGGCGTGGTTTAGTCACCGTCTAATGACAATCCAAATAGTTTAGCAACTGTTGCTATGCAGGTCAAGCATTCCTGGTCAAACTTTTCTCTCCTAGCATGGCCATTGCACAAGGACAGATTGGGGAGGGGCTAAGTGAAGGGCTCATTATGCCAACAGGTCATTCAGGTCACTCACTTCACTGTCAGGGACCACATGCAATAGCTGCAAGTCCGTGGACCACTGGTTACAATTAATTGAATTGTTGCAGCCAGGGCTCCAGAGTGCTCCTAAATAGGGAGCATATGCTCCTTAATTTATTATGACGCTCCTTAACCCCTTGATGGCTAATTAATCAATTAATCAATCAAAATTGAGGCTGCAGAAGTCTGTTGCGTCAGCAGCCTGTAAAGGGTTAAAATTGAATAAGGGTGCAGTGGTGCACCCCAAAACAAAATCGATCTGTTGATTCATTTTTTTTTTTTTTTTTTTTTTTTACTCTTTGCATAGTCGGGTCAACACTGAAGCACCACAGCCTCTCCTCTTCTCTCCTCGGTGTGCCATCGCACATGTCTCGCCACACTTGCACAGCAGCACAGCTGAAGCAGGAGGCAGCAGTGTTGACATTAACAAACCCCACATGCAAACTAACTAAGAACCAGATGAGACTGCATTGCTCGGACCTGTTGATGGGCGATTAGATTTAAAAGGCGAACAGATAGAAGTGTGGAATCTGTGGACGGAAGTGCTCAGAAACAACAGCACCAACATCGGTTCCAATGACCAATTGGTTTGCACAGTTGGTTAGCTAACATTGTAGGCTAATAGGCTTTCAATATCACTACAGCACAACAAGCCTCTGGTGTACCTGTGTAAGTTGTAAATGAAACATGGGGAAGCCAATGTTAATCTCTAGTTCCATATGGAATGTCTCCCTCATATGTACATACATAGCCAGCCCTGTGAAAGGCACTCCCAGATCTTTTCAAGACTTGTATATTGCCTCAAAGGCTCTAAAAGAAAAAGAACATTTTCACTGCATCAAAAGTAATCAGCAAACCTTGCCATAACAACTACTAAAACATTGGCCAGATTGTTAAATAAAATAGGCAACAATTGTGAAAATAGACGAGTTCACACCAAGCTTGTAGATCTGTAGGCTATATCACAATAGCCTATTTATCTGTGGAACCATTCTTCACCATGGTAGGTCTCCTATCCAGTTCAAATATGATTATTTGGGGGGGGGGGGGGATTGGGAACCACTGATGGACCACTGATAGTCCTAATATTGCTATCATATGTTGTGTCAGTGAGAGATAAAATAAAAGATCCCATGTTATGTTCCTAATTTCAGGATTTTATGCTTCAAGTTCAACCAAGAAAAAACGTTGCTAGCCTTGGTGATGAAGTCATGTATTGATACCACGCTATAGAAAGATGATGCTCCTTAATTTGTGGTGGAGCCCCCCAACTGAAAACCTAGGGAGCACCAGTGCTACCCGTGGAAAAGTTAGTCTGGAGCCCTGGTTGTTTCAGCCTTCTCCTATTAGGGGTTGACACTAAGGTCTCGGAGGCACTTGCCTATCGGGCAAGTGCAAGTCAGGTTCTACTTGCCCTCAGCTCATGGTCACTTGCCCCCCCAAAATATATTGTAAATTTTGCAGATGTAACTCTTGAGAACGTAAAAATGAAACCAAATGGACCCTTGCGGGTCCATTTGGTTTAATTTTTACACTCTCGAGAGTTAAAATTCATCATCTGAATTAGCCCAGGTCTACACAACTAGAGAATGTAGAAGATTAGGTCATTTTGAGGTGTAGGTTAATTTGCCTGTTTTGTTTCCCAAATCCAGCCTGGAATTGTGGATGGCTAGAAAGCAGGCAAAGACACAGAGGCAGAGTGCAATGACTGCCTTCAAGACAAATTTATCTTGTGTTGTGTTATAGCGCACTAAGTTGCACACTTGCCTGATCGGGCAACCAGGTAGCAGTCTTCACTTGCCGGACCATTTTTTTTACTTGCCCGGGCAAGCGGGCAAGTGTTAGTGTCAAGCCCTGGGTCGTATGATATACCATCATTGTTATGTGGGCACGCTGGATGCTGTACTCTCATATTTTCCCACTTCTGATCCTGATATGGTAGCATCAATTCCATTCGATACCGATACCGATCCAGCACATATTTCTAAGTCTCAATGCTATGTATTGTTGCTGTCTGCGACCAGTAAGCATACACTGTTATGATCATGTAGACTCTACCTGCTGCTACTGCTGCTACTGGATGGGAACTGTGGGTGAAAATATAAAAAGGGTTTGTACAATAACTGTAACATTGCATATATTAACATTGCTATTAAGTGCTAGAGCGGACTACTGGAGGGCATTGCTTGGATCAGAGCATATGATTGGTAAATTGTTGATTAACAACAATTTTCTAGAGCAGGGGTTTTCAACCTTTTTGACTCCAGGGACCACCATTTATTCAGCATTTGAGCCACGGACCACCGTTTGATTACATTTTCACACCAAAGACCTGAAATTAAAGAATTCTTTTGGTTTTGTCCACAATTCCAGGCTGGATTTTGCCAACAACAGTGTAAACTTCTTAATTAAGTAGTGCTAATTCAGATGATGAATATTTTAACTCTTGAGAGTGTAAAAATGAAACCAAATGGACCCGCAAGGGTCCATTTGGTTTCATTTTTACACTCTCAAGAGTTACATCTGGTTAACCAACTTTAGCCTGGGGACCACCTGGAACCTTCTCAAGGACCACTGGTGGTCCCCGGACCACCTGTTGAAAACCACTTTTCTAGAGGGTTGGCAACTTTATGAAACAGGGAGGGTTGCAGACTTTATGCAAACAGGGTTGCCAACTTTTGAATGTCAAGTCACCAACCTGTGGTCGCTTTTCACCCTTGAGACGCCTTACCTTTCTTATTTGTTAATTATATTATAAATAAACACCATTTGTCATTTGTCATATTTACCCTTCCTGCAGAATCAACGTCCAACTGGAGTGGAGGGGTGGAGTCTAAATGCTGCACTCTGATAGGTTGCACTCTGATAGGTTGCACTCTTTCCTGGTGGGCAGGAGGAGCAGACGGGACCTCTCGCCTGATTGGCTGATCAACCAACAAGTGGGAGGGACCATGAGAGTGCACATGATGATGCTCTCCCGCCCCTCGCCCGGGCCCACCCCCAACCTCTCTGTCCGACTGACCAATGGCGTCCAGGGATTCCAGGGAGTGGGCGTGCCTCATGCTGTCCATCAAACGCCTAAGCCCCGCCTTCTCCTCACGCTCCTGGAAGTCCATGCATGTCCATCGGCCCCGGCGATACGGCTGCCCCCGCCCCGCGGCCAATCGGATGACTCGAAACCTGGAGGATGATGCGTCCTGGGAGTTGGCCTTCCTTAAAAGGGAAGGTGAGGATGATGCATCATGGGAGTTGGCCTTCCGTAAGAGGGAAGGTGTGGACGGCTGGGAGGAGCTTCCCCGAGAGCTGGGTGACGATTGGCTGTAGTCCGAAGATGTCACACTGGTGATCTGGAAGCCACGCCGCTTTTTACTACTCATCCTGTACACACACACACACGCACACACACATGCACACACACACAAACTCCATCACGTCTTTCCCTCTTGACAAGACACTAATTGACAAGAAACTACACGTCTTACTTGCATGCGCGTTCTTCTGGCAAAGGACGATCTAGGCATGGCAATGGAATGGATGCCATCATGGAAACATGATGGCATGCAAAACAACAAAAATTTCAGAGATATTTCAAATGAAAGCGCTTATAATTAAAATAATTTGAATGCTTAATTGATGCTTAATTGCCTAATAAAAGTTTTGTAACCCCCAATTGGGAAAAATTACATTCGGGCCTGACGTTTTAGCAAAATATCTCCACTTTTCCATGAGCTGCACACAGAAAACATTCTCTGCCGGCAACGAGGCCGGGCCTAAAACACTGCTGGAATGAGCATGTGAAAACTACCACAAAGTGTTCTGAGGTGGTGGTGGTTGGGGTGGTGGTTGGGGCGCGCTGACTGCAAACACAGACACACAAAAAAGCAGACATGCTTAATCTTTGAGTCATTATAATACTGATGCTAGATAAATACAGGCTTGATTACATCCCATGCCAGCTTGGAAAAAAAAAAAAAAAAAACAAACAATGGCAGGCATTGTGAACAAAAGCAAATTTGGAAGTGAAGGGGTCCACACCATTTATTATTATTTTCTTATTTTGTGTGTTTTTGATCTCCCCTACATGTTTTTATATCCCCACTAATACGCATTTTTTAACAATCAGACTTTTCCCATCATTATCGGGGCTTTTTTATGGAAACTGCTCAACTGCTTTGGTGGTCACAGTACTTCATCTGTATGACTCTACTCTTTATCATTTCTCCCCCTCTTCAGTTCCACATTTGCATTCCACTTTGTTTACAACGTCCACCATTGTTGATTTTCCAAGCCTGGCATGGAATGAAAACTAATTCAAGCGGTCAGTGTGATGTTAATCACACCACGTGATGATTGTGTGCCCCATGCGTTTGTGCTCCCCAAAAGAAGTTCATCATGTTCAGTCCGGCCTCTCATTCAGGGCCCCTTGGCCTGGGTGAATGTTGTTTGTCTGAATTTTGAGTGGGAAATTTCAAATGGATATGAAACTAGACGACAATAACTGTCTCCAAGTCAAGTGTTAGGAATGTGAGCAGCACACATACAGTACACATGGATATTTCTGCTAACGGATGGGATCGTACAAGGTCAGATCACATCATGCCAGTCTAAAGGAGCGTGGATGGCTTAAGGTTAGATCTGACGTACGTTTTGGTCCTAGATGCGGTTCCGGCATCAATAATCTTTGGGCTCCTGCCTATGCCTTTTCGATCAACTGGTGTGAAATTATGAAAACAGTCTGATGTAATGAATTATGTTACACTGTCGACTAAAACTACATTAACTAACGATTTAATTTAGAAGTCTAGACAAATTAGTCTTTCCTATGGTATCGATGGAATTGTAGACACATTTTATCCAACATTTTCAGACTCAATTCAAGATATTAGTTTTGAGTCTGTTGAGTATATGGCCTAGATTTTCGTCACCGCTAAACCCCTTATCCCTCAACTTCTTTGCCTTTTTAAACTATTAAAAAAAAAAAAAACATTTTCAATAGTTAAAATGGCCAGTCTACAAGCTCACAATGTGGCACGTTGTACTATTCCAAAAGTTTTTCAAAATAGCAAAAAAGGCAAAGAAGTTAGGGATAAGGGGTTTAGCATGTGACGAAAATGGAGCCCTCATCAAAAGGTTGTCCATGGCTCCAATGCTGAATAAATAGTGCAGAGTGAGGATGTGACCGGAACATTAGAAAAAAGAAGAGGAAGAATGAGGTTTACATCACAGACATCCTAAGCCTGGGTTGTGTAATGTGGTAAATGTCACTGCCTGCAGTGCCTGCTGAACTTTCCATTAAAACATATCTGTGTGGTCGCCTAACTGTAGATTTACGCTATATGGTTTCACAACTTTGTTAGCACACACATATACACGCAGGCAGGCGCGCGCGCACACACACACACACACACAAGCAGGCAGAGGCAGCCGCACGTGCGCAACTGCACATACAGCACACACAAACACACACTCAAGCGCACACACACACACAGACCTGCACTGTGTAGTTGGACGTCTCAAACAATCACTTCTCTATTGAAGACTCTGTCTGCGTGTCTGTCTGCATCCAGTGATGTCACAGAGTGAACAAGTCCACAACTGTCTTTCTCTTCAGATTTCTGTCTCCCCTTTTCTCTCTCTCAGTCTCTCTCACACACCCTGTCCTCTTTTCTTTCCGTATTCTCTCGTTCTCTCCCTTCTTGCTCCCCCCTTTCACTCTCCCTCTCTCAAACTCTCCCTCTCTCCCTCCCACTCTACTAGAACTTGAAGTTGAACTACTGTTTGTCAACAATTCTCTGTACAACAATTCTGTCTCTCTCGCTATCTCTCTCTGTCTCCCGCCTCCCTCCCTCTCTCTCACTATTAGTTGTAATTTAACTGTTTGTCAACAATTCTCTGTCTCTATCCCTCTCTCCCTCTCTCTCTCTCTCTCTCTCTCTCAGGAAGCCACACCCCTCGATGGTGATTGGTTCCATGGTGACACCTAGAGGCAGCCTTCAATCAGTGCAGCTGTCAGATAATATAGATTGTGTACTGTAGAACACCTTTCTACCAACACTAATCCAATAAAGTAGGTTACTGTCAAGGCTAAACTAACAACTAACTACTACAAACAAACTACTAACTAACTAATTACCGAGACTGTGGTGCTGATCTGCCTTTGATCTTCCAGTCTATTATTTGAACAAATAATCCTGCGTTTACTTAAGGTGTGGACATGAAGAATGCATACAGTAGGTAGCCTTCGTAATATGTTTACATTCTACCCTTGCAGATCTGTCATACTCTGCCACACAACATAGCTAAGTATAAAACAGACATGCGGGACCAAAAAACAACAAGTAGCGTGGCCTACTTCCCGGTGTGGCAGTGGGATTTCAAAAACTGAGATTTCCTCAACTGAGATATTATTTTGGAGTTACTATACTTGAAGTGAGTTCATAACACAATGTCCAATTTCCATAACATTAGACGAAAAAAATCTGAATTGATTTCTTACACTGTCTTGTAACATAGCCAGTAGAATTTTCTTACATTTTCAGTATGCATGTATGTTTTAACAGCGGGTGATAGACGGACGAAGTTTCCAGAAGTCCATTATTTGTCTAAGGAACCCGGTGAGTACTGGTGAATCTGGCCATAGCAGGTGAACGGGCGATGGATGAAAAGTAGGCGGAGCAACATCGGCCAAATATTATAATTGACCTTTGTGGCAATCATCTGGCAATAGTGGGTGATTTAGGCGATAGCCAATGAAATTTAAGGGAAGACTGCCGGTGGTGTCCCACTGTTAAAACAGACTTTTGGTAGGGATGTGTCCTCACCTGGGGCCCACTTGTCTGACCAGCTGTGTGTCCACCATCACACAGTAGAATGAAGGAGGTCCTGTCCTCCAGAAAGGAGCTGATCAGAGAATCTTCTTCCTGGAAGTTCTCTGGAAGACTCCCTGGGGGTGATAAGAGCACAGTGAGGGAGCGAGTGGGACCGGTTGTGTGATCGAAACAGCATAAAATTCAGATGTGGTAAGAGAGGGAGAAAGGTATGACACAGGGGACATGAGTAGACCTGTACCCGTGGGGTGTGGAAGCAGCCAGGGGTAACAGTGTTGCCTGGGGGTAATCCAGGTGTCAGTCGGGGTAAGGAATTGCAGAGAAACGCTTTCCTGGGGGGTTTGTGGGTAATTTGAGTTTATAGATATTTTAGTATTAAAAGGGGAATTCCACCCTTTTTCAACATTTTCATGAGTGTACAAATACCATTTGTACAGAAAAAAGAAAAATCATTAACATGGTGAAACACAACTTGATGACGTCATCAAGTTGTGTTGCCCTCAATTTCTAGGAAACACAGAATGGGGGGAACTTTTTATCATGCCCACACAACATCTCTAAGGTGATGACATTAAAATGTTGAAAATGGGTGGAATTCCCCTTAAGTGTCTGATGTCATGGACACTGGTCTCGCTCGGATTCCAGTAGTCCAGGAAGGAAGTGAGACCAGTGTCCATAGCATCACTGGCGCTTTGACATACCAAAATATCTAGTAAAAACACGTATTACACATACAAAAAAACAATATGATCTGGTTCCCTTTAACCATTCACCATGTAGGCTACACATGAAATAGTGTATGGTGCTTGCACAAAGAGTAAAATGAACACACCAGGGAACATGTCATAAGGTAATATAATTGATATAAAACCCTGGGAAACAGCCTCCTTCGTCATAGTGCCTACGTCCCCAGAGCTTTGGGTTGGGCGCTATTAGTCAGCCTGTGTGTGTGTGGGTCTCAACCAAACCATGTCACACAAGTCTAGTGTGGGCATTAGGTCAGCGTAAAAAAAAAAAAAACACCTGTGTGAAGTGAGCGCTGCATCTCTAAATGTATTGTTCTAGCTACTGTGAGTAAATAGATCTTCTGCATAGCTGTTTTTGTGTTCAAATGAATTTAATTATTAAACTATATAACAGATCTCTTAGCAAAATGACAAGACAATAATTTGGGCTTATGCACGTACGGCAGAAAATGAACTAAGAGCAGAGAGACAGCGGCACAGGATAGAACAAAGGGGAGATTTTAAGAGCAGTGCAAAACAATCTGGGTGCTTTTACCTGCTGTTCCAGCTAGAGTAAACAGCTGAGCTGTTCTCAGGGCTTAGACAAACCATGAGTGACTGAGTCAGAGACTTGGAGACATTTAAACAAGGCTTGAGTTATGCCCGGAGCAAGGTGGAGTAAAGTGACCACTTAAAAGCTGTGAGTGGTCCCCAGTCTGCCTGCTGCTTGTGAAATGGTCACATCAAAAGAATCAGCTCCAAACTGTGCAAAATATAAAGTCAAGATATTAGCACAAAGTGAAGAATATCCAGATTCCACAAGAGAAAGAAAGAACAGAATATTAGCACAGACTGAGTGAAAAAGCAAACAGAGGAAAGGAAAAGCAGAACTAGTTATAAAAAAGTAGGGCAAACAGAACTGGAAGTAGATCAAAAAGGCAAAAGAATGTGAGAGCAGTTAGCCCCTTAACTGCTTAATTAATAGCTACAGTATATCAGCCCTGCTGGTCTTTATCACTAACCTTTTAAGAATCACACAATATTTATTGTAGGTCACGCCAGTCCATGCAAGGGAAGTATATTAGCTACACACATTTTTGTGAAACATACCACCACAGAATATGGATCTGCTAGGACTTCGTTGGCAGATCCAGATGGACTGGATGCCAGAAGGTGGAAAGAGGAAGAGAGGGAGGCCAAAGATGTGGAGACAAACAGCCAAGGAGGATCTCAGCAAGATGGGTGTCAGCTGGCATGGAGACTGGAACAAATGGAGGACACTCTTCGTACCAATGTTCCAATAGGAATGGGAGGAACTAAGTCCAAGTCAGGACTCTGTTGCCATGAAATTGCTCTTATGAAAGGTTAAAATGTCTACTTTAATAAAAAAATAAACAAGTGGGTCTCTCAGGCGTTCCATTACAGAATTATCACTAGTTGAAGACAGATTAGTGTCACAAAATACCTTTTGTGACGCTGATACCTTGAGCTTTCCCCCAGTGTGGAGCTGCCTCTCTATTTTGTGACACCAATCTGTTTTCAACTGCTGATAATTCCATAATGGAGCATCCAAGACTCACTTTGCTTTGGATTAAAGTACACCTTCTAACCTTCCAAGTGGGATATGTCATGGCAACTCCATATTCTGTGGATGTATGTTTCACAAAAATGCAAAATAGCTAATATACTCCCATTGTAGTAGTTGTGGGGGCAAGTCGGAGGATCCCCAGAATTAAAATAACGGGATGTCTGTGGCAAAGATCAACTGCATCGGATGCTTTACTATGCTGATAAGGGTTTCATTTGTTTTGGTCTAGAGCTATCCTTTAAAATAGCGTGCACAAGTGCGGGCATATTGTGCTGCTTTGTCCCATAGCATTTCATCACTGGCATCACTTTTTACACTGGCCTCTAGGCCTGTCCCCGACTAAGGATTTCTATAGTCGAAATTAATATGAATAAATGTGCCGCCACCCACCCCGCAAGTGGAACGATAAAAAAACGACATTCTACTGGGAGCTTGTCAGTCGACAGCGCCCCCTACCGACTGACTAGTCGAGGTCAGGCCTACTGGCCTCCATAGGCAGGAGATAGGAAGTGGCCGGCTGAATCTTTATGCATTGACGGAAGCATGAGCTCAGCTCAAGGTTCTCTGGAAACGGCTGAAAAATGGGTTACAAAATCAGAACAAAAAAGAAATAAACCAACAGAAACAGATCATTGATGTCATCAACCAATAGGATCATATCAATTACTTTACAACCAAGGAGTAAAAGAACAAAACTTTGATATTATCTTAATGTATTTTTTTTTATTCAGTTTTAATTTTACTTTATCTCCAGGCATCAAAGGCTTAAGCCGTATAAACATATTGGCATGTTATAGTGGTAGCATATCTAATTGAAACCAATGATCTATTTTAGTATACTGCTAGTATGCCTCACTGAAACCAATGAGGGATTCCAATACAACAGTCTAACTCATGACGCCAAGTCATACAGACATTAACGTAGACATTGCAACTTTTTGGTAAAGTTTGTAACTTTAAACGTAAACATCGTATATAAATCGTACTTCAACATGTCAACATCTTTAGTGGTTTGTAACTTTATTCAAACATTGTAACATTTGGTATGTAACTTCATTTAAATGTAAACATTGTATTCAAATCGTACCTCGACATGTAACATCTGAAGCAGATCCGATCATGATCAATTAGCTTATTCGCCTTTTCCTATGTCCAGCTTTGAGGGTCTGTGTAAACAAACACTGTCCTAACACAACATGGGAATCCACAAAAAGTGGAAGGAGCAGCACACCAAATGAAGAATGCAAGACCAGGCTCAAATCTGATAATCCATTTTAATGAAACACTGACGCGTTTTGGCCGAAGCCTTCATCAGAGTGGAGGCTGATGAAGGCTTCGGCCGAAACGCGTCAGTGTTTCATTAAAATGGATTATCAGATTTGAGCCTGGTCCTGCATTCTTCATTTGGTGTGCTGCTCCTTCCACTTTTTGTGGATTCCCATGTTTAGTTGCACCTAGAGCTTAGCACCCACTGCCCAAATTAGTGGCAGCAACTAGAGGAAGCGCACCTGTTTTCTTCTCCTCACTGTCCTAACACAAACATTGAATGCCATTGACATTGAATGGCTGGTTTTGTTTGTGTTTCAGAAACACTGAAGACAAAGCGAATTCCTATAGACATTTCAAGGGTTTAAACACAAACATCGAAGTCAAAAGCATGGATGCATATTGTGGTTGGCCAGCATAAGATGGTGTGTGATGATTAGTTACGTTTCATAATTGTAAGATGCACACTTTAACTGGGGATTCCTCAGCCAGTCTTTGTGATCACCGGTTACAAAATTCATGTTTTGGGTGAATTAAATAACATTGGCTGGGCTTTGTACCTAGCGATTTTCCCAGTTTCACTTGATTCTCAGTTTCTAAGTCCATTGACATGAACGGCAGCAGTTTGAGTATGAATTCAGACACCAAATACAGATGAATGAACTGACATGAACTTATGTCCATGTACGGTAACCATGTGTGTCTGTGCATGTGTATTAGATGAATTTGAGGTGGCTGTCGGTGTCAAGACCATACTTGAGTTTGTTTTGCTCGAACACCTCGGTCAAAGCGTTCAGGTAGTCTCCATGGAGGCGGTCTATGTCGTCCTTACTGGGACACAACGTCTGGGTGACCGATATAGGCTTACCAACTGGAGAGACAGAGAGAGAAACAGAGAGAGAGACAGAGAGAGAGAGACAGAGAGAGAGAGAGAGAGAGAGAGAGAGAGAGAGACTTGCTCAAGGACACTTTACTAAGCCCATAGGGATCGAACTGGAAACCTCACGGTTCCCATCCCTTAACCTCGCGACACCAGGCTTTCGACCTCAAAGGAAGGACTGATTTGTGTTCCTAAATCGCTGTGTGATCCGGATGAAAAAAAAGTAAAGAAGAACATGTATTCTCGTTTGTGGTTTCTGGCTTTTTCTGCTTAGCTTTTCCTTGAATAAAAAAAAAATCATAGGCCGCATCAAGGCTTTTATTGGGGAAGCCCTGAAATGACAATGGCCTGGATCACAGGGAATTTGGGGTAATTGTGATTCAGGTTTGTGGTTTCCTGCCGGATGACTATAATTCAGTAACTACAACAAGGCATGATCGCTCCCGTTTGCATCATGAATACGAAAAGGAATGCTTCGTGGCTAGTCGCCTCCCTAGTTGGCTGCTCTACTTCTATTTTATATTCTGTATTTTGTATAATGGGTGTGCTTTACATACCTAAAATGTTGATTGGTCATCTCCATGGCAACAGATCATGTGGTTAGTTGTCCCAATGGTAACAGAACATACAGTATATAGTAACACGCTGTGTCGTATACAGACCTATAGTGTTGACTGGTCGTCTAAATGGCAACAGACCAAAGCTGTATTGAAACACTCCTCTGGCGTGAAACAACGGCAGAGCCAATCCCATGATGCTTTGCATCCGCTCCTGTCAACGTGGACGAAGGGAGAAAGGAAGTTTGCAGAAAAATGGTTACTAAAACTTGGATGCAATGGATACTAAAACTTAATACAACATTTCCATATGGTTTAAACCAATATGAAAGAAAAGTAAGAATAATTCTCTCAGACATAGATGGATACTATAGAAACCCCGAAACAAAGAAGCATTCAGAGTCAAAACAAGCAATAAAGCAATGTACAAGTAATAAAGTAAATGTAATAGTTATATTACCTGTATTCTGCGTAGAGAGGAGCCTGTAGGATTGTCTACTTGGTCAAATAATTCATTTTCTCCAAAAGAGAAAACTGGAACGAGATCAGCTCTGAAACACAAATAGTATAATTATCCAACATAGACGTGGTGATATACCGATAACCGGCAATGGAAAATTATCGGCCGTATGTCCCGTATCAGTGCAAAAAATAGATAATTTAAAAAAGAGCATCCTGTTATTTATATTTCATGGTTGTATGTATTTATTTTATGGTTAAATGCAGTTTTATTTTTTATTTTATATTTCTCTACTACTCAGTATATTGGCCAAAAGAACATATCGGTCAATTTCTTTTATCCTACACCTACCAATGTGGCTATTAATTTCTTTCATTAATTATTAATTTAATTTAACTATCCAATCATAGCGTGTCCTTACACAAACCTGTGACCATTTACACAAAATATTCATCACTGTTCTGGCAACAATCTACACTTATTTTCCAACCTTCAATGCATTTATTATAGGTACAGTTAATATAAAACTTGGTTATGTTAGCCAACTATTTTCTCCATAGATTTAGAAGAAATAACTACAAATTGCTATTTGGCCTGTTTTCGCATGGAGATATGTTCTTTTCTCCTATGCACTTTTCAGCGGCCCCGCCCCTTTAAGTAATTTGATTTGCAGCATGACAGATCATCACCCATAAAAGGGTGATGGTCTGTCATGTACAGACAACAACCCATGTACAGACACAACATTACACGAACAGACAGACAGGGAGGGGTCATCACCCTGATGTTACGCCTTGTCAGACTATTGTCTGACGTACAGTCAACATGAGCACATCACTTCGGGTTCTGTCTCTGTGTATGGCTGACATTCAGAGTGCAGCTCCTGCGTGTGTGAGTGTGAGTGTGAGTGTGAGTGTGAGTGAGAGAGAGAGAGAGAGAGAGAGAGAGAGAGAGAGAGAGAGAGAGAGAGAGAGAGAGAGAGAGAGAGAGAGAGAGAGAGAGAGAGTGTGTGTGTGTGTGTGTGTGTGTGTGTGTGTGTGTGTGTGTGTGTGTGTGTGTGTGTGTGTGTGTGTGTGTCTACATACCCGTGTTTCAGAGCCATTTTGATGAAACCTTTTCTGTTCAAAACCTACAAGGGTTAAAAACACTTATTATTATAAGGGAGAGATAGAGAGGTAGAGACAGAGGCAGAGACAGAGAGAGAGAGACAGAAACAGAGAGAGAGGCAGAGACAGAGAGTTACCTGTAAGGTCAGTGCTCCAGGTCGTGCATCCAGAGCTTCACTGGCGCCCCCTACAGCGACAACAGCCACATTACCTCCACCAGGGCGAGACAGGATGTGAGACAGGCTGGACTTCTGACTGGATACCAAGCCTAACAGACATCCAAAGTGTTGTAACGTGTTACTGAAACAGTTGGATTTTCACTGTGTGTGTGTGTGTGTGTGTGTGTGTGTGTGTGTGTGTGTGTGTGTGTGTGTGTGTGTGTGTGTGTGTGTGTGTGTGTGTGTGTGTGTAGTGATGTCGGAAGAGGTGATTGTGAAAGCTTTAAACACACACACACACACACACACACACACACACACACACACACACACACACACACACACACACACACACACACACACACACACACACACACACACACACACACACACACACACACACACACACACACACACACACACACTAACTACTCAGATGACATTTTTATTTTTTGGGTTGTTTTCAAGCATGCACATAGGTGACAGAATCAGGGTCTGCATAGAAAGCAATGAATTTCACTTTGCTGTTTTGATGCTTACAGTGGAGGGAGCGTGTTATTTAACATCAGAGTTCAGTTTTCTTTATAAACTGCTCGTGTGTTGTTTCATGATGAAGTTGTGAAGTTGAACAGTGTTGACAACTTTTGTTGCATGACAAAAGCATTCTGCCAATTTTGTTTAATTACTTAATTGGCCATATTTAAGATTAGAATCTGAATTTAAAATTAGACTCTGAGATAAAAGGGTGCTAATATTTCAACTATTGTTCAAGTCAACAAAGTACAACAAAATATATAAATATAAAAAATATATGAACACATGAGGACATGAGAATATATGAACACACGAGAACATGTTACCACCACATATGATGCATTCTCTGAACAGAGGTTCTATGAGAACATGTTACCTATATTACAGTGTTACCATCACACATGAACAGATGTTACATAAGAATGTGTCGTCTATATTAATGTGTTATCTCTGCACATGAACAGAGGTTACATCAAAACGTGTTGCCTATACTAATGTGTTACCTCCACACATGATGTAGTCTCTGAACAGGGGTATCCTGAACCAGAACGGTAGCATCAGCAGATGAGATCTTAGACCGGGGGGGTATTTCACGAAAGGTGGATTAGCAAATCGGGGATTTAAGCCAAAACCAGGCTTATTAAAGCCTGGTCTGTAGAGCCTGGTTTATTCTGTTCCACTAAAGCCAAGCAAGGCTTAAAATGGGAGGATTTAGCAAGCCAGGATAGTCAAGCCTGGCTAAAAAAACAGCTTGGCTTTTTCTTTCTAGACCCCTTTGGTGGAAGGCAGAATCACTGATCCTTCTTCTTCGTGGGGTGTTATGGAAGCCAGCCTCCTTAATAGTTGCATTACCGCCTCCTTCTGTATATCTTACTTAGTAGAAGAACTTCCATCTATCCCACAGACTTACTGCTACATTGATACAATGACTTAATCTTCTAAGACAAATACTGATGCCATAATAGATACATGTATTTCCACACTCACTCAAGAGGGGCCACAATGCATATTACTGCCATTGCCAAAAAATAGAGCTTGTAGAGTGTCTATTTTTGCTATATTTGAATTGAAATCCTGAATAAGAATCCTCATTTTTAAATGGAATCCTTAAAAGTAATAATTTTTATTTATTTTCAATGCAATTATTTATACCAGTAACTTTATGAACTTTATGACACAGTACTATATGTAGTATTGTATGACACAGTACTCAAAGTACAGTGAGTACAGTACAGTATAATACAATACAGTACAGTACAGTACAGTACAGTACAGTACAGTACAGTACAGTACAGTACAGTACAGTATGTACAGTACAGTATGATACAGTACAGTGCATAGAGTACAGTACAGAGCATTGTGGTACAGTACTGTATGATGCAGTACAGGAAAGCACAAAGTGGTACTGTACTGTATCATATTGTACTGTACTGTACGATACTGTACTGTGCCACACTGTACTTCACTGTATTGTACTGCATCATACTGTACTGTGCCATACTGCACTGTGCCATACTGTATATACTGAAATATGGGACTTATTTTTCTATAATGACCAATATGGTGTTATTTATTGATCTGCAATATGACTGCAGACTGATAAATAAGGCAACATAAACCTTTAATAATTGAAGAAGTGTTAAAACTCATTGGTTTGCAATCAGATTGACTGTCTAATGCCCAGTAAAGACATCAGGATTAGGTTAAACCTGACTGTTAGCCTGGTCCGGAGCAGGCTAAGTTCATAGCATAAGTTTCCATGGGAACTAATGTGGCATTGCTTTCATGAAACCAAATCAAGCCTCAACATATCCAGGTTAACTGGTCAAGTTAATCTGGCAAGATTAACCAGTTTTCATGAAACCGAATGAACGCTAATCCAGGATATAATAAACCGGGATATCAGTTAAATCCTGGCTTTTTCCCTAATCCACCTTTCGTGAAATAGGCCCCAGGAAACAACCTGCCAAATCCTGTGGCTTCTGTGCAGAAATTGCTGAAACCCCCCGCCACCAATACACCTGAGAGAGAGAGAGAGAGAGAGAGAGAGAGAGAGAGAGAGAGAGAGAGAGAGAGACATTTCAATTTTAAAACAACTTTTGGACATTTTATCAGATAAAGATCGTCAGCTACTGTTAACATAAGCCTTACCTTACAATTAGCGTGGCTATTAACTATGGCAGTTGTTAAGTTGTTTGAACTAGATAGAAGGACATCAGTCACCAGAAGTAAGAATGAGTGTTTTGAATCTATCATGGTTGAACAGAGGATGGGTTTCAATAGGAAGATAGGCAGCTAAAATGAACTAGCTGATCAAATAACCAAAAGGTATTTATTCATAAATAATAATAATAATAATAATAATAATAATAATACATACGATTTATATAGCGCTTTTCTAGGTACCCAAAGTCGCTTTACAGAACAAGAACAAAACAAATAACTTTATTAAAGAAGAAAAGTAAGAAGAAAAAGGTTAAAAGGTTTAAAACTAGAGGCAAGTGGGGGTGGAAAACTATGGGGGGAAGGCAAGTCTGAAGAGGTGGGTTTTCAGTGTGCTTTTGAACAGTTGGAAGGTGGATGCAGCTCTGATTTCAACTGGAAGAGCATTCCACAGAGAGGGGGCGGCCACTGTGAACGCTCTGTCGCCCCAGGTTCGCTTGTTGGACTTGGGGATGGTGAGTAGGTTTGCAGTGCTTGACCGGAGGGAACGGGCGGGGGCATGGCGTTGGATGAGTTCAGAGAGATTGATGGGGGCCTGGTTATTGAGGGCTTTGTATGTAATGGTAAGTATTTTGAAGTGTATTCTGAATTTGACGGGGAGCCAGTGCAAGTCACAGAGGATGGGTGTGATGTGTTCCCTGGATCTGGTTCTTGTGAGCAAACGGGCAGCAGAGTTTTGGATGTACTGGAGCTTTTTGAGAGTGTTGGTGGTGATGCCGTACAGGAGGCTATTGCAATAGTCGAGTCTGGATGTAATGAAGGCGTGAATGAGTGTTTCGGCGGCAGTGTGTGATAGCATGGGACGGAGACGGGCGATGTTGCGGAGGTGGAAAAATGCAGTTTTGGTGATCTGGTTGACGTGTGGCTGGAAGGAGAGGGTGGGGTCAAAGATGACCCCGAGGTTGCGGACTTGGGTAGAAGGAGTGACAGTGGAACCATCTATGGTGAGGGAGAAATTATGATGGGAACGGATGAGGGTGTCAGGTCCAATGATGATAATTTCTGACTTATTGCAGTTGAGTTTGAGAAAGTTGGCTTGCATCCAGGTTTTTATGTCGTTAAGGCAGGAGGTGAGGGTGGAGTGAGTGGTGGCTGTAATGGTTTTGGAGGGAAGATAGAGTTGTGTGTCATCGGCGTAACAGTGGAAGCGGAGGCCGTGACTGCGGAGTAACTGTCCAAGGGGTAACATGTAGAGGATGAAGAGGATTGTATGTATTTTTTTAAGTGAAATGTCACTTTACCATGATAAATGAATGATTTAGTTGTATTCATTTAAACTTATAAAACAATACAAAAAAATTGAATTAATGTTTAAACTCACCATGAGGATGGAAGCCAAACAGGTAATTTCTTTTAGGATCCAAATCCACTGTTTTCACCAACTAGACAAGACAGAAAGACCGACATAACTTATTACTTACGCAAGAAGAGCATGCAAGCACTGTAATCGGCTGCAGATCTCGGTGTTGTCGGCCAATAGGAGATGGGCCAAACTCATAATTGGGCCCAATGGGCCTAAATATCAGTGAACAAGATTACAATGCATCAAGATTAGTGGTGGATAGTGCTTGCTATCTTAGGTTAGATACATATGTATCACAATACAGAGGCCACAATATTCTCGATGTATATATGATTTATGTATGATTTATATCGATATAAATCGGCCATATGTTTAACAATGTATTAAAAAAATGGCGGATATACCTATCGTTCAGGGGTTTGATCGATATATTGCAATACTGATATATTGAATACATCACTAATTGATATACTGACACTAATATTGACAGATGGTTGGATCTGTCTAAAGTCTCTCTCTATATATTAATATTGTCTATATGTCTCTTCATCGTTATAGGGAAGTAATCTGTAAATTGAACCTAAATTGTATTCTCTCTCTCTGTATTGCCTGTCTCTTTACCGTTATAGGGAAATAATCAATGAAATGTTCCCAGATGCTCCAGTTTCTGACCCACTCCGACCTTCGACCTCCTTGGGTGGGCGTGTCCCAATCCAGCCACAGCCAACCAGCATAGAGCACCACCAGGATCCACCAATCAGAGACGGCCAAGAGGATAAAGCCTGCAAGACAGCACTGAGCTGGAGAGAGATAGGAAGAGATAGAGAGAGAGCGATGGATAAATAGATACGGGAGAGAGTATTATAACAGCCCAAATGCTACTGTAAATTGCCATTGATGTATTTATCATTCACGGTCAGCTGTTCGTGAACTGTAGAGGAGCTCTTTGGCACTCAACGTGCATTTTCTGTAGCTTCGCCAATCGGTCAATCTGCAAGCCCACAGGCCACAATGCATGGCAGATGCAATGCACTGTAGGCTTGTAGATCAGTTGTGTTCCCTGTGAGGTGAAGCAAACAAAAAAAAACAGCAGCAGGAACAGACAGCGCAGTGTTTTCATACCGGTGGACTACAATGGGCCACATGATAACAGCATTTACTAACATTATAAAAAAAAACGTGCAAAACATATATAGTTGCAATTGCTCATTTTCGTTGGCTGAAACCATGAGTCCTATTGCTAATCACAAAGACCTGTGTAGCTATACTGCTGTATGGATACATGGCCCAGCACCATCAAACATTACATGATGGATCCATGAAAATTATTTGGAGGTGTTTGTAGTTTTGGAAATCACTCAGGACACTGCTCAACCAATGGTCCATTTGGCTGCCCTACTCCTGACCAAAAAACCCCTCACAAAGGACACCAAATACCTTTCACATACTAGCTGTATGGTGCAATTCAGTGTGTGTGTGTGTGTGTGTGTGTGTGTGTGTGTGTGTGTGTGTGTGTGTGTGTGTGTGTGTGTGTGTGTGTGTGTGTGTGTGTGTGTGTGTGTGTGTGAACTTTTACCTTTAATACACAGAAAGAGAGACAGTGACATTTGTCTTGTGAAATCAACACACAAGGATGCACGCACACACAAGATCAGAGGTAATGATCACGGACGCAGTGAGCACTATGGGTACTATGAAAGCTAGGCAGAAAGCTAGGCAGAAAAGTCTGTGTGTGTCTGTGCGTCACATACGCTCCATAAAGCTGACAGACTTCATATTCGGGCATGTTTTTTTTTAAGAGCGTTACCTTCCAACATGCTCTTTTGCCTTACACAAACCATCAATATAATGTTATATTCTTGGAAATATTTGATTCTTAATGATAGGAGTGTATTCCACGCATAGACAGTTGTTGTTCTGGCTTACTGTAAATAAATGCCACTTTAACCTTCCAAGTCTTTAAAGGCAGGTACTGGGTGAGATTTGTGAACTGCTGTGATAAAAGGTGGTCAGCCCATGGAATACAACCATACAACCCTAAGAAGGTTAGCCAATGGACCACAACCACCCTAGGAAAGTTACCCAATACAAACACCCTAAGAATGTCCTAAAGTCTGAAACCCTACTCTGCTTTGCTTCAAAACAGCTCTACTCGTTTCTGGCATTGGAATTGTGTCCATCATTAAAAGTTGAGACGTTGTATACTAAACTGTACTTCCCTGTGCTTGTCAATACAAATAACGATTAATAAACTATTCAATCAGGTGCTTTAGAGTTTGCTTTACCCTAGGACAGGAAAGGGAAGGTGCTTTGTAATATAAAGTATTTAAAATAGTAGTATGGTATAGTATATGGTATAATATAGTCTTAAAGTATTTTAACAGAGATTAGAGAGATTTCACTAAACCCAAGGCCAAGAAAGAGAAGGTCCATTATAATATTTAAGTATTTAAATAGCAGTATGGTGCAATAAAGAGTATTTCAAATACTGTGACAATTTATGTCACAGTATAGTAAAGTAAAGTATATTAACTCAGTAGTGACTGTATTTTATTTATTATTATTATATATTTTATTTTATTTATTTTTTTACCTAGTGCCAGGAAAGAGAATGTCCATTGCAGAACAGCAAAAGTCTGCAGCCTCCTCCGCAGCGGGACGTTCAGCGGGGCGAACTCGATCTTCATGCCGAATAACGGGTTCCTTGGCCGGCAACGCTGGCTCCACGTCTCGGTAAAACACCGTGGAGGTCGTGGTGGTTGTTGTTGTTGTGTCTGTAACTCCGCTTAGTTGTTTACTTATTAATAAATACATAAAAAAGCGGAGCGAAATTAATTGTTCACGCCGTCCAACAGGCTCCTTCGGCCGGGGTACGGCTGTCACCACGCCTCGGTCAAACTTCAAACACCCAAAGCTGGAAGTCTCAGTCCGTTCATATCATAGATATATAATATAGGCCCACTATTAACAACTTGATGTTTTCTTTAGAATCAAAACTCTAATTTCTAACCGATTTAAACGACAACTGTTTTAAAGTTTCGATACTTTTTTATACTTAGTTTAACCAAACAAACACACGTTGTGAATTTGAGTGTGTGCATGCGTGTCTCCACAATGTGTGTGTACATATGTGGGAGGGACCGTGTTGCCAGGTCTTGCGAGAGAAATTTTAATTAAGCAACCACGTCTGTGCCATGGCACCATGCATGACACACACTTCGACTGTTACCAACCGATAACTCCCACTAGGTGAAACCTAGTGCATTGATTGATTGATTGATTGATTGATTGATTGATTGATTGATTGATTGATTGATTGATTGATTGATTGATTGATTGATTGATTGATTGATTGATTGATAGCAGCAAATCATAGAAACAGAGTTAAAAGGGAAAAGAAAAACATAAAAGGAGATGCCACATTTTGGTTCCATAGGTGCAAAAATATAAGTCCCTTATTTGTGCCAAATCTGGGTTGCATAATGGTTTGTTGAACTCCCTCTGGTGTTGGACATGTAGGTCTACAGGTATTTTGGTAGAGTATTGAGCCTTGTGAACATGCAAGATGTTGTACTCATGTACAACGAAATTAAAAGTGTCAACTGCCAACTAATGTATCAGTGCATCAGATCACAAATAAAAAATATATTGTGGTTGTGAAACTAATACAACAAAAGATAGCCATTGACTTTACTCAGCTATTACCATGTGTTTTCACATCTAGGTTCTTCAATCACAGTTTAAAGAAAAAAAAACAAGCTACCTCGCGTATAATGAGCAGACATGGCAACACTGGGATATTGCTCAACAACACGGCAGATCTACAACTCACAACACGTGTCATCCCTGGCGCGTTGTGAACTTGTAGGTCTGTTGATTTCCCCGCACCCGCGCATAAATTAGACATTTTATCTGCCAATCACTGCTCGGGGGGCGAGTCTCCTCTCAAGCCCCATTGGCTGGGAGCTATGCGTCAACCCGACCGCCATATTGCTAGGAGAAAATCCACGCCCTCTAATCCCAAGTATTGTTTTTACTTTATAATTAACAAGAGTATATCCATGTGTATTCGATACTTTATACATTACTTTATTATACTTCCAGTATTTAATACTTACTTATGCAATAGGCCTAGCTCCTATATTCATATTTCATATTTGTGGTCTCCACCGTAAGATGGTGACTATGTTTCACCCCCTGTCCGTCTGTCCGTCCGTCGTCTGTCCGCATGCACGTCTGCATGTCTGTCCGACTGTTACTTCACCCGCAGGGTGACGTAACAGTAGCCTGCAGGGGTGAAACATAGTCACCACCTTAGGGTCACTACCGGTGACTGTTACGTCACCCTCACATGGTGACGTCACAGTCACCCTGTGGGGGTGACTGTCGCCCTCACAGGGTGACGTGACCTGAGCTGGTGGAGACCTGTGCCCCGATTGCTAGCAAAACTAGTGTTTGGATTCAGCATAATGAAAACTCCGGAGTTAGACATGACATGGTACGTAAAACATGATGAAGTTTTGACTTCTATAGGTTGTTGTGGTCTGGTGACATTATGCCAGTTGTGAAAATTGCTCAACATATGTGTAGCCACGGTAACACAATTGTAGAGGAACCACAGGACACACCACTC
The DNA here is from genome assembly GCA_039105355.1 of Benthosema pterotum. NCBI lineage: Eukaryota > Metazoa > Chordata > Actinopteri > Myctophiformes > Myctophidae > Benthosema > Benthosema pterotum. The sequence continues at coordinate 26,728,532 of CM076986.1, forward strand.
TATGTTGGTTGGTTTTACTGCAAAGACAGAGTGCACAGCACAAAGTTGAAGGACAGGCATACAGCGTTCTCTAGAATGTCTGTCTCTCTCAGTCCCAACACGAACTGAGGAGGAACCGAACTGACATGCGCAAACCACTCGAAACAGGTGATGCCACTTTGAATGTACTTGGTAATACACTCTAAACTGTGCATATCGTGGACTGTTGTGTATCCTTATTAAATGAACTGTTGCACAAAGTGCCTTAATACCACCCAGAATGTATAGTGAACCCATAAACCAATAAATGTAATAATGCCAAATCGTTTTACCCCTACAGCCAAGCTCCAATGGAGTGTTCCAGCTCAAACCATCCTGCAGCTAAGGGTAGATCTGGCCCAAACCACCTCAGAAAATATAGGGGTGCCCCCATTTGTAAAGTTTACATTCTCATATTTATTCATCATATTTACATTCTCCCCCTCTTTAAAGAGAAAGTGTCTCCTGACGCTTTAGTTAGTCCTTAGTACACACTAACCACTACAGAAGCTCCACATTGCTGGCAAGAATAAGTTTGCCAATGAATAGGGTTCCCATAAGAAACGACTGGACTCAATGCATTAAGAGTAGGTGCCAGAGTGTGATAACTTGGTCGCCCAAGTGTATCATAAGTGAACATTTCTTTTGGCTTAGGTTCCCTTTGTGATCTCCTTATCGCACACCCCTCCGCTGCTGGGAGGTTTGAACCTGAGGCTTCCAGTACCTCTGGTAGTTGCTGTGAAGTGCCAACAGCACCCCGTTCCACCTCAATACCCCCTAGCTCATCTTGCTCAAAAATTTCCATTTCAGCCTGTCTTTGTGCGTTTTCATTGACCATCCCCTCCACGTAATGACCTGCCTGCTGATTAGGTTCAAGTTCAATAGCCTGCCTGCCTTGATTGGACCCTGTATGTGTCCTCTCAGTGCCAGTGACGATCAGTGGAGGGTCCGCTATCCTAGACCAAAAAAACTCCTCCCCGTCCGACTCCTCTGCGCTGTCAACCCTGCTGTTCCCAGTCACTGGTACCCCCTGTTTCACTGGTCGTTTCTGCTCCTTTCTTTCATCCGATTCAAAGGGTAGATCATTCACCAACTTAAGCATGTTCCGATGCAAAGTTCTGGTCTTTTTTGAATCCCCAGTTTCCCTATGTACCTTGTACACTGGAGTGTCCCCCAACTGCTCTACAACCCGGTGAACCATCGGTTCCCAGTAAGCCCGCAGCTTTCCGGGCCCACCACGCTCTGACATGTTTTTAACAAGAACTCGGTCCCCTGGTTGCAGGCTAACTGCCTTTGCTCTCTGGTCATAATAGACTTTATTTTTGGCTGAGGACCTCTGGCTGTTCTCTGATGCGATTTCATAAGCCTGTTTCATCCGTCTGCCCCAACTTTGCGCATACTCTGGATAGGACTTGTGGCCATCTGTCTGGGTGTTGCCAAAAAGGAGGTCTATCGGCAGTCTAGGTGGCTGGCCAAAAAGAAGATAGTGAGGTGAAAATCCTGTGGCATCATGCCGTGTACAGTTATATGCATGCACGATATGCTGCAGGTGGTCCTTCCACCGTGACTTTCGGTTCTCTGGGAGGGTGCGAAGCATCTGCAAAAGGGTTCGGTTCACCCGCTCTACGGGGTTGCACTGAGGATGGTACGGCGTTGTACGAGAGTGTGCTACCCCAGCCAGCTCTTGCAGCCTCGCAAACATTTTGTTCTCAAATTCTCTCCCCTGGTCATGGTGAAGTCTTGCTGGATAAGAAAACCTAGGGATAAAGTCATAGAAAATCTTCTCTGCTGCCGTTCTCGCTGACTTGTTGCGCGTAGCGTAAGCTTGAGCAAACCTAGTGAAGTGGTCTACTAACACCAGTATGTATTCATAACCACCGTGACTCGGCTCTAGATGTAGAAAATCGACTGAGACCAGGTCAAATGGGGCACTAGACGTCAGTTGGCCCAACGGGGCCCGTGGCTCAACATTGGGTTTCTTTTGTTTTACACAACTGCACCTTTTGTTAATGTACTCCTCAACTTCCCTTTGCATAAAGGTCCAGAAAAATCTGTCCCTGATCAAATGTAGGACCTTTTCAACCCCCACGTGTCCCATATCGTTGTGTAGGTGACGCAATACCCTCGCTTTGTACACCTCTGGGAGTACTAGCTGCCTCCTGTCACCAACCTGTCGGTACAGAATCCCATCATGAAGCCGAAGTTTTGCCCACTCATGTAGTAAGCGCTTCGCTGCAGGACACAAGTTTTTGCGGGCTAATTCTGATGGTGCTTGTCCTTTTTCCACGCAACAGATCACGTCTTTAATGGCCTGATCCTCCCGCTGTGCTGCTCGTATCTCCTCACTCTTCAAGGGGATAATCTCTTCCTGTGCCTCGTCCTTAGGCCTTGGGTTCTCAATGGACAGGGCTGCAACCCATACCTGCTCATCCTTTGTGTTTGTGCTTCCCTGCCAAATAGCTGAAATAACATCAGGTGTCATTGTCTCAGTGAACTCTTGACTACCCTCTTCCCACTCTATGGGGTATCTGGAGAGAGTGTCTGCATCTATGTTAGCCGTCCCAGGGCGGTACTTGATCTCAAAATTAAAGTCGGCAAGCTCCCCCACCCAGCGATGTCCCACTGCATTCAGCTTAGCCGTGCTCAAAACATAAGTGAGTGGGTTGTTATCGGTATAGACTGTGAATGAGGGAGCATAGTAAAGGTAATCACGGAACTTATCACATATAGCCCACTTTAAAGCTAAAAATTCAAGTTTCCCTGAATGTAAGTGATAGTTCTTCTCTGTTGGTGATAAGGTCCTTGACCCATAGCCTATGACTCTGAGCTTACCCTGCTGTTGCTGATACAGTACTGCGCCAAGTCCCTCATTAGAAGCATCCGTATGAAGGATAAATGGCTGGTCAAACATGGGGTACGCCAACACGGGTGGTTTAGTCAACATTTCCACCAGTTGTTCAACAGCCGCCTTGTGCGTCTGTGTCCACACCACTGGTGTCCCTGATGGTAACTGCCCGGATGAGTTTTTTTGTTTCTTTTTTGCTTTTACTGTTGTGGGCTTATCCTCCTTGGACTGAAGCAGCTCGTATAGCGGTTTCGCAATTCTTGAGAAGTCCTGTATGAAAGTCCTATAATAACTCAAGAACCCCAGCAGCTTTCTGACCTCACCAACAGTGCTAGGTGACTTTTCTTTCAACACCCTGACTGCCTGTAGGTCCTTTGGGTCAACACAAACCCCTTCCCCTGACACCAGACGGCCAACGTATCTCACCTCCCGTTTGAAGAGTTCACATTTAGCTGGCCTGAGTTTGATACCATGTTGGCGCAACCTTTTTAACACTTTCCTAACGTCCTCTACATGACCCTCAAAAGTCTTCGAGTAGCAGAGTACATCATCCAGAAATGGGGAACAACACTCGTCTCTGATTCCCTCAAGTGTTTCCTCCATGCATCGCTGAAATGCTGCTGGGGCATTCATCAACCCAAACGGAATACGGACCCATTCATATAAGCCCCAGGGTGTACTGAAAGCTGTCATGTGTCTAGACTCCTCTGACACAAAGCCTTGGTGATATGCAGACCCCTGGTCTAAAATAGAAAACCATGTGAACCCCCCCAGGTTGTCTAAAAGGTCCCTAATCCTCGGTAGTGGATGACGGTCTGGTATGTTTTTTTTATTAAGACTCCTGAAGTCATTACACAGCCTCAAACTTTGATCTTTTTTTCTCACACAGACAATGGGTGATGAGTATGCAGATTTAGACCTCCGAATCCAGCCCCTTTCTAGTAAGTTGTGTATATAGTCTTTCACCTCTTTGTAAAGGGGCTTGGGAATTGAGTTATAAGACTTCTGCACTGGTGTGTCATCACAGACCTTGATTTTTAGATTAAGTGATGGCACACACCCTATGTCTCCATCCTCTTTAGCAAAAGCATCGGATTCCTCAAATAGCATTTGTCTTGCTGTCTCTGCCTGTTCTGGCATCAAGTGGCTCAAATCTACTGGTGGGTGCCACTGTTCAGGCATCACTGTGTTGACACCGTCAATATTACTGGAGCTAAACTCGGTCTGTATAGTCAGTAAGTCAGCCTGGTTTTTGACCCCTTTAACATCTGGTGTGGACTCTGAACTGTGTTCAACAACGTCGACAGGGAAGTTGTCTAAAGGTATTGGGGTTACAGCCGCAATGGACTCAATGCTACCCAAACATGTTTTAGGGGCAAGCCACAGGTCAAATGCAGATATATTGAAAACCTTAACCTTTACAGCCTTGGAGCCCCCTGGTGGCAACTCTACAATGCTAGGATAGAGCTCCAGACCCTCCGGTAAATTGGACATAGCTACGGGCTCAAAGAGCATTGTACCCCCCCTTGGACAGCCCCGCACCCAACATTTCACATTCCTAATTTGTCTACTAGGAATATTGAACCCGGTTTTTCCTGACTTGATCATGTAGCTGAAATCTTCTTGCTCATAGACTTTGTCGCTGAAAAAGTCTTGCTCACCCACAACAGCTTCAACAGAGTCAACCACATTATCCATAATGCTTCTTTTGACAGTGACTTCCCTTAAAAGGGTTTGAAGGTTGATCCCATTTTTGCCCTTTATAACTTCACTTACTACATTGAAACCTACAAGGGGAAGGCTTAGGTTACTTTGACTCACTAACATGGGCACCTCTATGGCCAGCCGGCCATATTTAACACTCTGGATTTCAACTAATGCCTCAATCCAACCATCAAAAGGCATTCCCAACCCATTGGCTGCTGTTAGATCAAGGCGCTCATTTGTTTCCAGTAATTTCTCTATTGGTTCGATTACAGTACCTTCTAGGTTATGTTCAAGCCAGCTTCTTCCCACAATGGTAACCTGGGCACCGGTATCCAATAGTGTCTCACAAGACACCCCATTTATTTGACACGGCAGTATGCACTTCTTACCAATTAAGGGAGCCACCAATTTGATTTTCTGCAAATGTTTGCATTCTTCACTGTCAATTTGGTTTGTCAAACCATCTGATGGGGACATGTAAGAAAGTACGGTCACAGGCTGTCCCGTTCCGGTGACCTCTTCCGGTTTCCCTGCCGCTGTACCTTCATTAAGCATCCCACGGCCCGGTGCCCAGCTTGACCACACTTGAAACAATGGACACACTTCTCATTACCCTGCTTAACACAGTTGTTACATTTGCCCTTTTCTTGTTTGGTACGAGACACTCCTGTGTTAACAACCATGGCATCGACATCACGTGTATTCTCATTCCGCTCTCTGACATTAAACATCTTTTCCAGATTTTTGTTTAGGGATGAAAACTGAGCTGCTAACACCTGGATGGCATCCCTATTGGCTTGTATGTCCGCAGACAGATGCCCCTGTTCTTTCTCAGAACTATTGTCATTGCTCTCACTCTGTTGCACTAAGTAAGCACCTGCAGGACGGTGTCTTCCTGACCCTCCTAGACGTTTCTGTCTTTCTGTATCCTCCCTCATTGACTCAGTGATCAGGTCAAGAATAAAGGCATCTGTCACGTTAATGTCACTAACATGAGGTTTGAGATCTCTCCGAACATCTGCATGTTTGTCACTGAAACCTTGGTATAAAGTGCGGAGAAATGTGCCCTGGACCAAGTTTTTGTCATAGTTGAATGAAGCCACTCCCTGATTAGAAGCGTTCAACACACTCTGTTTGAGCCCAATGAGTCGATAAGCAAATTGTTGAGGGGTCTCTTTGTCAAGCTGCCTGGCGCTGCTAAGCTCCTGGAAAAGTTCACTACTGTCTTTTCCTTTCATGTGTGATTTTAGGAAACTTTTAAGCTCAGCCACTGTCAGCCCATCATAATTACACAACATGTCTTTAAGAGCCCCTGGCTGAATGACCTTGAGTACTGCTCTCACAATCTCAGACTCTGGAACATTTGCTCTTAACCCATCCTCGACCTGCTTGCAAACGTTACTGTAACTCATGTCAGTACAAGTGTCTGAAATCTGACCACCAAAGATTTTAAACTCACGTTGTGGTAGTAGAGCCGCCACATCAGATAATCTCACCAGTCCACTCTGCGGTCTAGGTGAGGTCTCCAGCGCCCCAGTGTCTGGAGCAGGAGAGTCTGCAGGAGGTGTGTCTAGATCACAGGGGTCTGCAGAGGGCTGCTTCTGCTGGGCATCAGCTTGGGACGGCCCTGATGTCATGGAGGTTACCTGACCCTGGATTAACCCCTGGACTATGTCCTGAAGGCTGAGCAGCTCGGAGAGGCCTTCATCCTCCAAGCTTTTGAGCTGTTCACAGTCCATGTACTTTACCACATAGTCAAACAGTTCAGCTTCATTGTCCCCAGTACTATCCGGGGGCTTGGTGGCCACTTGTCTGCTGATGGCTTTGGCCAGCTCCTGCAACTGGTCCTCGGACAACTGGATCAGGAGCTTTTTAATGCTCCACACAGTCTTCTTTCGTGTATCAGCGTCGGCCATCCTGCCTCTGCCCTCTCTGGCTTGTCCGTGGCTGCTCCTTGCGATCTGCACTCGCCTCTGTCTCTACACGTCTTTCACTGTGTTGTGGTTCTTCAAATCTCCAACCGGAAGTTGTCATTCATCCCGGACGAGCCCCCAGAATGTAGCCACGGTAACACAATTGTAGAGGAACCACAGGACACACCACTCTATGTTGGTTGGTTTTACTGCAAAGACAGAGTGCACAGCACAAAGTTGAAGGACAGGCATACAGCGTTCTCTAGAATGCCTGTCTCTCTCAGTCCCAACACGAACCGAGGAGGAAGCGAACTGACATGCGCAAACCACTCGAAACAGGTGATGCCACTTTGAATGTACTTGGTAATACACTCTAAACTGTGCATATCGTGGACTGTTGTGTATCCTTATTAAATGAACTGTTGCACAAAGTGCCTTAATACCACCCAGAATGTATAGTGAACCCATAAACCAATAAATGTAATAATGCCAAATCGTTTTACCCCTACAGCCAAGCTCCAATGGAGTGTTCCAGCTCAAACCATCCTGCAGCTAAGGGTAGATCTGGCCCAAACCACCTCAGAAAATATAGGGGTGCCCCCATTTGTAAAGTTTACATTCTCATATTTATTCATCATATTTGCTCAACATATGCAACAGTTTATACATGCTGGGGACTGAATAGTGAACATTTCTAACATATACCTATGTGTACTCAACTATAAATAATTATGTTTTTTTTCTCTAGCCCTGGCTATGCCCAGTTTTGTGATACTCACTTCACACAAGTGTTCACAAGTGTGATAACATAACATTGTGTTCTACATGTGATGTCACATGTGTGTCATCCCGGTCTTCATAAAACCGGTGTACAGTTTCCCCAGAACCTTGTCCGAGCTAGAGCACAGAGCTATTGCACTCTTGAGAGAACAGACCCAGATCAACCAGGGGGAGGAATGTCCAGGAATAACTCAACTCGCCTTTCTCGGTTCAAGAACAAGGGAAGAGATGCGGTGGAACTTCGCCGTAAGCGTGCAGAGGAGGTCGTGGAGCTCCGTAAGGTGAAGAAGGACGAGCACATCTTCAAGAGGAGGAACGTCGATGTCAGGTTAGATGCCGACTCGTCTCTCCCTCAGGAGGGGAGCCATCAGGGTGCCGCCCATCATCCCGCCACAAGGGGTCCCTATTGGAACATCCATGATATTGTGGCGGGCATGGACGGCGCCGGTGGCCAACCCGACGCCCGTCTCCAAGCCACGCAGGCCGCCAGGAAGCTGCTCTCCAGCGAGAGTAACCCGCCCATCGACCAGATGATCACGGCGGGGCTCGTCCCCCGCCTGGTGCGGCTTCTGCAGTGCCACAACGAGCCGAACGTCCAGTTTGAGGCGGCGTGGGCGCTCACCAACATCGCATCGGGCACGACGGAGCAGACGGCGGCCGTGGCGTCTACGAAGGGCGCTGTGGCGGCGCTTGTCGAGCTGTTGCGCTCGCCCTACAACCATGTCTGCGAACAGGCCGTGTGGGCGCTCGCCAACATCGCCGGGGACAGTCCGGAGCTCCGTGACTACGTCATTGAGGCAGGCGCAGTGACACCGCTGCTTGCTCTCCTCGACGTTCCCGATTTATCGGCAACATTCACGGCCGAATACCTGCGCACGGTCACCTGGATGATCTCGAACCTGTGTCAACGGAGCCCATCTCCTCCACTGGTTGTGGTTCGCCAGATCCTGCCCCTCATCGCAGCCTTCCTGCGCCAGTCGGACGAGGAGGTGCTGTTCAACGCGTGTTGGGCTGTGTCATACCTCACCAACGACACGGACGAGCGCATCGGGGTGGTCGTGGCGACGCCCGGCTTGGTCGAGCGCCTCGTCGGGCTGCTGGCGACCAATCTCCCCAGCATCCTGATACCTGCTTTGCGGGCGGTCGGCAACATGATAGCCGGTACGGACGATCAGACTCAGGTGGTGCTCGACGCCGGCGTGCTTCGATACTACCCGCAGCTCCTCGCACACTCCAAGTCCACCGTCGCGAAGGAGGCGGCCTGGACGATCTCGAATGTGACGGCAGGGCGCGAGTCGCAGATCCAACAGGTGCTCGACGAGCCTGACCTTGTGCAGCGCCTCATCGCGGTACTCCGCAGCGACCATGACCACCGAGCGCAGAAGGAAGCGGTGTGGGCCATCACCAACCTTACCACGGGTGGATCCTCCAAGCAGCTGATGTTCCTCGTCCAGGCCGGAGTTTTGGAGCATCTGCTTGCGATACTGGGCACCCACAAAGACGTCAAGGTGATCTTGCTGATCCTGGAGGCTCTCGGTAACATTCTAACGGCCGGTGAGAGCTACGGGGAGACGGACAGGCTGTGTCTGATGGTGGAGGAGTGTGGAGGCCTGGACCGCATCGAGGCACTGCAACAGCACGAGAACAGGGAAATCTACAAGACATCACTGGCGCTGATCGACAAGTACTTTTCCGGAGCAGGAGAGGTGGAGGACGATGACGTGGAGGCAGTCGCACAGATCCCACCACCATCACCCCCTGTGTCTGCTGACCGTTTTTACACTGCCTATCACAACCTGGGAGGGGAGGGGGGAACGCCCGCCAGTACCTACAGTACCTACAACTTCTGATCAGTTACCCTTTCTATATTAACCGCGAGCCGCAAGGTAGCGAAGATTTTTCCACTAGTCCCTCCCAATGTTGTCTAATTGCTGTGACAGTCACAGATAGAACGTTGTTCCAATTGCTGCTAAAGAGCACAAATTGACACTAAATCATAAAGACATCATGAGAACAAAAAGAGTTGGGCCTATCACATGTGAGGGGACGAGCCTCTTTTGATGGCAGTACCACCTTCCAATCACTAATGTAACCGTACTGTATTGACAGGAGTAATTGATTCAAGGGGCAAAACTACCCCCTGGGTCTCGAACTTGAAGTCTAAGGGATTCCCTCAGGCCATTTTTGGACCACCCAAGTCATGAATTTTGTATTTGCAACCAGTAACAACCACCTTCCTTCCGCCTGGGTGTGAAATGACAAGATTTCATACGTGACAAAATGTCCAACTTCTCAACACAGTGAACTTTGACATTCAACCCTTAGTCCCTCAATGCTCTGCAAGAGTATTTCTTTATTTTATTTTATTTGTTGCTATTGCCTACATCTGTAACTCTAAACATACCCTACTCATGGTTGCCTTACCTGGCTGCCTCTGAGGCCAATTACCAGGCCAAGCAGCTTGGCCTGGTAATTGCTTTTAATGGACTACAGCGCAGGTTTAATGTCCCATACAGCAACACTCAGACCGCTCTCCTTGGCACTCACCGTGTTCACAATGGTTCTTCCGGCAGACATCTGGGCACTTCAAATGACACCGAGCAACTTCCATTGAATGTCCAGGGGATGACCATCCTCCCCTTTCTACTATATGGAGAGAATGTCTTGCACAAAGGACCCAGTGCATTGTAGGTGAGCAATGATGTTGGATTTTAGTTTTTTGTTGGACTTTCTTTTTTTTCCCCTTTTTTTTGGAAATTGCAGAGAGAGATGGAAAGAGAAAAAGAACTATTGAACATTTCTGAAATGTGGGATGCTGGATGTCATGTATTTCCCATCCATTGTCTTTTTGAGAGGCACTAATCCCCCCTATGTTTGGAGGGGTTAGTATATAAGTATATATTGAGGATAAAAACACACAAATTGTGATTGGCCACAATGTGATGTATGATGACAAGAGCAAAGAATAAAATCTAACCTTTAAAATCCTTTATAATCCCACATATTCATCTATATGGGTGGGTCTACCGAATGCATGGCTCAGTTGGTCGGTTGATATATTGAGATTGTCATCATGCACTGCTATGCATCTCTCACCTGTCGCATAAACTGCCCGTTTGAAGGTTTTTTAGGGTATGTGCCAACCTAACCAACCTAGTGAAATGAAAAATGTTTTTCACACCTTTAGCTCATATCTCAATGGTTGCCCAAAAATTGAACATTTTATTTTTGTGCATTTTTAGATCAAAAGCCTGTTGATGCGTGATGACACAGCTGCTACTGATTACAAAATAGACATCCTCAATTTAAGCTGGGCCATTCAAGATGACGTCCAGACTGTATTACTTGGTTTAAATTTCAGCATCACGCTAAAATATGTAGGCCAGGCCTATCTGAAAACATAGGTAATAATAGAATAAGCCATGAGCTTTGCTGCCTGTCACTCTATGACTTTGTTACAAGCAGATTTGAATATGCATGTAGACTATGTACGTATTGTGGCGTTGAGTGCATAACAGCACTAGACCTGTGCATACCTGCAGACCTGTTATTCATTGCACTGGGCCTATAAAGTTTGTTAAAAGCGGCCCTGGAGTTCCTGGCTGGAGATGGTTGTACCCCCAGCTCTTCCTGGGACCTGATATCTAAGATCATGCCAGGCCTTGCTGCTTCTTCCCATAACACTGCAAACTAAAGGATGGTCTGCCTGTCTGTCTGTTTGTGTCACAGCTCTAAATCCCATAGAGGATGACTACATCACCCAGGGTTCATGGCTGCTACATCTTTAAATCCCTAAATAGGCTTATCTGACCATCAGGGATCAGAGAGAGGGAGAACGACACACAGACAGACAGGATGCCTCTTAAACGAGAAGGTAACAAATATTGTTTTGTTTTACAAAGCAGTATGTGCGTGTGTGTGTCTGCGTGCGTGCATGCGTGTGTGTGTGCGTGCGTGTGTGTGTGTGTTTGTGTGTGTGAGAGAGAGAGAGAGTGAGAGTGAGTGTGAGAGAAGCGAGATGATGTGTTTTTATACATGTGCATGTATTGCTCGCCTCTTTCAGTTCATCTCTTTGGAGCTATTGAATGTACAGTATGTCTGTGTCATTATGGATGTATTGTTGTCTGTTTTTTAGTATGTGTAGTTTTAGTATGGACTCTTAGCCAGATCATACGTCTTAATGAACGAATTGGAATCATAATACAAGTCTTTGACACAATCATAAATATAAGTCTTAATGAGTAACAGTAACCAGTATCAACCATGTTACTTGCAACAGTGTTGATCTAATAATAAACAGTGCACTGTGAACAGATAACTGATATTGAACTGATATTTTTCTTACAGTTAATACGTTTATTTAAAATCTTCATGTGCTCACCAGTGTGATGTGTGGTTGCATGCACATGCGTGCATGTGTGTGCACGTGCACGTAATCTGCGTGTGTTACAGACACGGAACGTGCGCTGCAGGTCATCGAGGCGTGTCACGAAGAAGGGTTCAAAGGTCATGCAGAGAAACTCCTCAATGTGTTCCAGAGTGACTTGTTCCAGGCATTACTGGGTAAGATGTGGCTCCCCCTGTTGGAGAGAGTATTATACTGTATGACATGTTCCAAGCTTTAGGGATAAAGCAGGGGTTTTCAGCCTTTTTCATCCCAGGGCACACCATTTATTCAGCATTTGAGTCACGGACCACCATTTGACAACATTTTTAGCCCCACGGACCCCCAAACTAAAATTGTCTTCTGCTTCTGTCCATGACCATTAATCCTCTAGTTGTGTAGATTTGGACTAATTCGCATGTTGAATATTTTAACTCTTGAGAGTGTAAAAATGAAACCAAATGGACCCGCCAGGGTCCATTTGGTTTCATTTTTACGTTCTCAAGAGTTACATCTGGTTAAACAACTTAGCTGGGGACCACCTGAAACCCTCTCAGGGACCACTTGTTAACCTAATTGTTCCTCACTAATGTTCATGATAAAACCACGTTCACTATGTTCTTCGACTCAGCTTCTGTTTGATAGGAGGGCTGTGGGCAGTTCAAAAACCCATCCACCATGCGTACCATTGAGGGGGAGTCCAAGCTAAAAGAAACTTCAGGCTTTCTATCCCTGAAATGTTGCAAAGCAAAAATGGAAGCCATCTTTCTCATGATGATGGAAATGTTTATTTCAAAAAATATTGCTTAAAACCAAAGTGTGCCTAATGATGATGCACAATAGTCCTTTAGGTAAGCCTCTCCCCAAGCTGCTATGGTCCAATCACAGCTCAGCATAACATGTGATAGACAAACCTCTCCACCAATAGCTTTCCTATTCAAAACATTGTTTTAAAAAACCACACACACATTTTTCCACTGCATAGGGCATGCCTTGTTGGAACATGGATTTGGAACAGATTTTTAAGGTCGGGTTCCAAAAACGAACCATATGTTGATCTGAGGTCAGATCAATGGGCAGGTATCAGTCAAACGGGAGACATTGAAGAGGAAGGATGAATGGGAAAAGATCAACATGCCAGAATGGTCAGTTCCATATATGGAGATCTAAGGGTTTGAAGTCAGATGTAGAGCTGCAGATCCAGGCCATGATGCAGTCTTCACCACGTATGGCTATGCAGGGTTTAACTACTGTATATTGACCATATTTGAGCCATATATGGAGCATCAAGCATAATATTGGTGTGACATGTCACAAGGCTTGAGGAGCTGACCACCATATATGGAGTTGTGATCTGACTGTCTAAGACGGTTTTGCAGGTTTTTAAAGTGATCTGTACTGCAAAACTGCGGGGTGAGAGTGAGCAGGCAGACAGACAGACAGAGAGACAGACAGACAGGCAGGCAGACAGACAGACGAGAACGAGACAGACAGGAAGAGAGGTGGGGAGGGGTTAATCTGGGATTATCAGTGACATCACAATGACATCACACTACCTTAAATGTGTGTGTGTGTGTGTGTGTGTGTGTGTGTGTGTGTGTGTGTGTGTGTGTGTGTGTGTGTGTGTGTGTGTGTGTGTGTGTGCGTGTGTGTGTGTGTGTGCATGTGTGCGTGCACATGTGTAAAACAGACATCCAGGAGTTCTATGAGCTGACGTGTGAAAACCAAACGACGAAGACACAAAACACACCTGATCTGGTAGGACAGACGCATGTGCACACACACACACGCACACGCACACGTACACACACACACACACACACACACACACACACACACACACGCACACACACACACACAATTATTCAATTACCATTTAGTTTAGTTACTCCCTCCTGGTACTCCATGCTGTACATATGGCTGGTGGTGCGTATGGTACATATGGTAAATATGTACCATATACCATGTACCATATGTATGCATATGTCAGTGTCTGAAGTCCTCGTCTGCTTCTCACAGTTTGCTGCATGGCCGCCATGTCTTTGGCAGTGTCACAATTTTGCATGTACACCGCATTCACTTGGGATCAGGCAAGTGGATGGGAGCAGGACGGTAAACCATACAGTACTGAAGGCAGCCCCGACAGACAGCCACCACCGGCGATGGTAACGGCAGATGGCATCGATGTTAAAATATCTAATCTTTTTTTACCGTGTCATGCCGTTCAGCAGGATTTGTCCGTCGCAATGTACCGCTTGCCTGATTCCATGCGGATGCAGCATTAGGCATATAGGGCTCCACTTTCGTCACACACTAAACCCCTTATCCGTAACTTCTTTGCCTTTTAATTGTTTTCTAAAAACGTTTTTGGAATAGTTTAGCATGTCAATGTATTGACACGTGAGCTTGTAGAATGGCCATTTTAATAACGACTGAAAAATATATTTTTAAATAGTTCAAAAAGTCAAAGAAGTCAAGGGATAAGGGGTTTAGCCGTGACAAAATGTAGGCCTTAGTATCCGGAGCGGGGGTTCCATTTTCCAGGCAAGACAAGTAAGACACGCAAACACAGGAGTGAACACAACATTAAATTAACGTTAAAACTAGAACGGTGCCCCTTTTGCCGTCTACAGTTGCGCTCATTGGGCATTGGCACAATGTAAGTGCAAATGCATGCCCCACCCAGATATTATCTCTGTCCTTTCTATGGCCATATATGGTCTGGGTCAGACATACCCAAATATGAACTGCGTGACACACTGACAGACAGGCAGACTAACACACAGGCAGACATGTTGTGCCGGCATAGCAAGGGCTCACTGTGTTTGTAAACAGCACTTACATATAAACATACACTATAAATTACATAAGCTGAGCTATTGCATAGAACTGTAAGTGAGGTAATCGAGGAAAGTGCCACAGCAAGATGGATTTTGTTCGGAAGATTAGGAGTGAGTCTACAGTTTGGATTGTAATGGGAAGTTCATTTCATAATAATTCATAGTTTTGGTGCCAGAAGAGAGAAGAGTATGGGACACGTGGAGTGTGGCATTGCATCACACTACAGATACTTGTTGATAGCGTGTACCAGGCCTGTAACATTTCCAAATTGGGGGGGCAGGCAAAAATGCTATGGGGGTGGCTTCATCGCCTGTGTCACTTCGCGCCACGGGCAATGAAGTCGCACCCATACCATGTTCAGTTACAGGACTTACCGGTATATTAGGCAAGTGAGCATCAATAATAACAATCAATAATAACATCAGTTGTTATTGAAGTTGCAACAGGCACGTAGCATGCATTAAGCTAACTCAGATAGTTTTATGTTTTCAATGATGAAATGCTGTTGGTTTAGTGGTGCCCAATTGTGTTTGGTAGCGTAGCGTTTCAATTCATTTTAAATATACCGTAAGCACTTTAATTCAAAATATCTTTGACAATTGGGTTGTTTTGCATGCCATCATGTTTGGTGGGGCAGTCAAGGCATTTAGGGAGGCACCCCCTCATGCCCATGCCTAGATCCGGCCCTGGTGTGTCTCTTGTGTTAAGTACTGCACATAGCATTCTGGTGTAGGGGTCAGCATTCGGGGTCTAGCATTCACTGTCATATACACACCGTAGGTCAGGAGAACAGACTTGACAGGGGAAGTTGGAATTCCATGCCACCATGTAAGGGCCTTACTTTAAGATCTTGTTCCATTGAGTTGACCCACAAAGAGGACGTCCCCTTTTAGTGACCCAGCCATGATGTACGCATCGCCGTTGACCCTGGGTCCTTGTTCCAGAATACACATTAGTATCATTATCACCCAAAATATGTTGGGTGGGATGCCACAGGGGTTTTCAACCAGTGGTCCGGGGACCACCAGTGGTCCCTGAGAGGATTCAAGGTGGTCCCCAGCTAAGCTGGTTAACCAGATGTAACTCTTGAGAACATAAAAATGAAACCAAATGGACCCTTGTGGTTACATTTGGTTTCATTTTTACACTCTCAAGAGTTAAAGTATTCATCATGTGAATTAGTCCTAATCTACATAACTAGAAGATTAATGGTCAGTTTGGTCTGTATGTTTTGCCTGTTTTGTGTCCCAATTCCAGCCTGGAATCGTGGACAAAAGCAAAAGAAATCTTTAGTTTTGGGGTCTGTCGGGCCCCAAAACTGTCCTCAAATGGTGGTCCGTGGCTCAAATTCTGAATAAATGGTGGTCCCTGGTATCAAAAAGGTTGAAAACCCCTGCCATAGGACATAGGCCTTACGAATCATTGTGCCTCTTTGGATTGAGCCATGTGCCTGTTTGAACTCGATAAAGCACAACACAGCAGTCAAGTTTAGGGTTTAGGTCCGTTGTGGTTCTCTGTCAGGTGAGACAGGGCTTGACAGTAACACTTGCTCGCTTGCCCGAGGCAAGTAAAAAAAATGGTGGGGCAAGTGAAGACTGCTACCTGGTTCCAACATAGTGCACTATAACACAACACAAGATAAATTTGTCTTGAAGGCAGTCATTGCACTCTGCCTCTGTGTCTTTCCCTGCTTTCTAGCTATCCACAATTCCAGGCTGGATTTGGGAAACAAAACGGGCAAATTAACACAACATGACCATTAATCTTCTACAGTGTATACCTGGGCTAATTAAGATGATGAATTTTAACTCTTGAGAGTGTAAAAATGAAACCAAATGGACCCGCAAGGGTCCTTTTGGTTTCATTTTTACGTTCTCAAGAGTTACATCTGGTTAACCAACTTAATTGGGGACCACCTGGAACTTAGGGGGCAAGTGACCATGACCTGAGGGCAAGTAGAACCTGACTTGCACTTGCCCGATGGGCAAGTGCCTCGGAGACCTTAGTGTCAACCCCTGTGAGGGTGGATGGCATGCCATGTCCGGTTCAGGATCATACAGCTGTCAGGCTGATGCCCTATATGAGTGGTTTTCAACCTTTTTCATATGAGGGCCCCACAGACCCCCAAACCCAATGATTTCTTCTTTTATCTACAATTCCAGGTTGGATTTCAGAAACATGATAGGCAAACCTAGATCTCTACTTGTGTAGATTTGGACTAATTCAGATGATGAATATTTTAACTCTTGAGAGTGTAAAAAATGAAACAAACTGACCCGTAAGGGTCCGCTTGGTTTCATTTTTACGCTCTCAAAGAGTTACATCTGGTCAACCAGCTTTCCATCATTTACCTGGGGACCACCTGGAACCTTCTCAAGGACCACTGGTGGTCCCCGGACCACTGGTGGTCCCCGGACCACTGGTTGAAAACCACTGCCCTATATCTTTGACTGCAAAGGTCTGGAAATTAAACACTGAAGTTACTTAACTGGAGTGAAACACAAGGAATAGGAGTGCTGTGATTTTTGTTTTAAAAAGTGTTTATGAGGTGACAGTACTGCATTAGACCCCCTGGTGTGTTGTTGTGTCCGATTGTATTTAACGATTCTTCCTGGGGGCCCTAACCTTGATAGTGAAACGTGATGAAAGAGAAAAACTGATTATCGACATCACAACATCATCTCCTAACCCCTCCCCTTTTATCATACAACAGTTGTGGGTGAGGCTTCACTTCAAGTGATCACCACCCACCAGGAAATTCACATATACTCAATGAACTGGTGTGGGTATCAACATAAAAAAAATGACAATTGTACTTTTTTGAAAAAAAAAAAAAAAAAAAAAAAAAAAAAAAAAAACTTCATCCCTTAAATAGTAGCCTAGTAATAATAATTAGCAATTAAATTAAGATGACAGCAACACATGTGTGTGTCACGTGCGCACGCACACACACACGCGCGCACACACACACACACACACACACACACACACACACACACACACACACACACACACACACACACACACACACACACACACACACACACACACTAACCCACATGGCGACACCCCTCCTCTGTTTCCATAGCAACAGCTGCAGCACATCACCGGGCAACAGCTGCATAATACCATGGTTACTATGGCAACTACATCCTGTCTGTCTGTCCCTCCCTCTCCCCCTCTCTCTCTACCTCTCTCTCTCTCTCTCTCTCTCCAGTGTTCAGTATTGTCTCTCGCCCCCCTCCCCCTCCTTTTAGTGGCTTCATTCATTCACAGGCGGACAGAAAGACAGACAGAGGAGCGGAGGAGGACAGACAGACAGATAGACAGGCAGGCAGGCAGGCAGACGGAGGAAAGGGGGGAGAGAGGGGGAGAGGGAGTGAGAGAGACAGAGAGATCGACATCTGTCTTACACAGAAAGAGGGAGAGCGAGAGGGAGAGAGAGAGAGAGTGTGTGTGTGTATGTGAGCGTGAGTGTGTGTGTGTGAGTGTGTGTGTGTGTGTGAGTGTGCGTGTGTGTACGCCTATGGTGTGCGTGCGTGTGCGTACGTGATGTGTGTGCGTGCGTGAGTGTGTGTGTCTTCTGATGGACTGTCTATGCATCGTCACCACAAAGGTAAGCAGACCCACGTGCGCGCGTGTGTGTGTGTGTGTGTCCGTGTGTGTCCGTACAATATTTTTCAATCAATTCAGACTATCATTTACTGTGTAAATGATCTGTTGCACCAGCTGTGTGTGTGTGTGTGTGTGTGTGTGTGTGTGTGTGTGTGTGTGTGTGTGTGTGTTATATATACGTGTGTGTGTGTGTGTGTGTGTGTGTGTGTGTGTGTGTGTGTGTGTGTGTGTGTGTGTGTGTGTGTGTGCTCTCGCACGCACGTCTGTGCGCACACGTGTGTGTGCGCTCATACACTGTTTTTCAAGCATTCAGACCATCAATTACTTTAATGTTTTGCACTAGCTGTGTTTGTAAGCATGTGTGTGCATTTGTGCATTTGTGTGTATGTGTGTGTGTGTGTGTGTGTGTGTGTGTGTGTGTGTGTGTGTGTGTGTGTGTGTGTGTGTGTGTGTGTGTGTGTGTGTGTGTGTGTGTGTGTGTATGTGTGTGTGTGTGTGTGTGTGTGCGTGCGTGTCTGTGGGGGTTCGGTATGTGTGTGTGTCTTCCTCGATATGTAAATCCCAGAGACCTAGCCTAGCACCAGTGTTAGCATAGCAACATGTGTATTAAATACCCATAATGCATAGCAACAAGTGCATGAACACAATCTGTGCCAGAATTAAGAATTCTCGTTCAAAGAGCTTCAACCGGCAGTACCAGATGAAGAGAATTCTTGTATCTTGTTGATGTCTATTGATCCAGAAATACACTAGCCTAGCTAAAGCCAGCCTAAAAATGCCTGTCAGTAGATTGGTCTGGAATAACTACAATATGCACCCATTTTCTACTGCACAGACCTGGTGTGGCCAATCAGGACACAGTATTTAAATATGTTTGCATACTTAAAGAGGGGGTGCCGTGAATTTTGTATTTTTTCCAATTTTGTCCATGTTTAAGAGGTGACAGTATGTAAATAGACCCCTTGGTGTGTATTTTATGTGCAATGGTGTCTTCCCTTTGTATTTAGGGTTTCTTCCTGGGGGCTGAACCTTTCCAGTCAAACGTGCCAATGAAAAAAACAATTTAGTGACATCATGCACTCAGCCTCTCCCCTAACTCTCCCCTTTATCATGCAACTAAAGCTGTGGGTGTGGCTTCAGTTCAGCTGGATCTCCACCCATCACCACCCACCAGGCAAATCAGGCATACTTAATGAACTGTTAGGGTGGAATCACAAAAATGACAGCTTAAGAAACACTGTACACTTTTTTGGAAAAAAAAATCTTGCTTTTCATACAAAATTAATACCTGATGATCATGTTTTAGGGTAGAAAAAATTCATGGCACTCCATCTTTAAATTGCTGAGAGGCATTTTTTATTTGCCAACACTTCTATACACAAACCCAGTCCTGTGTATAGAGGTCTTGAGTATAGAGCAGTGGCTTTCAACCGGTGGTCTGGGGACCATCAGTGGTCCTTGAGCGGTTTCCAGGTGGTCCCCAGCTAAATGATGCACAGTTGGTTAACCAGATGTAACTCTTTGAGAACAAATGGACCCTTGCGGGTCCATTTGGTTTCATGTTTTCATATTAAAATATTCATTTGTGAATTAGCCATCATGTGAAGTCTACACAACTAGAGAATGTAGAAGATTAATGGTCAGTAAATACAGCCTGGAATTGTGGGCAAAAGCAAAAGAAGAAGTTTGGGGTCTGTGGGGCTAAAATGTCATTAAACGGTGGTCTGTGGACCAAATGCTGAATAAACCACTAAAAACCACTGGTATAGAGCAGGGGTTTTCCAGGTGGTCCCCAGCTAAGTTGTTTAACCAGATGTAACTCTTGAGAACATAAAAATGAAACCAAATGGACCCTGGCGGGTCCTGGCGGGTCCGGGTATAGAGGGTTTGATGAGGTCTAGCCACATATAGAGTAGGTTTGATGAGCCCAGATCAACATATGGAATGTCAGAACAGGTTGGCTCTATATCTGGAGATCTAAGGGGGGCAGAGGGGCAGTCTCTTGAATGTACAGGGTCTGATGAGAGCCCATGCATGTAGGGCCAGGCTACAGGTTTGATGATGCCAAAATATCATATGGCGTGTGTGATGTGTGATGTCACAACAAGTAGGGGTGGGCATAAAAAAATCCATATATCAATAACAATGTTGATATTTCTATATTAATATAGAATCGCCGGGGGGTTGAAAATCGATGTATTCAATGTCGTGATCTATATTGTTTACAATTGCTTTAAAATGTTCTAGTACATTGTATAATAAAAGCAAATCTTTAGTTTTTGGGTCGGTGGGGCGAAAATGTCCTCCAATGGTCCGTGGCTCAAATGCTGAATAAATAGTGGGCCCTGGTAGGAAAAAGGTTGAAAACCACTGGTCTGTATTGTTTACAATTGCTTTAAATTTTTCTAGTACGTTGTATAGTAAAAGCAAAGTAATGCAGGAAAAAAAATCTCACTATATCAATTCAATAGAGAGAGAGAGTGAGTGAGTGAGTGAGTGAGTGAGTGAGTGAGTGAGTGAGTGAGTGAGTGAGTGAGTGAGTGAGTGAGTGAGTGAGTGAGAGAGAGAGAGAGAGAGAGAGAGAGAGAGAGAGAGAGAGAGGGGTTGGTTGGTACATACATTCATTCATTCATTCATTCATACATTCATACATTTATACATTTATACATACATACATACATACATACATACATACATACATACATACATACATACATACATACATACATACATACATACATACATACATACATACATACATACATACATACATACATACACACATACATACAGTACCTATATAGGGTTTTTAGCAGGAAGTATGCCAAATGGGCAAATGTTGAAGCAGTTTTTAGAACCCTCTCAGACAGTGCAGCAGAGCATGATCTTTACCCATTTTAATTCAATACATACAGTACATACATACAGTACATACATACATACTGCACATACTTACATACTCTACATACATACAGAAATTGCAATATAAATTGATCTGGCACCCAAAATATTGATATCATATTGTACCGTGATGTAAGTGAATCGTTCCACCCCTGTAGGAATGATAGACTGGTCTCCATGATGTTAAATGGCGTCACAACGTGACCATACGCATATGGAGGTATGATAGGAGTTGACATTAGAGAATGCAATGCAATAAAATAATGCATGGTGAACTACTTCCGGTTCACCAGGGAAAATCACAGGGGCTGTGTCCGAATGCATAGGGATGTTCCCTACTCCCTATATGGGGCACGAGAGTTAGTGGATACACTTTTAAAGTTTGACCAATTAGTCATAGTTATATTATATATACAGTAGTTATGTTTTCCCTAGAAACCGATTATGTAATATTATGTACATATAATGGTTTTAATATTATAAATTATAATAATAGTTTCGCATGCGTGCGTGCATGTGCGCACGTGCCCGCCCGGGCATTTTTTGGGCAGAATATTGTGTGGCGTGTGTGTGTGTGTGGGGGGGGCGTGTGTGTGTGTACCTACATATACACGTGTGTTATTATTCTTCTTCGATCTTCATGTGGATGTCCCGCTCAATGCGCAATGCA
Source organism: Benthosema pterotum (assembly GCA_039105355.1). Lineage (NCBI taxonomy): Eukaryota > Metazoa > Chordata > Actinopteri > Myctophiformes > Myctophidae > Benthosema > Benthosema pterotum. Next base: position 26,750,206 of record CM076986.1, read on the forward strand.
TTGTGGGCAAGATCCACTTTTCTAGTGACCATCCGATGGTCCCTACAAATCCAGGTGCATTGTGGGATATTTCAGTGCACTATATTAGGGTACAAAAACGCTCACTACCGATTCGGACACTCAAACAAAATGGCAGAAGGCAAAAGTAGTGCCCTATATAGGGAATTGGGAATGACACAGCCAGCCAGGGTCTTTTTTGCTGCCTTTCATGCATTCTGTTGATGCTGGCTGGCTCCAGAGCGCCATCAATGGTGGCTAAATAGGCCTACCCATTATGCACTGCATGAACCGCCACAGTTTCTGGTTAAATCTACAACTTTTTTATTTCAAGGACCATTTCATACATTTGGTAACACTTTCTATGATACCCACATCTATAATGCATTATGAAGGCATTCATAGTGCATTATAATGCGTTCATAATGCTTTATAACTACACTCATAAACACACATAATGCTTTCTTATGCACTATATCAACAGTCATGAAACATTATAATGTCACTTATAATGCATTATAATGACTTGAGTCCAAATATTCTATGGATGCTCTTGAATACCTATGAAGACCATATCTATAATGCATTATGAGGGCACTCATAGGGCATTATAATGCAGTCTTGACTGACTGCTTAAAATACATTATGATTACGTATACACACAACTCAAGTCAACTGTAGTAACGACTCATAGTATGCTATAATAGCCCATGCAGTATCATGACTCATCATTGCATGTGTTAAGTAAAGTGACATACATATGGATGCATGTATAATAATGCATAATTCATCATAATGCTTCATTGTGGGGGCTAAGTAAAGTGTGATGCATTTTCATGCATTTAAAATAATCTATGCTGCATCTTAAGTGATTATTCTGCAAGACACAATAATACAGTAACATGTAGGTGTTGTAAGAATGGAAACTGAAGGCACATGCATATTCAAATAAAAAATAAAAAATAAATAAATCTCACGCACACAATTGGTGAAAATGGTACTCTGTTAACATTTAAATGAATGAATCTCAGTGTGGTATGATTTTAGGATTTTACTGGAAATCACAGAGCTGTAACAAGAAAGTTAAACACACAAGGCATAAGACAGATGTTCAGTCCAGTAATTCACACAATACAGGATAATGGTTTCCTCATTACCTGACTGACTGGACATAAAAACCATAATACACATTGGGCCCCTGCAGTCACTATCACTATTGTAAGTTAGCTTTAGCTGCTAAGCTAACCTGCCGAGTGCTAAGCACAACATTATTACTAAGTACAACCGAAACATTGTGGAGACACACAGACACCTTTTCCACTATCAAGATATCCCCTGGTTACAGTATATGCTACTTTGTGTCTAAATCAACCCACTTTCTGATATCTGACCAGCAACAAGACTGTTTAAACACACAGACATTGAGTGACCTGTTCTGTCCTGCTTGTATCAACCACAACATGTACTCAGGGTTGCCAGATCAGAATGACAGTTTCCATCCCCAAGCATAACTTGAAACCAACCCAATGAAAACAGCTCATATCGGACAAACCCATATAAAACGATAAAGGCATTACATGGTACGAGTTTTGACAAGGAAAGATACACCCAAGCCAGCTTGGGTGTATCCTGTCCAGTAACCAAGTTACTGGACATTATGTTTGATCCAACAACAGCATGTTGTGTGTACATAGCGCAGGACACCCATCTATTCAATGGGTGGCTTGTAGCTGCACATATAGATATTAATTTTATCTTTGTCAAATCTGGTGGCAATGGGCTGGTGTTTATTGAAGTGGGTTGGTTTCAAGTTGCGCTTGGGGCTTGAAACCATTCCGATCTGGCAACCCTGAGTACATGCTGTATTGTGGTTGGTACAGCAATACAGCATGCACTGTAGCCTGGACAGAACTTGTGATTCACCCTGTGTGTTTGTTTTGTATTGTTGTAGGTCAGATATCAGAAAGTAGGTTGATTTATACACATACAGTAGCATTTTGACCAGGAGATATTTGGTTGTGGAGAAGGTGGCTTTGTGTCTCCAAAATATTGTGGTTGTACTTGGTTTATAGTTTTGTTCTGCTTTGCCTTTGCAGTTTGTTAGCTTAACTTAGCAGCTAAAGCTAGCTTAATGATAGTGCATGGGGCCCAAGCTGCTACTGTGTGAGAAATGTTAAGGATTAATTCCAACTCACTGTGATCACAAAATGCTATTTTGGACACAGATCGCTTTGGTGTCATGCATTTGTGTTAATTTGTTTAAACCAAATTTCTGTTGTCGTGATTTCTGTTTATGCAGAGTATTATGCCCAGTTGTTCAGGCAATTCCGAATCCATATCCTGTATTGTGAATTATGATGCAAGCTGGACAGAACTTGTGTCTTGCACATTCCATGTTTAACTTTCTTGTTACACTTCTGTGATGTCCATTAATATCCTAATATCAAACCATACTGAAATTCATTCATTTAAGCATGTAATTTTGCCCCCATTGGGTTAAATAAACATTAGAGATTTATTAGGTATTTTTCTTTGAATATGCATGTGCCTTCAGTTTCCATTCTACATGTTACTGTATTATTGTGTCTTGCAGAATAATCACTTAAGATGCAGCATAGATTATTTTAAATGCTGAAAATGCATCACACTTTACTTAGCCCCTACAATGAAGCATTATGATGAATTATGCATTATTATACATGCATCCATATGTATGTCACTTTACTTAACACATGCAATGATGAGTCATGATACTGCATGGGCTATTATAGCATACTATGAGTCGTTACTACAGTTGACTTGAGTTGTGTGTATAGGTAATCATAATGTATTATAAGCAGTCAGTCAAGAGTGCATTATAATGCCCTATGAGTGCCCTCATAATGCGTTATAGATATGGTCTTCATAGGTATTCAAGAGCATCCACAGAATATTTGGACTCAAGTCATTATAATGCATTATAAGTGACATTATAATGTTGTATGACTGTTGATATAGTGCATAAGAAAGCATCATGTGTGCTTATGAGTGTAGTTATAAAGCATTATGAACGCATTATAATGCACTATGAATGCCCTCATAATGCATTATAGATGTGGGTATCATAGAAAGTGTTACCATACATTTTTATCATTATCTTTATATAATTGGTCCTCACTAACATGAATTGATTTTTGGGTCAATTAGCTTCAAGGAATCGCTATTTCCCAGGCGTCACTTCTGGAATTAAAGCACCTGGTATTAGTCTAGGACCTGGCTAAGATTTGTATGCACTTCATTTCGCGGAGAATATCTCAACTGTTTTTGGCTAATATGGCCGCTGCGAACAACATGGGAACTGTGGCTAAGCCTCTATCCGGGACGAAATACCCGGAAATGACCACACCCCTTTTAAAATGACCCCTAATTCAAACATGGCTCTAACCTACAAACCGTTGCAGCTACAGATTTTCTGAGGTGCTCAAAATGTTCAGAATACTCATGTTTGTGTTATCTGTGCCTGAGTCAGCAACACTCTATAGTCTTTAGTGGCCAAATCCAATATGGCCGCCACTTTGCCACCTGAAAAGGCGTTTTATCAAGAACGTCTGAACCAGATGAGCTATAAATGCAAACGTGGTGTCTAAATCATGTGTTTTGACAATTAGAAACATGCTAGGGTGCTTATCTTTATGAATGGGTGTGGCTAAACATCTATTTTGCATATTTCAAAGATGGCGACCATCTGACAATTTGTTTTTCTTATGTTACTTTTGTCATTATTTGTAAACTTGCTGTCAATTGTGTGTTTTTTGAGCATTAGAAGCACATTGGAATGGAAAAAAATGAAATTTTATGCAATTTGGTGCACCAAAACCAGTGCACAGATACTCTCCTGACTTTGCAGGTTGGGGGTGCAATCCTCAACAACACCACAATAACATAAATGACACACAACCAACAGACCAATTATCAATTAACATTTTGCCCAGACTGGCCCACCAGAGAGGTAGCCCACCAAGCATATACCTAGTACTTCCTGTAGACAGTCCAGCCATGTTATGCTTTGTCCTTTTGAATCCTCAAGGAGAAGCCTTTTCTTGCCAGATCACACAATTCTATTATATCGAGCAACAGAAGCCAGCTTTCTTTATGTCCAATAGGCTTACATGACTTTGCAGTCTCAGTGAAGTCGGATGTTGCAAACTTTACTGGCATCTACAAGATCCCGTGAGGATCTCATTGAGTAAGTGACCAACCTAAGCCTATGCTAAACCTAACCTTAGCCCTAAACCTAACCTCAGTAAAAAACTCAAAACCTCATCTCAGTAGAACAATGCCTGAACGTAACTGGCATAAAAGGTGAGGGAGATAACTAAAAGCATATATGTGGAAAAAGGTGTTGGTCAGGCAAGTGATTAAACGTCACAGTAGATAAGTAATAATCATGGCAGATAGTTACAGTAAAAGTTGGACAGATAAATAGAAGTTGTGGCTAGTGGTGGATATTGCTTGCAATCTCATGATAGATACGTATAGATATGATACAGAGACCACAATACGATATGTATTGATTAATCGATATACAGTATATCGATTATACGTTCATTCAAAAATAATGACCATGTTGCACAAATACAATAAAACACTTGTGGGCTCAAGGAGATCTTTAAATTCTAAACATCTTAACAAGGGCTCAGGGAGTCTTTTAGAACTGCCAAGTTGGGCTTTGATAACAAGCTTTGTTTGTGAACACTGATCACCAGATAATTCAGAATCTATTGATAACAAATAATTTGCAGTTTTGTAATTAAATAATCTCAACTAATCGCTTACCAATATTTGACGCAAGAAGTATTTTTTGTCAATTAAAACAGACTGGTATATAGCATATCAATTAGTAAGTTTTCTTAAATACAAAACTAATCGTCTGACTGGTGGGGACTGTCCGTAGATCTGAAGTCCCAGAGATCCTATACTGTATGTCCCAGTACTCTGAACATGCACTGGAATTCCACCATCAGCATAACGGTTGCCACCTTGTTTTAAGCACTGTGTCCACACTGTGACATGTTATGTTGAGGGTTAGAGATAGGATTGGCAGGTAGAAATTCGTCCAGTGAAAAAGGTTTTGTTGTGCAAAATCTATGCGTGATTAAATGAGGTAATTCTTTTAATTGCATCATTTTTCCTGTTTCAATTAATCAGTCAAAGATAAAACATTGCGGGGGAGCGGAAATGTCCCCCATGCTGACAAATGAAAAAGGAGTCTCACAGAAACGCTGGTCACTTTTTCCTTGAAGCCTGAAAAGATCAACTCAGATATCCTTTGGCCAAGTGTGTTTGTCTTATTATTAGTGGTGCACAATATTATTATGTCTAATATCTGATTTCTGACATTAATAGCTGCCCACGTGCAGGTAAATGAAACTTTTGTCTGTTTTCTGGTATATGGCATAAAAATAAGAGCAAGCTTTAACTCTGATGTGCTGTTTTCACTGTTGCTACACTCATGAATTTTGCTTATATTTTTTATAGTACAGGCTAGTCAATGGTCAGGTGAGCATGACCTTTGGGCAAGTAGGACCTGACCTATATACTTGCCTGCCGGGCAAGTGCCTCTGACTGTCACTGTCAACCACTGGAAAAGTCACTGTATGGCTTTACTATCGCTAAGCTCTTGCTGTATGCGATGATGACCATACATCAATATTGTATTAATATCAGAGTTGATTTTTTAGGCTCCTTTTCACACAGTAATGGAAGGTTGATGTTGGTCAAACAAGTCCATTGAGAACATTCCTCACCCATGCTACTTATCAGTATGTGGAATTGGTACATTTGAAGTACAACTATACAAAAACTGTTGGACAATGCCATAGAGCATTACACTTATGTTATTAAAATAGGTCATCAGAACTTTTTGAGACTTATACAAATATACACCGTGTGTGTGTGTGTGTGTGTGTGTGTGTGTGTGTGTGTGTGTGTGTGTGTGTGTGTGTGTGTGTGTGTGTGTGTGTGTGTGTGTGTGTGTGTGTGTGTGTGTGTTGTTCGCAACGGTCATATTAGCAAAAAACAGTTGAGATATTCTCTCCTAAAATGAAGTGCATACAAATCTTAGCCAAGTCCTAGGAATCAAAAGGACGAAGCATAACAGGGCTGGACTGTCTACAGGAAGTACTAGGCATATGCTTGGTGGGCCACCTCTCTGTTGGGCCAGTCTGGGCAAAATGTTAATTGATAATTGGTCTGTTGGTTGTGTGTATGTTATTGTGGTGTTGTTGAGGACTTGTATTGCACCCCCAACCTGCAAAGTCAGGAGAGTATATGTGCACTGGTTGTGGTGCACCAAATTGCACAAAAATGTCATTTTTTTCCATTCCAATGTGCTTCTAATGCTCAAAAAACACAAAATTGACAGCAAGTTTACAAATAATGACAAAAGTAACATAAGTAAAACAAATTGTCAGATGGTCGCCATCTTTGAAATATGCAAAATAGATGTTTAGCCACACCCATTCATAAAGATAAGCACCCCAGCATGTTTCTAATTGTCAGAACAAATGATTTAGACACAAGGTTTGCATTCATAGCTCATCTGGTTCAGACGTTCTAGATAAAACGCTTTTTCAGGTGGCGAACTGGCGGCCATATTGGATTTGGCCACTATGTAGACTATGGAGTGTTGCTGACTCAGGCACAGATACCACAAATATGAGTATTCTGAACATTTTGAGCACCTCAGAAAATCTGTAGCTGCAACGGTTTGTAGGTTAGAGCCATGTTTGAATTAGGGGTCATTTTAAAAGGGGTGTGATCATTTCCGGGTATTTCGTCCCGGATAGAGGCTTAGCCACAGTTCCCATGTTGTTCGCAGCGGCCATATTAGCCAAAAACAGTTGAGATATTCTCCGCGAAATTAAGTGCATACAAATCTTAGCCAGGTCCTAGACTATATTTAGTAACTTGAGGTCGGTTGCTGCATTTTGTAGCCTGCGTTCCAGCCTGAAACATTGCCTTCGGTGGATTTGTATTATTGTCACTTAGTCTGGCCAGCAGGCAGCAGACTATCTATGCTTTTCTCACTCAAGACTATGGTGAAGATGAAACACTAACTTGATTGGGTTGTCCACTATGTCAGATCTAGTAGTCCAAAAACCTGCTGGCTGTGTGGGTTGAGTTTAGCGAATGATCTCCGTTGCAGGGCAACAGCAGTGTGGTGCAGTTGCTAACCAGTGCGATTTGATACAACGTTGAACGTTTTCCAAGTCGCACCACTGGCACAGTCCAATCAGAAGCCACGGGTCGTTATATCTTCCTTTAACGTGTCTTGCCTAGGCGCCTAGGCATGTGAGTGACAACATTTATAAAATATATACAGATTTTTATCCTCAACTCAATGAAAGGAGAATTTATGTCATACAGTATATGTTTGTACAATACTTTTTGTGGCAATGTGTGCATGCACGCACGCACAAACGCATGAATGCACGCACTTATATATCACATAAATTACATGCTTACGGTGGAAAGTTTTTTTCATGTGAGCAGCCTCATTTAGTTTTTTTATCACGATAAAATGAGAATAACAAGTTGCTAAATTAATTATTTTTTTATTGGATGATATACAATGACAAGAGTTCCCCTCAATTCACACGGGTGTGACTTTCTATAGTCACAGATCGCCTATGGCAATATAGAACTATCCCTTAGTTTATAATGCTTAATAATGCAATTAATGGTAATTTTTACCGGCTCATGGCAACACTTTGCTTTAAGGTTCATCATCATTGATTATTTTCCTCCATCCAGACTATCTTTAGTGACCATCTTTAGCACCGTTTTTACTGGAAAGTTCAGATTGATGTGATCATACAGAACATCGATGTTTTAGAGGCTCAATAAAGCGTTTCACCCCTTGTGATGAAAACGAATGTATCTAATGAGTGCCCTGGAAATTATTCTGTGTTACCGGAAATTCATCAAATCAAGCGGGTAGCTTGTCAAGATAAGGCCTGTACAGCATATTCTGTACAGTATATTCACCATAGCCTCGACATCCAGGCCTTCATTTTTGGCCGCGTTGCACGAAAACGAAAAAGCCTGGGCTTATATGTTAGCCATGGTAGCCTAGGAGTGGGAGTCAACTTTTCGGGGTGGGCGTCGCTCCAAGTAATGTGACGTAGCACAGAAGTAGAGGGGCGAGGATGACGACACTAGAGTAACGGTAAAAAGAGAGTAGCCACGCGCTTTGATCTTGCATCTCGTGCCTCACTGGGGTCCTACTGTCAATGCAAGTGGATGGGCGAGAGTGGTTTGTTTGGAACCATGTTAGTTCTAGAGTTAGTTCCAAACATGCACCTTTTGGGCAATATGGGCACTTTTCAGCCAATAGCCGTCTCTGTTCAGCCATAGCATTGGAGTGAACAGGGACTGTCGCTACTCACTCAATGGGGACTTTAAGAAAGTAGCAGACACGACAAGGACGTGAACGAGCTCCGTCGCAGTTGCCACAGAAGCCTAACATAGTTAAAAAAGCAGGCGACGCCGACGGGGTCCACCTCTACTAATGGCGTCTCAGGTTTCCATGGTGACGCTCCTCTACAGCGTACCTCTCATCCACGTTGTTAACAAGACGCCAAGAACTGCGTTTTGTCATCGTAGGAGAGGCCCCGGCGTCTGTGAGGCTTATATATCGAGCACAGAGCCATTCATCACTGACGTCGTAGGTTGCACGTTGGACCAATCTTAAATAGGCTATTATAGATACTCTAGACGACACGTCTGTGAGATCATATCAGCTCAGCTCATCTGCCGTCCAAGTTTGGACGGCCCACCCCCCTTAGGCCAAAATCATTTCAGGTTAGGCCAGGCTATAGATGCTCATCGATGTAAGTGCCACCCCCACCTCTCACACATGTAACTGATGTGTGATGTGTGTGTGTGTGTGTGTGTGTGTGTGTGTGTGTGTGTGTGTGTGTGTGTGTGTGTGTGTGTGTGTGTGTGTGTGTGTGTGTGTAGAAGTATCGGTACCAGGATGATGAGACTCCTCCCCTCGACATCAGCCCAGGTCACATGACCCACGCACGCAGTGGAGAGTTGACGACTACGCACACACACGCACTCCCTGTCACGGTAGGCACATGCACGCACCTGCACACACACATGCACACACACACACACACACACACACACACACACACACACACACACACACACACACACACACACACACACACACACACGCACACACACTCTAGACACTATATTTCTACACTCACTCACTCACTATACCATATTTGCACTGTCACTGCAGAGGGCCACTATAGGCCTACTGTATTTTCACACTGTAGACAAGTGTAGACATAGCACTCTAGTAGCCTGGTTCCATCCCAGCGACACCACCCACTCCACTGAGTGGGAGGCTCAGAGGCTGTTAGGTTAGGTTACGTATGTTAGGTTAGGTTACGTATGACTCATGATGGCTATTATTATGTATATAATCATTAGCACCTGCTTAAATGCCTAAATTGTAAATCAAATATTTCCACACTCCAAATGGCCATGCATAACTAGAAAATAATGTTTCTGCAGAAACATTATGTGGGCTATGAAGTGTAAAATGATTTTTTCTTGCAGTTGGTTGAATAATAGTGATGATGATCATGTCCATAGTCTGATGGACTGTTGGCCAACACAGGGGCAAGGTATTTTTGGCTCCCTCTGGTGGACATGAGAGAAATGCCATGGTCTGCCTGCTCTCCCTAAACTGGAGATCTAAAGTCCCATAGTAACAGTTACCTCCCGTCGTGCCTCCGCCATATTGGAGTGTTACTTCGGTCTAATCTTAGATTAGATGTTGATTAGACAATAGATGTCTAATCATTCACTTTTAGACATTTTTTTATCTGTGCTCAGAGGGTTGTATTCTCATATATTGATTTAATCATTTATTTATCATATTAATGAAGGAATCAAAGCAGGAATTAGTATCATATCCATTTTGAATGTCAGGATGCGTGTGTACGTGACATGGACTACAAAGCCTACAATGGTCTCCTAATTTCCCCTCACAGAGCCCCCTATCTGTCGTATGTCACATTACAGATTACAAAGAGACTCTTCCTGTCTCCTAGCAAATCTCACAAGAGTTGGTTGGTGGGATAAAGTATAATTGATAACAAAGTGAATCTTTCCTGGTTTGTTTAGCTAATAGAAGCCGTTTTACTATGAATATGTTGTAAATATTATATGCCTTGTGATGACTGGGCCCAGTATTTACTTAATTGTCCATGGAGTTAAGGAAAGGATCATAAGTTGTGTTCACGTTCATTCTACCATTGGAAATGAATAGACTCCAGCATTCTTCCGGTCTCCTATTTTTGTACCCGCACCCAGTGTTGGGAATATTACTATACCTTGTTAATGTATTACTTATTACTTATTACCTTCATTTTAAAGCAATATATTGTATTACAATATTGCTGTCTGAGCAAGTGTAATATATTAATATTACTATTACATATTACTTAAAAGAAAAATGTTGTGCAAAATATATAATTAAATATTTAGTGTCACTATTAATCAAATATTGTGTAGGCCAGTGGCATACCTACAATAAAGAAAGCACACTTGGCTATCTGGGAAATCCATATGAAATCAACTTGAAAAAACGCCCTCCTGAATAAATAATTTGATGACAAATTATAGAAAATAAGTAATTATTTAACTTCTGCAGTTGTCAAGAAAATTTCACAAGAACATTTTCAACGAGACAGATTGACAGAAAGTAATATTGAAAGTAATGCAGTAATGCAGAAAGAAAAGTATAATATGTTAGATTGTTTTTGTTAAGTAATATATTTATATTACAAGTTACTGCATTTTGGTAATATATTATGTAATATATTGAGTTACGTAGTGCACATGTCCCAACACTGCCTGCACCCTCCATCTAGAGTCGGGAAGCGAACCGAGTTTGCCCCTCTTGCCATTGGCCTCTTGGTCCATAGGCAAAGCACTGCTGCTATATTGG
>CM076986.1:26766219-26771219 GCA_039105355.1 Benthosema pterotum
GGTCTGTCTGTCTGTCTGAGTTTCATTTGTCAAGTATAAGGCGAAAACAACTCATTTTTTCTACATTCCAACAGTGAAATGGAAATAGCTGCGTTTCAGCATTTTCATTCATTCACAGTGTTCAGTCTCAGGCAGCCGCAGCAAGCGAGTGAGCTAATTCAAAGAGAAACCTAAGCAGATGTTACAGTCCCCTAAGGAGAGTAGAGAAACAGAGAGAGAGAGAGAGAGAGAGAGAGAGAGAGAGAGAGAGAGAGAGAGAGAGAGAGAGAAGAGAGGGGGCGTGCAGACAGAAAGACAACAGACAGGGAGTAGGAAAGAGGACATGTCAATCACAACAGTAGGACAGAGGACGTGTCATTCATGACCGAAGGACGTGCACTTAAGTCTCTCCAGCTGATCCAAGCCTGGTCCTTAACCAGCCAAAATTCTCGCATCACACCCCCCTTCTGCGCTCTCTCCATTGGCTCCCGGTCGCTGCGCGCACAGAGTACAAAACTCTGAAAGATCCCACCTGATCGCACCCTACAAACCCTCCCAAGCACTCAAATCAGCCGACACAGGGAGGTTGTTAGTACGCTCACTAGAAACGCTGGGACAATGATCTACACGGCCCAAACTCTGAGAGACAGCCAGATCCTTTTGCCACCTCGAACTAGTTCGCGACAGACGAGGTTGCGAAAAAACGCTGTGACGGATGCTAACCTGGAACTCTCTATAGATTGGCAGCCCCTACCGTTTTATATAATCTTCTGCCGATGTATTGCCATGCTTTTTCTTTTTTTCATGTAAATCATTGTGGATTAAGAGTGCCTAAATTGTTAATTGTAAGGATAAATAACATCATCATCAACAGCTCATAATTAGTTTTTTTATCTGGAGATTGGAAACTTGACTATTGGCTTGCGTTGGCGACAGAAACATCAAACAATTGCAGACAAATAAAACATGCTCGTTCCATGTTGACGTTTGATTTTGACCTGTGGCACACCAAAGCTCATGTTTGCTATGTAGGAGTCTACTTTGCATACCTAGGAATGATTTTGGACAAGTTATAGGTTATTATTACCGGTAATCCAGAATATTATATGTACCATATAGCAGTGTTCCACATCGCTATGCGTTTGGCTCTGACCTCACCAAGATGGCTGCTGCTTGACACTCTGAGTTGAATATCAAATTTGTTTGATTGAACAGAACATTGATGTTAGGGTCTCAATGAAACATCTGCGATCTCTGTAACTCTCAGTTACTATTAATGCTTATGATGAAAATGTCCCGTGATGATGTAGTAATGGTTGACTACTAGTACTTCCGGTTCCGTCCTTTTGGGGCATTTGAAATAGGCCTACAAACATTTCGGCTGAAGGGCTTGGCATCGGAATTACTGTGACAGAGCGCAACCTTGGCATGAAAGACTGTTTGTGTGGTTGTGCGCTTGTGTGTGTTCAAGTGTGTGTACGTGTGTGTGCGCGAATATGTAGGTTAATGTGGGTGAGTGAATGCTTCCTTACCATTGGCTGACTGTGATGTCACTCATCTGATTGGTTGACATGCAATCAATGTATGAAGACAGATGGAGACGGTTGCCTAGGAGAGTGGCCCCAGCAGCTTTTGCTATAGAGTAACCATGGCAACCAACATAAGATACTGTCTCTCTCTCTCCCTCTCACTAGATGAACGGTTCTGAAGCAGAGTTGGAATACGAAGAAATCACACTGGAGAGGGTGAGACAAGCACACACAAACACACACACACACACACACACACACACACACACACACACACACACACACACACACACACACACACACACACACACACACACACACACACACACACAGTCATATTCATATGATATGTACTGTATATTGTATAATTGATTGCATGCATTCTGTTCGACATCTAGTGATGCGATGCACCTGCCACCTACACATAACCATCGGACCAATGCCTAAACCCACACCCTAACCCATACCTGGGCATTATGCGGCCCGGGGGCCAAATGCGGCCCTTTGGCTGACTCTGACCGGCCCGTGAAAGGGTACTGTTTCAACCAGTGGTCCGGGGACCACCAGTGGTTCTTGATAGTGTTCCAGTTAAATATGGAAAGTTGGTTAACCAGATGTAACTCTTTGAGAGCATAAAAATGTTTAAACTCTCAAGAGTTACCGGTAAAATATTCATCTGAATTAGCCAGAGAATGTAAAAGAATGGCATTTGTGAAATCCAGCCTGGAATTGTGGAAAAAAGCAAAATAAATCTTTAGTTTTGGGGTCTGTGGGGTTAAAATGTCATCAAATGTTGGTCCTCTTTGGCCTCTTTGGCCCTCCACAATATTTTATGTACCTCATTTGGCCCCTTGGGAAAAATAATTGCCCACCCCTGCCCTAACCCTATCCTCCGATGGGGTTGACAACGCCTCACCCTAACCGTCTGGCCTATGATACGTCACACAGAAGTATGCCTCATGTATAATTGTGTGTGTTTGTGTGTTGTGTTAAAGGGTAACTCAGGTCTAGGGTTCTCCATAGCAGGAGGAACAGATAATCCTCACATCGGAGACGATCCATCAATCTTCATCACTAAGATCATTCAGAGTGGAGCAGCCGCTCAGGATGGAAGACTGAGGTATATATAACTCATCCATCCATCATGACTACTGGCGAAGGTCAATCATCTTTTTCGGCGATCATAGTAGGTTTAGGCGATAGCCAATGAAATCTATACTGTATCTAACTCCGCTATGAAAGGGAGGGGTGCTCTCTCAAGCGAACTTGAGTGAGTTAAAGCGAGCTGCCATGTCGAACATTGGAAAATTTGATTAAAATGACTCAGTCCTGTCCAATTTGCGACTTGATGGGCACAGAATAGTATATCCCCCCCGAAATTGGGAGGAAAAGGCAGAAAAAGTTGCGTAACAGCTCCCTTTGAAAATCTACATGGCTTGCGCAAGCACACAAGACTATATTATATGTTGGTCATTGAGTATGTTGAATGTCAATGACCTCACTTCCACTTACATCACTTCCTGCAGAGTGAACGACAGCATCGTATTGGTCAATGACGTGGACGTACGCGAGGTCACACACTCCGTGGCCGTGGAGGCGCTGAAAGAGGCAGGGCCTGTGGTCAGGTTGTACGTGTTGAGGAGGCGTGGCCTCGCTGACCGCGTGACCACCATCAAACTCATCAAAGGACCCAAAGGTGTGTGGGTGTTTGTGTGTGTGTGGTTGGTGGCAATATATAGAATATCGTGATCAAGGGCCTAACAGTCCCGTCCGGAAACAGGATGTGCACGTGCACACACTCTACAGTGGGGGGAAGTGCAACAGGCCAACAGCACATACACCAAGGCCCACCCCCCACTTAATCTTGATTAGACGATGTTTCTCCCCAGTGCCCAAACTCAAACTAGGGTTTCATTTTTACCCCAGATACTCAATGGGTACAGGGAGGAACTCCTTATATGGGCACCACAATCTATAATAGGAAGTATTAGCCAAAAGAAGAAGAAGGGGAAAAAAACAATATTTGGATTAAGTGAAATCACTTACTATACCGTTAAGCCCTAGTATTGAGGTACTGTATATTATTTATATTTAGGGTTCCGTAGGGCAGGCGGTTTAGGGAGCCAACACATTCTTGTATATACTGCATATTATATTGATGATGCAGTGATGTATATTATATAATTACAACAGGTCATTTCAAGTTACAAATCTAGACTAGCTAGTTTCTTGGGCCATAGTGACTACATCTGTCATTAGAAGTAAACTATACAACTTATAGTATTGTATAAGTTGTATAATTGCAATATTACACCGGAAGGTGTTCTTTATAGTCATTAATGCACGCCTGCGGCATCACAGAAGTGTAATATTGCAATTATGCACGTCTTGATAATTATACACCGCTTAATATCGCCTAAGTGGGTGGTGCATGTTATACCTGTTATTATACTGTATTATCCAGGTTTAGGGTTCAGTATCGCGGGCGGTTTGGGCAACCAGCACGTTCCTGGAGACAGCAGCATCTTCGTCACCAAGATCATAGACGGAGGCTCCGCCCACAGAGACGGACGGCTACAGATAGGGGACAAAATACTGGCTGTAAGTAAAACGCACAAACACACAATAACCTACAAAATCCTTACTTTGTCAGTAATGCACACAGGCACACACACAGCCATACCATAATCCAGTGGTTTTCAACCAGTAGTCCAGGGACCACCAGTGGTCCTCGAGAGGGTTCCAGGTGGTCCCCAGGCTAAACGATGGAAAGTTGGTTAACCAGATGTAACTCTTTGAGAGCGTAAACATGAAACCAAATGGACCCTTGCGGGTCCATTTGGTTTCATGTTTCCACTCTCAAGAGTTAAAATATTCATCATGTGAATTAGCCCAAGTCTACGCAACTAGAGAATGTAGAAGATTAATGGTAATTTTGATCTGTATGTTTGACTGTTTTGTTTCCCAAATCCAGTCTGGAACGGTGGACAAAAGCAAAAGAAATCTGTTAGTTTTGTGGTCTGTGGGGCTAAAATGTCCTCAAATAGTGGTCCGTGGCTCAGATTCTGAATAAATAGTGGGCCCTGGGATCAAAAAGGTTGAAAACCACTGTAACAATCGATCACATCCACACAGAGGCCATTCTATTACGTTAACAAGCCCTGTGCCCCCAAGGCACAGGTCTCCACCGTCCGGACTCAGGATCGATCTTCGGTTCCCTCATCTTCTCCTCACTCTCTTTGGCGCTCATTTCCATGGTAGCACCTTATATATCTATCTATGACGTCATCATGACGTCTCGGATGCGGACGGACAGGGAGGGGTTGACACTAAGGTCTCGGAGGCACTTGCCCATCGGGCAAGTGCAAGTCAGGTTCTACTTGCCCTCAGCTCATGGTCACTTGCCCCCTAAAATATATAGGGGGCAAGTAAATATACATTTCAGTAAATATACATTTCAGCACCACGGACAGAGTCACTACAGCTACCATA
>CM076986.1:26776219-26891219 GCA_039105355.1 Benthosema pterotum
ACAAAAATACCTCACTATTTATAATTCACAATTGAAGCATCAGACACTCTTATTGTGTGTGTGTGCGTGTGTGTGTATGTGTGTGCGCGTGCGTGCGTGCGCGTGTGTGTGTCTACATTTGTTTCAGGTACAGATGGTTTCATTCAGAGCTACGAGCTGGTCATCCAGACTGAAGGTTAGTTTGATTAAACTAGCGCGCAAAACTAAACTTTATGCTGCGAAATCACTGCAATTGTTCGTATTTATCATTCCAGCTTTACTTTGAACAATTACAAACACATAGACAAGCAGAGCATCACTGTCTGAACAGCTGAAAGGCATCTAAACATATGTATTATTCACTACAAATCTAATAATCTAATAATACATAAGACACACATTTGTTTATTTTTGTAGTAGTAGTATTAGACGTACCATATTTCGACAATATATTACAAATTGTTACAAATTAGATGCAAGATCAAAGAGAGCTTCGTCTGTTTAACAGACAAAGATCTAACAGGTCACATGTCTCACTACTTAAATCAGGGGTTTTCAACCTTTTTCATCTCGGGGACCACCATTTATTCAGGATTTGAGCCACGGACCACCATTTGAGGACATTTTAGCCCCACAGACCCCAAATCTAAAGATTTATTTTGCTTTTGTCCACAATTCCAGGCTGGATTTGGGAAACAAAACAAGCAAAACATACATTCCAAAATGGCTACAATGCTGAATATTTTAACTCTTAAGAGTGTAAAAATGAAACCAAATGGACCCACAAGGGTCCATTTGGTTTCATTTTTACGTTCTCAAGAGTTACATCTGGTTAACCAACTTAGCTGAGGACCACCTGGAACCCTCTTAAGGTCAACCAGTGGTCCCCGGACCACTGGTTGAAAACCACTGACTTAAATGAATCAGAAGCCAAGGTCGATGTGGCTCAGATCTGATTTGGCTGCCAGTGTAAATCAGGCCTTACTAAACGTGGCGACACTCACAGGCACAGCAGCACAACATTCAGTCAATTACTATCCTAGAATCATATTCTATTCATGATGATGTAAGTGTGGTGTGTGATTAAGAATCAGCTAGAATCACTCGATAAACGGCACGCTGGCGTTGGTGTAGGCCAAAACTCACACTCAAATTTAAGGCAGAATTTAAAAATGAGGCCATAAAACTCAAATAACTCTCTCTCTCTCTTTTTCCCTCTCTCTCTCTCTCTCTCTCTCCATCTAGTGGATTATGCACGGCCGATCATCATTCTGGGGCCGACCAAGGACAGAGTGAATGACGATCTGTTGTCCGAGTTCCCCGACAAATTTGGTTCCTGTGTCCCTCGTAAGACTCGCTTGTGTGACCCCTAGTGCTCACCATCATCATTAACTGAAACAATTTGACGCAGTGCAATAGTTTTCACACACACACAAAAATAATATACCTGTACTTTACTCTTTACTCCTGCAGATACGACTCGCCCCCAGAGAGAGTACGAGGTGGATGGGCGGGACTACCACTTTGTGTCGTCACGGGAACAGATGGAGAGAGACATCCAATCACATCGCTTCATAGAGGCGGGTCAATACAACAACCACCTGTATGGCACCTCCGTGGAGAGTGTGAGACAGGTGGCTGAACAGGTGAGACAGACAGACAGACAGACAGACAGACAGACAGACAGACAGACAAGCGGTGTGTATCTGGTCCTATCATTTCAAGTATATTATTATTATTACATGTAAATTACGACCGGGTCTTTTGCAGGGGCATTACACTAGGTTTGTGCTGACCTCGGCCTATAGGTAGAATATAAACACAGACGTTCGGTTTTGATTGGCCATGTATGATGATGTACAATGATAAGAGCCCTTCTCATTTCACACAGATCAGGAGATTGTTTTATTATTATTCTGCTTAATAAATCAAGCAAAACGTCCTCCGAAGGTTGTGCAACTTTGCACACACATCACAAGGGGTGAAAAAGTATACATTTTAACCGTCAAAAACTGGTGTGCCTAATGGCTCAATTAGTCCGTCCCCAATTAGTCCTTGTCCAGTAGGGACGTTAGCAGCGAGGCACAAGACAAGAAAGCTTGACAAGCATAGAATTGGCATTGGACAGTGGCTCTGGAGGTTGGATTCAGTGAAGGGCTAATTTGGGCCCCCTACAAAAGTTTGTAAATTGTGAAATTGTGTGTGTGTGTGTGTGTGTGCGTGTGTGTGTGTGTGTGTTACAGCAGGGTAAACACTGTATCTTGGACGTCTCTGCCAACGCAGTGAGGAGACTCCAGGCTGCTCATCTTCAACCCATTGCCATCTTCATACGACCTCGATCACTGCAGAACATACTGTAAGCACACACATTTACACTCACACACTCCAAATCTTATACTCCAGCTTTAGATGATAAGGTGACTACTGAAACGGTGGTTAATAAAAAAGAGGGATTTGTTGGGGTGAGTGGGGAGTCGCTTGGTAACATCATGTAGTATTTTCTTTAGTAAAATGAAAGCGAGTGAATCTGTTATCACCATGGCTCAGTGACATCAAATTGTTGTTTTAGTGTAAACAGAGAGATGTGTTCCAGTGTAAGTCTTTTGCACCACGGCTGCCGCAGTGCGGCGCAGTGACATCATTGTAGTTTTAGGGGATTAGCTTATCACCTAAAACTGGAGTATGAACAGGCCTTAAGGATACACATGGCACCTTCTCCTCCCCACAGACAAAACAGAGCAACATTTGGCAAGTTGTTTGGCTTTGCCTTGCGCCATGCCAGCACACACACACATACACGCACACGCACACCCTTAATCACAACTGTGTGTGTGTGTGTGTGTGTGTGTGTGTGTGTGTGTGTGTGTGTGTGTGTGTGTGTGTGTGTGTGTGTGTGTGTGTGTGTGTATGTATGCGTGTGTTGCGTGTATGCGTGTGTGTGCGCACGTGTGTGTGTGTGTGTGTGTGTGCGCGTGTGTATGTTTGCAGGGACCTGAATAAACGTCTTTCAGAAGACCAGGCCAGGAAAGCGTTGGACAGAGCTATCAAACTGGAACAAGACTTTCTAGAGTGTTTCACAGGTAAATGATGAACCCTAACTGTAGCCTTGAAAGGAATACACACATTACACACACATGAATAATCATCCAGGAAGGTAGAACCACACGAGCAGAGTGTCAAGTCACATCAGACTCATCATGCCTGACCCCATTCAGAGCAGCAGCAAAGATAAGCCTCAGCAAAATGCCCAAATGTTGATGCAGAGAACCAGCACATTTACCCCCCAAAAATGTAATATTTTCCGGAAAACAGTGTCAGTGGCGACAATGTAAGGCATCGACAAAGGGCAGACGTTATAAAGTATATCACTAAATGTTATATAATTATATCAACTGGCCCCTTGCCATTCTTGCCATGTGGCTCACAGGTTCAGTTATTTGAGTATACTCTGTTTTAAGTTGTCTTTCGGTGTTTCCTTTGCGATGGTTGAAGATGCCAAATTCAGGGAAGTTTGTATCTGGTGTTTAACCTTGTTTACCTGTGTTTCCATAGCCATGGTTGAAGGAGACAGCTTCGAGGAGGTTTACATGTTGGTCAAATCAGTGATAGAAGAACAGAGTGGACCTTACATCTGGATACCTGCTAGAGACAGAATATGATTGGACGATTACCTTCCAGAGCCAGACTGTGATTGGACAAAACCCGACAGCCTCGGCATCATTTCCAAGGCGACAGATGTCAACAGATATTACATGGGAATCCTGTCTGTCTGACAGATATCGGTCTCACCTCTTCACCCGTCTCGCCTCAGTACAGAGATACCCGTTTGTCTGACAGAGATACCTGTCTATCTGACAGAGATACCCGTTTGTCTGACAGAGATACCTGTCTATCTGACAGAGATGCCCGTTTGTCTGACAGAGATACCTGTCTATCTGACAGAGATACCCGTTTGTCTGACAGAGATACCTGTCTATCTGACAGAGATACCCGTTTGTCTGACAGAGATACCTGTCTATCTGACAGAGATGCCTGTCTGTCTGACAGAGATGCTTGTCTATCTGACAGAGATCTGTCGATCTGACAGATACCTGTCTGTGTGACAGAGATAGCTGTCTCACCTCTTTACCTGTCTTTGGGTACCAGGACAGGTGTTTTGTTTTTGTTTTTTGTTTTTGTTTTTTGGGGGGGTGTAAAGAAATGGGAAAAAAGAGATGATTGGTTATTATTCATTAATCTTTATTATTATTATCATTATTATTATTGTTATCATTATTATTACTCTAAATTATGATTGATGTGAGACTGTACGATTCACTTGTTAAAACTTATATGTACTATTAATGTAATTATTTATTTATTTGCGTCAATACTTCAGGGAGGTATGAAACAACAAGTAAAGGACTACACTTCCCACAATCCCCCTGTTCGTCCTGCACGTTATGAATGCCATGATAACAACACACACACACACAGACACACATCAAAACCTAGATGCCTCACTGGCCGCTGCAGTACACTGGAATGACCTCCTCGACCGCCGCATTTCATCGGAGCGACCTCATTGGCCGTTGCAGTCCGTCGGAGTGACCTCATTGGCTGCTACAGCTCATTGGAGAGACGTGTGTTGAAGGGAAGGCGGCAGTCGAGCGGAAGTACAGAAGGCACGCTGGCACTCAAAGTGACTACTGGCCAATTACATTGCATATTTCCTGGGGCTTATCGTTTCAATTCAACAGAGCTGGAGTGGCATGAGAAAACAAACATTTACATGCCTCTTATTGGTCTACCGAACTTCCTCTTCTGTGACACACGTGGGAGCTTGCCAAGCTTCCACCTGAGCCACAGAAGGCTGCCTTGCATTGAGATATAGACGTCCCAGAGCTGAAGGAGACGTCTACCTTTCTATGTCTACGGAGATACAGATGCCCCAGAGATGAAGGAGACGTCTCCCTTTCTATGTCTAAGGAGATACAGATGCCCCAGAGACGAAGGAGACGTCTACCTTTCTATGTCTATGGAGATATAGACTCCCCAGAGTCTAAGGAGACATCTACCTTCCAATTCAACCTTTACATTACTCTGCTTCAACCATGGACTACAAGCCCTGCCCCCTATAGCAGCAGGGCAGGCATACATACATTACCCACAAGTCCCTATGTTATCTTTTAACTTAACTCTTCCTTAGCTTCTATATTTAACTTTTAGCCCTTAACTTAAAGACATTCCCCTTTATCTTATCTGTATTCTCAACTTGAAACGTAACCATTGATCTGTACTCTAAATTTAACTGTTTTATTTTTGTATATATATTTGTTTTATTTTGTATAAAATGTTCGGACCATGGACTGACTACGAGTCCCACAATGTACACCTTCAACCATGGACTCAAAAACATGTGGATGAAGGTAGCAGTCATGGTTTCTACAGACCAGTTTTAAAGCTACTTTTCTCAGCTAATTCCAATCCACCATCTTGGGATTTACAGTTTCCAAATGGATCATAATTTATTAAATACATTTCATAAAACATAAAAGTATTTATAATTTATTAAACTCTTATCATGATTATTGAAAGAAGACTCTAGCCAGCGACTGAAAGCATAACGTGTTCATGACCATGTCAACTAGCCTATTCAAAGGTCATCAAATCAAGTGTAAAGTTCGTGTTAACTCAAACGGAGTGTGATTCCTTCTGCAGCCAGCAGGAGGGGCCACTGTGCTGGACTAGTAACGAGAACTACAGGCTGGTTCCAGGTTCGAACACTAACGACAAACTGCAGAACTACGGAGGGCAAGGGGTCAAACCAAACTGCACTTTCTGTTGGTATGGGCCCCATTCGCAGAGGTAACAACATACTCCACTTCCTGTCGGTTGCCGTCGGAACAACGGTGCACGACTGCCTCCATGTGGACTGAAGTGGTACAGAGCACATTATGCAGAACAGTGCCACTGTGT
This sequence comes from Benthosema pterotum, assembly GCA_039105355.1. NCBI lineage: Eukaryota > Metazoa > Chordata > Actinopteri > Myctophiformes > Myctophidae > Benthosema > Benthosema pterotum. Next base: position 26,782,157 of record CM076986.1, read on the forward strand.
GGACTGAGGTGGTACTGACTGGACACGTGTAAAACAATGCCACCGTGTGGACTAATGTGGTAAATACATGCTGTGGAGAAGCAGGATCAAGAGGGATTGGACAGTTTTAATGTTTCTTTTTTTAATTTAATACAGTTCACACTCACTTTGATTGTTTCAATTTAAACAAGAAATATCTGTTTTACAAATCACAAGTAACTATTTAGTTTAGTTACAGGTTGACCAGTGACTGGTCACATCAGGTCACTGATGATCTGCATCTAGATGGGTTTCCACTGGTATTAACAGTATTATATGGATCTGGATAGGTTACATGGTGTTATTCAGTAACCTATATACGGAGTTGCTGGTTTTATGCCGAGTACCGTGACAAACCTAAATATTTCCACTGGCAACTTTACCTGTGGTACTTTGAAACTAGTGGTTTATCTAGATTTGTCACAGGTTGAGTTTTAAACCAGCGAACAAATAGAACATTTTAAATTACACATGACCTCCTGAAGGCTTTCTTATTTTTATTTGCAGTTGATTTAATTCCCAAAAAGTGGTCCAGTTGTTATTTTGTGGAGAAAAAATAAAATAAATGGCTCTTAACCCGACTCCAATATAACCTTAGAATGGGGCAATGAAATGTTGTTCAAATTCAAATCTTTCCATCACTTCAAAATGCAATTTTGTGCTATATATTGTCTCTCTGCCAAATCAATAGTGTGTTGACACTCACACTTTTGGTTCAGCCATGGTTCAGCCATAAACCATGTGCCCCCTTGAGATGGCTGAGCCACTGCTGAACAAAAAGCAAAAGAGTGGACCACTTTGTTGGGAAATAAATCAACTGCAAATAAAGATTAGAAAGCATTCTGGGGTGGAATTCTCCTTTAATTCTGTATATCAGGGTAACAATACACACATACACACACACGTACGTTAGAAGGGCAGGCTTTCTATTTATGTATGTTAATATGAATATAAATTAGCCTATATTGTAACAACCAAACTGTATCCAAGCCTGTGCGCGCCCTCGCAGACACACACACACCTTATGTTGACAGAAAGGCAGATGTGGTCTTTTAAAGGTTATTGTATGATAAATAGTTATGGATTAAATGCAATTAACTTATTCAATTATTGAAATAAATTCCATATAAAAAAAATCAAACGCTGTGTGCGTGTGTGGGGGTCATGTGTTGTTGTTTTTTTTATGTTATGTTGTCACTGCTGTTGCATTCTGTTCTGACTCACCTGCCAGTGAGGAGCCCACACCCTGGGAGGACACGCCACACCAACAAATTGCACGGGTACCGGACAAAATATCACCATTACACCACTGCTTTTCAAAGACAAATCGTTCCAAAGTAGGCCAGTGGCCGACGGGCACTGCAGGCAATTTACAATTACAGTTTAGCAGAAACCCTTAGTCCAGAGTGACCTACACTAAGCATGAGCAAAAGAAAAACATGTTAATACATGATATGCATACAAAGTAGTTAATGTGTATCATACATAAGCTAGGAAAGTAACAGTAGGAAATCAATATAGGCTAATTTAGCTGTGCATACTGTATATATACACTATATAGTGCTATATTTACCTGAAAAAAGCTAAAGGTCTGCATAAACTGCTATCCGAGTCTACATAAACATGCTATCTAGGTAGTTGGCCAGTTGCTTGGGCAGGACAGTCTCTGTGAGACAGTCTTTTGAGGGCCCAAGACTTTGGTATCATCTGTTTGTCAAATGCAAAAATGGTGACTTTTACTCGTACAGTGTAATATCAATACAACTAAACACACCCATTAAAAACATCCACATGAATATATTCAACACAACAAATGTTTATGCAGAAAAATCTTTTTTTCCCCGTCTTTTTTCGTCCCAACCTCTTTCCCCTAGCAGGTCATTCTTAACTCTTTTTTTTTGTTATTGCTTTCTACAATTCAAATCGTACATAAGCTATCGCTAACCTATCGGTACATCACGCTGCTTCGTACAGCCGCGTTCATACTCAAACGTTTGTATTATGAAACAATGAGACGACACTGTTTACCTCATATCGTTGCTGTTGTCGTTGGTCACCCTCGTCCCCTGTGAAGATGTGATTTGTAAATCCGACTCCATTTACTTCCATTAAAAGCACTATTTTCTGAGTTTTATCTACAGTACCTCAAAAGCATCCATTGTTGGTCATGCGGCCCTGGCGCGCAACCTATTATCCGATGTCTATTGTGTCCTTCTATCGCATTGCTGCAGACACACAACAGTTACTGACAGCCAAAGAGTAGCAGCTAATGCTAAGAGTGTCTGCTGCTGTCATAATAACATCCTGTGTCATGAACCTAGATGTAAAGTTGAGGCTTCATAGAGTGGGAGTGAACGGGGTGGCAGCGAAGTGTAGTGGCCACCAAGAGGCACTAGCGAAAAAAAATAAAATTTCATTTCAACATTAAACAAAACATTTAAATGTTACATACCCCATAAAAGTAAAAAATGTTACAAGGATCCCCTGTCTAGATAGCAAATGATGCTGTTGTGAAAAATATATACGTATAGTAGAGTGAACGAAAGATTTACAGGATTTTACAAGCGGAGAGAGAAGAAGAAAAAAAAACATCCTCTTGACATAATTCTTTTGAATAATAATAATAATAAATCCCCACAGTCTTAAGGGCTGTGGGGCTACGCAGCCTGTCACAATTGTGGTTGTGTGTGTGCGCGCGCACAGGTGTGTGCATGCATTTACCTGTCTCATGGACACAGTTATGATGGATGTATGTGTATGTGTGTCTATGTCATATCATATCAATACGGTAGTTGTCTCCTCAGTGTATGCGTTTAGCCGTCGTGTCCTACGGGACAACGTGATCACAAGTTCTCCAGGTGCGAATGCGGTCCACTCTCCATTTTCCAGTCTCTCTGGTCTCCGCTGCCCTCTCCTTGCTGTCCGCCTCGCTGGGAGTCGGCGGGGGACAGGGACATGTTCCGGCGGGGGTTGCCGCTGTGCATGGCGTTCCAGTGGCGCGTCACGTCCGACGACTTGACGAAGGTCTTGTCGCAGGAGCCGCAGCTGTAGGGCCGCTCGCCCCGGTGCTGCCACTCGTGGTCCCGCAGGTGGGACTTGTGCTTGAAGGCCTTGTCGCACATCTGGCAGCCGAAGGGCCTCTCATTGCTGTGCACGCGCTCATGCCGCTTCAGGTCGGGCCCCCGGATGAAGGCCTTGCCACACACGGCGCATCGGTGCGGCTTGAAGCCGGAGTGGATCTTCAGGTGCTCTTTGAGGTGGGCGGCGGTGGTGTAGGCCTTGGGGCAGTGCTCACAGCCGTAGGGCCGGTTGACGGTGAGGCCTACTGTGGAAAATAAAAAAGAATGTTCGGTCAGGTAACAATATTTATACAAGAATGGGAATGATTATTTCTTTTGTACATCCGGACAGGCTTTCTCGTGAGAATGCAGCACAAATGTTCTTTCAGAGCGAACGTTTTGTAGGATCTACTATGTCAGGACGAAATGGGCTAAACATTAAGAGCAGAGATGTCATACATACACAATAACAAAAGTCAAAGTCGCGTGATTTGTCACTGTTACCGCAGCGAAATTGGTTCTCTGCTTTTGACGCATAACTTGGAGCGGTTAGCTCCAAGGAACGGTGAGCTGCGGCTTGCCACGCTCGGGAATCATTAGCTGATTTTGATCCCCAATCCATCCCTTTTTTTGATGCTGAGTGCCAAGCAGGGAGGCATTGGGTCCCATGTTTAGAGTCTTTGGTATGACCCGACCAGGAATCGAACCCTGGCCTCCCAGTTCCAAGGCGGACACTAACCACAAGGCCACTGTTCTGGCCTTTAAGTATCATGCCAACCCCAATGTCACACTTTTAATTTATAATATTGACCAAATCAGAGATCTCACACAAACAGTCTTACCATAGGAATATGGATCATGACATCATGCCATGTCTATTAATCCATTTACAATTCTGATTTGTGCTGCATAATTTGTTGAAAAAAGATCAAAATGTAGATTCAGACTCTCATATCTAAATTTGAGCACTAACAAGTCACATGAAACTGGGGAGGAAAAATGTCTACTTGGGCGACTTAGGCCCAATTTGGACACTTTCAGTGAAGAGTGTACTTAGTTTTGTTGCCATCACTTTAGACATTAATGGCTGTGTTTCAGTTATTTTGATGAAAAAATGCAAGGGGTGTACTTACTTTTGTGACATACTGTATATATATATATATATATATATATATATATATATATATATATAGATAGATAGATAACCTCTGAAAAGGTGAGTGATCAACTGTTCAGTAGAAAGAGCTTTCAGAATATCCATGCAAAGTGTTATTAGTAGGGAATAGGGATGCACGATTAATCGGTAACATAATTGGAATAGGCCATGTGAGACATAAAAATGTCACATCGGTATCAGAATGGTATCAAAAACAATACAGATTAATTATCTGTATTAAAAAATAAAAACAATTCTGTTCAATTTGTGCACACATCTCATTCAGTAGGCATTCAGTTGTGATGACAGACACTTGGAAAAGAGTTTATGCTATTTATTGATTGTATGCTTTATTGTGACAAGTCCCTATAGGGCCTTGACATGTTTCCATTGTGATCATCTGTAGAATATTGTAATTGGTCAGAATCGGTATCGGCAGATAGAACCCTGCAAATAATCGGAGATCGGATATCGGTCATAATTTGATAATCGTGCACCCCTAGCCTTTGGTTGTAAGGTTCGAACTTCATGAATGAACTTCTTTCTCAATATACGTGAGAGAAGGTTATAGCGTACTTAACCTTCAGCGGATCCATCGCAACGAGTGGACAACTCGATTGGCAGAATAAGCTGATCTCCAAATGCCGTTTGGAAAAGGCAGATCATAGTAAATGACAACAAAAATACTAGCAATAATAACAACAATAATAATACTGACTCCGTAAGGTTTTGGATTTGTTATGTTTTTATTAGAAAAAGTTTTGTCTACAGTCGGTGGAGTTTCAACACAAAGAACTTTCCACCCGAAAGAAAATAAAAAAAATAAAAACATCAAGGTTGCCATGGTGATCACACTGTTTACAGGAAGTAACCATACATGGTGATGGGGGAAGGAGGGGCGGAGTTAACTCTACTATCCTGGCCATCGATCGGCCAGTCTTTAACATGTGATGACTTCTAACATGCACACACGCACGCACACAAACACACACACAGACATGTACACGCACGCACGCACCCCCCCACCCCCACCCCCCACACACACGCAGACATGTGCACGCATCCACCCACCCATACACAGAGTTTGACATCACCCTATGCCTAATTATTGCACTGAAAATAACAGATCTACAAGCTCACAAAACAGATTGTGAGCTTTTTTTTCACCATGCAACTGTTCATCGTGTGATGAAGTGTTAATCCCACATTTATATATTGGCCAAATTACGGGAATTCTAAATTATTAAACATCTAAATTGTATTAATTTCTTTGTACCGAGACGTTTCCGAGACTGTTTGACTCTAATGACCCATCACCAAACCCTCATTACTCTGAAACACTTCGTCGAATCAAAAGTCGAACTAACCTGACTATGAACATTTCCGTGGTTCGAACCATATTGTTAAACGTTGCCTAACACCATTAAAAGTGTATGCCGGTAAAAGAAATGCTGAAATAAAATCATCCTAGCGGCCAATATATTTCCGGCATCTTGTATTGATGCTCGTCTTTTTTCGCTCGTACGTGTCGTGAACCAAATCAAAGATTATCTTTCACGTGTGACTACCATAGCAAAGGTATTCAGATTACGTGCATGTTTGCGGGCATGTTGTAGCGATGCTTGTCTTCTTTTACACAGCATGACGATCAAAGCACACTACAGCCATTTGCGACCCAGTAGTTCAAACTGGCTCTGCATTAATTGCAATTATCATTTATTGGCATCATATAGAAAAATAATTTTAATTTGTTTTTTACCGGGACATTTTTATAGATGTTTTTAATGTTACACTATCATTCAAAGTATTGGGAATGTTCTAGTTTTGTTGTTGTTCGATATCCGATCCTCCCGATATTGTCAAACTCTTTCTTTCAGATTCAGATATCAAACTGATACCGAGAGACCAAAACAAATGTCAGGAAACACAAAAGGTAGCAGAAAAACATCAGAACTTGCAGAAGAACATCAGAACTTGTAGATCTGGTGTTTTCAGCCACAACTTTGTCCACAATAAAGACTAGTACAGACCTGTGAGGGACTCTGGCCACCCGCACAGGATTTAATTTGATTTTCAATCAAAATGTTTATTTAATCTGCATTTTTTTTTCTTGATCCAATTCTGAATATGCCTAAGCTCTGAAAGGGATGCACGCACGCGCACACACTCTCACACAAACACACAGAGTATCTCATCATTCATTCGGTTGAGTCGTGGTCAGAGTAAATAAAATACTCATTAATTTTGTCGTTTTTGTTTTCTTTTTTTTTCACTCATCATCTTCGTCGTCATCATCATCACCTTCGTCGTCATCGTCGTCGTCATCGTCTCCTCCCTGAGCCGAAGATCCTGGTCCCCGGGAGAATGTACCGCCCCCACGGTACGCTACCATGTCCTGTAACCATGGCCACACACATGCACACACACGCACACACACACACACACACACACACACACACACACACACACACAGTGGCGAATGTAGTATCAATAAGCTTTGGGCTTATCAAGTACCCGGTATCAATACGTTTTGGGCTTATCGAGTACACCAATAAGTTCTTAAGGTTGTTATGGAGCATAGCGGCGCAATGACGTCATGTTTACAGAAAAGATAACAATTGCCTGTACTCTTCATGTAATTTGTAAAACTGTGGCCAATCACAAACACTCAAAAACAAAAGTCACAAGTACCTCATCTACACTGCAGGGGCGCAAACTATGAATACATCGTTTTTCAATGTCCTGAATGTACCTTCCAGTGACATCGTCCAACCCTCCTATGTTTGCTTGCAGAGCCTCTATTATAAAGGTTTCGCCACAGCGCCCCAAACAGCTCCATTGGTACGCTACTATTGATTGGTTATTGAATTGGTTCAGGCGAATTGGTAGACGCTCCATATGTCACAATGGTAGACGCTCCATATAAGGAGGTTTTTCCATACAACATTGGCACTGGAACTCTCGCTCCTTGCTTGGGTAGATGAGTTGTGATAGTGAGATTATGTTAACATAATATCTCTCTCATTAGCATAACATTTATCTTGTTAACGTAATACGTATATCATTAGCATACACATACCCGGTCGTATTTCTCCCGTAGTTTCTGAGCCTTCTCTTCATACGGTAGTTTGTCAGACTGCGTGAGTTTGCTCCACATTTCTCCCAACTTCTTGGCACAGTCTCCTATGGACAGACCTGGGTACACACAGACACACACATGCCCGTGTTTTTGTTGATTTTTTAGGGGCGCTAGCACACACACGTTTTGTTTGTCTGCACAGAAAGTTGTTGCCAATAAAATACCATGCAGATGAAATACGACATTGGAATTGTGCACTGTAATTTTGTCAAGTTGTGATTTTTATGTAGAGTGGGGAATTAGAGAAACAGTATGGGCTACACATGTTCGGAGAAGGGCGCATCGATGTTACAGGTTTCAACTGAGCCACAGGAGAAGGGTCTGCACCTAATTCTAAGAGGAGCATGGTTCACACGCACTCGTAGGCCTGGAACTTATGCCGCCAGAAAAGCACAGAAAAAAACGAAAACCATATTTTGAGTGCGTGCGGGGGACGGTAGCAACACAGACGGAAGTGGCTGCGTGCGGGGGACGGTAGCAACACAGACGGAAGTGGCGCGCGCGCGCACACACACGCACAGTGCCTTGAATGTATAACATGGACTGACCTGGGTACTGCTGCTTGATGCTGGGGCGGTATTCCGAGCAAAAGACGAAGAACGCAGACCTACACACACAGAAAAATGACAACAAATGTGTTTACGGAGATGCTTATGCAGGCATTAAGCAGTAGTGTTGTATGTTCTCATCCAGACTCGAGTTGATCCTGTATGGACTCTGATCTTGACATGCTTTTCAAAGAAGACAATGCTTGCTTGTATTATGAAATAGGGGTGCATTCCTCACCCTCTACTTAGAGTTATAATAAATAGTTATGGTCGGGTGGGGTGAGTATCAGTATATAGTACTTACGGGGGCCTCTTGGGGGCATTGGGGTCTTTCCTCTTCCTCCCTCTCTTTCCGAAGCCTTTGGGAGGAACATATTCCTTCATCTCTCTGTTGTAGCGAACCTTGTCTGCTTTGGCCATGTCCTCAAAACACTTCTTATCGCTGGGGGTCAGTGCCTAAAAGATATACACAAATGGACATATAAATATATACAAATACACATAATTAACCCAGGTTTCAAAGCAATTATGACTGGGAGTGATACCCTATGAATACAGTACATAAGTAACAGAGACACCAAAGATGGTTCAAAACTACATACTCCCAGAAAACAAGACACACACACAAAAATCCTATCACACACCTTCCATCTCTCAGAGCATTTCTTGGAGAACTCGGCAAAGTTGACAGACTGATCGGGGTGTTTCTTGCGATGCTCCTCTCTGCATGTCTGCACGAAGAACGCGTAAGCCGAAGTCTTGCCCTTCGGCTTGTTAAGGTCCCTGCGCATCATCTCTGGTAGAGAGAGAGAGATGGGTAGGTAGACAGCGGTCATTATAAGTTTGTTATGGTCCCTAAGCATCATACCTGGTTGAGAGGGAGACAGGTAGCTATACAGACAGCAGTCTGGTCTTTATTAGTAGGGATTCAACGAATGGGGAAACCAAAGGATTTTTGTCCTTTGTCTTTTTGCTGTCATGGCTATAGCTTTATTGTACAGTTACATGATGATGGCGAAAGACATACATTATTAGCACATCATCACAGTAGACTAGGTTACGAAAGGTACCTTAGTCCTTGATGGAAAAGTCAAAAAACAGTCTTTGACCATTCTGTTTTGTCTCTAAAATCAACCACCAGGATTCACATCTGTGGTCAAATTTTCTATGCATGATTGCATTGCTAATTATTATGCATGTTATTATTAGAAGGTGTAGGCCTGTCTGACAGATGCTTTACCCTGTCAGTCAGGCAGACATATCGGTCTAGACAGACTAAATGTAATTTCATGATTCTGTTTTCTGCAAGTCAAAGCGTTGTGAGCATCATTGCCTGAAATGCTTGGTCCAAGCTGTACCTTGTTATAACTGATCGGAGAAAAAATAATTGCTGACATTGAACCTCTCAGACCCTTCTTAAGATCAGACAATATCAGATAAGATTTTGTCCACAATTCCATGCTGTATTGGTGTTACAGGCAAACAAAATTTAAATAAATGTATATATGTGTATATATAAATAGTACATTTATATGGTTTTCATCCAAGGTGCTTTACTATATTGAGGATCCCATTCACACACCAATTGGTGTGTGAATGCCATGATGTGGTGGCAGCCATGCAAGTTAACACACATCGACACTAACTCTGGGGGAACCTTGGGGTTACCATCTGCCCCCCATGTTATGTTACAATTAAGGCTGTTGAAAATAATGAGTACATGGGATTAAATTAATTTTGTTCAGATTATTTTTTAATGCAATTAATTTATGTGCACACTGACTCCACCCACTGAACATTTTCTCATTGAAAAATAATAATAATGGGTAGAGTGTGGTTTTACAGAGACATATAGATGTCTCCCTGCAATCAGAGCCATACAGTATAGCTTGAACAATCTACAACAATTGGAGGTTTGCAGATCACCTATTTTGATAAATAATTAAAAGATAAACAGATCTGTTTTCCCAAATTCTGTCTGATCTTTTTTAAATGTTCAAATATGGCATATTTTGGACATAGGTGGAATAGTGATTAATCATGATTTAATTAATTTTGAAGCTGTGATTAATCTGATTACTTTTTAAATCAACAGGCCTAGTTACAATATTTTAACTCTGAGAGTTAAAGATCTAGATATCAGGGTAGCAAGTCCATCATTAATTTAACTTGGGGACCAGCTAAATTAATGTGATTGTGGGTGTCTCGCACCTTTGATGTCTGACTCTAGTACATCTGTGTTGTTTACATTTGACTCTACCCAATGTATTTATAGGTATAACATATTTCTCAATTCAAGGTTTACGAAGTGCAGTGTGACAATTAACAAACCCCAGGTCTGCAGCATGCAGCCATGTCTGTCTGTATAGTGCCATACGTATGTTTGACTGCTCAAAAAGACAAGTCTGTCACTGTGTCACACAACTGTCTGTTGCATAAGGCCATGTCTTTCTGTGTGTCTGCATGCCTGTCTGATTTGTATCTGTCTGATGATGATGCATAACACCATGTCAATCCGTCAGTCTGTCTGATGCATAGGGCCATGTCTGTCAGTCAGTCTGTCTGATGCATAGGGCCATGTCTGTCAGTCAGTCTGTCTGATGCATAGGGCCATGTCTGACTGTCAGTCTGTCTGATGCATAGGGCCATGTCTGTCAGTCAGTCTGTCTGATGCATAGGGCCATGTCTGTCAGTCAGTCTGTCTGATGCATAGGGCCATGTCTGTCAGTCAGTCTGTCTGATGCACAGGGCCATGTCTGTCAGTCAGTCAGTCTGTCTGATGCATAGGGCCATGTCTGTCAGTCTGTCTGGTGCATAAGGCCATGTCTGTCAGTCTGTCTGGTGCATAAGGCCATGTCTGTCTGTCAGTCTGTCTGATGCATAAGGCCATGCCTGCTGAAGCATAGTACCATGTCTGTCAACTGGTATACATAGAAGCATGTAAGCCTATTTGATACCAAAACTTCTTGTGACATTGTTAGAACAGAGTGAATATAGCAGATCTACAAGCTCACGGTGTCAAGCAAGTGGGGAAAACTGTAAAATCTACAAGATGATAGCACAGTGTGTGCTTGTAGATTTGCTAGTCATTTTTAATTACCTTTTAATCAGAGAATACATCAGAATCATCAAAATATCAGTTCAGTGAAATGGCAATTTCTGACCATATCTAGGCCTAGTGGTTTCAACCAGACCAAATAAATATACACTGAATAAATAAATAAAAATAATAATAATCTGCCAATCTGTGAAATATCACCATTGCATCAACCAATGAGACAGGGCAGAATATGCGCTCCATCATGATTTATCACCCCCCCCCCCATCTCTATCCTTTCTCTTTCTTCAATAACAAAGAAAGGAGAGGAAAAAAAACAGATGGAATCCATTTTAAATGCTGCTTCGTGCGGACCTGAAGGAGGCCATGCAGAGAGACACGAAAAAGGGAGGAAAGAAAACACAAACTAAATAACAAAACAACCCCCCCAAACAAACAGATGAATGAAAATGAATGGATGGATGCACATTTCTATTCATTTCTATGGCGCAGTTAGCACGCTAGCGGGGCTAACTTCGTATTTCTATTCATTTATATGGTGGCGTTAGCATGCTAACGAGGCTAACCGCAGCCTCTCACATTTTCTATTGGGCGACCATTAGCGTCGCTAGCACGGCTGCTAACTGCAGCATAATGGACGACGGACGGGGGTTAGCATGCTAACGAGTTATACTGGGAGGCGGGCGGACGGGGCGGCCAGGTAGCTAGCAGCCTCGCTAGCATGCTAACCTGGCTAGCCGTGCGAAAATGCATAGAGAACAATGGAGAGCGTTCCTCCATGTTCTTTTCTTCCCGCTCTGCTCTCTCCCATCCCCCTCCGCTAGCATTGGACACATGCTAACGGCGGCTAACGCCGTTCCAAACAGACAACTGTACGGGTGCGCACGTACACACACACTCACACATACACACGTACAGCGCAAACACACAACAACAGAAAAACGTTTCCGCGCGCAACACAACGACAATAACAGCAGCAGCAGCACCAGCAGAAGCAGCAGCGAGTGTCTGGAGCGGCGGCGGCCGTGATAGAACTAACAACTACCAATAGAACTGACCGTTAGGTTTATTATAATTACTATTAACGGTCACTTTGTTGAGGGTGAAAAAGAAGGAAAAAACGTTGCTTTCATTAAAAGCGTCCCGCCTGGACTCGAACCGAACCTGCGACCCTTCAGTAGGAGGTCCGGTTTTATATAGTCCAAAAATAACTAAACAGTCAAAATAAAGCTGCACCTGATCAACATTATCGATTGCCAATAATAAACCAGACCACCGTTATTGATGAAGAGATATACGGGGGAACGCATTATTAGCATGCACTGCAGAGTGTGTATGTGTGTGAGTGAGCGGTGTGTGTATGTGTAGTCTATAGACATATAAATGCAGTTTACACATAAACATAGCAGGCCAGCAAAGAATGCACTTACTGTTGTGTAGTTGAGTTGTGTAGTTTAGGTGTGTTGTTGTGTGTTGCAGTGTGTCGTCGGTCTCGCGCTCCTCCAGCACAACCAACTCACTGTGAATGCACGGCGTCGTTCGCAAGCTCGCGCACTGGCCCCGCCCACCGGCCAGGACCACCATTGGTTCGTCTCGTCCGGAGAGAACAGGCTAGTGGTCTCACACCACTGCTCACCATACAGTGGGGGTCCGTCTGGGTCGGGGACCATAGATAGAGCAGTGGTTTTCACCCATTTTGATGCAAGTGACCATCATTTATTCAGCGGTTGAGCCATGGACAATCATTTGAAGACATTTTTCACCCCCCCAAAAAACCAAAAAGATTTCTTTTGGGTTTTGTCCACAATTAGGCTGGATTTCGCAAACAAAACAGTGCAGACTTCTTAATTAAGTGGTGCTAATTCAGATGATGAAAAAAAATCATGCAGATGTAAAAATGAAACCAAATGGACCCTTACAGTTCCAGTTGGTTTCATTTTACACTCAAAGAGTTACATCTGGTTAACCAAATTTTCATTATTTGCCTGGGAACCACCTGGAACCCTCTCAAGGAGAGGTCCCTGGTTGAAAACCACTGAATTAAATAATTATTAGTAATTAAGTAATTTCTTGAATAAATACATTCTTAAGAAATTCCCTAAATTTGAAAATAAATGTTCCAGAAGTAGAGAAACAATTGATCTACAAGCTCACAGCGCTGTGCTGGCAGACAAGCTATTTTCACTAGTTTGGGTCACGGGCAAACCACGTCTGTGTCTCTTTGGGGTCAAGTTTGGGAACCTCTCAGGCGAAAGCTAAGAGGGGCGGGGCCCTACAGTAGAGGAGGGGGTGTGTGAGACAATCATTTGAATACGCCAAGTCCGATTGGCTCCCAAAGCCACTGGGCTGGGTTTTAGAGTGAGGGGTAGATGGGGGCTTATTTGAATGTCGGCACATGATTTGGTGTAGCGAGTGTCAGTCAAAAATGGGTGAGCCCCTCATCCGTCAGTGTAAAGTCAGTGTCATAACAGTGTATACATGGAAAGTACCAAAACCAATTTCTAAACAATTTAAGATAAGTTTATCAATCAGTTGATTAGACCCCTAACATTTTAGCTGAGACAACAAACAACTGCATATAACACAGTTGTTTGTCAACCAGTAATAAATAAATAAATAAATAGTGAAAATAGCAGATCTGCAATGTTGCAGCATAGAAGCAATTCATTTACGGACAAATATAAATAGTTAAAACATGGAGTTACAAGGTTTTGTGTCCTAGCCTATTCCATCCTGCAATTTAATTCACTTCAAATATCAACCAAATAAAAAAGTTGGTTCATTTCGAACCCTCTATCACTTGTAAAGAGGAGTCAGAGTTGAACAAACTTTGCTGTAATATTTTAGAAATTGGTCAACAATACAAATTACGTTAGTTTTGTGTATTAACTTACTTTTAATACATGGCCCAGTGCCCCCCACAAAATATCCGGAACTACTTTTATATATAGGCCTACTACTTTTTATATTCACAAAAACCAGAGCAGAACTTCTGTGAATCAAGTAGATATTAATGGCAAATATACCATACAACTTACCGGCAATTTTCAAAAACGTGAACTATCCCTTTAACATGTAAACAAACTATTATAAGCAATCACCAGCCTTCATTTAACTTTGAGAGACATTGTACAAATGATTTTATTTTAAATAATTTCAACATTGTCATCAGCATCACAACCAATCACAGTGGAGTGCAGTTAGTATTAAAAAGAAATACTAATAAAAATACAATGAAACACACAAGACCATGTGATTGTCATCGTGCTTCAATCCACACATAAAACTCCAGTCCAGAGTTTAATTTTCTCTCTGCTCTCATCAGATCAATATAATAAATAGTCCAATCCAGAGCTTACTCTTCACTCTCCTCTCATCAGATCAATATAATCAACCAGGGTTTTTATCATCCTATGATTCCAAGGGATACCATTGATTGATGGATCTTAAAATATGGTAAACAAGTTCTGCGAAGTGTCTATCATTCACGACAGTCATTCAGTCATACTGTAGGCCTATTTTTCCAGTGAAAATGCAAATAATTTTGCAGCAGTAGCGTTAGCTGTTTAGTTTCTCATTCTTCATATGCATGACAGGACGATCTCTCTCTCTCTGTGTGTGTGTGTGTGTGTGTGTGTGTGTGTGTGTGTGTGTGTGTGTGTGTGTGTGTGTGTGTGTGTGTGTGTGTGTGTGTGTGTGTGTGTGTGTGTGTGTGTGTGTGTGTGAGGCTGTGCAACAGTGACACTTGGTGGACAACATGTACTATTTCCGTACTCGGACTGTCAGACAGACACAGCCAGGGACACACAGAGCATAGGAGTGGCTAGAACCACTCAGAAAGTATGGCCAAGCTGTGGACTTAGAGCCATAACATTGACGTCAGACTTAGGTGCTCTATCGGTATATGGGCTGAAGGGATATTTCAGTCAAACAATACACAAACAATGTCAATGAAATCATCCACCAATAATGGATGGCTAAACACACACTTTGTCCTGAACGTTTGGTACAGGGCCCAGAATGGGACCAAATTGACCCTTACGGTATTTAACTCTGAGAGTACATGGAACCACATGGATCATTATAGTTCTGTAACTCTGAGAGTGCACTTTTACACATGGAACCAAATGGACCCTTACACATGCATATTAGGACCACTGTTGGGCCCGAGACAATACTTTGCAAAATCCTCTTCGTCTTAAACTTTGTATTCACATCATTCAATAGGACCAAACAAACAATAATAAAAAAGACATCAAACATATATTGGTCCATGAATATGACAGCTTGATTTTTCACATAAAAAAGGGCGATTTGACCCTTTTAACCCGCTTATGAGTGCATGTCTCCCTCTAGGGAAGAACGTGTGTAACAGCAGGCTGACTAAAGAGGAACACTGAAAGCTAACTAGCTATCTAAAGGCGAATGCCAAATTTTCAGCAGTAGCAGCTACAGCGACAACGTTAAAGTTAAAACTGGTGCACACGTCATGTCCCAACAATCCACAGCAATTTAGTTTGGCACACTCTTGCAACATGTAATGGGGGGTAAAGTATTTTTTTTTCTCAACTTTGATGCAAGGATTATTTTGTTTGAATGGCTCCGCCTACTTGGAGCAGTAGCAGCAGGGAAGTTGCAACGGAGACACAAAGTCACAGCTAAAAGCTATCCGAAGACTAAAACCTGTGGTTTTCTCAATAGACTACTGCAAGCTAAGTTAAGCCAGGCTAACAAAAGCCTTGAACCCAGTGGAGTTCTCTTTAGAGTGCTATTTAGAGTTAACAGAAGGCTAAAACTGTGGTTGAGTGAAAAGCTAAGCTAACTGAAATCTAACCCTGCGGTTTAAAATGAAGCTAAGCTAACATGCGATTAGAGTGCACTGTCTCAGCCAACAGTTAGCCCTGAGACTCCATGCACTGTAGGCTAGCTGCAAGCTAATGTAGTATTACGCAGAAACGGGGATCGAACCCGGGACTCCCACTCGCCAGTCCAACGAACAACCAGTTGTGCCAATATGGCTGAGCCCGATTGGCGGGGCTGTTGTGGCTGGCTCATGGCTGGGTGCTACACTAACAGGTGTTAGCATACGCAGAGAAGAGAAGCTATAACCTCATTGTGAGCAAGGCAGGATCTAGATGGGGAGAGCCCACCCAAATATATGCATCCTGCCCAGTGCCCACCCAATCAAAGGTTATGTGGAGTCTTTTTGCCCAATAAAAATATCACAATTTAAATATCTGTACCATTTATAATTTCTGATTGGGTGGGAATCACTGCTAGAGCAGCCGTATGGGGGTCGTTGTATCTCTTCAAATGAGGATAATATATTGTCATTTTGCGGTTCCTTGAAATTAAAAACTTTGGAGTCACCTCCCTGCCATTTGTCCACCCTAGTAGAGCTGGTTAAATCCGGCCCTGATTGTCAGCTATGTAGCATTGGTTGGCAAACTGTTCTGCTGTATTGAAGTAGTGAAATGCAGTCCATATTGAAACCACTGCATTTGGCATCCACCTTTCTTCTTTTTGGCATGAGTTTTTGATTAATTTCTTTATTCTCAGACGGGCAAAATGACATCTATATCATCGTTAGGCATGCATGATGCATCATCAGGCAACGATACGCTTAAAGATAGAGTGCCGTAATTTTTGTATTTTATTTTTTTTTTTTATTTTGTATTTTGTATTCTCACTGGTGTGGACTGTTTTGAGAGATGTTGAATTAGTGGAACTAAATAATAATATAATGTTGCTTCAATACCTCTCTATGTGCCATCACTGATTAGCTAATTTATTGTATTACATGACATTATTTCACTGTATTGCTATCTTAACATTCACTCCTTAACTCTTTCACACCCTAAGCCACCAAATGGTGACTGAATCAATACTCTTATAATGCCACAGTTACTTCCGTCCAGTTCACAATATTATTTTGAAATCCTGGAAAAGGAGATTTGCGTGCAGTTGTGAAACGTAATCAATATAAAAAGGCCTCAAAAACAATCTTGCCCAGAAAAAAAGTCTTTAGAATAGAGCCTGGAGCGACCACACTCAACAGGGTTTTAAATATGAAAGAGTAATATTAATAAGTTTGATCAGGATTGTGCCGTTTTATAACATATCAATCTATAAAATTTGATTGTCAATCAACCGCCGTACTGGTCTATGTTTGGTCAAGCTGAGAAGAAGGTGGGCGGGGCTATGCAGAGTAGTAGGTGGGGCTTATTGCTGTTCACAGTTCTTTACCATGTAATTAATAAATATTTAATCTGTTGTCACTAAAGTTATTACATACAAATTGTTCAAAAAGACACATAAAACTGTTGTTTTTTGTTTTAGTTTAGAGTGCTGTTGCTAGGTAACATGGGCGGGACTAAACTATAGCTCAGTCTCTGATTGGAAGACATCCTCGTTTGCATCACAAAACCCTCCCAGCATGAATTTGGCTTCCTCTTACACGACCACATGGGCTGCGTCTGAAATCCAAGGTCGCATGCTAAATCCTACATGATAATCACTATGCTATATAGTGTTATTATGAGCAATTATTGCTATCGTGTGAATGCTAATCACTATTAGCATTATTGCTGATCGTCATTATGCAACATAAATAACCCTATGTTTAAGTGCATAAACCAGCAAGTCTCAACCTGTGGTCCAGGGCCAACTGCTGGGCATTACAAGTGGGCCCCAAATATTAAAGACTAAAGACTAATACTTTAACGATAACATGAAATTAATATGAAAACATATAACGTAAAAAATAATACTGTCTTTCAAACATTGAATTATATTAAACCTCTAAACATTTGAACTGATATTTAAACATTTCTAAATAGTAATTAATTAGCAGAAATTTTAAATACATTATTAAATTTGTATTTAAGTTTCAGACGCAGCCAATGGTCTTTGACCCTGAGGTTTTACAGTGCTATATATGATGACAATGGACTACAAATAAACATGGGACCTGTAGTGCTTAGTGCTCATTAGGCATGTGTCTGATGGTGTGGAATATCCAGTCCATCTTGGTGGTCCATCCTCCATGATGAGCGTCATTCATCTGCTTAGTGAAGTACTCCACTGCCTCCTGTTGGCTCTTCTCTGCAATGACACACACACATACACGCACGCACACACACACACACACACACACACACACACACACACACACACACACACACACACACACACACACACACACACACACACACACACACACACACACACACACACACACACACACACAATATAATTTCAAACGTCATATGTTTGATGCAAAAAACACTAGACTGTTCAGTAAGGCGCTCTATTGTCCAATAACTCTATGGTCGCATAATATGTGATAGACAAACCTCTGCACTAATAGCTTTTCTATATGATAAAACATTGTTTTAAAAAAATATCACACACTAGGGCATTAACCAAACCTGTTTTTTGGTAGTCGAATCGAATACTTTGGTAGTCAAATAATTATCGACTAGTCTATAGTGGTATATATTTGTTTTTTATCCAATAAAAACATGTGATTTTGGGCTTCTCATTGAAACAGCGCATGCATATTACACTACTGTATCTAGTTACAGTATGACATGAAGCAATCAACCAACAATCACTGGCAACAAATAAATATATACTGTATATTAATAATGATTATTAGCAAATAACGAATAGTGAATTAATAGTCAAATAGTGTTGTGCTAGTCGAATAGTCGAATAATTAGTTAATGCCCTATCACACACACATTTTTACACTGAATAGGGCATGCATTGCTCATGAATTTGGAAGAGATTTTGAAGGTCTAGTTCAAAAAATGAACCAGTATTGACCAGTATTACACAGTATATGTGTAATGTCCATGATATTTACATTGGAATAAATGAGCCCGGCTGGAAAGTGTCCAGTGTCAGTGTCTGTGTCTGTGTGTGTGTGCGCGACGCGTGCGCCACGCGTGTGCGCGTGTGTGCATGCGTGTACCCAGAGCCAGGGTCTTCCTTAGGTAGATGATGTCATCAAAGCTCTGCAGTTCAGGCATCCCACATCCGAGCAGGAGAGAAAACAGGTTGATGAACAGAGAGGCATGTTGGCGAATGGCCAGGTAGGCTTTGTAGCACATCTCCTGAAACCTAGAGCACACACACACACACACACACACACACACACACACACACACACACACACACACACACACACACACACACACACTCACACACACACACACACACACACACACTCCGCGTCATCAGTGCCCATACCCGAGGCAGGGTTTGGACGAAAGGGACGTTCTGTGTGGAGTTTGCAAGTTCTTCAGGTGTCCTCTAGGGTACATACCCTCTTAAAAACATGCAGTGATCCTGCTCTCTACACTGCCCCCTCTGGCCAGCTGGGGCGCCTGATGGGGGGGGGGGCTGATTTGAATAACGATCCAATCAGTTAGAAGTGAAAAAGAAGGCACCCCGGCTCCGAATCAGGAGGCCAGTCTGCTGCCTCCTCAGTCAGGTTGGTGGAGGGTGTGTAGAGCCCAGGAGCATAAAAATGGGTTACAAATTCATTGAATATAGGCCTATATATATGTTATATATCATTTAATATTATCCATACACCTGTGGCTTCGCGCCGGTGGCTTCGCGCCATGCCACTTGTCATGCAAAATGAATGCTTGCAAGGGATTCAGAATCATGCAAAAACATTGGTGGTACCAAAATCTGGCTGGGCCCCTGGACTAATAGGGTTAGGTACCCCATGGACTCCTGTTTTGGTATTGTAAAGTGTAGTGCCTCTAACAACACACTAGGTGTCAGTACAGTACCTCATAAACTCCTTGGTTTTGGTACTCTCCTGAACACCCTTGCTGATCACCAACAGGAAGTCTTGGGTCAGAACGAAAGGAACTCTTTCCCGCTTATACCCGAACTTCTTCTTCTTGTGATCCAAAAAGTGACCAAAGTCTATGTGGAATAACTGACAAAGGGACATGGGGAATGGGAGGGAGAGAGGGGGGGGTTAAATGTCTGATTGATGAAATCACCCCTGTGCGTGTGTGTGCATGTGTGCACGTGTGCACTCTGATTCAGCAGCAGGACAAAGAGCTGTCATTCAAAGGAACCCACCCGGTTCATATATTATTAATGAAGGGCATGAATAATTCATGAGGCTCATGAATTATCCATGAGACACACCAAAAGCCAGCAAGCCAACAAAAGGATTTCCAACAATACCTGTGATTACCAGCAGAGGGAGCTGATGTATCTGTTACATAAATTGAGACTATGGATCTGCCTGTATAGTAGGTCATTGTAAGTGTGTGCGTGTGAGTGTGTGCATGAGTGCGTGCGTGCACCTGTCCGTTCTCCTTCAGCATGATGTTAGAGTTGTGTCGATCTCCGATTCCCAGTATGAACGTAGCGACACAATATCCTGCACAGGACCTGGTGAAGAGGTCCACGGCCTTATCGTAACTACACACACACACACACACACACACACACACACACACACACACACACACACACACACACACACACACACACACACACACACACACACACACACACACACACACACACACACACACACACAAACAAACACACACACAGATACAGAATGCATTTGCAATTTGTCGAAAGCTGTATATTTAAGATGTGCGTGTGCATTTGTGTGTTTGCGCCTGTCTGTGTGCACTTATGTGTTTGCTTCGCACAGGAACATGCACACATAAACATTGTCATTGAAGCATTTTGAATGTGTTTTTTGAGGAGCACTGGTCTAGTCAGACTAGCCTGGTCTAGCCCTCAATGATTTTGGCCTTGGGGGGCGGGGGTATCGTGGGATCCACACGGCGGAAGTGCTGCGCTCTGATTTGATCTCACTAACGTGTCGTCATCCCCGGCCCCTCCCGCGCCCGTCCACTGCTGTTCCACGTCACATCAGTTAGAGCGACGCCCACCCCGGAAGGTTCACTCCCACTTGAAGGCCACTTTCCAACGTGCGTTAGTCCAGGCTTCCCGTTTTAGCGCAAGGCGAACGAAAATGAAAGCCTGGGTGTCGAGGCTAAGTCAGACAGACAGACAGGCAGATACATCTCTCACCTCTCTCCTCTGTTCTTGTCTCGTATCCAGTGGTGCAGAGTGTTGGAGTTGAACTGCAGTGCCCCCTTCAGGCCTCCCTTGCATTGCACCTGCATGACGGTGTGGCTGTTATTATTTTGGCTGTAGCTACGTGGCTGTTATTCAATCAGATTAATCTAAGCTAAACAATGTGCATGTACAAAATGTAATCAGGATTAATCACCATTCAAACTATGCCAAAAGATAGGCCATGTTTTTTTCTGTATTTTTTGTGGGAAGGGTAAGATAAGAAGGTGCATATATACATTTAACACGGGTTTGCATGTACAGTATTTTTATTCTTTATATCCCATGTGTTATAGATCTGCATGCTGAGTGAGCTGAGCTTCTGCCTATGTAAATTATGCAGCCTTTTATGGCAATAACCAACATATGTTGACTATTGATTATTCATTATTATTCGTTATTCATGGCATTATATAGAGCTGAACAGTCCCGCCCCCTTGTGACGCCCCTGTGCCAGAAATGGAATCCCCATTCATTTTTCTCATTGACTTTTCGAAAATGATTCATATAAAGACGATTACACCTCAGACAAAGCCAACTCGGGTGGTGACAAAGCATGATAACACACACAATGTTTTGGGACAATCAAAGAATTTCTAAGAAGAAAAACAAAACAAAATGTGCTGTATCATGCCGTTTTTAACTTCTGGCTAATTAGGTCTAGTGAATATAGTACAGTATAATAACCTGCATGATGGTGTGGCTGTTCTTCACCACTTCAATCAGTCCAACACAGTCTCCTATGGACAGACAGCCGTATGGTAGCATTCTGTAGGGAGAAAAAATAATAATAATAATTTGTTGAGTTTTTATGCATTTATTTTGGCCCATTCCTGGCTGCCTTCCCCACCCCACAGTGGTAGAAAGGCAGTAACAACCACATACTTTTAAGGTGCCCCTGATGCCTAAGGCAGGCGCTTAGCGTGGGTTCAACATTTGACTGTGCCAGATAGAAAATCGAACACCCCCTCCTCCAAATCACTCTCCACCTACACAATTAGAGGAGCTTGATATCAAAGCCTGTTGTCTATGGAGGAAGAACCATTGCAACATTCTAATAATTAATGCACGAAAGTGGAATGTGCATAACACGCTAATAAAATATACAAGTAACCTATCTTCAATGTATTTTCTTTTATTCTCAAAATTGCATTTACAATGTCAATGCGGTGCACATTGTGTTCTTGTCCTCGTCATCCTCCTCCTCCTCTCTGTGCCCACTTGGAGGGCTCAGGGAAAACGGTTTTGCCGAAATAGCAAAAGACTGGATGAAAAGGTGTGCACAACCACCACCCCCAGGCCCTGACAATCAGTATTGTGTCTCAGTGATTAGTAGACACGTGTGTGCACATGCAACTTTTGCAACATTTTTTGACCCATTTTTTGACCCAATTGACCCAATGGACGCTATTCCCTTAGCCTAAGGGCCCTTGGGCATGTGCCTAAAGTGCTATTATGGTCAATCTGCCGCTGTTACACACTGATGAACTCGCCTACTACATATACAGTCATCCACAGGAAGTGACTCCAATGTATTTTCAGGATGTAATGAATACATTTTTGGCAGATCAAAAAGGGACCCGTAAAGACCTCTAGGCATGCAATGGCAATGTGTGATACCGAAGATCCAGTCCATGGTTGTACAGTATGTGTGTGTATATGGTGCATATATAATTGGTGTGTATATATTCTGGGTATGAATAATTGTTAATTAATATTGGGTTCATGTGATTGTGCATGCTTTACCGTAGATCCAGTCCTTGGTTCTGCCAGATATTTTCCATGATCTTAATGATCTGTAGTGTCAGCATGTCCTGACGGAGATCTAGCACACACACAGACACACAGACACACACACACACACACAATGTTTTCAGTATAACCAATTGGTAACACTTTCTATGAATCCCACATCTATAATGCATTATGAAGGCATTCATAGTGTGTTATAATGCATTCACGATTCTTCATAACTACACTCATAAACACACATGATTTTTCTGATGCACAATTTCAACAGCCAACATTATAATGCACTATTGTCATGGTGTGTGTGTGTGTGTGTGTGTGTGTGTGTGTGTGTGTGTGTGTGTGTGTGTGTGTGTGTGTGTGTGTGTGTGTGTGTGTGTGTGTGTGTGTGTGTGTGTGTGTCTGTGCATGCGTGCATGCGTGCGTGCGTGCATGTGTACGTGTGTATGCGTGTGTGTGTGTGTGTGTGTGTGTGTGTGTGCATAGCCCTACCATCTCCATTCTTAAAGATGACCTCATTGTTGGTGAACAGAAGCTCTGACATGATGTCAGGATTCTCCCAACTCAACCACAGGGGGCGCTTTGCTGATGACATAATCCTACACTCCTCTAGCCTGGAAAACACACACACACACACACACACACACACACACACACACACACACACACACACACACACACACACACACACACACACACACACACACACACACAGGAAACTGATGGTTCATATAATGAAATCCTAGGCTTTCAGAGAGTACAGTAACCACCAAGTGGCACGATAGAGCAGTGACAGATTTAAAGTGTAGGTAACCTGCAAAAAACTCTCAAAAGTGTTGACACATATCCCTCAAAAATAGCCTAAGTATCCCAATGATATATTTAAAATGCCTGATGCGGCCATACATATCTCACATTTGAGGTTTATAAAAATAAAATTACTACATCTGCCACTTTGGGAAATGTAGTTCTGAATCTGTTGATGTCGCGGGTGTATGACGACAATAGGAGATCTTGTTGCAATGCTAACTCCGATGGACACGCCCTTCTCCTCGTCAGCACGGTAGCGCCCCAGCAAAGCAGATGTGCTTATTGAGTATAGACAGAATCAGCGTGGAGTCTAGACTATTTATAGCGCTCAGTTCTTGGAACAACTTGTCGGTCGTCTACAACTTTTTCGGTGGGTGCAGCAATATAGGTGGGAAGGGAATTCCGATACACGTTTGGCCAGTGGAAATCTGGCATGGCCTCAAAGCCACATTTGAAAAGGGATGCTGCACATTTGAAAAGGGACCTGTCCGACCTGGCATACTGAGCGTGGATGTTTTTACGCAGTGTACTCCTAGTACGCAGGCAGCAGCGTGCGTAAAACTCGGAAACAATGCTACTGCCGGACATGAGATTGTAAAAGCGAAGCTGCTGCTGATCCCCGAGAGGATCAGTATCAGTGGGTAGACGCAGCGGTGGTCTGCTGGCTCGTTCGGTTATTTACGTACGAGCATGTTTACCAAGATTACTCTCTCCTTCACAAATACTCCTCCTGTTTTTAATGTTATCGTCATGGTTCTATCCCAGCATAAAGCACAGTTGCTGCTAACGTAATGTCCATAATCCATCCACCGAGTCCCCTCGCATTCCAGCGGCAGAAAACAACTAAACGTTGGCTTGGTGCTGGTGGAGAACTCCAGTTTGTCTCCATTCAGGCAGCTCGAGCGCTCAGTTTCCGACTCCGCAATGTCGCAAGTCTTGTACTAGATGGCTCTGAGCCACTAGTCAGCTGGAGTGAGGCACGCCCCTCGCGACTGCAGTGTGTAGAACTATTAGCCACATACGCTAGCTCTGTTTCAACATGGATATTGCAAAAACGGTCTGAGAGACTGTCTGAGTAAAAACAACGTGTGGTGGCCGTGTGGTCCCCGGTCACGATCATTAACAGAGTGATGTATGTACTCCGTTACGAGAGTGTTTAATATGGTAATTCCCATGGCCACTCTTCTATGCAAGTCTATGCAAGTGAATGGGAACCCGATGAGATGTTCTCCTAATGACGCGCCATATGAACTCGTAACTTTCCGGCGTGATTGGCCAGTGCTTCGGGGGTTGGACCACCTTTCTTCTGATAGCCCCCAGAGCAAATACACACCAAGTATTGTTGTATTGGCAAATGTGTTTGTAATTATGACACAATTTGATTGGGAAAAGTAGTGCAAAACAGGTTACTTACACTTTAATATAGAGTAGGTAGGTATACCAGTATATAGGCTTCCTAGCTGATGAACAGGGTTTCATAGGATAGTGTTAGATGTATAGGATATACATCTAACACTATAGGTAGGTTAGGTAGGTATGTAGAGTAGGTATGGGTAGGTGTAGATAGATACAGTAGGTTACCGTAGGTTTCCTAGCTGGTGGACAGGGTTTAGAGGAGAGATGAATCCTTGCAGAGCTTCTATGTAATCTGGACGAGACATGTGTTCAACCAGGAACTTCATCTGAGACTGTTGACCAATAACAACAAGGATACAGGAATCATGAACCAGTCACAACGCGAATATGCCATTAATCATGTATCGTCCAACACAGACACATGATGTCATTAATGATAACATGGACCACTCAGAATGGACCTTTTGAGTCTCATCTTTCTTCTCTTGTTTCAGGATGTCCGTCAAATTCACCAGTTTGTCCATGGCTTCCACCTGTTACCGTTGATACCACAGACACAGACAGACGTACACACACACACACACACACACACACACACTGTATCTGTAAATAATTGGAAAAGGTGACAGACAGACAGACAGACAGACAGACAGACAGACAGACAGACAGACAGACAGACAGACAGACAGACAGACAGACAGACAGACAGACAGACAGACAGACAGACAGGTACTGTATGTAGGTATAGTGTTGGGTAACCCACCTGTCTGTTAAGGTGTTTCAGGTACATTCCACAAGCTCTACAGAATGCCTCCAACAACAAGCCGAACCTCCTGGAAACCGTCTTATTGTGCATCTCCGATCTGTAGGGGGGGCAATAATACTGTATTATTATGCTTCTCTATTGTATTTTATTATGTGTCCCCTACTCCCACAACATACGAATGTAGACACACTGAATTGAACCAAATTAATCACTTGGGTCTAATTTGCATTGACATGCACAACCATGCACCAGCTTTCAACAGGATATACCACACTGCTGGGACAAACTCTAAAACTGTTTTGTTTTTGTTAACAGTGCAGTTTGAGCGTAAGGCCCAAAAATCCCCCAATGATTTTCCTTGCAACTCCTTCCAACCAAGCGGCTGCATGTAGTAGTTGGAAGAAGTGGAAGTACATCTTATAAAGTAATTGAGTATTTTTACTTGAGATGCCAGAAGAAGAAGTGTCCTATCCTTTGATTGGTCAGAGCTTTCTTGATGAGGAAACGAGCCAATGGGTTGTCCAGATACATCTCGAACTTCAATACCTGTAACATGCATGCACACAGACACATTTACCTGTATTGGTTGACGTAGTATTTTATCTGCCTAGTTGAAGTACTTCATGACCCTCATTAGTTGAAGTAGTATTTTACCTTTAGTTTGAAGTAGTAGTATATTACCTGCACTAGTTGCAGTAGATATTGTGACAGTTTGTCGTCGGTCAGTCCTTGAACCAGACATCTCAGGGCCAGTTCTCTGACGTTTGGATCAGGAAAGTTACAATCCAACAACTCCAACGCGTTCTCTGGTTTCATCAACGGCCAGTCCTTCAATAGACAGTACATCTGTGGAGAAATTAATGAATGCCTTACATTATGATTAATAAATATATTATTAATAAATACAATACCGATACAATACATCACACTACCAGAATCAGAATAGGGTTGAGGTTGTGTCTGGTTGCTAGGGGGTGATGTGTGGTTGCTAGGGCCAACCTTACCAACACTCCACTTGCCTCCACACTTCCAGACTATTCATAGTACTCTGCCTTGGGTCTAGGCTTATTATACCACCCTCAATGTCTTCACAAACAGTACAGAGAATATAAAATGCATTATTCAGGCACATTTCAACCATCCACATCTTTTGCCCATTAAGGGCTACTCTATGCAACATTGTCAAAGAGCATCACACACCTCTGTTGATAAGTTGTTCTCCAGTAGCAGAACTGTAAAAAACACAAATGCGGGCGCCAGTAAAAACAGCCCCAAAATGAGTTTTGGTTCTTAAACAGTGGGGCACTGTACACTACAGCAGGGGTATAGGCAACCTTTGGCACGGTCAGCTGTAGCATATGCTGGAATTTCAGATTGAGTTAGCTAATTTATGAATTCCCCCCAGCCAGGCGCGTCACCACCTCTGGAAAGATGCGGGTGCTGATGTTGCTTCAACGCACGGCCGCGAAAAAACACTTTTTACTAATATTTCACAATAAATGTAATTGTTACACACTTCAATGAAGCTAACAACCTCCATAGCTGGGACCTGGGTACTGACTTAAGTCTACTGACTGACTGGATGACTAACTGGACATAACTGGACTGGACAACTACATAATCCATAAACATAAATCATCACCAATTCGGTTTTCATGACCAAAATCACAGTCTGTCAAATAGTACCATTTCTCTAATATGGCATATTACCATAACAGTGAGTTGGGAATATTATATTCATAACATCAGAGACACAGCCTGACCTTCAGTTAGCATTAGCTGAGCTAACCCACAAGAATACTATGAAGCAGAACATGCAGTACATATCAACATATTGTGGTCACATATGGCCATCTTTCCCACACTAATTATATACCCATCTCATACAATATACTGTTTTATGTCTAGATCAACCCAGTTCTTATATATCACCTGCAAAAGACACACATATTGAGACACGAATTTCTGTCCAGCCATGACTCTCTCTCAATACAACGGGAATGTACTGATTTCCTCATACATTGACTGACTGGCAGTAACCTACTTCTCACTGGAGTGTATTGCCCTCTTGTGATGCAAAAGTGCTACAGCACTGTCTGTGCATTGGCAAGCAGGCAAGAAATGTACAGTTGCAATTTGGCCAGCACCCCTACTTTTTGCTGAGGCACCTGCATAATGAATGGCGATGACGCCCGTGCCCCCAGCCCTGCCTTCCCTGACTTCGCTATCATCACTATATAGCGAGGTGAGCCATTGTATTTGCACCTGTATTATCATAATGATCTGTATGGGTTGCCTCGTAATAATCACGCCTGCCGTGTGAATGCCTGGGCAAGGAGTCAATGAACACGCAGGTGGGAGAACTGTCTGCAACAACCTCTCACCTACTGTTCTAAGTTGGAGATGTGGTCTTTCTTTCTCTAATCAGGGTAGGCTAGATTGAGATTTGGGCAGGCTACAGCCTTCTTAGCCTTCAATAGAATACGCTAATAATCATACATCCTGAAAGAAAATATTGAAGAAAAAACAACATTTGCCGTGCATACGTACATCATTTTGATGCGGTTTCATAATTAAACATGTCGACATGGAATGACGACTATCAAGAAAGTACAGACAAGGCACTTCATCTCGAAAAGGTTGCCTACCCCTGCACTACAGTACAGTAGCTTAGTTGTGAACGCACATTCTATGATTGTGAACGGAACCGCAGCTCAGAACTGGCTGGGGAGCGTACACACTCCAACAGAGCTATTGGAGGGTGGGGCACGTGCTTGCTAGCAGCAGTGGCCACAACAATCACCAAACCACAACCATCACAAAAAAATTGTTCAATTCAACTGTCTTTGCATCTCTGTATGCCGACAGCATGGGTTGGCAGCTGTGTGCCCCAAATGTGCCCTGGGCCCCAACACAATTTTGTTTCGCTAACCTTATAATACACAGTGATGTAAGCAACACAGACGCATAATGACCTTATACTGCAGTACACAGTGATGTAAGCAACACGTCTAACCTTATAGTACAATGTTATGCACTATTTCCCTCTTATTTATAAGAAAAGGGTTACAGACAATTAGACATACATGAGGTTGCTATGGTTACCTGCGACACTTCATCTCTCGAGTTCCATTTGACTGACAGCAGCAACTTAGGAAGAGACTCTGGGAGAGTGAGACAGTAATGTCTGACAGACAGGCAGGCAGGCAGGCAGGCAGACAGGCGGGTGGGCAGGCAGGCAGGCAGGCAGGCAGGCAGGCAGGCAGGCAGGCAGGCAGGCAGACAGACAGACAGACAGACAGACAGACAGACAGACAGACAGACAGACAGACAGACAGACAGACAGACAGACAGTTTATTAGGATTTACTTCTTCCTCTCAGGGTTCACTTGCCCTTACTCCATTTGGAAATGTGTCGCTTTGACTTTCTCTTACCAAATGTTATACATATTTCCTGCAAAGCGTTGGAAAGGTTGACTTGAACAGACTTGAAGTCTCAAGTCTAAAGGGATCACGTCACGTCACTGGCATTCAAATCAAAGTTCTCACTTAGGTCACCACAATTGTGTGACTATAGTGTGTGTGGTATAGTGTAGGAGTGCATTTATATTTAATGTATGTACTTTTGTACATACACAGTTTATGTGCATACACAGGCACTATAGTGTGTAGTAAACACAAATATAATATGCGTATAATCATTGTCAATCAGTCTTCAACACTGTGTAGTAGCCTGCAGTTACAGTTTTGACCAGTAGAGCTGGCTGATGTTCTGGGGGCTTGTCTAAATACGTATAAGGAGTTTTACCTGTGCCTCCAGAGGAAGTCTTTCTCCTGCTCTGACAACTCATAAAGAGGGTCTTTAGAAACCAGGATTCGCAGCTGTTCTGCGTCTGCTGGTGAAACACTGCTGTCACACACACGGCTGTTCTGCAAGTGCACGCACACACAGACACGGACACACGCACGCACACACACACAAATGGAATCCAATTATCCATGTGACTGAAAACAGATCAACTCATATTGTCAGATGTGTTAACATTTGTTTTGTGCAGAATTCCCTACACATCTGAATTTACACATACAAATGCATGCATGCCTCTGTGAATGTGTGTGTGCGTGTGTGTGTGTGTGTGTGTGTGTGTGTGTGTGTGTGTGTGTGTGTGTGTGTGTGTGTGTGTGTGTGTGTGTGTGTGTGTGTGTGTGTGTGTGTGTGTGCGTCTGTGTGTGTGCGTCTGTGTGTGTGTGTGTGTGTGTGTGTGTGTGTGTGTGTGTGTGTGTGTGTGTGTGTGTGTGTGTGTGTGTGTGTGTGTGTGTGTGTGTGTGTACACTGTACCAGTGTAGGGTTGTATTGGTATCCCAGCTCTCTGCTGATGGTCCGGTTTGCGTGCTCTTCAATCTGTTGTTCGTCAGGAAACACAACAATCTGGTTGTACCAGGAGAACTCTAGCTCCACACATGGCGTCTCCTGGAGACAGAGAGACATCAGCAGGAAGTAACAGGGACGTAAACAGGACGTGGGGTCGTCAGGTCTTACCGACAGACAGACAGACAGACAGACAGATAGACAGTACCTTGTTGGGGTTACTTCCGGCAACTCCGATGGGGTTGAGGAGGTCCTCCAGGCCGTGAGGGACTGGCCACAGACTCAGCGTCACTTTACCTCCGACCAGCGTGTCCTTGTAGTCGAACAGGTTCACGTTCCCCCACGCCAGGGGGCAGTGTTCCTTAGAGAGAGAGACAGAGACACAGTAGGGGACAGCGTTACACTAAAGACATTATAATGTCTCTACAAAGTATAGCTCGTAAGATATTGGAAATGTTGCCATTACACTATGCCAGTCGTTTTCATACTATTTATTCAGAATTTGAGCCACAGACCACCGTTTGATGACATTTTAGCCCCACAGACCCCAAAACTAAAGATTTCTTTTGCTTTTGACCACAATTCCAGGCTGGGTTTCAGGAAACAAAACAGGCAAACATACAGATCAAAATGACCATTAACCTCTACAATTACATCTATCATTCTATAGATGTGTAGACTTGGGGCTAATTCACATGATGGATATTTTAACTCTTTGAGAGCGCAAACATGAAACCAAATGGATTCGCAAGGGTCCATTTGTTTTCATGTTTACGCTCTCAAAGAGTTACATCTGGTTAACCAACTTTCAATCATTTAGCTTGGGGACCACCTGGAATCCTCTCACTGGTTGAAAACCACTGCACTATGCTCACACACACATCCACACTCCCTCCCTCCCTTCCTTCCTTACCTCCTTGGCTCCTTTCCTTCCCTTCACAGAGCAGATAGACAGGCAGAGTCTGGCTGACCGAGGAAGATCTGCCAGGTAGATGTCATATGACAACCACTGGTTCCACCTGGAGAGACAGACAGGCAGACAGACAATCTGAGTGTGTGTGTGTGTGTGTGTGTGTGTGTGTGTGTGTGTGTGTGTGTGTGTGTGTGTGTGTGTGTGTGTGTGTGTGTGTGTGTGTGTGTGTGTGTGTGCGTGCGCGCGTGTGTGTGTGTGTGTGTGTGTGTGTGTGTAAGTACCTGGGGTTGGAACAGGGAACTCTCTGTGTGTTGACGTTGTCACACAGCGGCTCTCCACCGTGATAAATACCAGTCCTCACGTAGATCTGAGCGCAAGCACACACACACGCACACACACACAAAAAACAACCTCTTTAATAATTCAGTCGCGTATCTATCTCCATGCATTGTTTTCAGTAATTCAATGTGCTGTTCGCCATCCTAAGACTTTTTTTCCGTTTCATTTTAGGACTGATGTGATTTCCTGATTTCAAATGGAGTCAAACAGTGACTCGTCGGTTGGAGAAAAGCACCATCTATAGATAAATAGAGGCGTAAAAAAATAATCAAAACACACAAATGACGATAACTTGTCGATAACTTCTATGTTAATGTTGACATAAACATACCTTGTCCATATCCGCAAGGGATCCGCAAATGGACCCGCAAGGGTCCATTTGGTTTCATTTTTACGCTCTCAAAGAGTTACATCTGGTTAACCAACGTTACTTTCCATTATTTAGCTTGGGGACCTCCTGGAATCCTATCAGGGACCACTGATGGTCGCCGGACCACCTGTTGAAAAGCCCTGATATACAGTATTAAGGTTGACATGAACATACCTTGTCTATATCTCGTATGTTAACGTTGACGTACGTCGCACACAGCAGTCGGACTCTCAGCAGAGCGTTGAACGCCCACAGAGAACATGGGGAGCCAGGCTCCGCCCCTCCCAGGCAGGGGGAAGGCTGGGGGGTCCGACGACTGAAAAAAAAAAAAAAAACACGTCCGTATGAATCGTTCATTAGTGGTTATGATCCGGCGTACGTACAGACAGTACATGCTTACCCATTGTGCTCCATGCTAAAAATGCTAACAGAGTCAGAGACATGAACTTTACATGCATGCTAAGCATGCTAACGGTAACAGGTTAGCATACCTGTACGAGGGCGTCACAAAGCCAGATGCCGGAAGCTGCGAATACAGACTGTCTTTGCAGACCAGCATGAGGTGAGGGAGACGCCCCACTGTGATACAAGACCTGATGTACTACAGACAGACAGACAGACAGACAGACAGACAGACAGACAGACAGACAGACAGACATATTGTATGTATGTATGAGCAATTATACTGTATATTGGCTCTTGTTAACACATTGTCTGCTATTGGTAATACGTTCTAAATGTTATTACAATTTTTACTTTTAGAGTAAAGTGGCTTTTAGAGTGAAGTAACCTTCACACTAGAGTGAAGTTACTAAGAGCAAATAACAGTTAATACCTTGTACTGACTGAGAGGAAACTTCTCCAATAGATATTCATCACAGCCACACACCTAGAGAGACAGATGGATTACAGAGACAGATTTTTACAGACAGACCGAGAGGCAGACAGGCAGGCAGGAAGGTTAGGCACAGACAGCCAGACAGACACACATATGGACAGACAGTTACTGTACCTTCAATATGTATTGACCCTGGTACTCCTGGACACAGAGTCGAAGCTGTTGAGGAGAATGATTGATTGATTGATTGATTACGGTCATACACACACCACACCACATCATAAAATACTGTGTCTTACTGTGTCTTTTATATACACACACACCTGTTGTGGAGAGAGGTGCATGGAGCGAGACTTCTTCCTGATCGACTCCGCAATGAGTTGTTCTGGTAGGGAGTCATGGTTCACCTGCACGCACATAGACACCATGCATGCACGTACGCACACACACACACACACACACACACACACACACACACACACACACACACACACACACACACACACACACACACACACACACACACACACACACACACACACACACACACACACACACACACACACACACACGCACACACACACACACACGCGCACACGCACACGCACACGCACAGACACGCACACACAGACATTCACTGTTTTTTAGCTTATTCTATATCATTATTTTACTTGTTTATTGTTGTTATTTTGTTTAGCTTGACTTGTTTTATTACTGTTCTATATGCTCTTGCTAGTGCACTGTGAATAGACTAAGTTCTATTTGTTCTGGAAAGCACTTTTGTTCAATTGATGTTGCTTTGTGCTGTAAAATAACTTGACTTGGAAGAGAGTCTTTACCTTGAGTGTGTATTTCTGCTTGGAGTTTGAGGGAGACACAATGACCCAGATAGTCACTATTAACCTGCCTGGGGAGACAGACAGGTCAGACGGACAGACATGAGTATGAACCTGTGCTCCATGTTGAGTTCATAAATAAAAGCCTCAGGGACGGTAGACTTATGGCTCCATTTTCGCTCCCCGCCTTATCCCTAACGTTACCCGAAACCTGCAACGAATTCCCTTATTGGTATTTTCGTCGCCTTTCCTCTTCCCTTAGCCACTATTCTTTATGACGACACCTTTATTTGTGATTGGAGGTGTCATTGTGGTCATAGGCGTGTTTGTCGCGCAGTCCCTTAAGTTGCTAATTTCGTCAAATAGATTTGGGAACTAGATAGCGGGATTCCAAAGCACCCACTAACCTATACGAGAAGGCAGAACCACGTGCGTCTGTGTGCATTGGAGATGTTCCCATTGGAGATGTCTGTGGAACGGCACCAGTTCAATTCATCTCCTTATTGATTGTCCTACAAACAGCTGAAGATTGTCTGCTGTCGGTCAATTCCTTGTGTTTAGGTAAGGTATATAATATAATGAAATAGGCTACATTAATTAACTTGTGACACATTGCTAAACGTTTTTTTGTCAGTTGTAACTTCATTGACATGACGCGTCAGTGTAAATAAACCACATAGTGTCTAGAAAAACAAATAGTTGTCTCGCATTTTTAGTTGCTTAGTCTATAGCAGTGGTTTTCAACCATTTTCATCCCAGGGCCCGACATTTATTCAGCATTTTAGCCACAGAGGTCTACCATTTGATGCTGGTTGTTCAAAAATAACAATTCTTCGGCATTTTCTATTGTGTAGATTCTTGAAAGTTACGTAATTCAGATGTTTGCATATAATGTAACTCTTGAGAGCGTAAAATGTTTTCATTTTACGCTCTCAAGAGTTACAGATCTGTACACAGTGGCTGGAGCTCGCTGTGCCTGTACTGTGGTAGGTCGAATGACGACACCTAACAAAGTAACAAGGTTCTAACCTTTATCCAGCTGGCTGTAGATGTGTTAGGCAGGGCATGTCGTATGGCGATGCTAACGTGGTGCCGACTCACCTTTATCCAGCTTGCTGTAGATGTGCTGCGGCAGGTCGGGAGAAGACTCGACGTTGGGTGGGTAAACATAGAGCGCCTGGCTGTGGGCTCCGCCGCCCTCCCTCTCCTCCATGGCCTCTCTGCACACGCTCAGTATGTTCCTCCTGAACTCCTGAACCTCCGGGTCCTTCAGCATCTCAAACTCACACACCGGCATGCCTATAGCAAACCCTAATGGGCAGGAAGACAAATCACACTTTTTTATTTTTATTAAATATTCCGCAGTGGTGAGAAATAAGCTCTCTTGGAACTCAGATTAGCATAAAGGATGGACAGACAAACAGGTACATACCTATCTCTCTGTTGAGTATCTTCTCCTCTCTGTTTCCTATGGGTTCAATGACCTGATGATGATGATGGGAAAGAAGAGTATTTATAAGTCTTGGAGATTCATACTACCAGGGAGAAGATTTAGGATTATTTCCCTATCAGGCGCCAACTAGCCTGGCCTAACCTCAAATGATTTGGGCCTGGGGGAGGGGCGGGGTGCCGTCCAAGCTTGGACGGCAGATGAGCTGATCTGATTTGATCTCACCAACGTGTTGTCATCCCCAGCCCCTCCCCCACCCATCCACTGCTCTTCTACGTCACATCATTTGGAGCCACACCCACCCTGAAAGATTGACTCCCACTTCTATGCCACAGTGGCAAACAAATTAGTCCAGGCTTTCCGTTTTCGCACAACACGGACAAAAATGAAAGCCTGTGTATCGAGGCTAGGCACCGACAAGCAAGCTAAAACAAGGTAGTCGCTACACTGAACGGCGATGTTTCTTTTAGCCTAGCATAGCTGCTAATGTTGTTGTTTTTGCCGCCAGCTGTCTGTGAGCACTCACTCCACTCAGCATCGCGCAGTGTTCCTTAAAGCCTGGTGCAGCACTGAGTACAGCACCACCGACACCGACACCGACACCGACACACACACACACACACACACACACACACACACACACACACACACACACACACACACACACACACACACACACACACACACACACACACACACACACACACACACACAACAGGGCTAGGGTTCGAGGTTATATATATATAATGACCTTGAGAATGGGGTGGAACAGGCGGAGGTCACACAGCCTCCTGGTCTCGTCATAAAACTCCTCCCTCTCTGCTTCTTGGGTCACGCCCACAAAGATGTAGCACGACTCCTCCTATTGGGCAGAACAGACAACAGATTACACAATTGTCTGCACGCAGCAAATCATAAAGCACAACACATGTTAACACATGCACTATGTTCTCCTATTGGTTGACTTGACTGCTCTTATAGGCACACATGACACCCATAGAGTTATAAAGGATAGAAACTGAACTTGAGTGTTAGCCCCCCGCCACTCATTTCAGTAGCAGTAGCAGTGGCGTTTTGAAGTACCAATGGAGGCGCTGACTTCCGCCTAAAACCCTACACATACTGGAAGCACAGTGTTGCCACACGTCGTGTCCTGTTGGTGGAAATAGAACATATCGCAGAGCTGTGCGATAGATAGGTGGGATAAGTCCACTGGAAATAATGGAGAAGGCTGTTTTAACACGTGTCGTACGCAAACTGTGTGTGTAAGGCTTAAGAATAACATGGCAGTGAATACAATCTGTTCTTCTATTGGCTGACTGTATCTTCCTGGGTTATGCCGACAAAGATGCAGCGCCACTTCTCCTACTTCCAATCAGAAAGCAGAACACAGCTTCACATACTGTACTAGTACCTGTAATAATGTGTACAGAGGGTACTTCCTGGCCTCGGAGAACAGCTGCTGTTTGATGTTTGTCAAAGGAGCTTCTCTGAGACACTCCAAGGACACCAACATCCCTGAAAAAAAAACAAAAAAAAAAACAAGCAATGTAATGAGAATGATAAATAAATAATTTCTGTTGGACAAACACTAAAATACCTGTGCTAGACCACACATTTTATTGAACAATTAGTACATTAGTACATTATTTGTCACCTACTACAAATTACAATCTTACATCACATTTCTTAGAATCTCAATAATTTTTGAAAATTGATTGAGAAATGATTACACACCACTGATGGATGGATGATGGATGGATGGATGGACGGATGGATGGATGGATGGATGGATGGATGGATGGATGGATGGATGAAACTAGATCTTCACAACAATACAACATAAACATAGAACAACATGTTATCCTCTTAATCTAATCTAGTGTTATAATACTTGAGTCGATTCCAGTCCAGTCTCGAGTCCACATTTTCATTTACGATATTTCGTGCACTATAAGGTGCACTGGATTATAAGGCGCATCTTCAGTGAATGGCCTATTTAGAACTATTTCATATATAAGGTGTGCCGGATTATAAGGTGCTTAGAATAGGAGCTACTGCCATCAACATAGAATAAGCTACTGCAGCCAAACAATCCATATATAAGGCGCTCCGGATAATAAGGCACACTGTCGTTTTTTGAGTAAATCAGAGGCTTTTAAGTCCAGAAAACACAGTACTTGGCCTCATCTCGCTCTAACCCTTAATTTTTCTTGGACTTTACTTTACCTCGAGTCACTACACTGCGTAAGAGATAATGTATGGCTGGGTGTTCATTCTTTCTTTCGAGAGGCGTCAGTAAGTAGATATATGGCGGGGAAAGAGATAGTGGGAGGACACACAGCAAGAGGACCACACAGCCGAGCAACTGCCCAGGCCTGTGTGGCCATTGTTGATACAAACCACAGACAGGACGAATCATCTATAAACAATAACCACCCAGGCAGACATTATCCTGCATATTATACAAATAAATAAATTGATTCAAAAAGTGACAACAAAACCAAGTATTTCCTTGCTTATGGTAAGTAAGTGGAAAGTATTTCAAGTTGGCCCCACAGAGAGCAACAAGCCGTCTCAGATACAAGGAAGTGAGTTCGACTAAATGGAATCAATTTCCGAGTACTGTGTTGCTCTTGCTTCAGTTGTTTTCAAAAACATTCTTGAAAGCAATATGAAAGACATTCAATTAAATTACATGGTGTGTTTGTTTACGACCCGAGCAGCTCACCTAGCACCCAGTCTGAGGTGCTGGGTGAGAATCAAGCATTTTACAAATTCACATTATAAGAGAGCTATCTGGCGCTTATAGACAGCTAAGTAAAGGAGTGCACAACCTAAAATGACAAAAAATAAAATATGAATCTGGTCTCTGTCTTGACTCGGTCTCACCTCTCAACCCCCTCAAACACTCGATCTCGACTCGGACCCGACTCGACCCCTCCCGCGCTTGGACTCCACTTGCATTCCACTCAGACTTGTCTATAGAACACTTGGATGGACTAATCACATCTCACAGACCAGGTAAATAATATAATTAGATCTGACACACCATTAGGTAAACAGTTATTATAGAAAGATAATTAGATATGGCTGACCATTAGGTAAGCAGCAGTCGACCAGGATGCGAGGGGGCATGAGGTGGAGTCCCCATAACTCCCCCGAGGATGGCCTGGGGGCCATGGCAACCACCAATCAAGTCACAGGCTGTCTCACTGTAGCCTGGGCGCCATGGCAACCACCAATCACACACTGTCTCACTGATCAGCACCTGGAGAAAGACAGTCAGCAGACAGACAGACAGGCACACAACATGGCTTAGACAGGGGTTGTACATTATTATTAGTTGTTTTTTTGTCACATACAATATACAAGTACGTTGTGTAATAACTCTGCTGGCGGGAATATCTCTGCTGTCTCTTCATTCTCAGGAAATGAAAACCTTAGATTTGATTTGGGTTAGGTGGTTTCATTCCGACAGCAGCAATATTCTAATACTAATAGTAAATGTCGTAATTTTGAGTACACTATGCCATTTAAGCAGCAGTGCCCTTTGTCATATACATTGCTGTAGCAAGATTTGTTCCCTGCATATGACTCATCTCCTGGAGCGATGGAGCTGCAGCCATACCAGGCTTGTGAATCTTTTGTAGTTGATCTACCTTTTCTTTTGATACCGAGTGCCAAGCAGGGACTTACCCGCCCCCCGATCCAGCCCTTGATAATGAGTGCCAAGCAGGAACTTTATGCATCCCAATCCAACACCTGATGCTGAGTGCCAAGCAGAGACTGACCCACAGTCCTACCCTTGATGGCGAGTGCCAAGCAGGGACTGACATCCCGATCCAACCCTCGATGCTGAGGGACAAGCAGGGACAGACCCCGCCCCCAACCCAACCTTTGATGCTGGGTGCCAAGCAGGGATTGACCCCCACAATCAAACCCTTGACGCTGATTGCCAAGCAAGGATTGACCCCCGAATAGAACACTTTATGCTGAGTGAACCAAGCAGAGATTGAACCCCCAATCGAACCCAACATTAAGCAGCTACTGACACCCCAATCCAACCCTTGATGCCAAGTCCCAAGCAAACAGGCACCGGGTCCCAATTTTGCAGTCTTTGGTGCGACCCGTCTAGGGGAACCAACCCCGGACTCTTAGGCCCCGATTTTCATTCCCCCCGTTGTCCCTAACGTTACCCGATACCCGCAGCGAATTCCCTTATTGCTATTTTGGTTACCTTTTCTCTTCCCTTAGCCACTATTCTTTATGCCGACACCGTTATTCGTGGCTGGAGGTGTGGTCATGGGCGTGTTTGTTGCGCAGTCCCTTAAGTTGCTAATTTCGTCAAATAGATTAGGGAACTAGATAACGCCACATCAGACCACCCCTTAACCGATCCGCGAAGGCAGAGCCACGTGCGCACGATGCGCGTCTGTGCGCCTTTGGAGATGTCCACAACTCCACGTGGAAAGGCGCCAGTTCAATTCATCTCCTTATTTATGCTGGATTGTCCTATGAACAGCTGTAGATTGCCTGCTGTCGGTCACTTCCTTGTGTTTAGGTAATGTACAGTATATAATATAATTAAATACATTCATTAACTTGTGACGCAATGCTGTAAATTGCAAAAAAAGTCGGCAATTCCCGGAAAAGAAAATGTTTTTTTGATCATTGATTTCTCAATGAGAAATCAATGATCAGGGGATCGGGTAAACTATAACTGTCGGGGATTAGGCGGACCGTTTCCGCCTAATCCCCGACAGTTGCAGTTTGCTCGGTCCCGCATCGTAGAGAAGACCTACCCACATATTCTATACAGCATCTGAAAGAGCTTTTCCCCATCATGCTGCATTTTGGAATGTAAAAAATGGTCCAGAATTGACCGAGAAATCAATGATCAAAAAAAACGTTTTTTTTCCGCAATTTACTTTATAACATTTCGCAGACTTGGGATAAATGCACGCCACATACAGCAAAAAAAACATGGAACATGTTTTTTCAACATAACATGTTGAATGGTAAGAAATGATTGAGAATTGACTGAGCTATAATTGTTTCAAAATGAGAGCATAATCTTTGAGAATAGGCTACTCATGCATGTGTGTGTCCTAAGCCCGCAGCCAGGCTGCGTGCTTCGGAGGGTCAGACATAGCAGTAGGGATAAGGGAAATAGATAAGGGATGAATTAAAGGGAATGGCAAGACCAACACGGATTGGATGAAAGCTAAAAACGCCCAAACCACACCTATGCATAATTTAACGGGTAAAGGAGGTATTTAAGGGAGATGGCATGGTACGAAATTAGCGACTTTAGTGGGGGAACGCCTCTTCCCCAATGCTATGT
Organism: Benthosema pterotum; assembly: GCA_039105355.1. Classification (NCBI taxonomy): domain Eukaryota; kingdom Metazoa; phylum Chordata; class Actinopteri; order Myctophiformes; family Myctophidae; genus Benthosema; species Benthosema pterotum. The sequence continues at coordinate 26,822,412 of CM076986.1, forward strand.
GCGTTAATTACGCATAAGGGCTAATGTAACCAAAATCGGGCCCTTAGCCTCAGGGCGATTAACTATGTTATTGATATACCTTAAACCTTAGACTTGTGTGGAAATGATGGTTATCATGGACCATGATCAATTATGATCATGGTTACTGTTCAAGGGGTCATGGTTTCACTTTCACCATAATCATCCCACAAAAGGTGTGTATGTGTGTGTGTGTGTGTGTGTGTGTGTGTGTGTGTGTGTGTGTGTGTGTGTGTGTGTGTGTGTGTGTGTGTGTGTGTGTGTGTGTGTGTGTGTGCACGCATGTGTGAAAGAGACAATAGGCGACAGACATACTGTATAAAAACAAAACAAAACAATGGATTACTTAAGCCCTGCCCACTGGCCCCTCATTATTATAATCTGATTGACAGCTGCTTTCACCACACAGGATCTGTATGTTTTGGGGAAAAAAACAATAACAAGACATGAACAATGAATAGAAACAAATAAGAAATGTTCAAACAATAAAAGAAATTATATTATATTAATATAATAAAATATCTTATAGATTAGAATATAATTGTATACAATAACATACAATGATTGATTTAAAACAAAATATAATCCTCTAAATCTCTACTCTCTCACCCTCCCTCTCTCCCTCCACCCCCCCCCCCCCCCCCCCCAACACACACACACACACTCACACTCAATATACAATACAATATGTGCTGTCTCTCTATCATCTTGTCTCCTTTCCTATCACTTCATCCTCGTGTCCTTTCCTCTTCATGACCTCAGATTATGATATGGTTGCCATGACAACGGAAGCATGGGGCATTGTGGGTAGGTTGATATCAAAGGAACGCCGGGGAGGGAGAGAGAAAGGGAGAGAGAAAGAGAGAGAAAGAGACAGACAGACAAACAGGCAGACAGACAGACAAAGGGCTATATCTCTATATAATTCAAGGAAGCGTGTCTGTCTGTCTGTTACATCCTGTGCAATGTACTGTGTCATTTGTCTCCATTTGCGTAACGCCACGGCGCACGGACAGCGTCAATGAACCTCGAGCAACACTGCCCTGTCATCCAGCATCAGTATGCGCGGCTTATACACACCAAACATATAGCCATAAGTTTAATTTTAATACTTTTGTGTCAAAAACTAATCTTCGCGCATATGACGTGTCACCGGATACAGATAAAAAAAACATCTCATGTAACATCACGTGTCACGGAGACACATTTATTGAGGTCACAGTTTGCTGTATCACCTCCCCTTACGGGTATAGCCATTGGCGCGGGGTACAGTGTTCTCTGCTCTCGCTGTTTTGCCTTCCTGGCGACTGCCGACTGATCCACACCAACTCTATGATCCACACAGGCAACATTCTCTCGGCACGGAGCGGTGTTGTCACTGTTCCGCCTGCCAGGCGACTGCCCAACACAGGCAATATATACTCTCGGCACGGCGCGGGGACACACGCGCTATTACGGTCCGAGTCGCCAACAACTTCTTTCTACTACCACTACCCTGCAACCGCTGTTCTACGGTCCAGGTCGCCTACAACTTCTTTATACTACCACTACACTGCAACGCCTGGATATTAACGCGCGCCAGCCCACCGCATCCAGTCCTCTCCAAAGTTATTATTCAAATGCCACATTTACGCGTGTGCGTCTGTGTACGTGCGACGGTCCGGGTCGTCTACAACTTGGTCTCTGGGGGGTCCCCCAAACTTGCAAACCCACAGGAACACGGCAGGCGTGCTGGAACACATCCCTTACAATTAATATTCATCATATTAATTGTAATGACCTTCAGGGTTTATTGCAATTCCATTCAGCAGAGAGGTTTCAACAGGTGGTCCAGGGACCACCAGTGGTCCCTGACACGATTCTAGGTGGTCCACATACAGCTAAATGCTAAATGGTCAGTTGATAACCAAATGGACCCTTATAGATGTGTAACTCTTCAAATAGTTCAAATGAAACCAAATGGACCCTTATGGGGTCCATTTTATAATTCATTTTCAACAATTATAAAATGTAGAATAATTGTTATTTTGACATTTTGCCAGTTTATCTCTCCTAAATTGTGGACAAAAACCTGAAAGTCCTTGATTGTGGGTCTGACAGATTAAACTCATCAAATGGTGGTCCCCCAAGGCTACAATCCTGAATAAAAAGTGTCTATAACATAACGTTCCATCCAGCTTTCCAACATCAACAACTCCCAATCAATGTCATCTAGGCCTATACATCCAGATCATATATTACACAACGGGTATAGGACTAGTATATACAAACATGTCAAAATGTCTTTCTCTGCATGTACAGTGTGTGTGTGTGTGTGTGTGTGTGTGTGTGTGTGTGTGTGTGTGTGTGTGTGTGTGTGTGTGTGTGTGTGTGTGTGTGTGTGTGTGTGTGTGTGTGTGTGTGCGTGTCATGGTATACTCACCCGTGTACTGTCATCCCGTATGTCCATCCGCGAACATGTCTCTCTGTCTATAATTCAAGTCCTATGTTGTCTGCATGTCCCTCTGTGTCTCTCATGCTCTCTCTCCCTCTGTCTCTGTCTCTCTCTCTCAGAACAATGAAAGCGTGTGGCTCTTAAAGGGGCGGGGCTTAAATTGTGCCGTATTCCTGTGACACACACACAAAGAGAGAGAGAGAGGATAGACACCCCCTCTATAACATAACATAACACATATTGATTTACATACTAGATTCAAACTCAATTAATCACTGATAATAATGTAATCACCAATATGAAATACTAAATATTACTGTGTGTGTGTGTGTGTGTGTGTGTGTGTGTGTGTGTGTGTGTGTGTGTGTGTGTGTGTGTGTGTGTGTGTGTGTGTGTGTGTGTGTGTGTGTGTGTTTGGGCGGGGGTACCATTGTTCAACTTTTCCTGTTTTTAACCCTGCTTGGATAAAAACACACAGGCACACACACATGCATGCACACACCACACACAGACACACACACACACACACACGTGCACACACACACACACGCACGCACGCACGGACACACACACACACACACACACACACACACACACACACACACACACACACGCACGCACACACGCACACACACACACACACACACACACACACAGTATATGTATATATTGTATTTAACAATGCATTGTTGAAAACAAACATTTACAAACTTAGAAAACTAAACACATGTTTTATTTAGGGTATGTTAACTCTTCAGAGTCTAAAATGAAACTGAGTGGTACATTTTACGCTTCAAGAGTTCAAGAACTGCTGCATTACTTATGTGAAAGGGTTGAAACCCACAGCCTTATACTCTCATCTTGGACATATACAGTAGCTGCAATCTGTACAGGTCAGCCTCTCACAACTGATTTATGGACATTACAGAGGCCAAATATCAACACAGTGGTTTAGCAAGGATAATAAATGTGAACACATTTGTCTATATATGAACATTACAACATTATATTTGTAAGTACCAATCTCTATAAACAATGTTACATTGTAACTAATCTGTATAATAAATATGAACACAAAGTTACTTTTGTAACCAAGCTGCGTTATAAATATGAACAACAACATCTCTGTTCTGGTGCATTAACATCTCTATGTTTCCCCAACACTTTAATTAACAGAGAATACCTACATTACATTTTTCAATTCAATTTATATCAACTGATATTTGTCAGCGAGAAACGCAAACCAAGATTGGCTGATGTCTTTACAAAGATCGTTGTCTCCCTCCAGTGGCCATGCACAATAACATTTGAGGAAAAAAAGATCCAAAGTTTTCCAAAGATCAGTTGAGTCTAACTGGTAAAGAGTGCATTTATAAGGCACCTTTAGGGCGATTTTACATGGAATGTGCAGCACATTCACATACTGTATGATGGCATTGGAAAGTAAACCATGCAAGGCAGAACCAGCACATAGGAGCAATTAGGGGTGCAGTGCCTTGCTCAAGGACACTAACTCCAGGGAGACCTGGATTCGAACCACCAACCTTGCGGTTGCTATCTGGTGACTCTACCCCTGAGCCACCACCACGCCTAAAAACATAAGGTTCAAGTTTATAGTGTTCCTGCAGGCCAAATGGGTTGCAGCAGCCTAGATAAACCAGATTAAAAGATAGATAGTACAAATAAAACCATAATACAATTAGTCTTGGGCAATATACCGGTATTACCGTTTATCGCGATATTGGAAATCAATACCGAGTAATATCGTTGGGTCTGTGAAAAATATCGAATACCGAATATCGTCAAATACCGACATTATACTGTATTCTATTAAAATATGAGCAATGAGACTTAATTGTAACTATACAAACAATTTTCATGTTACACACATGCCTAAACTAGCCCTTATTTGGGCTAGGCTTTTTGGAAACAATGTATTTCCAACTCCAGTTTTTCCCTATTTAGGCTGCTTTAACAGCAGAGCACTCAGTTTCTGACCCCTCAAAGTCGCAAATTCTGTGAACTAGGTGACTGGTGGAGCGTTTCAACTCTAATTGCCGTCAATACCGGTAATATCGAATATCGAGCTAATTAAGACATTATCAATACCGATATTAAAAAATCAATACCACAAATAAAACCATAATACAATAAACTCTGACATAGCAGATACAACTATCAATAAAATATAATCACTAAATGTTTATTCAATAAAATGTCGATAGAAGTAATAAATAGCTTTAATCTTATTGACATCTTACATCTAATCATCACTCAATAGTGAACTTTAATGAGCTTTCTAATTATTAATCAATTAATATAACAATGTGTTTATGATGAACAGACAAGATGACAAACCTACACTGCTGAGCAGTGTATCTGCAATTAGCAGATCTACAAGCTCAGAACTTGTTTTTACTTTTAAAATGAAGGTTATCTATTTATGTTTGGCCCACTGTAGCCTGGCATAACCCTCAATGATTTTGGCCTTGGGGGGGCGGGGTGCCGTGGGATCCACACGGCAGATCGAGCTGATCTGATTTGATCTCACGAACGTGCTGTTCTACGTCACATCATTTAGAGCGACGCCCACCCCGGAAGGTTGACTCCCCCCTCAAGGCCACTCTGTGTAACAAGTTAGTCCAGGCTTTCCGTTTTTGCGCAACGCGAACGAAAATGAAAGCCTGGGTGTCGAGGCTAGGCCCATTGTAGAGGTGCATTCAGACTTGGATGGTTAAAGTGGGGTGAATACATACAAAGTTGTGTGAACAGGCATGGTGAGACCAGACTTTATGTAGCATAACCTCACAGGTGAATGAAACTACGTGAAACTAAAATGATTAATAAAAAAAAGAGATCCATGACCTTGTACAGCATTTTTGACTCTATTTTTTGAACAGGAAGCATCAAAAGGAGATCCAAGCACCAAATTAGTTAAAGCTCAAAATGTACGAGAAAGGGAGGGTGGTGGAGTGGCGAGAGAGAACTACAACTACCTATCCCATGATGTTTTGTAGTTCTCTAAAGGTATGATATCATTTTGGCCCATCTCGTATGAATAGCACAGAGCCACCTTCTGTGGGTAACATATGAATAGAACCAAAATTCCGTTCATAACATACTAAAATATGTCCGTTCATATAATACTGTCCACTGATAATGACGGAGCGGCGCCGTCTCTACCGAAATTGAGCATCGTGAAGCACCACTGAGTGATGCGATGCCGAGCGAATTGCTGTGCTGAACGTTGCGAAGTTCAGTAGAGCCAACTCCGCCGCATCCAACTAACGATATGTCTTATGGACAGAATAATAAATATTTTAATCCCTGAATGCATCCAGCCCAAGACTTCTGGGTTTGCGATGTATAGGCCTATAAAAGCCATGCCTCCGTCACACAACAGTAATATATGAACAGACCTAGGTTACAAATTTCAATGGTACGTTCTTTAGTAGGATATGAACGGACCTAGGGACCTACTCCTACTTTTTTGTGATTTCATCACCTACTCCAGCTCATGTTACTCTATGTAGTAATTAGGTATTTGATATTCATTTCAGCTGACCCCCTTCCCATACAAACGCACCATAACTTAAAACTCCATTTTAACCATAATGAATTAGTCGAAAACACAACAAATATTCTTCTGATGACTGATATTGTCCTCCTAATATGTGAGGGGAGTGGAATTTCATTTACAGTTTTCATTTATTTTTAAAATATTGTTTTTCCATAACATTCCAGATGATGTTGTAGGTGGTGAGTGGTGCCGGAGGTTCAGACCTGGTTCAGAAAAGATGGAGTCTCATAATGCCTCTATTGAGGCACTATCCGGTAGCTCCACATTTATTTACCTTTGTTCCCTGTTAACCTGTACTCCTGTACTTTGCTCTATACATTGTTGTTTTTCCACTGCATTATGGTCTTTTTTATATTTCTGTGTGTGTGTGTGGGGGGGGGGGGGGGGGGGGGGGGGGGGGGGCAGACTGAAACAAAAAGGTCTATGTACGGTATATACTTACTAAGGAATAAAGCAATATCTTAAAAATAGATGAAAACAGTAAATGAGAATCCACAGTCCCCTCACATATTAGGAAGACAATATCAGTCACCAGAAAACAGTTTTTTTTTTTTAAGTGAAATGTTTCTTTAATACAATGTTCAATCAATCAATCAATCAATCAATCAATCGATCGCCTTCCACATACCTGGTGGAGTGTGGACTCTGTTCCATGACGTTTTGTAGTCCAATTTTGTTTTGTAGAGAACTACACATCCCATGGTGAGTTGCCTGGCTTTTTGCCAAGTAAATTCTTGCACTAAACGTGCACCGTGCACGTCTGTAAACAACACACACACACACACACACACACACACACACACACACACACACACACACACACACACACACACACACACACACGAGGTATGCGCGCATTAAACGACTTGAAAATATCAAGAATCCCAGAAAATTAAATTAGGGGGGATAAAAATCACCAAATTATGATCAGGCAATGGCACGGACAAGTGCAAGAGGACCCCACGCGCGCGAGCACACACACGCACGTATGCACGCACGCACCATAGATATCTATGGCACGCACCCGCCCTTTGGAAGGAGGCGGGAGATTAAGGACTTTACGTCCATAAAATCCCGCCTCCTGCCAAAGGGCAGCAACGTCGATTGGCTATCCGGCGGGGGAGGAGAGGTGGGCGTGACAGTTTCGCGTCGTGTGATTGGTCCGCAGGGACGCCAGTCACAGCGCAACCATGCGGCGTGCCTTAGAGATCCCATCGCCCAGGAGGGACGTTTTCCTTCTTTTTTTATATAAAGATATATCTTTGAATAAAACAGTTCCGATTATTCCTCATGTAGCAAACATTGTGTAGTTTGAAGTTCCAAATCCAAGTAGGAACTGCTTAATTCAATTAACTTTAAAAGCATTAACATCAAGCATGCTACAAATTACAGTCAGTAACAACAGTGTCAGTCACACTCAGTGCCAGTCATTTAATAAGTAGGTCTACTAATAGCTCTGGTCCAGAGCTCCACTGATTCTGATTCTGACTTGCATTGGAGCTCTGTTGGTCTCCGTGCATTCAGCCATTACTGCACCCGACCAGCCTCTCTTCTCTAGTGGATATATAAAGAACGTTTAACCTGTTCACCAAAATAAACACATCTTGTGTCATTAGAAAGCCTACTTACCTTAGTGGTCGCACTCTTAGCCCCCCACCACACGGATAAAATGGACTTTTTGGCCAGAACGCGATCGTTTTTCACCGGAAAAACAACCAGGATTTGCGCCCTCTACCGATATTGCCAATAGAAAAGTTCCATAGGAAATATTTTTCCTTCAGTGAAAAACGATCGCGTTCTGGCCAAAAAGTCCAATTTATCCGTGTGGTGGGGGGCTAAGAGTGCGACCACCAAGGTAAGTAGGCTTTCTAATGACACAAGACGTGTTTATTTTGGTGAGTAGGTAAAACGTTCTTTATATATCCACTAGAGAAGAGAGGCTGGTCGGGTGCTGTAATGGCCGAATGCACGGAGACCAACAGAGCTCCAATGCAAGTCAGACTCAGAAGCAGCGGAGCTCTGGACCAGAGCTAGTCTACTAATAACATTAGGCTACATTAAACATACATAGTCTATGTATGTTCAATGTAGCCTAAATTATGCCTACTATGTATGTTTAATTTAATGTAGGCTAATGTAGGCCTACTTATTCACAATAAATCTATGTTAAACATAGATTTATTGCGAATGCAGAGTGAATGTGATGGCTTACTATGTAAGCCAGGAAGAAAAGTATGTTTGTCTGTGTGTGCCTCCATCACACACTATACATATTTGGGTAATTCTCCATTTCTAATTTTCTGTTAATAAAAATACCTGCTGCTACTACTACTACTACTAATAATAATAATAATACTACATGAAATTAATGTTGATATAAATCATTAAACGTATAATAAACGAATAAAAACGGTCTCCCTGGCGACCAAATTCCTACCAATCACAGCAAGGCGGGGTGGGGTCGTCCTCCCAGGCTATGGGCTCCAGAGACCGTGTCTGTATAAAAGCAGTGCGAGACGCTGGGAGAAAACGGAATGAATACTCACGCACGCGTACACGCACGTACACGGGCGCGCGCTCACACACACACACACACACACACACACACACACACACACACACACACACACACACACACACACACACACAGTGTTAAGCATGCTAGCGCGTTAGCAACGTTGTTGTCTTTTTGATAACCCACTCGACGGATGTGACGTACCAGGAAGTTGCTGGTTAGCACCAGGAGCTAACGGTTTGTTTTGTGTATTTTTTTCTTCAACTCGTGTGTGTATGTGTGTGTGTATATGTGTGCGTGTGTGCGCGCGCGTGTGTGCGTGCGTGCGCGCTACTGCGTACGTGTGCGTGCGTACCGATTAATTATTCATGAGCAACAGGCGTGAAGATATCGCTCGCGCTGTTAGGGGCGTGGTTCATGCAAATGAGATCGTCCTGTGTTGTTGTTTGTGGTGTGGGTGTGTGTGTGTGTGTGTGTGGGGGGGGGGGGTATAGCAGAAAGAGCTTGTAGAGGTGCTATTTTAATAGACAACTAACAGTTTTCAAAGGGTTAAAAGTTAAACGGAAATGTTACATATTCAATGACAAACAAAATTAAACAATTAAATTGTTTATTGCAATTACATGAGTGACAATTAATCGCCAAGTTCTTCATTCTTCCTAACAAGGTAGAGTGAAACTTTAAATGTACTGTCAATGGGACTGTGCAAAGTGTGATTTTTCTTTTTACTTCCCCGGTTGTGATGTCTGCCGGTCTCAGATGATCGAGATGTCACTGGACAAAGAGACCGTCCTGTTTCCTGATAGGGCAGCTGGCAGGCCCGTCAAAGCCAGCCCCGCCCTCTTCCCGGCCTCCGCGGGCCAATCGGAGCAGCCCAAAGCAGACGGGGACGCCACCGGGAAAAAGACCCGTCCCCTGCAACCGAAGAATGGCGTCCAGCTCCAAGTAAGGGTGGGCGATGTGGCAATAAATATCGCAGAGACGATGCAGTCTCTATGATATGCCTATATAGATATTGTGATAACCACTTGAAAAAAATATTGTGATCTAATATTTTTCCATATTGACAATCCCTAGCCCCAGGCCCCACCCCCTGCCCCCCCCCCACCTCAGCGAAAGCGGCGCTACACGGTGAGTGGGCCTGGCCAGAAAGGAGGGGCCAATAAGCGCCGGCGGCGCGTCAACAGCATCGGCTACCCTGCGGAACCCGTTCTGCCAAGTCACTTCCTGCTGGGCGGGAACATCTTTGACCCGCTGAACCTCAACTCGCTACTGGATGACGAGGTTAACAGGTACATGCCCATAGCGCAGTCCTCGCCATCAGCGCTTTTGCTGGTCATGGACGTGCTATCCAGCTGTTATTGTGAAATGGACTGTTTGTAACTCCTCCCCTCCTCAGGCTGACCAATCTGGACACTCCTCGGTGTTCGCCTCTCCCACTGCGGGGCGGAGACCCTGTGGAGATCCTGCAGCCGCGTGACATCAGCGACCCGCTCAACCTCAGCCAATCAGGGGAGCCATTCGCCCAAGGGGGCTGGATGAAGGGCGGGGCCTGCAGGAATAGGCGGAGACATCGCAACCGGGGAGGCATGGCCAATAAGGAGGCGACAGCAGCTAGTGTCTTTGCAGGTCAGGAAACATGAATATTCACGAATAAGTACAACACCATAGTTGGACGTCACTATTGGTATTGTTCGAATGTTTGGGATTTGAGGCCAGATGTAGAGTTGCTGGCCATTATTGATGACATCAGGGACGGACATCAAACAGACTGACTGACAGATGACGGATGGACACACATTAAAAAATAAATCACAAAAGTGTGTTTTTGGGTGTTTGTGTGTGTGCGTGCATCTGTATGCATTACAGTACCTCACGCATCCAGAGATGGCAGTTGTGATCCTTGCTCTCCTCTCTCCTGTGAGCTCAACACGTCAATCAACTGTCGTGAGGATGTAGTCCAGCCCACCCTGCCTCGAAGACACACCCACCCACCCACATCATCACTAGGCCACAGCCGTCGGAACCATGGAGACCAGCGGTAGGAGAAAACAATCTTTTATAACATTTAACTGGTATGGAAGTCAGATGTCAGATATCAGATATCGTCTTGCATCTTTATGACAGGCTTAAACATAATCCCTTTCCTCACCAGACACACAGGAGCAGTTTTGATGTGGGTTTATTTTTATTATGCAAAAAGGGGGAAGTTTCTTCAAATGCAAACAGGAAATTGCAATGAATTTGCAATAAATTGTTAATAACACTTTTTGTGTGTAATTATCTCTAACCTAAAACTGTAATCATGACAGGCCTAACCAGCGGAGGCGTCGCCGCACCACTTCCTTGAGGTCACAAGTAGGCCATGCCCCCTGTGACACACCCCTCACCACCGGAGCCCCGCCCCCTCCTGCCCGCTTCCAGACTCCTCTTGTGGGAGGAGCCAAATACAGGTGATGTGTGATTCGCTGCTTCTGCCTGTCAGTCAAACTCTTAACACATTACACTATTGAATACAGTATATACCCAATTAATTCTGGATTAATAGAAATCAAGGAATGACGAGATTCTCGGCTTCTAGTCACAGGCTGGTTCAAGCAATATATATACAGTATATATATATACAAGAAATCTCGACAGGCTTAGAATCTAGAATGTGTTACTTAGTGATTTCTTCTTTCAGGTGTGGCGGAGCGCAGCAAGAATCCTCCCAGACACCAACGAAGAAGACTAAGGACAGAAGTCGTTACGCGCAGGGCAACCACAGCCGTTACTACGGCTTCCACGGTTGGTACGGCGATGCACGGGAGCAGGGTGGGCACGTGGGCGCCGGCCCCCCGGACCCGAGGCTCCGCCTCCTGAAAGCCCATTGGTTCAAGGACAAGCGGGTGCTGGACATTGGCTGTGGCGCTGGTCACATGACCCTTGGCGTGGCCAGGGCATTTGGCCCTGCCCTTATCACTGGGGTGGAGCTCGACGAGCGGCTGGTCCGCGCGGCCAATCAGAACGTCCGCCACTTCCTGTCACATGACTTGGCGAGGGACAGTCGTGTGACTAAGGGGTTTCCTCTCTGCTTCAGGGTAGGGAGAGGCCCGCTCGCTGCCCCCCCACTCCATCTCCCTGGCAACCAGAGTGATGGCTTCCCCGGCAACGTCAGTTTTATTAAGGTATGTGTGTACATGTGCATATGTGCAAGACATGAGTCTGACATGCGTGACCGATAAGACTGGGTTAGAGTTAAAGTCAGGGGCCGGCAACACAAGTTGTTGAAAGAGCCATTTTCGATCAAAAAATGAATGAAATGAATGATATTGGAGCCACAAAAAATGTAAGCCTATATACTTATAATCACACCATATACTCCATTCTAGGTTTTTACAATAACCATAGACAACCACAACTGTAAACCCAAAATTTCAACTTCGGCAATTAGTTCAAACCAAGAAGAAATAAGAACGCGCACTCACACACACACACACACAGCACAGGGCTGCAACTCGGGCACTCAATGTAGCCCGTGCAGCTCACCAACATGGCACGGATGCTTCCATGATCCGTCCTTGTTTAACATCCCAGTGCTATATCCCATGGAACCGTGTTGAACCGCAGACTTTACTGGCCACTCGCGCTACTAATGTATTGCTCTATGGACCACACTCCTCACACCAGTCTTTGAGCCTTCATGCCGCCGACAACACGGTACCGCACGACATGATCTGTGAAGCACACCTCCGTTGGCTTTTGTGGCATGGCCAACTAGCGCTACTTTAACTGGCGTGACAGTGACTGAAATGTTTATATCACATCTGTGTATTGCTAGCTCTGGTCCAGAGCTCCACTGCCTCTGAGTCTGCCTTCCAATGCAAGGCAGTCTCAATGCAAGGTAGACTCATAGAAGCAGTGGAGCAGAGCTATAGTCATATCACCACAACAATTAATGCTACGGCCAGGGAGCCACAAGATGTGTGTTCTAGAGCCGCAGGTTGCCGACCCCCGGTTTAAGTGAACGAGTTAACACATTTCCTGCCATTGAAGTTGTGCTTTGGATTTTCTTGTCTCTCTATTGTTTATTTGATTGATTATCTCTCTAACCTTGTCTGTCTGGTTTCCAGGGCGACTATGTCTCGGAGCAGGAGGCCTGGCCCGGGCAAGGCCAGTATGATGTCATCATGTGTCTCGGCGTGACCAAGTGGGTCCAGCTCCAGTCAGGGGATGCAGGAGTGGTCAGGCTGTTTGAACGGGCCTATCAGAGCCTGTCGCCAGGTGGAATGTTCTTCCTGGAAGCTCAGCCTTGGAGCAGCTATGCACGCAGCAAAAACCTTACTGTAAGTAATCACTTACATTACCCTAATACCTGAAAACAGTGAGATTATGCCAGTTTACTATGGGATCTTGTTGTTGTAGGAGACAGTAACTTTCTAACCATAGGATCTTGTTGCTTGTTGCTAGGCAACGACTCGTCGCAACTACAGGAGCGTCCGACTGAAACCTGACACCTTCAGCTGTTACCTTATAAGGAGTGTGGGATACACTTCCTATACACTGTTGCACACAGGTAAACCACACCCACATTATAATTAGGGCTGGGACTTATTAAATAAAAAATAAATAAAAATAAAATATCTAATTAGTTTTTTGGCTTTGCAATGGATTAATCTCAATTAATCACACTTTAATCTTGTATCAGTATTGTATTGAGAACAGTGAGAAACATTTTAATGGTTCTGGAATACCAGTGACAGTGAATCAATGAATATTGGCTTAAGCTTAAGCAATAAAACATTGTTTATTTTTTATCAGAATGTAAGGCTACTTGACCAAGACCAACAGATAAACACAAGTGCAGTTCTGAGTAGTTCATAGATCTCAAATGTCTCTTAAGTTCACTAGGCGGGAGAACACTTATGCAAGACGAAGGAATAAAATCAATTAAAACAGTGGAATGATCTTGCTGGGAAATGCATTCCACAGTGTTGGAAAAGATGACCATTAGAAAACGTCTCTGTTGCTTAAGAGGACATAATAGCAGATTTACCTGCTCGAGTGTGGGACTGTGGGTTGGATGTGGATCCAGTCGAAATAACATCAGCCCCATATGGCAAATAGCGCTGTCTTTAAATATGGTACTGTGTACCCCATCACTCAATTCGAGCAAATTTACTCTTTTATTAACTGTTGTATAATACAAAGCCTTTGTCTTTGTATTATACAACAGTCTTTCTGCGTCTTTCTGTTTGGGTTCACCGTAGCTGGCAGTGATGTGTATAGTTACCCATTTTCTGTCTGCACATTTTGTAAGTTCACCTAAGAAATAAAAGTGGTCTAGCTAGTGTCTGGTTACTCTAGTAGGAATATTTTATTTTGAAAAAGAAGAAAGAGGAAGTCCGTTGCTAGCCTGGTTAGTGTCACACAGCTGCTTAGCGGCATGCAAAGCATGCCCTCTGGGCTTAACGTAAACAGAGACTGCTACATAGTTTTGGAATTACACTAAACATGGTAGATCCTGTCGCTGCGTTATTAGGTGAGAAATGGTTATAATTCATTCTTTGGCCGCCGTGCCTTGCCTTATATACTGTTGTCCAGTTCATATGGGTGGGTGACGCACGTGTGTATAGTTAGGTGGTGGTCCGGGGGCCTCCCTGACCAGTTATGCTTTGGGCCTCCAAAACCTTTGCGGCGGGGCTGGCTTTTATCCAACGTTTACATATGATAGCTTTTAAATCGCAAAAGTGATATAATCCATTAATTCCTTTGGGTGAATACTGAATAGTTTGTCGTCATCTGACAGATGGCATGCCGCAGCGCATGGAAGTACTAGTATTTTCAGTGGATCTGGCTGAAACTCTTCCGTGCTGCGGTGAAAACACGAGTGCGATTAAAATGCCCGGTCCTACATTCACACAGGTATCACACGCAGACCAAGACTGTGAAATGTTGACAAATGAGTGTGTGCTTATGTGCGTTTTCGCTAGGTGAGCAACAGCCAGGTAACCAACGGCCAGCTAACCAACGGCCACGAAACCGACGGCCACGCAACCAACGAGCAATCTACATCTTCCATAAAGGCCCCGCCTCCAGGAAGTGATGGAGTTTCCTGTCACTATGGCAACGGTATATTCTGTCGGTCCTTTATTTCCTCATATGGACATAATCATTTATGTTTCCCAAATGTAATGATTTTTTTTCATGATGACCATATTTGGACAATGAAGAGGCCTTGTAAGGTCAATAGGAAATGGATCGACCCATATATGAACAAGGGGATTTCCTGAGACCTGGTTTTAACGAACTATTGAAAATCAGGAAATTCATGGAAATATATTTTTACATATTTTTAAAAAAAAAATCAGTCAAAATGTAATGTTTTGAATTGCATTGTTTGTTTTTGAGATTTAATCAACATGTAGTGTTTTGAATCGTTTGATTTACATTGGTTGTTCTTCTAGAGAATTAATCAAAACGTAACGTTTTGAATTGCATCGGTTTCTTTTTCCGGTCTTTCCATTTTGTTTCATGTAGAATGTTTATAAATAACAGGACAATATACCCATTACCCATTATCTAAAGCACTGCTCTCAAACTGGCGGTCTCCAAATAATTAATCAGAGGGCCATCATTGCTTTCTCACTCAACAGTAAACAAGCGTTGAAGGGGTATATTCCTTTAAAAGCAAAAAAAAAAAAGAATCGGGTTGCAAACCTGATTGCATGTTCTAATCCAGCCAAAGGAAAGGAAAGAAGCATGAGGACAGTCCATCGGTCTCCCCAGGTTGGCAGAGCAAGTCTAGCACCCATGATTATAACAGATAATTCACAAAAATGGTTTCTAAATTGCAGGATAAAAGTAAAAGACTGTATAAAAAAGTATTTAAGACATTCCCTGCCATAAACGGAGATCTGTCATGTGGTATATTCTGTGGTGTATGATAAATACATGACTTGCAACGGATATCGTTAAGTCTGGAGCCCTCCGCTGGAGCTGTTGCCCCCACAACCCGACTCCGGATAAGCAGTTGAAGATGAATGGATGGAAAATGTTGCATTATGTGTAATGTGTGTATATATATATACAGGGTTCCTATGAAAGTAGAACATCACTTGCCGCCCTACAAGGGGGTGGATACATTGGTTAGACTGTCACACTGTTAGTTCGCCTGACAAAACACATGCACCAATAGGGGTGTACGATATATTCATAACTAACATCGGGATTTGATATCTCCACAATATGACTTTTCAGAGAAAAAAAAAACGACAAAATTAAGGTTGGCACCTAAATTTTGTCGTTTTGGTCAATATCTACTACGTCTGTGAACAACTAGCCTCGTCTAACTCTCAAGATCAACATAAGCACATAAGCGGGTTTTGTCTTATCAATGCCAATCGGTTCCCAGACTACATGCAGTAGGATGAGAAGATCGGCTTGATAAGCAAACTGCTGGGAATTATCGGTTCATACGGTTGAGATTCCATACGATGCACCCTTGAATACACAAAGGCTCGGCTCAAATACTACTCGGACCAGTGAAAAATGAGGTCTCGGGAGGACTGTTGCAGCCTGAATGGGGGGACAAAAGAAGGACATTTCCAATATTTTCCTGTGAGTGGAATTTGTACACTCTCAGGAAAAAGGTCCTAAAAAATCATTAACATGGTGAAACACAACTTGATGCCAGAAGTGAACAGAGTTTGCGACAGCGTAACTCTGTCTATACTCGGAGCCGAGCCTTCCTGTTACCCCACCCGTACATGCACCCCAGGCATCACATCACTCCAATCAAGTGGATAGGAACCCTGTATACATATGAAAGTAATGAGGTACCCTGTATTCATACGAAAGCAATAGATCTGAACACATTGCCCTGTGACGTGTTGTGAGCTTGTGGATGTGTTATTTTTTTGTTACGGCACCTTATGTCTAGCCATGCGTTGGTGGCACACTAGAGCACTGTTTCCCAAACAGCGGGTCGGGACCGATCTGTGGGCCCAAGGACCAATTCTTTTTCATGGGCCACGACTTGAGTAAAGAATCCCATTTTCTTCATATTAATTTTAAAAAATATATTTCAAAATATATATTTTTACCAAGAGGAGTAAAAAAAAGAAATGTTAAATAATTTTATATATTTTTTAAAACAAATCAAGAAAGAAATCCCATGAATAACAGTGAAAATAGACGATCTACAAGCTCGCAATGTGGCACGAAGTGATGCGTTGTGCACGTGGTCTGCTATTTTCAAGCTCGACTCCCAGGGCAAATTAGTATCTCCTTAGGGTCTCGACCTGAAAACAATTGGGAACCATTGCTAATATTATTTCACCATATGATCGCTATAAGCCTGGAAACTAAATGTGGTGAAATACTTTGAGAAACGTTATGGAAATGAATTGTTGAACATGTGTGAGGATCCTGTAGGCTATATTGAAATCAAAGCAGCTTAATTGGCATGAGATACATTTACGTTGCCAAAGCAATTAAGTGTCGAAAGACAATAAAGAGAACTAGTGAAATGTGTGGTATGTTTATACATATATCTGCAATATGACAATAGCAGATCTACAAGCTTGTGTGTCGCTCTGGAGAAAAATAACCATAAATAGTTATCAAATACTAACAGTAAGGGTTAACTAATGTTCCTTAATTGGCTCTTGATAGGCTGAATATTTAATGTATTTTGTTAATTTAATAATTTGATATAGCCCACTGAAGTCTGATGTCATTTATACATCCCTGGTTCATTTTTTGTTTTCTTCTGGTCGTTCCGAATTCCTAATCCATAGACCATTTATCAGCTTGCAGAGCTGATCAATGATCAGACTTTCTAGTCTAGGGATAGTCATGTGTTCTAGTAGCGAAAAAGTGCCAAGAAGTTCATATTTGGCTGTCTGTGTTCCAAAGGTCAAAGATAGAGGGCATCAAAGATAAAATATGAGGGACTATTTTATATGATACACAGCCCCCCTCCCCCAACAGTATCAGAGACAGATATACTTCATTTTATGAGACTATTCCAAGAATGCCATTCTCTATAGAGAAAAACTCACGGCACGGGATGAATGACACATGAGTGAGTCACAAAGCTTATTCATACATTACTATACCAAGGTTACTGTACTGTAAATCACTCTGAATTAAGAGTGTCTGGTAAATTTATTTATTTTGCATTTATTTTTATTTTCAAGACAAGGAAACAATACAACCAATCACCAAGAGGGAGAATATGACATCATACAAACAGAGTTTCTTTGATTGAATGGCCTCTACAAACCTATGAACAAGTAAGGACACAAGCACATTGTCGCATCAAAAATATCTAGTCCAGGCGTCTCTTCCGGGTTTTAAACCAACTGGTGGATGGACATTACACTCACAAACACCTTCAGCTTGTAGTGCCAGCAAGAACGAAATCGCTTTGTCAACGTTACAAGCTGAAGTTTACGTGAGCGCCACGTACCGACTGTCTAAATCCTGGAAGAGATCTACTTGGTCTTGGTGCTTCTTGGCGCATTCATGTGCTTGTGCCATAAAGAGCTGTTACAAAGTTGTGTGGTAATCCTGGACTATTGGGGAAACACCGACCTCTAGTGCTGACCTGTGATATGACACATGAATGCGTGAGACAGACAAACAGACAGAGGCAAATAGGCAGACAGACAAAAAGTCCTTGAGAACAAATGAATTACTAATAAATTCAAGTGCTTTTGTTTGGTTCTCAATAATATTTGCATAAATGTTGTGTGCTTTTGCATAATAAATGACGACTTGCTTCCAAATCAACCTCACTGATAGGCCAGGGTTACCACACAATACTCACACACGAGTGAATGGTGAATACAGAGGCGAACAAGACCACACCTCAGATATTATTTCAGATATTATTGGACAGTGGTAAAGGGAGCGTGTCACAATGCATTGATTGATGCCGTGCGAGCGCGTGCTTGCTCTGTGTGTGTGTGTGTGTGTGTGTGTGTGTGTGTGTGTTATAAATAGGCCTATCAAACTATGTAAACTATCAATAACATATTGTGACTAAAACAACAACCACAGATCAAGAGTTACTGAAACCTAAGAGTTTTGGATGAATAATAACATAATAATAACACCATAAAGAATGATGTACATGTTATTAAATTAGTAATAAATAATAGCAACATCATAACACGTCATTAATCATGAATAAAGAAAAGTTGAGAGTTTGGGGCCGGGTTTCCTCCTAACAGCAATGACACAAAAACAATAATAACCAGCGATCGACCCATGTGTCTGCTGTCACCGCCCTACCCTTAGATCTCCAAATGGAGCTGACCTGTTCTCACATTCCACATGTTGATCTGAACACTTCAAAACCTGTACGCTCAAGACCCCCAATGTCAAAGCGCCAGCGCTCGCCCAGCAGCCTGCTGTCACCGAGGCAGATGCATGGACGCGACCTCGCCAAGGTGTCTTTCTGGTAATATTAACTAATAATAATAATAATAACATCAATAAAAAAGTAATTCATATAATTAACTAAATGTATGAACTAACTAAAATACTTGAGTATAAAATACTCAATTAATCAACTAACTTCATTAAATTATGATCTAACTTATTAAACTAATGATGTGGCTGGACAAGGAAGAAAAAAAAGAGTAGAAACAAAAAAGAAAAATAAATAAATTTGAGTTTCTCTTATTTCATGTCAAGCATTAACATGAACTAATGTAAATCAACAGGTAAATTGATGTGTAAATGAATGCACGTGTGTATATGTTGAAGACTATAGATGTCATTTGGTGTTTTCAGTGATTACGCTAGAATGCGATCTTTGATATAACTTCCAGAGAAGTAACGTGAGTCATCGCTTTATCACAGTTATAAAAATACATTTTCCCAGATTGAATATTTGATACGTGTGCTTTTTATTTTTGCGTTGATCGACATGGATAATAATCAATCTTAAAAGTTGAGTAAAAACATTGGCAGTGATGTGTCCAGGCAGTCAATGTGTTAATGTATGTTGCTATAGTAACAGCTTGTGCTTGCGATAAACTTAACAGGAAGTGCAGTATCTATCTATCTATCTATCTATCTATCTATCTATCTATGAATCAGATTGCTAGAACAAACAAATTTCAACATTCATACAAATGGACTAGACCCTTTGTCAAGCCCCGCCTGAGGCGGATAGTAAGTGATTTTTAACATTGGCTCGGCCTGACATGATGTTTTAGGGCTTGTTAATGTTCAGGCCTAACGTCTATGCTAACTAGTCAGTCTTAAGAACATCTTCAGGCCCGTTGAGAACTCTTTCAATCATCATGATATGAGTTTAAGAAATTATAATATACATACTTTAAATTTTATGAAATGTGTGTAATACATTATAAATACTTTATGATTTATGATGAGTTTAATCAATTATAAATACTAGCTTTCTCCTCAAAAACAGGATGCTTTGTTCACATTTATATTGAACTCGTCGGCATAAACGGCCAGAAAGGGGAGGGACCAGATGAAATGGGTGTGACCAGATGGTTGGTCTGTCGGGGACCAATGAAATTGTAATTGCAGTTTTCTGCGTATATTGATGCACAACTTTGAATATGCGTGTGTATACTGTATGTGCGTGCGTGTTTACAAGTCAGATCAAATTGTTTTTAAAAGAATGTTAAAGTCTTAAAACATCAGAAAATACTTCATTGTCATGTATTATTGCTCTGTGAACCATGTAAACAACATGTGCGTGCATGTGTGTGTCTGTACATGTGTGCGTGCCCTTGTGTATGTGTCGTGGAGTGTGTGTGTGTGTGTGTGTGTGTGTGTGTGTGTGTGTGTGTGTGTGTGTGTGTGTGTGTGTGTGTGTGTGTGTGTGTGTGGTGGTGGTGGGGGGGGTGTTCAGGTGTTGATCCGTAGCTTGAAGGAAACTCTCCCGGCGAACTTGTCTCGCTCGTTGCCGGGCACCAGAGTGTTGGAGTTGATACGACACTCCACGCTCAGGTCCATGTTCATTGTTAAGTTGAGGAACTTCACTGCCACCAGCGGCTGGGTGTAGTTAATCTAAAATATAGAAAATATGAATTCAAGTGTGTAAAAACATTATCAAATCTGAACTGGGCCGTGGCTCAGCGGGCCAGGCATCCTGGCTGATGGATGATCCACCACTGGTGGTGTCTGCGGGTTTGACTCCCGATCCCAGCGGCCTTTCTCTCTCCCCATCTCCTGTTAGCTTACTGTCTGTGCCTCTATAAAAATAGCGTGCATGTGCATGTGCGTGTGTGTGTGTGTGAGAGCACGTACCTGTGCTTTCTTCCCATAGTATGGGTAGTACATGAGGTTGAAGGTTCCATTAGTTGGGTAGTACTGGATGGGTCCTAGTGCCGCTCCCGTCTGCAGCACACATATGTACATCATTTCATTTAATAACAGGGCAGTGAGGGGTTTTAAAAAAAAGTGTTGAAGCTTAATGCTATCAGGTGTTCAAGGAGAATTCCACACCAAAAGTTTTTTTTTTTACTTTATTTGTTGTTGTTGTTGTTTTTAAAGTGGTCCAGTTGTTATTTTGTGAAAACATTCCTTAATGGCTGTTTCCCCTATCCCAAAGTAAGCTTAGAATGGGGCTAATGGGTGTTGTTGAAGTTCACCTATATTTACATACCTCCAAAATGCACTTTTTGCTATATATTGTCTCTCCACCATGTCAATAGTGTTTTGACACTCACACTTTCACTTTCGATTCAGCAGTGGTTCAGCCATAAACCGTGTGCCACGCCCCATCCTTTTGAGACAGCTGAATCACTGCTGAACCAAAAGTGAAAGTGTGAGTGTTAACACACTACTGACATGATAGGAGACAATATATAGCAAAAACTTGCGATGTAAATAGGAGAACTTGAACAACACCCATTAGCTCCATTCTAAGCTTATTCTGGGGTAAGGGAAACCAGCTATTGAGGAGTAAAGGTTAAAGAAAAACTTTTGGGGTGGAATTCTCCTTTAACACTTTTATCGTACATTGTTTACTTTCCTACTGACGAGGCTGGACATGTCAATATCATTGACAGGCTGCCCAATCTAATCACATCACATGCATGACTTTACTAGAGATGATTACCAATTACCAATACAATACACAGACCGAGCGCTGCACACCGAGCGCCTTACTTGCGCCTGCTCCGCTAATGCAATTAAAGGGGAACTCCACCCATTTTCAATTTTTTTCTGAGAGCGTACAAATGCAACCAAATGAACCCTAACGGGTTCATTTGGTTCCATTTGTACGCTCTCAGAAAAAAGAAGCATCTAAAGAAATCCATTAACATGGTGAAAATACATCTTGATGATGTCATCAAGATGTTTCACCACGTTAGTGGTTTTCTTCAGACCTCCATATCTTGGGAACACAGAATGGGGGAACTTTTTTATCATGTCCACCCAGCACCTCTAGGGTATACTAATGACATATAAGATTGTTGAAAATGGCTGGAATTTCCCTTTAATAACAAAACAACAGAAGACCTTCAGGAGATGATACTCATGACATTAGTTATAAAGGTATGTTAATGACATCACCACCTAAAGCGGCAATCAGAGTCGTTCGAGGGATGGCCGACGACCGTTAACCGATCGCTTAACTTGTAAGTTTACTAGCAAAAAAAAAGCAGAGCCAAGGTTTTTTCCTTGGCCTCTAGGGAGTATGCCTACAACGTTTTCACACAGATCAGTGCAGTTGTAACACTATGAAAACATACTCTCCCTTTGCCATGGAGATAAACAGACATAGACAGACAGACAGACAGACAGACAGACAGACAGACAGACAGACAGACAGACAGACAGACAGACAGACAGACAGACAGACAGACCTTTGATCCACAGGTGATGTAAGGAGACTGTCCATCTCGACCAGGCAGCATCCCAATGACCTGTTACCATGGATACATAAAAAAGTGTCAATTAATTTCCATGTCCCAACACACCAGGAAATTGTGCTTCACTGTGATCCGAGTGGTTGTTCAGATCAAACACACACACACAACTATTGTTTACTTTGTTGTGGATACTCGCATTGCCAGACTGATGATGCCTCACACAATTTCCAAATGCATCCGTCATACAGGAGAAAAACAGCACAGAACAGAATCCCTGATCATGAGCAAGCAATACTTAAAGCTGAAGTGAAACCTCCTCCCCACTTCCGTTTTCGTCTTCACAGTGGCACAAATGTATCCTAATATGAATAGAGCTTTCTGCTAAGCTTGCTGCTTAATGAAAATAAATAAAAAATAACCCCTAAAGACATTTAGCAGAGGGGTAATTCTGTCAGAAAGTCAGTTAGTTCTACCAGAATGGCAGTCGATGCTGTCAGAAAGTCACCCACGGTGAGAAAACCCTTGCCTGTGCTGATTTCACGTGTGTGTGCGTGTGTGTGTGTGTGTGTGTGTGTGCATGTGTGTGTGTGTGTGTGTGTGTGTGTGTGTGTGTGTGTGTGTGTGTGTGTGTGTGTGTGTGTGTGTGTGTGTGTGTTAGTTACCCGGTTCAGTTTGATGATTACGCAGGGCCGTCCATCCTGGTAACCATAGTAGCGATCCTCTGTCCCAGAACAAAAGTCCAGCATGGTTCTGTTGAACTGACACGCCCTTTTAGGGTTGTTTCTCACCTGGAATAGAGACACTCCCTTTTAGGATAACGTTCCGCACCTTGAATATAGATTATATAACTATGGATGAGTTATGAGTGTCGAATTATTGGGATGTGAGACTAATAATTTTGCTGGAGGCGCCATCTACACTTCACGTTTAGCTGTGCTACAGACAGACAGGCAGACAAACAGACAGACAGGTACCTCTCCACTGTCTTCTTGAATGAAGTATTGGTCAGGAATGCAGTTGTCATTGTTCTGAACCTGAAGATTGTCATCATAGGCTAAACACAGACAGAAACACAGCATCAGTGTTTTCCTTTTTTTTATTACAAGCATATAATGATATCACTTGTGAAAGAATGGCACAATGCAGAGTCCTTGTTAATGACACTAATGTAGGCTCAGTTCCATTCTGCTCAAACAGAGTCAGCGTCAATGGTACTAATGAAAGCTTCAGTTCCATTCTGGTCAAACAGTCAGTGTTAATGATTCCAATGAAAGGCTCTGGTTGCCTGACTGAATTATCATTTGGTTTTATTTCATTAATCAGTCTGAAAGCCTTCCCCCACGACAGCAGGTTATGGCATGGGAGTTGTCAAAGCAGCAGACTTCAGTGACTGGTTCATTCCAACCAAACAGATGAGTAGGATTGCAGATGCCGTTGTCATTCATGTGTCTAATGTTCTAGCCTCTTTGCTAACCAAACAAACACAGCCAGTAAGCATTGCTAGAATGTAAAGAAAAGAAATAAATATGTAGAATGACGATGTTTTAAAACCTGGAGTTTTATAACTCCACAGGTGTGTATAAAACAATGTACACACTCAGCGTTGTGGATGTCCTTGATAGAATTTAAAAAAGTGTGTGCACATTCAAGAAGCTGTGCAGTAGTCTTGGGCAATATACCGGTATTACCGTTTATCGCGATATTGGAAATCAATACCGAGTAATATCGTTGGGTCTATAAAAAAAATATTGAATACCTAATATGGTCAAATACCGACATTATACTGTATTCTATTAATATATGAGCAATGAGACTTTTAATTGTAACTATACAATTAAAATTGTAACTAAATCATTTTCATATTACACACATGCTTAAAATAACCCTTATTTGGGCTAGGGTTTTTGGAAACAATGTATTTCCAACTCCAGTTTTTCCTTATTTAGGCTGCTTGAACAGCAGAGCGCTCAGTTTCTGACCCCTCAATGTCGCAATTCTGAGAACTAGGTGACTGGTGGAACGTGTCCGACTCTGATTGCACGCCATTGCCATCTCTTGATCAATACCAGTAATATCGAATATTGAGCTAATTAACACGTTATCAATACCGATATTAAAAAATCAATACCGCCCAAGACTACTGTGCAGTGATTGGTTCATCCTTTTTTTGTTTTTCAAAAATATCCTAACCAGATACTGATCTCCTGGATGCATGACAGGACCAGTTCTAGGTGGTTCTTACGTTTTAAGAAGTTGTCCAGTGATTGGACGTAGCGGTCCCAGGTCTCTGTGTCCTGGAGGGTGTAGAAGATGTCCAGGTTGTCTCCTCGAGGACGAATCATCATGCCTGAAATGAAACCACATTGGCAATGTTGAAACAGAACAACAGATCGGAATGCTTGAAACAGAACAACATTGTCCACCTGAAACAAAACAACATCAGGTCTGAAACACAAACCATTCAGCATTCACCTTTAGTGTTAGTGTCAGGGTTGCTGTAGTAACGTTATAGGCTTAGGTTCAGATTAGGGGTAGCCTGGCTAAAGACAGACCAAATCAGCTGTAACTGTATGCCCACTTCCTACACCAGAGAACTGGAGTGGCCAATCACGACACAGCATGCAAACACATTTGAATACTGCGTCTTGATTGGCCACCCCCCGTTCTCCGGAGTAGTATACAATTGAGCTATTCCAGACCTATCTGCTGACGGGGCAATTATTTTGCCAACAACAGCTAATTGGCCGGGCTAGATGGATGGTTGTAAGGTTTCTTTCTTACCAGGTGTAGTGAGGCGGTCCTGCCAGGTGGGGGTGTACTCATCCAGAGTCAGCAGCATCACATACATAGTGAGGACGAACATTCCAGCAAGAAACGAATAGAAGATGAGATAGAAGAGAAGAATTAACCCTGGAGGGAGAGAGAGAGAGATTGATTGATTGATTGATTGCATACAGATTGCAGAATGGGTCAAGTTCAAGGAACGTGTATGGGTCAATACAAAACCTGTATTGACCTGTGACAGTGGTTTTCAACCAGTGGTCCGGCCGGGGACCACCAGCGATCCTTGAGAAGATTCCAGGTGGTCCCCAGGCTAAATCGTGGACAGTCGGTAACCAAATGGATTCTTATAGATGTGTTTTACGCTCTTGAGAGCGTAAAAATGAAACCAAATGTACCCTCCCGGGTCCATTTGGTTTCATTTTACGCTCTCAAGAGTTAAATTAAACATCTGAATTACAAGAATTTTCAAGAATCTACACAATTAGAAGATGTAGAAGAATTGTTATTTTTTTAATGTTTTGCCAGTTATCTTTCCTAAATTGTGCACACCGAGACACTAAGCTCAACATCAAATGATGGTCCGTGACTGAAATGCACAATAAATAGTGGGCCCTGGTATGAAAAAGGTTGAAAACCACTGTGCTAAAGAGGATAAATAACAGCCACATACTGAGAAGGTGGTTGTTCAGCCTCCTCTTGAAGGAATGAGCACTGCTAGATCATGTTCTGTTCTGCACCTGACTCACTGATAACAAACTATCTTTGCACAGACGAAAAACCGAATCCATTTTCTTTGGATCCCACCTAGGCTCCATCCTGGAGGCAAATCTTTCCAGTGATAAAATGCACACCAACATGATCAAAAAGGTCAAAAGACCTAGATTCCCGTACAGGATTTCCTCACTGGTCAACAAAAACACCTTGAAGACTAAGGCGTATTCCACTTTCAAAAAAAACTTTTGTTCATTTTAAAATAACCATTTTAATTTTAAAATATTGTTTTGGAAAATGTAGCCGCCTACATATTTGGGCATTCCCACCCAAATGAATAAAACAATATTTTAAAAATAAATGAAGACTGTAAATGAAATTCCACTGCCCTCTCACGTATTAGGAGGACAATATCAGTCACCAGAAAAAATGGGTTGTTTTCAAATAATCTGTCATGGTTAAAATGGAGCTTTAAGTTATAATGGGTTTGTATAGGAAGGAGCTGGAGGCGCACAAATGAACATCAAATATCTAAATACTGAATGTAGTAACTTACAAACTGTCAGGTGTGTTCACATGAGATTGAGTAGACCATAAAATGACCAAAAGTTTTTTTGAAAGTGGAATACCCCTTTAACAGGAGCCCTCAAACAAGGTTTCCCCCTGGTCCCACAGTGGGACTATTGTGGGACCCCCTGGTCCCATGGTACCTCAAAGACCCGTGATAACAAGGCTACAACCGTCCCAAAACCAACTGGTCAGGCCCTCGCTCCTGGCCACTTTGACAATCTGGGTTGGCTTAGGGTTGATGACAGAGTACAATAACTTGCAATGGGGCTGGTCCACAAGATTCGATACACTACCAAAATACCCATGACAGGTACATGTCCAAATACTTCCTTGATGTCAATTAAGTCCACTCTTACAACACCAGACGGAGCGCAACTAACCCTGTGCAACCCAGATTTATCACAAACCTTTGCATTAAGACATGTGAATCCCTTGACTCCTTCAAAACCACTCTCAAGGGACATCTACAGACGGCTGCAATTCGAAACTGGCCTCCGTAAAACAATATAAAAATGCAATATCCCCACCCCACCCACTTCATATATTTCTTAAGCTGTTGTCAGTTGTGTTGTATTGTGTAGTTGACTCGTACTGTAATTCTACATTTAATGTTAATACAATTCATTCATTCATTCGTTTATTGTTGCTAAGGGATTCCACATTAATTTAGTGGCACTTGAGCAAAATTAATAATATAATCCCATGTTTGAGCCCAATCTGGGGTGAACATGGTTTGTGGAACTCCCTCTGGTGTTAGGATCTTGGACTGTGTTGACGTTTAGACAGGTATATGGGTATTTTGGTGTTGTAGTGAATGTTGTAGACCACTGCACAATGCTGTAGTCGAAGTGTAAATCTAAATGAGTGGGAGTGAGGTGGGTTCTCAGAGTAAGGCCAACGATGTTGCCAGACTAGTTTGTTTTGGGATGTCTGGAGGATTGTTACACACACACACACACACACACACACACACACACACACACACACACACACACACACACACACACACACACACACACACACACACACACACACACACACACACACACACACACACACACACACACACACACACACAGAGAGAGATTTCACTGATGACAACTACATTAAAAAAGGTCTCCAGTCCCCCTCTATCCCACCCCTCCCCTCCCCTCCCCTCTCCTCTCCTCTCTCCTCCTCTCCATAACCTACATTCTGCTGAATAGAAAAGGGGGATGGGTTAATCTGTAATATTTTTTCCATCATGCTAGCTTTAGCTTCTTCATCTGCTAGCATGACAGGTTCTCATAAAATACTGTGATTGTGTGTGTGTGTGTGTGTGTGTGTGTGTGTGTGTGTGTGTGTGTGTGTGTGTGTGTGTGCGCGCACGCACACGTCGTGGGGGTGGGGGTGTGACAGATGTGATGTGGTTTCAAGATTAAATTGCAATCACCCTCTTCCCAAACAGATCCAGATTACACACACACACACACACACACACGCACACGCACACACGCACACACGCACACACACACACACACACACACACACACACACACACACACACACACACACACACACACACACACACACAGCCATTGAGATGTCAGGGTCATTCAGAGAATGCTTCAGTGGAGCTTGTGTGTGTGTGTGTCTGTTATGGGTGATATGATGCATTTACGTAAGGAGAGAAACAGAGAGACAGAGAGATAGCCTGCAGAGACCTAGATTTTTCTTTATACAGTAATCTGTAAGTAAAATATATCCTAGGACCCACTGTAGTACCAGTTGTAGTAATAACAGTGATGATATAGCATTCATAGGGATTACAAAAGGGATGCTAGGATTATAATTATCACTCTCTCTCTCTCTCTGTCTGTCTACCGCCCCCCTCTCTGGTGAAGAGATGGTGACCTTCAGCACGACACAGGAATAGATGGAGGCATGGGTGTATGTGTGTGTGTGTGTGTGTGCGTGTGTGTGTGCGTGCGCGTGCATTTACCCACCCACCCCAGCTGGTGGATTCTATAATGGCTGTGTGTGTGCGTGCATGTACCCCAGCTTGACGCGGTCCTCCCCATCAACTCGTGCGTCCTCGGGTTCCAGAAGAAATCTCCCCACGCTCCTCCTTCCTCCTTCTCGCCATTCTCCTCGTCTTCTTTCCCGCCAGGCATCGTTAATTGATTCTCCCGGGAGGAATTTAAGAATAACGACAGATGGTGATAGCCGATCCGCGGGGATGCTGCTGGTGGTGGTGGAGCCGCACGAGTGACGAGTCGATGCCTCGCGATACGGATCAACAGATCAATGAACGCGAGTCATTGATTGATTGATTGGTTGATTGATGGATAACACGGACGGCGGGAGAGACAGACAGACAGACAGACAGATAGACAGGCAGACTGTGTGTCTCGCGCTCCGTGACTCTATAGTCACTGCGGTAAAAAGCAAAAAAGGAAAGAAAAAAAAGGAAAAAAAGAAAAACACACGCACGCACACACACGTCACCGCAAGTCCCCTGTCTGCGCCAGCCAATCAGGAGGATGCATTTAATATGACAACGGTCTCGACCCCCGCCCACACACCCTCCGGACCCCCTCCAGCGCATGAAAGAGACACGGGTGTGTGGGTGTGTGTGTAGAGAGAGAAAGACAGAGAGAGAGATAGCCTCCATGCCCATCTCTCTCTCTCTCACTCCCTCCCTTCCTCTCTCTTTCACTCTCTCTCTCATCCTCTCGCTCTCACACACACACACGCACACACACACACACACACACGCACACACACGCACGCGCGCAAACACAGGCTGCTGGATGGCTCAGCGATGCTGCTGGCCAGTGGACAGTGACATCGCCACATGGTGGCCATCTTGCTACAGTCAACTTGCTCACTCATAACATTGTGTCTATGGTGGGGGGCACTTCTTAAAATCGCCATAACTTGCTAAATTTCCAACCGACATTCAAACGGATTGGTTCGTCATAAATGTCAGAGGTGTCTTTATACTCACCGTCCGGGCTCAGGCCTGTACTGTGCAAACCTGAGCCTAACGGAGATATACTGACTACTGACATCTTCATATATGGAGATACACTGACTACTGACATCTCCATATATGGAGATATACTGACTGATGTCCATATATGGAGACAGACATACGGGCTGATGTGCACGGACGGACATGCAGGCTGACGGACAGGGTACGAATTATAGTCACCACCTTACGGTGGAGATATCTATGGGCTTTCGTATAAAATCAATATTGGGCAGATAGTAAAACGTACTGACTCCTGAATCATAGCCCATGTTGATAATGTTTGTAATTCCAATTTACAATTTAGGCAATTTAGAGTGACACTTTTAATCCATTGTGACCTACACGGTAAGGAGTAACAACACATGGTAGTACATTAAACACAAAGAAATTATCACCAAGAATGATCTGTACAGTGAATCTACTAGGGGTGTAACAATTAGTAGTATTTCTTTAAAAAAAAAACTTTACTATTAATTATAATACATTTTTCCCTTTAAAACTTACAGTATGGCTTTTAGATCATTGAATCGTATCATATCGCCAGAATGATCGTATCGTAACAATGTGTCGTAAACCACAGAACATACCGGAAAAGTTGACTGTTGCAAGATGGCTGCCAATGAACCGCACTGTAGACTCCGCCTGGCACCATCTACTGTAGCCTTTCTTATAAACACACACACACACACACACACACACACACACACACACACACACACACACACACACACACACACACACACACACACACACACACACACACACACACACACACACACACACACACACACACACACACACACACACACACACACACACACACACACACACACACACACACACACACTTCAAATCATAAGAAATGTATCAAATATTAGGAACAGCAAGATAGAATTGAATTGGTAATCACAATACAATAACATGTACCAGAAACATCATCATGATAATAGTAATAAATTAACCTGGGTGGAGTTTGAATACAAACCAGTGACTAGATCATGACGTAATTGACCATCGGCTCCACAACAGATCATAAACCAGAAAAAGAAAAGCTTCCCAGGAAGGTAATAAATAGAAATAGACTCTCTCTCCTCAGATCTAAGCCAAGTAGCTTACTGGTCAGTATAGTCACGATTCAAATGATGTTTTTATTTTATTGTGTATGGAAAACATGAAACGTCCAAAGATACAACAACATACCATGTAAATAGACACATGTAAATATGTACATTCATAATCACAAACTGTAAATGTGTCGTCTGATCAGATTTTTATATTACTAATCAGAATGCTTTTTTATGTTTCAAAGTAGCACTTCAACCATTTTCTATACTTTCTACTGATCATTACAACATGACATCATTTCTGTCCACTCACTCCCATGTTCTCATTGGTTCAGAAACATGACTGTGAATGTGCAGTATTTCATAGTATACAAGTATAATATGTACAGTATCTGTGATCTGAAACACATTTACTGCCCTATGTACTGTATACTGCCTCCGAAAGCCATGCTCACGTTGGCTGGTATAAGGAATAACCGAGGGCTGATTTCCCGAACAGAGCTGCAATGTTAAGACAACTATACTCTAGTAGGCTACATTACGTTTACATCAATCAGCCTATCCAAAAGAACAAGGGTACAAGCTATCAATGCAATTTGTTATTTTGGGAGCATAACAATTTGGTAAGCAGATAAGCCTGTAACATGACATGGTCAACAAGTCTATTCTGATGTTAAAGTTTGTAAAATGCGATATGGCCGATATAAATAGATCTCATAACTAATTTAACTAATTTAGTTTCATACAAGCAACAAGCCAGGATGGATAAAGGAAGAACAATACAAGTGTAAAGAAGAAATAGTAAATTGAGAACAGAACCAGAGAATTCATAGAAGAAATAAACAGTACATTAAAACTGAGAATTCATAGAACAGTAAATTGAAACTGAGAATTCAAAGAGTGAAACACTAAATTGAAACTGAGAATTCATAAAAGAAACAGTAAATTGAAACTGAGAATTCGTAGAAGAAATGAGGTAGAAATGGAAAAGCAGACTGACTCTAAGCAAGTCTGTGAAGAATGGGTTAAAAATCACACTTGTGTGAAGTGATGGGCGCTCTTATGATTCATCATACATCTTCATGACGTATGATGATATTGTCAATGGGTATTTAATCTTTGTTTTAGCACAAAGTACCCAAATATTTGCTCATCAGCATAAGAAATAAATTATCCAATCATTGTCAAAGCATTTCATGTTTTTTGCCAAGACGACAATCTACAATATAGCTGAACATAGGAAGCCAAAACTAAAACTGATGATGTCACTAGGATTTCTTTAGGTTTCTGAACTGTTCAGTCCACCAATGAGAACACAGAGAGTAGACACACATGGTGACGAATGAGAATGCAGAGTGTAGACCCACATGATGATGTCACTAACCAATGAGACAAAGAGAGTAGACAGAAACAATGATGTCATCATATCATAATAATAGCATTAGTGAGGACCAATTATATGAAGGCAGAGAATGGGTGAAACGCTCCTCTTATCCAAATCAAATATTTAACGCTTAATCGGATCAGATTTTACTATTTGTAATGACATTTAAGGGAAGTCTTCTTTTATATATATATTTACAAACATGTATATCACAAACGGGAATAAACTAACAACAAAAGAAGCCAGAATCCAGAAGCCAGTCTCCCGACTTCCCGCCACGTAATTATGCCCCGCCTCTTCAAAAGTGGGCGTGTCCGTAATGTTGCGTGGGGATTGGCTGCTGCTCGATGGGCGGGCTCCATGTCAGGTGTCTGTTGATGGCCTCCGACAGCTGTCCGTTAAACTGAAGGCCCGCCCCCCTGTCAGTCTGCTGCTGCTGCTGCATGCCCCCCACCGGCTGCCTGTCTGTCTGCCTGACCGTCTGTCTGCTGTTGTGCAGGTACAGCCTGTCTGTCTGCCTGCTCAGCTGCAGACCGCCCGTCTGTCTGTCTACCTGTCTGTCTGCCAGCTGTAGACCGCCCGTCTGTCTGTCTACCTGTCTGTCTGCCAGCTGTAGACCGCCCGTCTGTCTGTCTACCTGTCTGTCTGCCAACTGTAGACCGCCCGTCTGTCTGTCTACCTGTCTGTCTGCCAGCTGTAGACCGCCCGTCTGTCTGCCGTGCAGGCCGACGTGCAGCTGTTCGTCCGACTGTCTGTCCGCCTGCCTGTCTGTCAGCGTCTGCAGCCTCTCCAACTGTCTGTCTGCGCCGGGCAGACAGACAGGCGGCAGCCCGTCCAGCATCATGTGGGCGGGCTCCATCATGATTGGCTGATTCTCCGAGATGAGGTACTTGTCCCGCTCCTGGTTGGCCAGCTGCGCCAGTCCCTCGGCCACGCCCCCTCCTCCTGCTCCCCCCCTCTCCAACTGGGGGGAAGCTCCGCCCCTGATAACGGCCCCGCCCCGCTCCATGCGCGGGTCTGTGCCACCGCCGCCGTGATTGGTCCCGCCTCCTCCCCTGATAGCCAACAGGCTATCAGGGGAGGAGGCGGGACCAATCACAGCGCTCCTGATGGCCCCGCCCCCTCCGCCGCCGCCTCTCTCCACCGGTTGGTGGTCGGAGGAGGAAGCCACGCCCACTCCCCTGAACGAAGCCACGACCCTATTGTTATCACCCAGGGTGTGGTGTTGGTGTTCGTTGGCCACGCCTCCCCTCGGAGCCACGCCTCCCGCCCTGTTCCTCTTCCTCCCTCCTCCTCGTAGCTCCGCCTCCTGGATGATGTCACAGGAAGAAGAGGCCACGCCCCCTCTCTCTGACGAGGCGCCAGAAGAGGCCACGCCCCCTCCTCCTCCTCCTCCTCCACCTCCTTCGGTCTGAGAGTGAAACATCTGCTTCTTATGAGACTCGATCTGGTTGTGGACCTGAAATACATTATACATAAAATACGTTTGTACACATTCAATAGTGCCCTTACACAAGAACCGTTCTGTGTAGAGTTTGCATGCTCTCCCCGTGTCCCCTAGGGTCACAAAAAACATGCAGTGATGGGAGGGAATTGGCTGGATTAACGTGTTCCTTGCGGTGCTACGTCCAACCGGGGAAACTCCACCCTGTCAGGTTGTAAAGAAGACACTTCAACAATGACTTCAAGTCCGTTGCTCTCCCCAGGCTGGCAGAAGGTGTGTAGAGGCCAAAATAATCACATTAGATAATTGACACGGGTGAAAAATGGGTTGCAGAATCATGGGACAAAAATAATAATAATACACATGAAATACTCTATATGAAATCGAATTAATTGATAGACAGATCGACCAAGGTAGTTTATTATTTATAGCTATATAGATATATAAACACAATTTCTGCGATTGACGTGAATCTGCATGTATCAAACATAGTTCCGACCGGTGATTTTGCCGCTACGGCAATCTTTGATTAATAACACTATTGTTTGATACGGTCATAATGCTAACGGCCGTTAGCATCGCTAGCCTCCTCTTGCTTCAAAAATTAAAAAAAAAAATGCTGCCAGAAGAGTGTTAAAGGGGAATCCCACCCATTTTCTTTTTTTTCCCTGAGAGTGTACAAATGTGAACCAAATGGATCCTAGCGGGTCCATTTGGTTCCATTTGTACACTCTCAAAAAAAGGTCCTAAAAGAAAAATCATTAACATGGCGAAACACAACTTGATGATGTCATCAAGTTGTGTTTCACCATGTTAAAGATTTTTTCCAGACCTCCATTTCTATAAACACATAATGAGGGAACTTGTTTTTTTAATCATGTCCACACAAAATCTCAAAGGTTTATTAATGACATAGTAAGATGTTGAAAATCGTCGGAATTTCCCTTTAATAGATGTATTCCTACCTGGTTCTTGATGTCTTTCCAGTGTCGGTTCCTCAGACACGGCTCCATGTCCAGACATCTCATGCAGGCCTCCTTCCCAGGAACGTTGTGGATGAGGACGTAGAAGCCCAGATGTCTGAAGACGGCCTCCTTCTCCTCGCCACTCCACGGGCGTCTCCGCATCTTCCCGCCGTTGGTTTGGTTGTTGTTGTTCTGTTTAATGTTGATGTTGTTGATGGTAGTAGTAGGACCTCCAACGGAACCTCCAACAGGAGTTACGGAACCTCCAACAGAAGCGCCAGGAACATTGGAAGAAGTACTGGGCCCTGAAACATGGAAACTGTACATTAATGTGAAAGCACTTGCCTTGAATGCTCAGGGATGGGCTGAGGAGTCAGTACTGTCAGTAATGCTATGGTGGTATGACTTAATAAAAATAAAAAATAAAGACATGCAAAAGTACAGTTCTATACAAGGATCATGTAAAACCCAAGAGCACATTGTTTTCACATCGATTTTTATCTTATTTCTCTCAATTTATTTGTGTTGAATCAGAATATGGGCCAAGTCATGACTGACTGTTATTAACTGGGAAGAATTTGCAAGAGATGCTTGTGTTGAATGTGATACTTGCACAGAATTGTTTGAAGGACAGAAAATGTTGTAAATTACTTTGATTACTAATTGTGTCATTGACAGAAAATAAATAGAAGGAAGCTACAAAAGCAGTAGAAGTAGAATAAGTGACTAAAAAGTTACATTTCACAGAAACACATTACGTTTTGGTGTGATCTACATCAACACGCAGTGAGCATGTAGATTGACTATTTTTTACCAAAAAAAGTTTTAAGAAAGGTTTATGGAAATGGGGTTTAGTAATAGTATGGCAAAACTAGTCATTAATGTGTTAATTGCCATGTGAATAAGTAGAGGTACCGTGTGATTGGATAACAGACGTACCATGTGACAGGCGAGGCGAGAAATCTGTAGTTTTCTCCAACACGTGACCAGAAAATGGAACTGAAATGATAACAAATGTATTATAATGTACTAATAATAATAACAGTCACAATACTTTGTGGATATATCCACATCAACAGACGTAAAGAAAAAAACTAATGTTTATTTGTATTTTTGCTAATTTTCCAGTGAATTAATGGATTATCATCATCATATTACAGTAAGAAAACAAGTTGTCCAGAACTTGGACAAGTCCTTTAAAGATGTGATTAATTTGGATGAATTAATTACAACGCCTCCTTTTAATTAGGTTGTTTAATGTACATCAGGTGTGTAAGGTGAAAGGTCAAACAGGTAGGCGTCTTACGGTGGCTCAGTTTGAACTTCGACCCCAGGCTGGGCTTGGCCTTCACTCTGAACAGCTCACTTCCTGATTGGACGGGCCGCTTCCACTTGGCCCCGCCCACAACGGGAGCTAGGAACAAGGAAACAAGGAAAGGCCACAACAAAGTGGTCAACAAGGAAAGGTCACTGGAAAAGAGTGCCTGCCTGCCTGCCTCTCCATCGCACCTGTCTGTCCTACCTACCTACCGGTCTGTCTGTCTGTCTGTCTGTCTTTGCTTATGTCTGCCTGTCAGTCTTACCTGTCTGTCTGTCCCAGGCAGAGGTCAGTCTCTCAGAGAACTCGGTGACCATGGCAGCAGACGCCCAGTCTCCGGCGGCCATCTTCTCCGTGATGGTGATGTCGCACACCGCCCGGAGCACGGCCAGGAGCTTGCGGGGTCGCGACCCCAGGGCCTGGCGGGCTGCGTTGACCGCTAACTCCACCCGGTCGGGTTCCAGCAGCTCTGATAGCGAACGCACCTGGAGATGAAAGAGTCTTATATATGTCTGGCTGTCTGATTGTCTGTCTGCCTGCCTGCCTGCCTGTCGTTCTGACCATCAACCATCTGCTCCAACAGCTCTGATAAGAAACGCACCTGAATGGGGTTAAAGAGTTAATTACATTATCCCATTATTAATACCATTATTAATACGAGTATTTTCAACTGACCCCAACTAGAGGATGGATGCCAAGGTTGTGCTAACAAGGCTCGACGGGTGATGTACGATGATAAGTAATTTAAATATAGTATAATGCAGATGATTGCATCCCCAACATTACTAAATGATTATTTATTATTAGTTAATTACATAACAGTAACTTTCAGCAGTCTTGGCCTTTTGAATAACACATTGTTTAGTCCTATTTAGTCTTCCTATTTAAGTCCTATTTACCGGTAGTCTTAGTTGACAAAAAAAAACAGTTTTTAGTCATTCAACAAAGTGAATACTGTTACATATATAATCCTTTACTTTATTGGTTACTTGATAATTGATGATGTCACAACTCACCCCTGCGTCCAGACTCTTGACGACCAATAGGAATCGAGCAAGCTCTCTCATTCGCTGGCTCACCGCATCATACTTTACTTCCTGTCCCGCCCCCATCAGCCTGCTGCCGTACTGGCAGATCAGCCAATCGCATTTCACCTGCAGGAGAGACATACAGACAAAGTTACCAATCGCTTTTTTGATGACTTTTTTACAAGTAGGAGAGACTTAATTAAATGGAGTTCTGTGTTTATGCAGCTTAAAGTGTTAACCAACCAAATGTTGGTCGAGAGCTCCATTTTAAAAGCAACATTTTGGAGTTCGCAACGTTCTCGGTGGTGTCCCTCGTAGTTCAAGTTCCCTTGAGAGGGCACCCATCCGCCACGGTTTAAAACTAGGCTTCATCCCCTACTGCAATGGTTTGTGGGGCTAAATAGTGGTGGGCAATTTTTTTCCCCAAGGGACCAAATGAAATACAGAAAATACTGTGCAGGGCCGAGCCTAAAGGTTGAACTAAATTCAAGATAATATTATTTTAATTTATATATAAAAAGTAGTAAATGGCATTGGATTTTGGTAAGAGTATTATGTCATTATAGCAGTGGTTTTCAACCATTACGATGTCAGAGCCCACTATTTATTCAGCTTTTGAGCCGCGGACCACCATTTGATGACATTTTTCTTTTATTTTTGGCCACAATTATCAGGCTGGATTTGGGAAACAAAAAGGGCAAACATATAGATCAAAATGACCATTAATCTTCTACACAGTTGTGTAGGCTTGGGATAATTCGGATGATGAATGTTTTAACCCTGAGAGCGCAAAGTTTACGCTCTCAAGAGTGAAAACATTCATCATGTTTACGCCGTAAACATGAAACCAAAACCACCGTATTATAGCAATGAAAAAGTGAATTTGCATCTTGTAGACCAGTGTAAATTACAAGTTGCTGTACTCTCTTGTACACAGACAGACAGACAGACAGACAGGTACAGTACCTGCTGTGAGACAGGGTCGTGGTGCATGCGGTGGATGATGTCGCTGCATTTCTCCGTGGCTCCGTCGCTGATGGGCAGGAGGCGGGACGCGTCGGCCTGGACGCGCCTCCTCTTCCTGCCCGCGGGGGGCGCCCCCACCCCCGAGGGCATGTCCTGGCCCAGAGACGCCGGGTCGGCCGGCACGCCCCCCGTCTTCTTACGGCAAGAGGCCATGTGCTTCCACAGGTCATCTAGTCAACATATTTAATGACATTATTAAAAAAGATCCCTGCCTAATTAGACGAATAGAACTAGCCTTAGAACAGGTAAAAACACATCCGATACTTTTATTTCATTCATAAATAGAGAATATTTCACTCAATAGGGACTGCTCCTGTCGCAGGTTGATGATGTCACATGATGTCTGTGTGGTTCGGCCCTATAGAATATGTGCAATGCACATGCTAATAAACACATTTAAAATATTGCTTTGGTGCTCATATTACAGTTACAAAGTAAAATAAGTTGCTGTAAGTTAAGTTGTTTTTGTTAGCATATGCATTCCATATATTCCATAGGGCTAAACAACACATCACCAAACTGCGACAGGAACACTCCCTGTTGAGTGAAAGATTCTATATTTATGGAAGAACTAAGATAATGACAGTGTTTTTATTTGTTTATTTTAGTTATATATGTCAAGTATAATGTTTTAAGCCATATTTGTATTATTATCCAGCGATCCTTTTAATGATGATACTAGTAATGATGGTGGTAATGAATCCGTTTATAATGGTTGTTACGGCACCTTTAAGGAAGAAGCCCAGACACAGCGTACACGGCAGGAAGTCGGAGGGGTTCACTTCCTGCGATGGCTGGCGACAGGTTACAATCTCGCCTTGACCCCTACGGATCACCTGACGCACAGACAGGTAGACATCAAATTCATACTCCAGCTTTCAGTGACGAGATGACCACCGATATCACTGAAAACTACACTAAGAGACTCACCACTCACCCAAACACTTGTTTTACTAAAACTACAACAGCGGTATTAATAAAAGTACAGCATGGTGTCACTGAGACACAGCGCGCACCCCAACACATCGCTCTTGTTTTCACTAAAACTGCAACAACACGGCATCACAGAGCCACTTTAATAAGAGACTCAGCTCTCAGCATACAAACACCTCTCTGTGTATGGATTTTCCGCCATCAAAACTACAACCAAAATGGTGGCCGGCAGATCAAAGTCATGCAAGGTGCGTTTGCGTACCAACAGCTAAAACATGAATTTAGAGAATTCTGACACAACGTTCTGCTACATACTGCTAGGCCCTCAGAAGAGATTAATGTCCTGTAATTAGACTTACTTTGTAAACAAGTGCCATGTCAGTTTTTGAAACTGAGATAGAAATGTACAGACAGTCGTGGAAGACAGAACCTGCAACATTAGGTGAGAAACTAAAAGATACACCAGCAACAGATCACCGTTTGTAGCTTGGCATCTTTGTATATTTTGCTGCCCGTGTAACATTGTGGTAGAGTAGAGATGTTCACACAGACAGACGTTCACACAGACAGACAGGTACCCGTCTCACCCACCTCTATGTTGTGTCTATAATCCCCTCGGCATCGCAACTGTTCCAGTAACAACAGTCTCTGTTTGGAGCCTTTAGGAAAGGCTGCAGCTTTCTGCACCTCGGCCTCGGTTCTGTGCGACACCAGCAGGTGGCGACCTATCTTCATCTGCGGCCGCCGGCAGAACACGCAGTAGTGGCTCTTGTCCCAGCGGCGGCGCTCCCCTCTCTGACACTTCTTCACTCGGACTCCCTCCACCTCGTCGGCAGGTTGGGCTGCCTTCGTGTCTGGAGCCGCTTTCTTCTTAGTGCTGTGTTGGCCAAAAGTATGCGATTCATTATTTAACCCGGTGGTTCTCAACCAGCTGCTCTGAGCCCATCAGGTATGCATAAGACTTATGGTCCAGTGTCCATACTCAGCCCTACCATGTTGACAAAAGTGGATTTTTATACATATTTTCAGCGTTTACTCTAAAACCAGCTGAAAAATTCTTGTGATAGCAACGTGATTTCTGAATCTACTCTTCCTAGTTGCTCCCAAGGTATGTGACGTAGGCACTGGCAGGTAGAGACAGAAATGTAAGATCAGTGACCACCTCCTAAACAAATAATGTTTCTGAATAAGTGTCGTGAGACCTTTCGTAAAGTAATCACTTCTGGAAAGGCACAAAACACATTATTGTCTGTTGCATTTTGATATGTACACTGTGTGATTTTATAGAGACATCTAAAATCAAAGAGTATGTGTCTGAACATTCCAATGTCTGATGCAAGAACAAACGCAACTATTTCAGTGAAAATTGTCAACCTCACACCTTTTATGACAAACTACTTTTATGACAAACTACTAACGCCTCATGACGACGGATCAAACTTACTTCTTCTGTTTCTTTTTACTCCTCCTCCGTTTCTTTTTCTTCTCCTCTTTTTTCTCCTTCTTCTTCCTCTTCTTATCCTCTCGCCCCGGGGCCCCGCCCCCATCCTCGCCATTGCCCCCGGCGACATCTGCAACAGCGTCGCCGTCCGTGGCTGCCGTCCCGCCGTCTGTGGGGACGACTGCCACCTGTAGTGACAGAAAATAACTACTGTTAAGTACATTTACTGTAAGTACTGTACTTAAGTACAATTGTGAGGTAACTGAGGGAACTTTTTCTCCTACTACACTACATCTCAGAGGCAAATGTTGTACTTTTAATCCATGTACATTTTAATTTTCAATTTCAGAGCTACGAGGCATAGAAAATCCTACTTTGGTTTGGATGGAGCTCTATAGGGGTGCAAATATCCTAGCAACCAAGCCAATGTTAAAAGTTGATTATCGGCTAAATTGCTCGTACTTAGCAGAGTACATACATAGGAGGGGCCATATGAATATGTTCATCCCTATGGTCATTTGGGACATTGCAAAATAAAGAGTAATAAACTAGTAATAAAAAAGTACCTTTTATTTAGAAATTTCACTAGAGGATGCTCCCTTGAGTTGCAACAACTCGTTTTAGAGGGGGTCCTCAAAGTACCTTTTCCGTCACTGCCTCTTTGCTGTCGACGACGCCCTCCGTCTGTTCGTCCACGGCGAGTGCGGCCTGGCTGTTGCTGTCCATGGCGACTGTAGCCTGGTTGCCGATGGCAACAGAGCTGTAGTCGTCCATCTGTCAATTTACAATACAGGCATTAGGGCCTAAGCAACGAAAAAAACAAAAAGCATGGAAATACTTCACATACATATAAAGTAGTTCATGTGAATCACACATAAGCTAAGAATGCAACAGCATCTACATAGGCTAATTAAACCGTGTATGCCATTACACGTGTATTACCATTACCATTAGGTGAGACTTTGCATATGCCTGTAGTAGCTCAAGGCTAGGGCAAGTGCTATGGGCTATGACGGAGTCTGAAGAGGTGCGTTTTCAGATTGCATCTGCACTCTTATTGCAATGGAAAGTGTATGGAATGATGCATTCATTTTTGGAATTTGGTGAGTGGTGAGTGTCAATTTCCCTCTATAAGGATTGAGATTATGAATCGCAACAACAACAAAAGAGGTTCTGGTCCTGAAGTTGTAATCTTTGTGTTATCACAAAATTGCTGATTTACTTAGAACCACAAGATGTACATTTATTAATTCAATGTTAGTTTTAGACACACATTTAGAAATGATGAGATTGCATAATCTGAATCTTGCTCTTGATCGTTTTTAGATTAATTGTGCACCACTACTAGTAATGACATATTTAAAGGGACGATTATGTCAGTGAAACATGTGCGTCTGGACCCCTGGTTCCCTGGATGACAGTGATGGGAAACTGCCAGGCCCGGATGTAAAATTTCCCATTGGGGGGTAGATGAAAATGGTATGGGGGTGGCTTCATCGCCCGTGGCGCGAAAGTCACACCATACCATTATCGGTTACGGGACTTTTATTAGACATGAAAGCATCAGTAATAACATCAGTTGTTGTTGAAGTTGCAACAGACACACAGCATGCATAAAGCTAAAGGTCTGACTCAGAGTTTCCTGTTTTGAATGATGAAATGCTGTTGGTTTAGTGATGCCACAATTGTAGTTAGCTAGTAGCGTAGTGTTTCAAATCATTTTAATCATAAGCACTTTAATTTGAAATATCTTTGAAATTTGGGTTGTTTTGCATGTCATTGTGTTTGGTGGGGCAGTCAGGGCATTTAGGGAGGCATTTCCCCCCATGCCCATGCCTAGATCCGGCCCTGGACACCGTAATACTTTTAATGCCTAAAAAGTGAAAACATTGTCAAATGTCAACAAAGAAAAACAAAGAATTAATAAAATATCAGATCTAGGGGCTGTGTTGTGAGCCTGTAGCTCTGATATTCATCTGTGGGAGTGAGTCAAACTAAATGTAAAGCTTCAACTCCTACATTCCTGTCAGCAATAATGTAAACCAAATGGACCCTTTACAGGTCTGTCACTTTGAGAGTGTACAGAAACAAACCCTTACAGGTCTGTAACTCTGACAGTGTACACACCTTTATTGAGACAATACGGTATTGACAAAATACTCATGGAACCAAATTAACCCTTACATGTTCTGTTCTGTAACTTTGACAGTAAAAATCTGGCACCAAGTGGACCCTTGGGTCTTAAACTACTTCCAACGGCTTCTAGATCGACTATTTTCAGTATTCTTTGTGGAGGGTGGAGAGGAAAAAATATAGAATTTGATTGAAATCGAGAATATAATCATCATGTTACATAACATGCTAGAGGCTAGCTTAGCCACAAGAGAATATTCATGAGAATCTACAAACCCATGCAGTGTCAACGAATGTAACCAAATAAA
Source organism: Benthosema pterotum (assembly GCA_039105355.1). Classification (NCBI taxonomy): domain Eukaryota; kingdom Metazoa; phylum Chordata; class Actinopteri; order Myctophiformes; family Myctophidae; genus Benthosema; species Benthosema pterotum. The sequence continues at coordinate 26,864,934 of CM076986.1, forward strand.
TCCTAATAATAGAGAGCTGTAACTCAAGAGTATACAAATGGAACCACACTGAGTCTCTGTAACTCTGAGTGTACACACTGTACACATGGAACCAAATGGAGCCCCTCCAGGTCCATTCGGTTCCATTCCTCACTCTGATAATGTGCCACATATAACCAAATGGACCCTTATGTGTCTATACTCTATACACTCCACAGATTAGATGTGTAAAACCACACAAACATGCAGACAGACAGCACAAATGCTAAGCTGCTAGCCGACAGGCTAACTCACATTTAGATGTTCTTTTTTTCTTCTTGTTTTGTTGCTCTTTTATGTTTAGGTTACTTCTTTCTTTCTGGGGTGTTGCGGGCGAACGGGTGACCCGTGCACAGCTGCTCCCATGCACCCTCGCAGTGGGGGTTATTGGTTTGATGCTTTCATTAATAAAAACAAATGTTTTGTTTTGATTTTATTATATGTTTTTTTGTTTTTTGATGAAAAAAAAAACGATGGTAACCCCAGAGCCATCTAGTAGAACCGTTGCGACATTGAGGGGTCAGAAACTGAGCGCTCGAGCGCTGTCCGTGCGGCTTGAGAGAGGGACAAGCTGGAGTTGGAATCAAATGCATTGTTCTCAACGGCGGCGGCGCAAATAAGAGCTATTTTATTCAACATGCCAACTGTTTTGAATTGATGTACAGTAAAAACTCTAATGTTTAGATCATTAAACCTGGGCTGTTGCCTGAGTGCAATGCATTTCTGCCCGCGTCGGGTCCAACTTGTCCCTATTTGTTGTCCCCATTCTCAATAGAAGTCGAGGTAGAAGAGCCGCCATTGGACTGGACCCATGAAGTGAACAGGGTTTACGTAAGTATGTCTGTAACTGTGAGGCTCTGGGTTGCCCATCCTCCTCTTCTTCTTCTCTGGTTGATGGCAGGGCCGCCTAGCTCGCCCTCTGTCGACACGGGGGGCACTTTGATTCATTCATTCATTCATTCATTCATTCATTCATTCATTCATTCATTCATTCATTCATTCATTCATTCATTCACTACTTTATTGAAAATACATTCCAAAGGAGAGCGTCAAAAGATTAACATTGTAGTCCTTTTGGGGAAAAGGGATGGGGATCAACAATACAAAACAGATAAAACACCATTCTTCCTTGCCAGGAGACTTCTACAGTAGCCAGGCTAGTAGTAAATAGTAGGCCGTGTCTATGTTCCCTCAGCTCTATTTTCCCTCAGGTCTATGTTCCCTCAGGTCTATGTTCCCTCAGCTCTATGTTCCCTCAGCTCTATGTTCCCTCAACCAAGTTTAATAGTAATTAATCAGAGAAACAATAACACAATAAAACAATTAACTCTTTTTAATCGCAAACAGATTTCGCACCCAGAACCTTTTCCACTGGATGGATTTCAGGGGTACCGACCATGTCATTATTCCGACCTCCCATAATTCCGACCTACATAATCCCAAAATCCTGATCTTCCGATGGTTGGAAAAACGGGATGTCGGACCTATGGGAGTTCCTTTTTATTTTTATTTTTTATTTTTCAGAATTATGGGAGGTCGGACTACTGGGTGGACACCACCGAACCGGTACACGCAATGGGAGAAGAAGCCAATCAGGGTAACCAATAAGGGCTGCCATTGATCCAAACCCCCACTGTTCTGTCCTCCCATTGGTCAAAAATTACTAACACTATCTCTAAAACTCACCCTCAACATGACACGCTTTGTAATATTTGACCTGAGAAGGATGTTTTGGTCAATTAAAACAGATTGTATATAGTGAATCAATGAGTGATATAGTGTATCAATGAGTGAGTTTTTCCAAATCAAAATTTCCCATAATCCAGTGGGCCAAGCAAAACTGTCTGATGTGATTGGCGGGGACTGGCCGTAGATCCTAAGTCCCAGAGATTCCAAAGGGACCAGCACCATTTAAAAAAACAAACAAACAAACAAAAAAAAAAGAATATCATGGAAATTTGGTTTATTTCCACAATTCCATTCAAAACCTCGAACTTCCATTTTCAGTGCACACATTGTAAATGATTTCAAGTATTTATTTTTATTTATTTTTTTACAGAATTTTGGCTTCCAGCTCATAAACCCACCAAAACAGGATAAAAAAAAAATAGAATACATGCAAAACATGCATATTTAGAATAAGTTTGAATGGTGATTAATCATGATTAAATTAATTTTAAAGCTGTGATTAATTTGAATAATATTTAATGATTCAACAGAACTAACACACACGAACAAAGGTTGACCACATGATGCCCTTACAGTAGCCTATGTTGGGCTAACCAAAGAAATCAATGGTTAGGTGCAGATTAGGCCAGAATAGAACAGTACTTCTATGTTTAGCTTGAGTAACTAATCAATCATTGTTGATTAATCAAACACCCCTGTCGGAAGGTTCTGGAAAGATCACCACCTGACAAGCACACACGCACGCACATCCACGCACACACATAGACACCTACTGTCACACACACTAATGTAATGTTTGTAATATCATGATCTGTTTGTCAAGCTGAGGAAACTCACTCCTGCAGCGACATGTCTGTAAGCAGTTCATTGACACACTTTGGCTCAGAATAAGATTGACCATAGACCATTTATTGCAAAGCTTTTGCATGTTTGTATGGCGGCATGGCTCTGCTCATGTGATATCAGACGATCTATGAACTGAGTCATAGGTCTGATATCACATTTGATATCTCCGATTATCTGTGCATCAAGACACAGCTTGAGATATCAACAACCCCCCTGAGCAGAGCCAAAGTACAGTAAAATACAAGACATTAACACATGAGCATTGTATCCAGTGCAGACTGACAGGAGACATTACAACATTTATCCAAAAATGCATGAACTACATGGATACAGAAAATACCATAGTCCACAGTAAACATGGATACCATAACAGAATTAGATACCACAATAGTTACAACCCTTAAATCATGATTAATCAGAGACTCATGTACTCTGAACTGGTGCCACAGGGAGGAGGCCGGGGAGGGGGAGGAAATTTGAACACATCTGATCAACAGGACAGAGTCAGCTTAGCAGGGAGAGAGAGAGAGAGAGGAGAGAGAGACTGCTTATATAGAGCACATGATTGAATGTGGGTGTGACTGACTAGCTGACAGCCAATGACAGTGAGGGGAGTTGACATGGGGACAGCCAATGAGAGTGAGGGGAGTTGACATGGAGAGACTGCAGATTTAAAGGAACAGAATGAATTACTGATTGAAAATAAGGGAATTAAATAAACCTTCTGCCCTCCGTGCCTCAATGAACTGACGCTTCGCTGGATTTGTTAAAGGAGAATTCCACACCAAAACACTATAGGCATCAATCTACCTTGATTCCTGTGACATGATGCATAATGCTCTTGATTTTTGTCACAGATGCCCCCCTTTTCTACATTTCACCCTTGAGGTCCCTGTCCTAACGTCGTCGGTCCAACAGTTAACATGGCCGCAGGTTGTCTTTATTCTAATGCAGGTATTTCTGTAACTCCAAACTTATTTTTTTTTTCACACAACATATTTTAATAGTACACTGATACTCACGCTTGAATTTTATGTCACTCTGGGGCAGTCTTTACATGTAATCCCAGAGGTTCCTCCTCTCCTCCCCTCCCTTTTGCCACTCTCCTCTCCAATCACTCTGATTGAAACTCCTGTCCCACGGGTGACAACTGAGTTCTTAAAAATCATATAGTGGTTATATTGTAGTGTGGTTTGATGTGATGTGTGAAAAAAATAAATTTGGAGCTTCTAAAATACCCACATTAGAATAAAGACAACCTGCAGCAATGCAAACTGCATTGGAGGGAGGAGGACCTCATGGTGAAATGTAGAAAATGGAACATCTGTGACAAAAATCAAGGACATTATGTATTATGTCACAGAAATCAAGGTAGATTGATGGCCAATGTGTTTTGGGGTGGAATTCTCCTTTAACATGATGTCTGCGTGAGTCCACTATGGTCCTCTGAAATAAAACCAAAGAGAGCTACGATGACAACCACCACCTGGGCCTCTCCTTTTTTACCATCTATTGTCTTTTTAAAGACACAACCCAAATGCAGACCCTCCAGCATCCTTAGGCCCCAGGCCAGTCACCACCAAAGATCCAGCACATTCAAGAAAAAAGTTATTAAATAAGTAAGTTTAATGCAAACTTACTTATTTAATAACCCCCACTCTCTTCACAAAGTGAGTGGTGCAACTGAACTTGAATGAATTAGTTACTGTAACATCCCCACCCTGTTCCTGTGAGCACAGAACAGTAGAGAAATGACATACAAAAGGTACACACCTATATAATGCAGGCACTAAAATTATTATTATTATTATTATTATGGTGACCCCCAAAAATTAATCGCAACCCACAAGGGGTCGTGATTCCCCAAGGGGTCGTGGGAAGACTTGATCACGACTCCACATGACATTATAGTTGCCTTCATGTGCATAAGCATGAGGGAACATAGAGCTGAGGGAACTTAGAGCTGAGGGAACTTAGAGCTGAGGGAACATAGAGATGAGGGAACATAGACATGACCCCGTAAATAGTAGCAAACACATTGCTCCCTCTGACTCCTAGAAACGACGGATCTCAGAAAAATGCAAGCACACCTCTCCCGAGGAAACTGGTCAATTTGACACATGGCTCAAGTGAATGCGGCAAAAACTGTAGGAGTAGCATGCCTGCTTATGAGTATCACTAATAGGCACAGTCTCACAGAACTTGTGGGTGCTACATTAAATTTCTGATTCGGTGAACTAGTTCTACTTCACGTTTCTAAGCCAAGTGAAGTGTAATTTAACAGACTGGCTGACGGACGGATGGACAGACAGACGGACCGACTGTCTGCCTGTTTATCTTCTAACTAACAAATTGACTGAATGGCTGTCTGTATGTGTCTGTCTCTCTTTTGGATTTGTTTTTGGCTTTTTGCCTTTGTTGATAGACTCAAGTAAAGATAGACAGAAAAGAGGGACAGAGAAGAGGAGAGAAATGCAGAAAAGGTCACCATGAACGGGACTTGAACATACTGCCAGCCAAAGCCTACATGTGGCAACCACCAGGCCAGCAGGCTCCGTCATTGACTGACTGAGAAACTAATTTACCTGTAATGCATGTGTCAGACATGTATTACAGGTAAATTAGCTATATTTCAAGGGCCAATATAACCAGTTTCCCCACCTGACACCAGTCTCTGCCTCAAAATGACTTGGTTTAATTATCTAGCATTACATTACAAAAGGTTATTCAACCCATTTTGACCTGACATTGTAGATCCTACAACACGTTCGCTCTGAAAGAACATATTGAATGCGTTTTCACGTATTCTTCCCAAAATAGCAGGTGTTCACGCCCCATAGAATGGCGTGCTATGGGACGTGAACATCTTGATGGTTTAAGTCCACCCAACCTGACAGCTGTAGAAGGGCTATAAGGATAGCATCAATGAATGAAATTAATCGACAAATATTTTAAACGGATATCTTTTTGGCAGAGTTAGCAAAAGGACCATCATGAGTCTGTAACCTTCTCCTGTCTGGTGGAGACCCCCTGGAAGTGGAACCCCTTGGTTGGTCAATGCTTTGTGTTGACAGAGGTGTGAAATGCTCTTCTGTCTTTGCGTAATAAAATGATCTAACTGACGAATGTGTCTCAATGCCTTACAGATAAGGTCTTATCTTTATTTTACAAGATAAAGATTTGGTTACATTCTTTGTAGTCATTCAAGAGAGACGGTTGAACAACGTTGGTGTTGCTGTTTTCCTGAATGTTTACCAATGGCTACCGAGATGTGTTCTTTCAGATTCAGAACTCTAAAAGTTGAAAATGAACTGGTTAAGATCCAGAACCTTAAAAGCTGGTTCAGAACTAAGGTTACTTTTTTATTATTTTTATTTTCTGGGAACCAAAAGTGGGCAGGTTAAGGAATAGGAATTTAAATAGCATGAGCTTGTATATCAGATATATTTTGGCGGCAGTTCTGAATGGATTGGGGGTCATTGGTAAATGGAATAGTGTTCATTGGTGTCATTAGTAACATTGTTGTTTACTAATTAATTATGTAGTTTTGCTACAGTTCAGCTGGATGTTAACCAATTAATCATTTAATCAGTTAATTCAATAGTGTGCTTTCAGGCACATAGTGGTGGGTGCACCAGTACAGTTGTAGGGCAATTAACTGTTAGTTCCTCACTCCAGTACCCTATACAATTGTGTGTCAGCTCATACTATAATCTAATGTGTGATCAACTTTTCAGATGAAGCCATAATTCTCAGTCAATCCACATGCAAATCTAACATTCTTAGCTGTACATCTGTAGCAGACGGTTTTGTTGACCGGTGTGATAAAAACTATGTAATTATCAACACCGATAAAACAGAGGAGATCATTGTTTCATACGTGACCACACTATGATCAAGGTTCACGTTCAATAACATCAAGGTCTCCATATTTATAGGTCTCCTCCAATTAATATCTATGAGTTCTTATGAAGTTTTTATGAAGATGTGAGCTGGGCTCAGCTCAGCTCAACCCTGTTGTTCAGGAGTTACATTCCCTTCGTAGACTGAGGCTGTTCGGTGTCAGCTTGAATATGATTCAGATTTTTTTTATAAAGCTAGAATAGAATCTATCTTGAGATATGAAATCTCCAGCTGGTATGTTAACTGACAGTGAAGTATAAAGCTCTTGGCAAGGATTGCATAACTGGGAAGATCATTGGCTTGTTGTTATCCCTTGATGAGTACGTAAGGCAAGCTAGAAATATACAGTAACTTCTAAACTCTTGTAAACTAGTGTTATAATAGTTTGGGATTTATTTTTCATTTTAGTTTGGTTTTGGCCTGAATATAAGACAGTGTTTTGTTTGGTTTTTGTTTGTTTTTTCAAAGGAGATATCCTGAAAAAACGAGTCGTCTTATATTTGGGGACTATATTATTTGACATTCAATGTCCTTGTGAATATGTATCCAGCTGTGCTCCTGTCTCCAAGTGGGACAAAATAAAGAGAACCTGAACGTTGAACATGTTTAGCATTCCTATACTGAATCTAGTGTGAACTCTAAATACCTATAGTCTCTCAATTCAACACAGTTGGTATTAAGTTGAATTAAAACTTCTTAAGCAACACTTAATTGCTCTCAGTGGCTATTTCTACCAATGTATTTCACCTTCCAATGTACAGTATGAATGAATAAACCTTTGTAAAGTGCCTTGAGTAAAGCACGATCTGGCTATAAGATGCAATCCATTACAATCCACCTGGCAGTGCTTACTGGTGTGAGTTCTCCTCTTCCCTAGCCTGGCTCAGCCCTGAATCAGCACCTTAAAAATACTACCTTATTTTTTCTTTGTGATTTAATAATGAAGTGAAACGGAATGACAATTCAGACTGAAGTCAGGCTACCTCTTCCCCAGAAGGTGGCAGCAAAAACACTAAGCACCAGCTGGCATTAGCATTAAAGATCAGCAAGTACAGCATAAAAGTAACATAACATGGAATACTGTTTCCTTTTATGGACTATTTGGAGTATTTAAAGTAAAGTCACTGCGTAATGGGTTACATGAATGCAATGTGTTTCCTTTAAATGTTTAAAGCCCATTTAAAACCAAAAGCCCTATGGTGTAGTCTTCGGTGACATGGTTAGCAAACAGAGAGGTTGAGTGAGCGGTGAGCACTGCGGCTCAGTGATGACAGGTTGTAGTTTTTCAGTGGTCACCTCTCCACCGAACATTGGTCTATGAACAGGCCCTCACAGTATACAATATAACTTGGGCTGGTTGGGTTTGGCTATCCCTGCTCTTCTATTGAGACTTTTAGGCCAAGTCATTAAGGCCGCATTCAGGAGGCCAAGTCGATGACCCCTATACTAAGCCAGCAGTAATAATTCAAGATGATTCCAAAGCGTTCAAAAGGGATTATTCTATCACAGGTGCAAAGAGACCAATGGTTGTCAAAGTGGGGTCCAGGGACCACCAGTGGACCTTGTAGGAGAGACAGACAGTAAGACGGCTGAGAGACAAGAGTCATTTCTCGGTCTCTCTGGCTTTACCATAAAAGGTCGAAGTGCTAGTCATCAGCTAAGACTGTGTGTGTGTGTGTGTGTGTGTGTGTGTGTGTGTGTGTGGTGTGTGTGTGTGTGTGTGTGTGTGTGTGTGTGTGTGTGTGTGTGTGCGCACGCGCACGTACGTGTGTGTGTGCGCGCGTGTGCGTGCATGCGTGAGAGAAACCACTTCCTCTGTCTCAGCTTGACTGCACAGGAAGTAAGAACCGTTGCAAACAGGAAGTGGGAGTGTGGGAGTTTGCTCCAAACCCTCTCTCTCTCTGTCTCTGTCTCTCTCTCTCTCTCTCTCTATCCCCCCAAATGTATTTTCAAGCAACACCATAAGTCTCAGAGAAATATGTAGTTACGGTATGCGAATGTAATTGAAGTGCACTGTACACACAATGATTTGTACAACATTGTTAAGGTGCTTGTATTCCATTTAACATCCCCCCCTCACACATACACCAGTGAGAGGTCAGTGAAATGTTAATGCAATGTTTCTGTGTGTGTGTGTGTGTGTGTGTGTGTGTGTGTGTGTGTGTGTGTGGTGTGTGTGTGTGTGTGTGTGTGTGTGTGTGTGTGTGTGTGTGTGTGTGTGTGTGTGTGTGTGTGCATGTAAGAACATGCTTCTCTGTAAGGGTCTCCATAGGGTGTGGAGGCTCTGGTCTGTGACTTGTACAAGCATGAACGCATGCACGCACACATTTACGCACACACGCACACACACACACACACACACACACACACACACACACACACACACACACACACACACGTTTCACATTACATTTTACCGTATACTTTACTGTAAGTGTAAATAACCAAAATGTGTGATGCATATGAAAAGGCTAATACTATGGATGGGTTATCATATACTAATTCGCCTATATTGATCCTATAAATATAGTTATGAATACAGTTTAAAGGACAATTATTATTATCTACTACAGTCCTAATAAAACACAGGAAATTACATCTGGCCACTAAAGATTACAGAATCTACTGAATGTGACAAACTGCCATATTGAGCCTATTATACAGCATAAAGTTCAGTGTGGTGTGCTGCCTCCTTCACATTCAGTAGATCCTGTAACTTCCTTGGCCAGTTTCCTGGGGTTTATTAGCACTGTAGTAGATAATAAGAAAATGAATTACTTTAAAATTTTGTAAACAAATACATATTTAAGACCATGGCCGAATGCCCCCAACCCCTGGTCAAAAACAGCTTAAATCCCTAAAACTAAAGAAAGCAACAAATGAAAAGGAATTAACACCCATCTTTTACTTTCTCTAATTACAACCTAAAACATGGACCTTGGTTGGAAAAACAAACACCCAATGAACACAAACTGTAGTGGATACTGAGCAACATTTACTAACCATCTGTGTACTGTACCAAGACATCACACTGTCTGCTGTACCAACACATCACAGACATACTGTCCACTGTACCAAGACATCACAGACATACTGTCCACTGTACCAAGACATCACAGACATACTGTCTGCTGTACCAACACATCACAGACATACTGTCCACTGTACCAAGACATCACAGACATACTGTCCACTGTACCAAGACATCACAGACATACTGTCCACTGTACCAAGACATCACAGACATACTGTCCACTGTACCAAGACATCACAGACATATACTGTCCACTGTACCAAGACATCAGAGACATATACTGTCCACTGTACCAAGACATTACAGACATGTACATACTGTCCATTGTACCAAGACATCAGAGACACTATACTGTCCACTGTACCAAGACATCACAGAAATATACATACTGTCCACTGTACCAAGTCATCAGAGACACTACACTGTCCACTGTACCAAGACATCACAGACATATACTGTCTACTGTACCAAGACATCAGAGACTCTATACTGTCCACTGTAGCAAGACCTCACAGACATTACCCAGGCAGGGTTTCAAAAACAAGATCAAGGACAAAAAAGAAGAATGCCCATATCTGCTAGGCGAAGTACAACAATGTGCAAACACAGCAACAAGAATTGTGAGGCGCTCTCAATGATAAGAGTAGCGTATAAAAAGCAACACAAACACCTTAAAGACTACTACATCACTGAGTGCATTCCTGCACTGTGCACTCAGTAGATAGACTGATTGATTTAATATTCTACTGTGTAGAGACTGAGTTAGAGTGATGATTAGTTTACTACAATCCTAGATGTCTATATCTCTATGTGTCTAATGTGCTGTCTCATCATGTTGACTGGCTTACTGTAAGTCACTTTAGACTAAGGGCCATATCTTGCACTACACCCCTCACCCCTCATGATAAAGTTAAAGTTGCCTTTCGACTTGCTTAAGTCATGTCATTGTAGATCAGCTCGTTGCACTATTTTTAAAGGAATGGAGCAACATTCCATCCTGTGTGAAGACAATGAGGGTCAACTGTTATGCCCTGAGGTACGCCACAGAGGTCACAGCATGCATGCGCAAGGAGTGTCCACATCTTTCTTATCTCGTCGTAGGGCTTGTAGATCTGTGGGTATCGGAGGGTGTGAGGACACCCTGGGCTATTAGGGGCATAACCAGTCGAACCCTCGCAGCCCAATTAGACCGCTGTTCTGCAGAGATCTGGAGCAGTTCAGTGACATTTTTCACATCAAGGATCCATTATGTATGCAGCATTATGAGTCACAGAACACCATTTGATGACATTTAGACCAAACAATAAAAACAGTTTGTTTTCATTCTGTCCACAATTCCATGCCGACATGTAGTGTTGATGTTAGACGAGGTAGCAGGCAAACACTGATCACAAATAACAATTCCAATGCATTCTCTATAATTGTGTAGACTTTAACACATGCAGATGTTTAGCATTCATTTCATTTTTCACATTAGGAGATGTATAAGGGTATTGCCAGGGTGATAAGATAATGACTGGATTTTTTTTAATTCATGTGTTCTTTACAATAACCCTTTGACCCTTATGTTATGTTGTTGGGCTACATTGGGCAGTGAGGGCTATGAAGTACTCACAGTGGACCCACATTACACTGAAGTGACAATTTTAGGATCTTTTTAAGATATTTTCAAATGAAAAGAGACCATTACTGCATGGCAGTTGCGTGGTCAAAGTTGAACCTAAAGTTGAATATATGGTAGAAATATGTCAATCATGTCAAAATGCAAATTAGGTTAGCATTGTGAATTCAATTATTTTTTAATGTGTGACCTGCTCCAAATGGCCAGAACTACTTAATATACATCAGAACCAGAGCTGCCACTATTGGCCTCGGGCTATCTTTTCCAATCACTATATAAAGGGCAAGTATTTCCTATAGCTACCATGCTCTTTAAGACTTCTTAATAAAGCAAGTATTTCTACTACTAATTGTTACTTTTTTGTAAGTGGTAGTTGAACAAACAACTAGTATATCCACCCCATAATAAGATCCTGACTTTATTTGTAATGAGTTTTTAAAAGTATTTATGCTTTAAGTACTTCAGTGTACTACTAGCAGACACACCTCCACACACACAGGCTGTGACTAGCCAGCACATACCTGTGTGTGTGTGTGTGTGTGTGTGTGTGTGTGTGTGTGTGTGTGTGTGTGTGTGTGTGTGTGTGTGTGTGTGTGTGTGTGTGTGTGTGTGTGTGTGTGTGTGTGTGTGTGTGTGTGTGTGTGTGTGTGTGAGAGAGAGAGAGAGAGAGAGAGAGAGAGAGAGAGAGAGAGAGAGAGAGAGAAAGAGAGGGACTGTGGAATGCAGAGGTGGCCTGTAGGTGTGCCTGTACTTGACAGTGCAAGCGGGGAGAACACACACACACACAGACACACACACACACACACACACACACACACACACAGTGCACACACACACACACACACACACACACACACACACACACACACACACACACACACACACACACACACACACACACACACACACACACACAGGAAGAGTGGGAGGGAGGGAGCCATTGCAGGTAGTTTCCCCACCTTCAAGGCTTATCTATGATTGGCTTGCTCAAAGCCAGGCGTGAGCCAATCATATTGTGACATACTGACTGAGGTTAGAAATCTCTCTATGAGTCGGCATATTATTGGCTACCTTGTCAATCATTAACCCCTGTCTGCCTGTCTTTCACAATTCAATTTCAATTCAATGGAGCTTCAGTGGCATGAGACAGTGCCATAGCAAAAGTGGAATAAATCCATCAAGATAAAACAATGCATGCACAAATAAATATTGAATAGAAATAGAAATAAAAGAAAGCCCCCCCTCTCTCTCAATGTGACCCAGTCAGACTCTCTTTATCTCTCTCTTTAACCCCCGCCTTCTCTCTTGTTGCCTCCCACTCCTGTGTGTGTGTGTGTGTGTGTGTGTGTGTGTGTGTGTGTGTGTGTGTGTGTGTGTGTGTGTGTGTGTGTGTGTGTGTGTGTGTGCGTGTGTGTGTGTGTGTGTGCTTGTGCCTGTAGGCTGGGTGTGGCCTGCACTATATAACAAACTGTTCTGCTTCCTGGTTTATGTCAGACCTCTTCTCCTCTCCTGTCTGCTCTCCTCTGCCAAACACACACTCCTAAACACCAGGTGAGTTTTTACACTACTTTAAAAAGCTCAGCACTACTTCAAAACTACTGCTCTAAAGGCTGCTTTGAAGACTGCTTTGAAATCTACTTTAAAAACTACTTTAGAAACTACTGTAAAAACTACTTCCAAGTACACATGCGGGCCCTAAAAGCAGCACTATAACCCTGAGTGCGACCGGCCTGCTCATAGGAATGATATAGCAGATCTACAAGTTTACATAGCCGTGAAGCCTGTGGTAAGTATTGAGACTGGAACATAATGTATAGGAATGGCAGGACTCCTAAATGATTTAAAATATTTTTTGGGAGGGTATTACTTTTTAAGTTTGAGTAGATAATGCTACGATTGTTGTGAGCCTGTTGGGTTGACTTTGAAGTATGTGTGTAAGATGATTATGTGCACTTTGATCATGCACTTTAAATTACTTTTTAAAGTATGTTTTTTAAAGCAGTTGCGGTCATACTCAAGTTGTGAGTTTGTAGATCTGCTATTTCTTGGTGGGGGGGCTCCTGGTTCAACTCCCCCAACCATCCGGGTTAGTGTCGAAGTGTCGTTGAGCAAGACACAGGAAGCAGATCTACAAGTGCACAGCGCCTTGCGTGGTGAGCTTGTAGATCTGCTATTTGGGCAACAATGATGGCAGGCAGTTGTTATCTAGAACATTCCTTATATTATCTCCATATCTTTGAAGACATTGCTGCACTTTATACTTTTGTAATGTTTTAACTGCATGTAGTTGATTCTTTCAATTTATAGAAAAACGGTATTCTGTCTGTCTGTCTTGCCTCAGCAGTTCCTCATCTGTTGTCTTCCTCATTGCCATCTCTATCCCCCCCCCCCCCCCCCCCCCCCCACACACACACACCCCTGTCTATTTCTCTCTAGTCTCTAGCAGAAAAATAGCAGATATTCTGCTATTTTGATTTGTAATCACTAATCACAGAATCACTAAGAGAATCACTGTGATCTGCACAATCACTTAATTTGGGGAAATACATTTATTGGGCACCGATTTGTGGGTGCATGCAGAGCTTCTCTTTTTTTTTTTTTTTTCTTCATTATCCTTTTGTACCCTGACTTGCATTACTTTTTCCCCCAGCAGTTGAGCATTTTTTTTAATTAATTAATTAAAAAAAAACATGAAAAACAGTAAAGTAAAAAATAATTCTGCTTAAAGGATTGGTTCAGGTTTTTGGACTTGAAGCTGTAGGTATTTTGATTGCCTTAAGTAGTTCCATGTTGGGGGAGGTCACTACTGTTAAAACTACTACTGTAATTTGTACCATCTAGGCTTTCTAGAGCAACATTCTTTCAACTTTGACCCTCTGTCACCTGGAACTCACTATGGCTGTGTGTCCAGTCTCACTACGCCAGCAGCACACAACCATTCCATCAAAGAGGGGTCAGAGTAGCACTTTGACCTCTCTCTATGGTAGAAATATCTCAACAATACAAATGCCTATCCACCGAAACCAGACCAGAACTGGAACAGGCCCCATTTTCTTTCTACCGTGCGGTGGCTCAGGGGTGGAGTGTCCGGATGACAACCGCAAGGTTGCCATCCGGACGGTTCCCAGTTTGAATCCGGGCTCCCTCAGAGTTGGTGTCGAAGTGTCCTTGAGCAAGACTTGGAACCCCTAATTGCTCACGATGAGCAGGCTGGTGCCTTGCATGGTTTCCTTGGTGTATGATTGTGCGTGTGAATGTACAGAGTGTAATGCACAAACTGTAAAGCGCCTTGGATGAAGTAGTTATATAAAATGCACCAGTTTACCGCCCAGAATCTCTCTCTGTGCCTCGTATTCTATGTCTACTACACCATCCATTTTGTGTGTGTGTGTGTGTCTCTCTCTCTCTCTCATTGCCTCATGTATTCTCTGTCTCTCACCCTCCACCATTCAGAATGTCTTCGTGGGATGCCTACCTCCCTAACCTCATGGCTGCAGACAGAGAGGGGAATGCATTCGTTCAGGAAGCAGCCATTGTGGGGAAGCAGCCTGGATCTGAAGGCGTCTGGACATCTAACGGCTCCTTCAAGAACATCACGGTAAGATCATACACGTTACAACGTATTGTACACTAAGAGGTGAGATGATGCACATTGCAACACGTTCTACATGTTATACAGGGCATAATATAAACACAGTCTAGATCTGAAGGCATCTGGATGCCCAATGAGTCCTTTAAAGAAAATGAACACCATGGTACCTAACACTCACTGTACAATGTACACACTACAGGCATGTAATGGTACCCAACGGGTAAACACACTATACACATCATAACTATAATTTACAATGTAGGCATTTATCAGATGTTCTTCATCCAGAGATTTTGATGAATTGAATATAAAGGACCCCTATCGACACAAAGCCATAGTGCTTTCTTTAGCAGACCTTGTATTGAACTTTCCTATGCTTTTTATCCAAACTGTTAATAAATCATTCAATCAATATAGTAGCACTCGCACAGTATGGTACAATCTCCACACAATTGTTATAAATAAAGTGAATTGGATCAGTCTGGCTATTAGTACTGGCTATTTTACTAGTACTGGCAGTCTGGCTATTTTTGTATTGCAGTAAATGCAATACAAAATCTGCTACAAGGATAACGCCAAAAGGCAAATCACAAACTTGTTTACATTGTCATCCATTTTCGATTAAACAGACAGTTAGAAATGATTACGCCTTATAACAACACTTTATGATACATGTGAAACACTCATTAGTTGTGGAGGGAGACCAAAGTGTCTCAACCCCGACAACCTGATGAATTCCTCTGATGTAGGTGTAGGTTTGTGTGTGCGCATGCATGTGCGTGTGTTACAGTAATTACTTACTTAATTATTTCTAGGATTAGAAATTTACAAGCTCGCAATCCGTCACATAGGCTACTGTACATGTATTGCTGGTGAGCTTGTAGATCTGCTGTTTTCAGCATCAAGGCTGGGGGTAAAAAATGGTCAAAAGATGCAAATAATTCCATTCATAAAATGGAGTTGTGAAAAGTGAACGTGTCTAGGTGTGTGTGTGTGTGTGTGTACTTTGACCGGGCGTCGGCCAATAGCGATCGTCTTGTTTGCATTAGACCGTTCTCCCCTCTCATTGGCTGTAGTTTTTTTTTTTTTTTTTTTTTTTAAACAAGGCAACATGGTACGCAGATGAACTACAAGTCCCATGTGGACTGCAAGTAAAGTCTCAAATGAACTACAACAAATGGACTACAACTCCCACATTATTGTATGTGATGTCAACTAGTGCTACTACTACTGAAATTGACTTGCTTTAAAATAAATAAATACAGTTGTCAAACAAAACATTCTCACACACACCTATCAATCAATGTATCACATTTTCAGAATATTTCAAATGGTGATGAAAATAGCTTTACAAATTTGCACAAGTCACCTTGTGTCGTGAGCTATTTTCAGTAAGTTTGGGTCTGATTATGCACAGCTTCTCTCAACTTGTATGTGAGCTTGTAGATCTGCTACAGAATATGTTCAAAACGGTTTGACCTCCTTTTTTTTTTTTTTAAATGCACAAGGTAGAAACAGTAGTGGGAAGTACTTAACATGTACTATAGGCTAATTTTGAGTTATTTGTACCTTTACCACTACCTCTTGTATCCAAATATTGTACTTTTACTCCACTACATTTATTTGAAAACTTTAGTTAGTATAGTGACTTTGTAAATTTGTGCAAAACGTATATGAACCACTTCAATACATGTCCTTTTGAAAAACAGATCTATAAGCTCACAATGAATCTTCATACTGGGTTTGTAGTAAAATGTTTAAAGTAGCTAATTTCAGACAAGAGCCTTTTTTACTGCAGTATAGCGTTTGTGTGAGAGGAAGTGTCTCTCTCACACACACATACACACACACACTGCCTCCTTATATGGTCACAAGCTCAGCTCTTTACAGGAAGTAGACACAAGAACACGTTCTGCCCTCACTGCACTTCCTGTTAGTCAGGTACACGCACGCCACCATGCATGCGCACACACATGCACACACACACACACACACGCACACACTGGAAAGAGGAATATAGCGTATATGATATGAGATAAATGTGGTTGTGTCAGCAATTGTGTGTGTGTGGCTGCCTGTCTCTGCACTGTGTGTGTGTGTGTGTGTGTGTACACACACACACACACACACACACACACGGTTGTGTAACTTGCAGTTTCAGGTCTGTGGTATGTGAAGGTTGACACATTCTGTGTCTCAACTTGTTTCTCCTCTCCTCTGCTCTCTCTCATCTCTCCTCCCTTACAACAAAAATGGACACGCACAGGTCCATGTGGTTGCATTAAAACCAAACTGGACACTTACAAGACCTGTACTACTTTTTGTTGTTGTACTTTTCTCGCATTTTATCGCGCAGCAAGTAGGAAAGTAGACTTGTATGATTGAACCACAGTGACATCACTAGAACTACATCATGTTGGATCCACAGTGACATCAGAATAGGCTGGCCATAACCTTGCGTCAACAGGCTTCACAGCTCCAGAGTAAAGCCTGGTTTGTGTTACTAAATTGCTTGTGGGGAGCGGATGTTAACTAACGTCACGATGGTCATGTTGTAACCAGCACGTTGTGTAAGCACTACACAAAATAACTCCCCACGATCCTACGTTTAGAGCTTGCCCAATAAAAATAGAATCCCCTGTAGGATAACTATGCTATGTAGTCCCTGGAAAGTGCACTTAACATTTATATTTTTAAAAAATCAGCAAAACTACGCTGCATACAGATATTATCTTTGGATACTTCTGATTCAGGTTTGTGGTTTCCTGCCTGATGGGTGAGGAGTACAAATGAGAGAGTAGAACATGACGTAAAATGACCATCCTTTCCCCCGACCTGATCATCAACCCGAAAAGGAATGCCTCCCTGCAGGCTAGGGTCCACGTGGTGGTGGTAGGCTAGGGGGTGGCTGCTGGAGTGTCTGGTTGTTGGAGCCACGCTTACCAGTGCTCACACTTGCCTCCAAACTTCCATAGACTATTCCCAAGTACTCAAACATACTCAATTAAGATTCTAATTCATAGGATTATATTGACGCCAAAAGTGATGAGCTGAAAAAAAAAGTTGTTTTGCTTTTCTTTTATCCATGGCGCTAACTACATCCTATCCTTTAATGCAGTGGTTTTCCAACCTTTTTCATACCAGGGCCCACTATTTATTCAGAATTTGAGCCACAGTTGATGACATTTTAGCCCCACAGACACCAAAACTAAAGATTTCTTTTGCTTTTGTCCACAATTGGATTACAAAACAGGCAAACATACAGATGAAGATGATTCTTCCATTTTCTCTAATTGTGTAGACTAAACTAATTCAGATGGTGAAAACCAAGGGTCCATTTGGTTTCATTTTTCACACTCTCAAAGAGTTACACCTGCTTAACCAACTTCCCATCATTTAGCCTGGGAACTGCCTGGAATCCTCTCGGGGACCACTGGTGGTTTAAAACCCATGCTTTAATGCACCTCTCTGCCTGTCTGTCTTTCATAGGAGGTTATGCTCTGTGAACCTCTGGGATTTAATGACTAACCTGATGTCTCTCTCTCTCCTGTACAGCCGGACGAGATCAAGAAGCTGGTCGGGGATGAGAGCGTGCTGTTCTCGGCCGGCTTCACGATCGGCGGGGTCAGATGCACCATGCTGAGGAACCTCCTCAAGGACGAAGCTGCAAAGTCTATGGACATCAGGACAAAAGCCACACCCCCAGAGACAGAGACCTACAACATCGGAGTGTACAGGACGGGACAAAGTAAGACATGTGCAGTAGCTAGCCAGCTGTCTGTCTGCCAGTGTACAGCATGGGACAGGGCGAGACATGTAGCTGATTGTCTGTCTGCCTGCAGGCAGGCAATCTGCCATTCATCAAAGCACACATTGCAGCGGTCACTCGATCATGCAGGTTACATTCTATAATATCTAAATGGATTAGACCCTCCTTTACCCAGAAATCTTCTTATCCTGACACCAATCATACCAAGACCGTCTGGACACTTTCCAGTCCAGCTCATTCCGATGTAAATAGTACGGACATTACACATTAAATACTGGTTCATTTTTGGATCCAGGCCTTCAAAATCTCTTTCAAATCCATCAACAATGCCTGACTTAGGCTATGCAGTGAGGGGGGGAAAAATGTGTGTGACCTTTCCTTTAAAAAATGTTTTATCATGTAGGAAAACTATTGGTGGAGAGGTTTGTCTATCACTTTATGCTTAGTTGTGATTGGAGCGATAGCAGTTTGGGAGGGGATTACTGCAAGGTCTATTGTAACTGTAAGGCATGCCCCTCTCCAATTGATCCAGAATGCTGTAGCTTTTCAACCAATAAGGGGGGAGACATTCTCACTTGGCTCCCCACACTGGCCTTTGGTTGCTGCTCGCACAGAGCACAAAGCTCTGATGCTGGCATTTAAAGCAAGTAGTCAAAGCCTGATCTGACCCAGTGCAACCCCCACCATGTGCTGAGATCACCCAACACAGGGAAGCTGGATGAACTTGCAGGACTCAACTGATGTAATCTAGATATCATTTTATGAAGACGAAGCACTCTAAAGCATAGTCATAGCTTTTCTGTTAGATGGATGCTATGTTTGCTTAGTGATGTGCTCTTGCTTACTGTAAATCGCTCTGGATTATGCCCAATTGTAAATATTAAACTGTCTTTCTGTCTACCTCTCTGTCTGTAGCTCTAGTGCTGGTAAAAGGCAATTCAGGAGTTCACGGAGGGAAGCTGACCATTCGCGCTGAAGAGGTCGGAAAATACCTTGACACTGCCGGCTACTGAACCTGACCACTTGACACCCCCACCTCTCCCACCCCCCCCGACGACCAAATATGGACGGATGCTCTCGACTAGCTTGCAGAATATCACTTCTGGACTCCATTACAGACAGACAGGTTTTGTTTTCATGGTACAATTACATGTTATGTGTTTTTTGTTACAACTTACACTAGTTCAATACTGGATTATTGTTTCAGGAATGTTTAACATTTGGTATTTTATAAACTTACCATTAGTTAAATATTGCTTTTTCTTTTTTTTTTGTAATGTGACCAAAACAAAACGATAATCTCCATGCGAGTGAGTAGTTTAGTCGTTCAAAATAACTACTTCATTTAAATTATGTAATGGAGTCTAGATGTGATGTCCTGCTCTCTAAGGAAAAATATTGTATTAGTTATAATAATATAAATATAATTATACATAGTGATGATAACGGTACTGCCATGTTTTAAATAAATTACTTCATGGATGAATGACAGGAGTGAGGCTTTACATACTGTATGATACAGTTGAAAATAGTTATTAAAATGACTGTAAAAATCTTGTCTTTATCACCTGACCAATAAAAACACAAGATTCTATTCTCTCTCCACGTGTTTTGTGTATGTCTGTGTGAGAAGAAAGGGAAACTGGTTCAACCAGCTAGGCTAACTATTCATTAGCAAAACTGTTAGCAAACAATGGTGTGGAACAGAAACACTCACTCATTCATTCAGAGCAGTGGTTTTCAACCAGTGGTCCTTGAGAGTTCCAGGCGGTCCCCTCCCCAGCCAAACGATGGACAGTTGGTAACCAAACGGACTCTTATAGATCTTTAACTCTTGAAAGCAAAAAATGAAGTTAGGTTACTGTTAAACATCTGAATTATTAAGTGACACTATTAGAAAATGTAGAATAATTTCATGTTTGCCTGTTCTCCAAAATACGGCATGGAAATGTGGACAAAACAAAAATGCTGATTAATTGGTGGGCGCCTGGAGTAAAAAATGGTTGCAAACCACTGATTTAGAGCATCGGAACAGAGGACATGTAGGAAGTGATCAAATCAATTGGTAAATATGTGCAAAAAGTGTAACTGGGAACTGAATTAATGACCTATGGTGACCATCATTTACTGAAAAGTTGGAGATCAAGACATTTCACAGAAAAAGGGAGATGGAACCTCAAGAAGGGGATGTGCAACAGATTGTCTGAGTCACTATTATTATGAAATTATTAGTAGTCAAAGGATCGTTTGGTCCTTTTTTCTAACCATTGGGTCAAAGAACCCAATGGTTCAGATTAAGGCTGTCAGCATTAACTAGTTAATCGCGAGTTAACTCAGCCTTGAATTAACTCGATTCATATTTTTTGTGCGAGATTAACTCACAGTAAAACCAAAGGCCAAGTGGGTCTATTTGGTTCAATTTCGCCAAATGCAGGTGAATAACTGTTAAATATCTGCATCAGTTAAGTTACTTTAAAATAAGTCTACACAAGTAGAAAATGTAGAAAACTTTCTACAAAATGTGCATGTTCGCTCCCAATGATACCAACATCAAATTGTTGACAAATTCTTTAAATTAGGTCTGGAAGTCTAAATAAATGTCATCAAATGGTGGTCTGTGGCTCAAATGAAGAATAAATAATTGGCCTTGATATGAATATTCTTGAAAAACACTCATTTAAGGTGTATATTTAGAACTCATAAAAATATGCGATTAAATTGCGTTTAATCAAAGATTAACTATGGGCAATCATGTGATTAATCGCGATTAAATTTTTTAATCGATTGACAGCTCTAGTTCAGATGCATTGCATGGGAAATGAAATCCCTGGAAAACCCTGTTGCAGTGTATTCAATTGAATATAGATTGAAGATGATTTGCAAAACATTGGATTTTTTTTTTTAATTCAGTGTTGGGGAAAAGGTACAAATACTGCAATATTAAAATACTGTTACAATTACAAGTCCAGAATTAAATGGGTGTGTGTGTGTGTGTGTGTGTGTGTGTGTGTGTGTGTGTGTGTGTGTGTGTGTGTGTGTGTGTGTGTGTGTGTGTGTGTGTGTGTGTGTGTGTGTGTGTGTGTGTGTGTGTTTTATCAAAACGTAAAGTAGGCTAGGCCACAGTAAAAAAAAAAAAAAAAAAAAAATCATGCAACGCAAACGTGACTGAGTTTGTAAATTGGCTATTTTAAAATAGCCAAATTTTAATTATGACCTAAGTGGTAAATGTATGTTTTGTAATAATAAAAAAAATAGTAATGCAGTAGATGTAGTGGAGTAAAAGTACATTTGCCAGTGAAATGTAGTAGAGTAGACGTAAATGTATCAGAAATACTCAGGTAAAATAGGGAAAAAAAAGAAAGAAAAAAAAGTTAAGTCTGGCTTTGCTGCCACCGTGTGGCGATAACAGTACACTGCAAATGTTGGATGAACTACGAATCTGGCGTTCTTAATTTTGACCGACAAAATTATAAATATAGACCGACAATTATAAATGTTATGTTCCTTACAAATACAATAATCACGGAAAGCATTATAATTATATTGTTTAATTTAAACAAATGCTCATAGGCCTATATGTTTTATATTTTCTCGAAAATGCTAAAGAATTATAATCGTTTCTAAAAAAAAGAAAAAAAAAAAAAAAATCACGGAGAAAAACATCTGGTTGGGACGTCTGGTGTGTTTCAACAGACCAGTGCAAGATTATACTTATGCGAGACAGTATGCTAACATCCTACTGTCTAGCAGTGGAATGTTAATGCGAGTTTAGATGTAAGCCAGTGTTTTTGTTGATCTTATTTATATTGTTGCTTAATTTTTTATTGTGTGTTATACGTTCTTGTTCACCTTTTTGAAAGGCATTTTAAGTAAATTATAAGTGAAACTACCTTACCTTACCCAGTTGTTATTCAAGATACTGCACAACCAAGTGTGGCTGAATAAGTTGATTATCCACAAACTTTTCTTCAGTTTAAACTAAATCACCTTGAAGTCCCAGACCCTTGTACAGGTTTTCCGTTTTCTTCGACCCACAGCACCAAAGACCCTTAAAACAAGGCTTTATCTGTAGAATAGACTTTCCAAAACAAATAAGATTCCCACTACATGTCTAAATACTTCCTGTCCACAATCACAACACCAGAGGGAGCTCAACAAAGCACATGCGACTAACCTCAAGTTGTCACTTGTATTATCAATGTATATGGACATTTATATGGACTAACAACACTTGCATTATCAATGTATATGTACATTTACATAGACTAAAAACCTATATGACAACAAAACAGAACCAAAAAACATGTTTTTATTTAATTATTCATCTACTTTATAGCTCCTGGTTCATGACATGACTGGCTCATAGTCATAATAATTTCATTTTGTACATTCTTTCTCGTTGTGTGTGTGTGTGTGTGTGTGTGTGTGTGTGTGTGTGTGTGTGTGTGTGTGTGTGTGTGTGTGTGTGTGTGTGTGTGTGTGTGTGTGTGTGTGTGTGTGTGTGCCTCACCCACACACAGGACAGTTTTCACCCTTTCATGAACCTCACCATGTGGCTCACAGACCGATCATTTGGTAATTATTATTAAATAGCTTTTGTTCAATTATCAGGACGATTAAAATGTCTAGGAATATAGAATATAGGAAGTATGTATTCCTATCAATTAAACACATTTTGTAACAGTTCTCTATGTGGGTGTTAAATAATATATCTAGGCAGTGCTGTGTTTCGGTATTTCTTCATTTTATTTGTGCGTCTGTCAGTCAGTCAGTCTATGTTCGTGTGTGTGTATGCTTGTGTGTGTGTGCGCACACACACAGGTGTGTGCGTAGCTCCTAGCGGTCCAGGACGTATAGTTTGTAGAACTTGTTCATCTGCTCCAGGAAGATGAAGGTGAGGACGGTGTGAGGACCCAGTCTGGCATAGTACGGAGTGAAGCCCTTCCACAAGGAGAAGAAACCTTCATTTTTAACCACCTTGGCTAAAACCTCCTGGTAGAGACACATGAATATAGAGAGAGAGAGTGAAGCCTTTCCACAGGGAGAACATCTTTAATCACTTTTAAAACCCATTTCGACCTGACAATATAGATTCTACAAAGCATTCGCTCTGAAAGAATATAATTATTCAAAGATTTGCACTGCGTTTTCACGATTTCTTAAAAAAAAATAGCAGGTGTTCACAGCTCATGGTCTGCCACTCTTTTGCGCGCCATGAGTCGTGAACACCTGCTATTTTTTAATAAACCTTAAAACACCCTGTACAGAAAAAGCCTTGCCAAATTCCAATGCCCAAAATCTCGGCCACTGATACTCGACATTGTTGAATTTTCAAATGTAAATCAATGTTTATTTAGCAGGGTTTAACGGTAGCAGAATTTAGGCCTGAAAATAAATGACCTTCTTATCAGTTCCAAAAGATGGTCACATACAATATTTTGTTCACCAATGTCACCCTTGCACGCGCCATGCTGGAGTGAGTGAGTGTGAGCGAGCGGCTATGGTTTTGGGTGTTGGGTACTGGAGAGAGAGAGATGTCTAGACTCTTAATCTAACTCACCAAACCGTTCTTATATTCAGGCTTGCCATCGATCATCCTCATATTCTGAATCCTAAGATTAAAAAAGAGAAACACAATTCAGTGATGAGAAAGAATGGATATATACTGTATCATTCATCATAGTGTGTGTGTTTTGGGAGGGGTATATATGCGTCACCTGGTCTTAACGATGTCTACGGGCATTGAAGCAGCGGTCGTGACCAGACCACTGATCATACTGGCACAGAAATGACACAAGATGTCATCACCGAAGTACCCTGAAAGCACACATGCACGCGCGCGCGCGCACACACACACACACACACACACACACACACACACACACACACACACACACACACACACACACACACACACACACACACACACACACACACACACACACACACACACACACACACACACACACACACACACACAGTTGATTAAGTTATTGTTTATTTTTCCCCTCAGTGTTGGTGCATCAGTGGAGATGGTTCTCAAACTTTTGGGAGGCCTAGAATATTGGAGCCCTGGGGCATGTGTGTACCTCAGAGTTAATACTACATGATAGCATATCAAATTGAAATACTGTATCTTGAAAACTGAAATATCTTGTCTTTGAAGTGCAAGCGTTTTCAATGCATCTAGTGTTGAATGACCTGATGACCATCACACTGAGAAGTTGGAGGTGAAGACATTTAACAGAAAAAGGGTTACAACCTCAAGGAGGGGATGGGCACCAGACTGTCTGAGTCACTATTATTATGAAACTATTAGTAGTCAAAGAACTAATGGTTGATAAACAGTTAGGATGGATTGCATCGGAAGTGATACAAAAGTTCTCAACCTTTTGGAGCCCTGGTGCATGTGTGTACCTGTGTCCTGTAGAGCTTGCTTGGCCTGGGAGTATGAGGCCAGTTGAGCTGCGTTCACGACCACTGCACGAGCCATGGTGGGGACACAGCCCTGCACACGCACATACATGCGTGCGCACGCGCACGCGCGCACACACACACACACACACACACACACACACACACACACACACACACACACACACACACACACACACACACACACACACACACACACACACACACACACACACACACACACACACACACACACACACACACACACACACACACACACACACACACACACCCCGCATTAGGCTAGTTATCTCTCTCTCTTTCTATCTTTTTTCATGATAAAAATGGTAAATGTAATTCCCTCCAGACATCCTGACAGATAAGTAAAATAGAATTAATGTTTAAAACCAGGCATGGTGACAGTGAGGTCAGCAGTTTGTTATTAAGGCATCGAATGACCTAAAATCATCTTTAAAATAATATATGTAAAGTAAAAGAGTATAGCCCACTTCCTTCCTTTCCTAAATAAAAATATATACTACCGGTATATACACTATATACTATAATACTATATATAAGAGATCCAGTAGACTAGAGTGAAGTCGCTTTGCTTCTAAATGATTTCTATATGATCTATTCTATATGTTCATCAATATTTCTGCGATTTGTTATAGTTCCATATACATTTGCACCAATCAAAACAGTTCCATTCCTGAATGCGTTCCTTACAATTGACAGAAAATGTGAAATAATTTTAGATTAGATGCATTACAATACAGCTCTTAAAAGGTTTATAACAAATTGGCAGACTAAAATTAGACTAAAATGTCAACAGTTTTTGTTGACTAAAACTAGACAAATAATTTTAAGTTGATCAGAGACTAAGATTGAGACCAAAATTCTAAACCTTTAGTCGGCTAAAATGTGACTAAATAAAAATACGGGAAGTTTGACCAGGTTTTATGAAAACTAACAGAGATCGAAACTGGACTAAGACTGAGACTAAATTCAAAAATAACCGACAAGAACAACGCTGATGGTCACTCAATGCTGACAGCTGGTGGTTTCATATACACTGTACATACAGTATATACTGTATAAGCCGTGTCGTGGTTAGAGGTTCATTTCCATTCACATACAGTAGCTGTGGAAAAACCCAAAGTCCAGGGGCGGATGTAACATTTCCCAATTGTGGGGGCAGGAGAAAATGGTATGGGGGCAGCTTCATCACCTGCGATGAAACCGCAACCCATACCAATTTCGGTTACAGGACTAATATTAGCATAAGCATCAATAATAACATCAGTTGTTGAAGTTGCAACAGGCACGCAGCATGCATAAAGCTTAAGCCTGACTCAGAGAGTTTTCTGTTTTCGATGATGAAATCTTGTTGGTTTAGT
>CM076986.1:26896219-26901219 GCA_039105355.1 Benthosema pterotum
AGGACATTTTAGTCCCACAGACGCCCCAAACTAAAGATTTCCTTTGCTTCTGTCCATGACCTTTAATCTGCTAGTTGTGTAGATTAGGACTGGTTCACATGATGAACATTTTAACTCTTGAGAGTGTAAAAATGAAACCAAATGGACCGACCAGGGTCCATTTGGTTTCATTTTTACGTTCTCAAGAGTTACATCTGGTTAAACAACTTAGCTGGGGACCACCTGGAACCCTCTCAAGGACCACTGATGGTCCCCGGACCACCTGTTGAAAACCCCTGGTCTAGGGTGGTCTTAGAAATTGATAATGTTGTGTCAGCAGCATATATTTATAAAGTCGGCTAATCAATGTCTACATTGAACATTGACGTTGAAACGATGTTGTGTCCATAAATATACATTGAAACAATGTTGTTTCAACACCTAATCCGAGCCTAGACCACTAAAACCTTTCATATTTTGACTATTTTTATATGTCTAAAAGACAACTTTTGCTCAGGGGGATATATTATCCTGCTCATTACTGTCTACAGATGTATTATTTAAACACAAATATTTTGTTTAAGCACAATATGCATTTTAAGAACCTACACACGTGCTGTGTGCGTGTATACCATGCCGTGGCCCCCGCACTAATCTACTTGAATCCCCTTTTCATACCTAGGCTGTAATGTGCTGTTTTCACTGTTGCTACACTTAA
Source organism: Benthosema pterotum (assembly GCA_039105355.1). Taxonomy (NCBI): domain Eukaryota; kingdom Metazoa; phylum Chordata; class Actinopteri; order Myctophiformes; family Myctophidae; genus Benthosema; species Benthosema pterotum. The sequence goes on from CM076986.1 coordinate 26,896,917, forward strand.
ATACATAAAATAACAAGTGTGAACACTAGTATATTCATAGGTAATAGCTATGTTATAGGTGCCGATATTTATATAAACATCCGTTTCGAACCTCATTCAACCCACTAAGCTCCAAAAAGAGGTTCTTTATCGGGATACCGTAGGTAAGGTATATAGAGCATAGGTTTTCAACTTTTTTCATACCAGATGTTGAGTTCAGTCACTCTGACACGAAACTAAGGATTTCCAAGATTTTGTCCACAATTTAAGCGATATAACTGGCAAACTGTTGGTCAAAATAACAGTTCTTTTTCTATCAGGGTCCATTTGGTTACCAGCTGTCCCATCATTTAGCCTGGGACCACCTGGAATCCTCTCAGGGACCACTGGTAGAAAACCACTGGTATAGATTATAGAGTCAGACTATAGAGCTGAGCCATCGCCCTTACCCAGAAATGAATTCCCAGACAAATACACCACAGACAAATCCAACTTGGGTTGTGACTAGTCTTGGGCAATATACCGGTATTACCGTTTACCACGATATTGAAAATCAATACCGAGTAATATCGCAGGATTTACAAAAAATACCGAATACCGAATATCGTATTTTACCGTCCCCTCCAAACAATATCGTCCAAAAAAAGAAAAACAACCACGCAGCGCAGCGCCGCCCGCTCATGTCGCATGGCAAAGAGTTGAGATTTGATTCCTTCTATACATCTTCAATTCTGAACGGATTTCTATAATTCAAACTGGTATTTGCTGTGTCCATTGAGTGGTTTCGTTGGGTGTATATGATGTGTATAATTATATACCGTTTAATGAAATAATATGGACTGAGAATGCCACCTTTTATCTTCTGCACATAGCCAGCTGCAATTAGTGACTCCCCGGTTAATGCTACTGAACACGTGTGCGTTGTTTGGACTGAACGAGAGAGAGGGCGAGCATGTGTTGCACCCACGTGGCTCTCCCTGCCACGTGTGTCAGCTACCGGTTTCCATAGCAACCACACAACAAACAGAGAGACGGAGAGAGTGTAGTAGAGGGACAGAGGAGCCTTGTGGATCTGTACACTGAAGGAGCTTGGATTTATTGACTTTTGGATCTAATAGCAATCTTTTTCCTGATATTTTGTGGTTGACCTGTTATTTGGAGACAAGGTAAGGTTAAAAAAAAGCCTTGGTTGCTGTTTTTTTTTTTGTAATGGCGGCACTGATTGTTTGAGGATCGCTAGTTAGATCCGGCTAAATGATGGATCCTTTGTAACCAAACGGACCCTTATGGATCTGTAACTCTTGAGATCACAAAATGCTCTCAGGGACCAGTGCTAGGGATGTTAATCGACACATATTTGACGTGACGTGTCGCGGCCCAATGTCGACAATCGATCGATTTTATTTTATTATTATTTTTAGCCCGCGGCGCCGGCGGGACCCAACGCAAAATGTTGCAGCGCGGCGGCATGAAAATGCCCGCGGGAGGGAAAGGTGCAAGATAAAGTAAGTGGGACGCGAAATCGAGCAATAAATAATACCAAAATATGTCAAAATATATCTGAGGAGAACGTTCCATACTGCGCTCGGCAATGATCAGGCATGTTCTCAAAGCAAAGCACATGGCAGAGCAAGGCGCAGAGCGCACCACGCAACAGACAACAGACACGCACTGGCATTCCACATTCATTAGTAGCCTAATCGACTTGATAGAGGAGTTTTCCTCGCGACTCTCTCTCTCTCTCTCTCTCTCTCTCTCTCCCCCGTCTCTCTTTCTCTCTCTCTCTCCCATGTGAGACAGAGGCGCCTGCTCGGTGAAATAAAAGTCAATCATGCGTCCGGCCTGTTTAGTTTTTTTCGGCGGGTGAAGGCAGGACCCGCTGCCGTCTCCTCCTCCTCCTACTCGCCGCGGCAGAACGCAGGGGGGAGGAGGAGGACGCGTCGCGCAGCACAGACATGTTCTCACTACTGTGATAAGCAGTGATAAGCAATTCTCTTCCCTTGAAAACAGTAACGTTGTGACGTTTTTGAACAAGAAATTACAAAGAACACAAAATAAAAAAAGAACAAAGAGGCGATTTGTTTGTTTGTTTTTTACTTTTTTGTGTCGACGTCAGCACGTGCCGACAATCGTGTCGATTTCCGACTTTTTTCACATCCATAGGGACCACTGGTGGTCCCTGGACTACTGGTGTGTGTGTGTGTGTGTGTGTGTGTGTGTGTGTGTGTGTGTGTGTGTGTGTGTGTGTGTGTGTGTGTGTGTGTGTGTGTGTGTGTGTGCGCAGCCGTCTGCTCGCTGCTGCGGTGCGGTGGGCACAGCAAGTTATATAATTTCAGTTGATTTTTAAATACAATTGGCTACTCTGTCTGTGCATGGTGTGCTGTGATCGTCTGCTGTGGTGTTGTCCTTTGATGTAGATGTTTGATATCCACAGGGTGGATGCACAAGGGTTTAATTTAACATATAATGGGGGAAATGGTTATCGTCGTGATTGCGCTGCTCGTCGTGATTGACAGGGGGGACAGGGGGACAGGGGGACGGACAGAGAAGATCACGAGCCGCTAGACTCGGTAATATCGAGAATACCGGTTTTAATCACGTTATCAATATCGATATTAAAAAATCAATATCGCCCAAGACTAGTTGTGACTTGCGAAAAATCATCACAACAACACACACAATCTTTTGGGACAATAAAACAATACAATAGTGTTGTATCCTGGCGTTTTTTTTTCTTCTTGCTCATTAGTTATTGGATGGTAATATTGTGTGTGTGTTTGTCATATGTATATGAAGAAAATGAATGGGGAAATCATTTCTGGGGCAAGAGCATCATCACGAGAGGGGCGGGACTGCTATAGAAGGCAAGCTGCAGATGACAGGCATGTCAGAGATGTAGCATTTTTATACTTGGGTGAAACAACTGCTTTACATAAATTATGAAGTTAGCCAATATTATGTTTTATGTAGTACTGAATAAGCAACTAAGCGGATGGGGTTTAACCCTGCAATTTAAGCCTGACGTAAGCCGCGGTTTCACCCCTGGCCAGAAATATATTTACTTTTTGAAAACAGTGCAGCGAAAAGGGTTTTCGCCACTGTTTTTGGACAGCTCAAATCCAAAGCTGTTCTACTGATGCAGGGATGCCTCTGCAGGGAAGCTCTTCTCAGCATGCTTTGAGCTGAATGTATTCATTCATTCATAATAACATTGCAATGAATGGAATTGAGCACTATATGCACACAGTGCTCTCTGTAACTCTGGGTTACTGTATTGATCCTTAGCTTGTGTGCTTGTCAATGATCAATAAGTACTTATTGATAATTCCCCAGTGGTGCTAACATACAATAAGTAAGTACAGTACTTTATTATTAGCCTATGATATGTACAAGAAGTTACAGTGAGAACAGCAGAAGCAGCACTAACTACAGCACAGTCAGTGCATTGCATTTAAATAGTGTTGTGGGCAATAGCATCGTTTCTTAGCACAGTGAGTGACATTTAAACAGTGTTCTTAGCATTAGCCCATTGAATCCTATATATGAACGCTACAGTACAGTACACTAAGTCCACTGCACTGAGTGCTGCTAGCATCGTCCTTAGCATGGTGATTTAATGATTAGCATCATTAGCATAGAGGCCCCAAAATAACTCTCACCCAGCCAGTCCTCCGAACAGGAACTTGATCGCCTTCGGGGAGGTCTTGGCTTTGGTGTCCGCCATGGTGTCTCTGTGGTCGGTCAGTGTCTGTCTATCTCTCCGCTCCTCTCTCTGTCAGAGCCGACAAGGTGACACTAGCACCTCTACACAGTCAACACACACTGGCACTGGGTTGCCACACTGGCTGGGAGAAAGAAGCAGTGTTGCCAACAGCCAAAATCCAAAATGCACTAGTGGCACTTCCAAAATGCACTAGAATGCGCTAGATGCTTACCTGGAAGGGAATATATAAACCTACAGATCAAAGTGACCATTAATATTGTATATTCTCTAGTTGTGTAGACTTGGGCTAACACACATGATGAATATTTTAACTCTTGAGAGCATGAAAATGAAACCAAATGGACCCGCAAGGGTCCATTTGGTTTCATTTTTACACAAAGAGTTACATCTGGTTAACCAGCTGTCCATTATTTAGCCTGGGGACCACTGGTTGAAAACCAGTGGTCGAAAACCAGTGCGACTGGGTATGTGAAAACAAGCCCAAGGATTGAATAGACCAGTGGTTTTCAACCTTTTTGATACCAGAGCCCACTATTTATTCAGTATTTGAGCCACGGACCACCATGATGATGACATTTTAGCCCCACAGACCCCAAAACT
>CM076986.1:26903719-26943719 GCA_039105355.1 Benthosema pterotum
ACACACACACACACACTGCAATCAATCACTGCAAACAGTGGATGTTTTCAATTCAATGTCATTCATTCTTATAATAGTTAATAGATACCGTATTTGAAATAAACACTACTAGCCTAATTGAAACTAATTTTAAGGCAGATGAAATGGTATGTAATCCATGAAGTTGTAGATCTGTCCAACATGGCTCATGTCATGTGTGATGAAGTATGATCCATCTTCAACCACTTATCCATAGCCGAGTTGTGGGGGCAACAGCTCCACCGGAGAGAGCAACATATGTCTTCCTCCTGGCGGATCCCGAGGTAATGTTCCAAAGCCATGAGTTGACGTAACCCCTCCATTTGTGCCTTGGTCTCCCCCCAGCCTGGGCAAAGGGTGCGCTTTTGAGGCTATCAGGGCCGTCGCACCAAATTCTGGGTCCCCTGACAAATTTGGCTGAAAAATGGCAACTTCCAGGAGAAGTTAGCAAACCGGAAGTCCCGTCTTTTGATAGTCGCTCTGGGGTACCCTGGGTCCCCAGAGCGACTATGTAAGTGTGGAGATCGAGGATAGTCTTTCCCAGGGTCTCCTCCCACTGGGACGTGCCTCAATGACCTACCTAGGGAGACACTCGAGAGGCATCCTTACCAGATGCCCCCATGCCCAAACCACCTAAACATGCTCCTTTCCCAGTGAAGAGGCAGCAACTCTTGCCCGAGTCTCTCTTGTGTGATTGAACCTCTCACCCTCTAGCCAGGGGTTTTCAACAGGTGGGCCAGAGACCACCAGTGGTCCTTGAGAGGATTCCAGTTGGTCCCCAGCTAAATGATGGACAGTTGGTAATCAAATGGACCCTTATAGATATTTCCCTTATAGATATTTCATTTTTTGGTTTCATTTTATGCTCTTGAGAGTGCTCTCAAGACTAAGAGTCAAATTATATTCAAACATCTGAATTACTTAATTTTCAAGAGTGTACGCAGGCATAAAATGTAGAAGAATTGTTATATTGACCAACATTTTGCCAGTTAAAATCATTGCTTTTGGGCCAGAGAGATTAAACGCAACATCAAAGGTAGTCCGTAGCTAAAATGCTGAATAAATAGTGGGCCATGGTATGAAAAAGGTTGAAAACCAGTGCTATAAGCCATCCACCGCTGGTCGGAGAAAACTCATTTTGCTGCCATCTCTCTCTTGCACCATCAATACAGTACCTGTTGCATGTACCTTGTTGTACAGTAACTGCTGCTATCTCTCCCTTGCACGTGTAAAATACACCTTCCCCTATAAATTATGTTTTGTTATAGCTTACAATACCGTTCACTTTTGTTATAGCTTTATCTACCACTTGAAGACTTGATTGCGTTCATCTGTTGCACCACTGTTACTTGTTGCTTTATTGTTTGTCCTTACATTTTTTATTGCATTATGGATGAGTGGGAAACAATATTTCATGTCCTGGTGTGACAAATAAAAAACATTGAACCCTGAACCTGTAGTATTTAATAGTACTGTCACATAAAAAGTTGCCAAGGCCAAATTACAATAACTAAGCTTGTTTTGGTCAGCATCTATCACTGCTATATATCAGACCTACAACATACCCGTCTTGTGTTTTCCTCTCTGCCTATGAATACGATAGGACCCTCCACCCCCATGTGAGGTTTTGGTTTGAACAATTATGGAGTAGGCCTACACACACTTAGGCTACCCAAAGTACACAAGTGCACACATGCAAACATTTACGAGTGTACACACACACTAAACGCACTTTACAGAAAATGCACTCACTTAAAGTGTAGCCTACACCCCCCTTACACAGGCACGATTACACAGAGTACTAACCCTAAACTAACTCTTTACACAAACACGATTACGCAAAGTACACATGTCGACTCAATAGATGCCTGCTTGTGCCATGTGGCACAGGTTCCAGAATAAGACCCAGCCCAAGAGCTTATTCAGGTAGTTTTACTGTAGAGAACACAGATACGTTGTTAGTCAAGATACGGTTGGACATGCATGAAATGTTCCTTTAATGTTTTCTTGTAAAACTCGTTGAATTGTCTTGTTGTGTTGTTAATGCGCTTTACAATCAACTGGCCCCAACTAATGAGGCGAGATAATTAGTTTATGACGTCTGTGTGTGTGTGTGTGTGTGTGTGTGTGTGTGTGTGTGTGTGTGTGTTCACACGCGCGCACACATGTGTGCATGCGTGCATGCGTGTGCCTGTGTTTGTATGTTTGAGTATGTATGTTAACCCTAACCCTGCCATCAAATTTATGTTTATATATCTGAACTACAACTACTTTTAGTACTTTTTCCACCCCTGCACACGCACGTGTGCACACGCACGTGCACGGCCGCTGTGACATCACAAGCGTTCCCATGGCGGCGGCCGGTGTGGCCTGAAGCCCTTGGCCCCGCCCCCCTCAGACGGGCAATACTTCCTGGCGACCACCTCGTAACCGTGGAGACCGGTTAACGAGGGGGCGTGGCCTCTCGGGTCAGAGGGATGTTAGGGTCCCAAGTAACCTCACACTGAATGCGGGTGCTTGCGTGCATGCTCATGTGTTTGTGGGAGACAGTGTGCACGTGCCCGTGCCCGTGTGTGTGTGTGTGTGTGTGTGTGTGTGTGTGTGTGTGTGTGTGTGTGTGTGTGTGTGTGTGTGTGTGTGTGTGTGTGTGTGTGTGTGTACGTGCACGCTCGCACATTTGTGTGTATGTGTGCTCTTGGATTGTCCTCCCAAGTATAGTAAGAGAAAACCTTTCCCAGAGATAATTTACAACAATGTAGTCATTTATCAACGCTCTTTCACCAAAGTGACTTTACAATAAACAAGGAAAACACGTCCAGAGAATGCAGAGTCAGTGTAGCGTTTCAGTAAACTATAGACACAGACAGACGGACAGAGTAGTGTCTCAGTAAACTATATGATCATAGACTGCAGAGAGACAGTATACTGGCTCAGTAAAGTATATACTGTAGGTCATAGAACGCAGAGATACAGTGTCGTATTAGTATACTATCGGTAGGAACATAGAATGCAGAGAGTGTAGTAGTGTCTCTCAGTAGGATCATAGAATGCAGAGACAGTAGTAGTGTCTCAGTAAACTATAGGATCATAGAATGCAGAGAGGCAGTGTACAGTAGTGTCTCAGTAAACTATAGGATCCTAGAACGCAGGGAAACAGTAGTGTCTTAGTAAACTATGTAGGATCATAGAATGCAGAGAGACAGTGTAGTAGTGCCTCTACACCAAATACCAATACCTACACACCATGGGGAACCAGGCCTAGTAGTGAGCAAGAACGATGCAGACTGTGGAATATCTTTTGAAATGTTCTTATTTTGTGTTTTTCCGTGTTGGACTGCATGTGTGTCCGATGTCGGTAATGCCCTTTTCTGTGGTTGACCTTTATTTTAAAAAAATAAAAAAATGTTTTTAACCATGTAGTCTGGGATCTTTGTAATATGTTGGATTTGGGTTACTGCCTTCTGTTCGTATATTGATGTTATTGTGTATTTTCATATACCTAACTTATATTAAACGGTCAACTCTTGACTCAAAACTTGACCTTTGACCCTGCCCTTGATCTGCTCTCCTTGATCTGCAATTTTGGCAAAATCCTTTGCCAAAAATACCAGCGACACACAACACAGAGATGGTTTTCCCCTTGATTTTCTGTTTTTCATGGTATCACTTATTTGTACATCTTTAATTATCTGATGAATTGAAAATGAGTAAACAAATCTTAGTGAGTTTCATGGTTTTGTCCTCACAGTAGCAGTATTTTTAACACGCCGTGCTTTCATTTGAAATGTCTCTATTGTACATACTGTGAATACAAATTTTCAAACAATCGATCAACACGGGGGTCGCTTTGTGTGTTTGTAGACCTGCTATTTTTGGCTAACGTTCGCCTCAGAATGGGAATTCTAGGGTGATCGTGATGGGGCTCCCACCATCACGATCACGGTTGTCGCCGGTTACGGCGCTAAGAATGCAGTGATGTCACAATACAAAAGGGGTGGTCCTATCATAAAACAGCAGAGTAGAACAATGCTATGACATCACAAAGAATGGACCTATAAAGACAGCAGCGGGTTGAAGCGCTCACATTAGAAACTGGACAGACCCAGTTAGACCCGTCCTGGTCTCCAGGACAGATCAAACAAACATATAAAAAAAAACGCTGGATTAAAAACATTCATCCGATCGGAAGAACATTTTTATACCCAGGAATCTTTTTTTTAGGAACAGATACTTCAGGAGACTTCAGGAAACTTTATCCAAACATTTTGTTTGTATTTTTGCGGGCCTACATCAACACTTTCTGTGTAATTCTGCGAATTTCACAAGGATACTTTTAGAAAGAATATTTTGGGAAATCATTTTTTGAAAAAAAAAAAAACTTTTGCTGGAGAGAATATCAGCTTATTTGATTGAAGATCGTTGATCAGGAAGCAAACGTTTCTGATCAAACCGAGAAGTTCTCAGCTTCGTGCAGATCTACAATTCATTGGATGTACATCTATATATAGATCTACTGTAGAACAAAGATGGCCGTCCCATCTTCATCAACCTCTGTGTCTGTGCTGCTGGTCATCCTGTCAGTGGTGGCTGTAGAGGCCAGACCTTCATCACTTAGACCACATGATGCAAAGGTGGGTCACTTTCATCATCATCATCATCATAATCATCATAAATTATTATTATTACATTCACCATTTTTTTTACTTATCAGTGGTGTAAAGTAAATAAGTATATTTACTCGAATAGTGTACTATACATTTGTCGGATATATTTATTTTTTTACTTTAGTGGAGTATTTAAAATATTTAATACATTTACTTCTACTTCACTACATCCGAGAAGGCAAAAATTGTACTTTTACTCTAGTGCAATTATTTGAAAACTTTAGTTGTGAGTTACTTTGTACAACACAGATTAATAGGGTTAGGGTTCGAAAAGCAGACATTAATCACAACCCTGTATGCAATCCAGCCATTTGAAAATAGTCGATCTACAAGCTCCACAAGATCCACACATTTTCTATTTCAAAGATTTTTATACATTTGACAACTTTAGATGCATTCTGCACATTGGGTACCATTTACTTTTGTGTAATTTATTTTTGATACCAATATACCTACTTTTGTACGTTTTAAATTACTTTTTGCATTGCAAATTGCAGTAAATATTTGAAGAGTTTTTTCCACTCCTGCTCCTCATATTATTGAACCAATCAAACGTCATACCGCAGCCATGTCTATGGACTTTAATGTTTGTTCAGGGTAGTAAATGACAAATATTTATTTGAACCTTTGAGATACAGGGGCCAAGAAAAGGGAATATGTAAATACCAGTATGCACTGTGTTGTCTGTCACATCAGATCAGGCTGGATCTAGGCATGGGTATGGGGGGGCGGGGGGTAGTAGCACTACTACTGCTACTACCTAACTACAATTGTGGCACCACTAAACCTACACCATTTCATCATTCAAACAGAAAACTCTCTGAGTCAGACCTTTAGCTTTATGCATGCTTCAACAACAACTGATGTTATTATTGATCACTTGCCTAATATACGTCCAAGATACGTACAAGATATACAGTAAATCTTGTCGGTCACAGAACTAAAGAATTTAAATGAACATGGTATGGGGGCAGCTTCGTCCATGAAGCCGCCCTCATACCATTTTGGCCTGCCCCCCAATTGGGAAATGCTACATCCGGGCCTGCATCACATACAAAAGCAAAGACATTTCTGTGGCTACCAAGGTGGAAGGAACCAGCCCAGATATGCATTATATTCACTGAAAAACGCCCAAAATGATAGAACTGCAGGATTTGAAATTAATTGTAATTTCTTACCAACCAATTAATTAACATCCCAAGTCCTGACTTGGCAAACTATAAACCCAAAAGGTGATCTTGTCTGAAGACTGGAGATCTATTGTGTTTGGTGCACAACGCTTGTGACAGACTACCATGATTCACCATGCAATACAAATCAGGCCTGTCTTCTTCCCTCTGAGCGCCAGCTATAAAAGCTTTAGTAATGTAAATGGGTCATTCCTACCATTCTGTGCCATTTCATCCTAGTAACCATTACATTATCAAAACATTTTCTTTCTTAAAGAACTATGGCATGTTCAGCTGTCATAAAAACATTTGTTAGTTATTTCCATATCCAGTAATAACTACTGTGCTTAATATTACTGCTTAATATTTTTGATACAATCCTCCTTCAATCCTTTACTCCTTGTCCAAATATCCATGTAACCTGGCAAGGAAGTGGCACAGTACACGAGAAATATAGGCTAATTGGGCTTTGTATTTCCCCAAGAAGTTGATCTAGAAACTTATACACTACACAAAACAAAAAGGAAAGATACCTCAATAAAATGAGATTTCCCCTTAAAATAAAGCTAAGGGAAATTGAAGACAAACACAGTAATAACTAGAAAACGTGCCCTTCTGGGCACAGGTCTCAATCAGGTCAGGCTGTGATCTTCAGGTGGCGCCATTGGCCAATGTGAAATGGGTGCCATTTTTTCTTATGCCTTTGACAGTAATTGGATGATTTCAGACTTTCCACATGTTGGTGGCGCTATAACAGGCCAATGTGAAAAGGGTGCGCCATTTGCCCGCCTAGTAGGGAAGTGTGTTAGAGATTTCACATAAATTGCATGCTGTGTTTATGCGTTGAGCTTTTTGTTAAAAATATTCACAAATAAAGATGAAATATGGGACAGATCTGTATTGAGCACATGACTAGAGATACTGTGCAACAATTTGTGGGATTTTGGGACAGAATGTAGAGGGGCCAAAATGAAATTGTGTTTTTTATAAAGATCAGCGTCTTGGTGGCGCGTTAACAGGCCGTTCTAGAAAATGTAGGTCAGAGGTTCATTGTTGGCATCCATGGAGTGTGTAAACTGCAAAGTTTGGCATCGACTGGATTAACGGTGCCGGACATTGACTGTACAAACATGGACGGATGGATTCTTCCTATTGGATGAAACTGCTATCCTAAAAATTATATTTCACGTAAATGTACTCTCTCCCTCCCTGTCTGCCAGGTGATGGACTCTCTCTTTGGCTCTCATCTGGCGGCTCTCATCCAAGCTCCTCCCCCCTCACTCAATGACATCACAGAGGAGGGCTCCGCCCACATGCTCCCACCTGCACCCCCCGCCAGGGGATTGGTGGAGAACCAGGAGGTGGCGACGGGGCGTAAACAGGACGCGATGGGCCCGTTCTTCCGGGACCTGGTGCTCAGAACCAGGAGGCGTGGCTACACTAGGGGGCGTGGCAGGAAGTCAGTGGGCTTCGGAGGAGGAAGAGGATGTTTCGGCATGAAGATGGACCGCATCGGATCCATGAGTGGACTTGGATGTTAGAGTGTGTGTGTGTGTGTGTGTGTGCGCACCTGCACATGCATGTCTGTGTGTTTGTACGTGTTTGACCCATCCTCTCTTGGAGCAGTTTGTGTGTGTGTGTGTGTGTGTGTGTGTGTGCGCGCCCACACGCCTATGTGTGTGCCTGTGTGTTTATCTACCAGTACATGCGCTGTGTGTGTATTTGACCCATCCTCTTTGGAGCGGTGTGTGTGTTTGTGTTATGTAGGGGGGATTTGAGGGAATGGAACTGGAAACCTTTTTCCCTGCCCCCCATCCAGACGTTTAATTGTTTGATTAATGAATTAATTGCATTATTTTCATGAATAACTTATAATGAACAGGGGATTGACCTCTGGCTGCAAAGCCAGCAAATGTGTTGACGTAGCAGTTGTGTTTCTGCTGTAAACAGTGTGTGTGTGTGTGTGTGTGTGTGTGTGTGTGTGTGTGTGTGTGTGTGTGTGTGTGTGTGTGTGTGTGTGTGTGTGTGTGTGCCAGACAAGCATGTGATATGAACATGTAATAATAGTGTAAGAAATGTAAAGGTGACATTTACAGTAAAACAACAATGGGTTGAATTCCATTGACTTTGACACAATGTGTATGACAATGTGAATCATAAACAAAAACTACAAACATGTGGTTGTCTCTCGTGTGTACATTTTACGTGTCATATTTAGTGATGCAGCAATGCAACAGCCCACCTATCGGTGTGGCCGATATTTGCTGTTATCGGTCAATATTGGTATTGGCAATTAAAAGTGACATTAACTGATGGCAGCAACCGACATTTATCTGTTTTTGATAAGCATACGATCTGCATTGACTACGTTGGTATGTTGCTCATCTGTTGTTTACCAAGCTGTGGATTTCTGGAAATGTATTTCTTTTATTGAAAATGTACAGTTTCCCTGGCACATAAGCATGAAGTAAAAACAACAAAAACAAAATTAAGCATATCGGTAAACATCAGCTATTGGTTAAACTTTCATTTTAAACATTAAACGCCTAGTTATATTTAAAGGGCCAGTTCACTTTTCCACCAATCTTCATATAGGCCACTCTAATGTTCAGTCCACTCTAATATTCATGATATATCACATACATTACATGATACATTTTTTATAATTGTATATATATATTTTTTTCTACTCTGTTTCATAGGAAGTCTGTGGGCAGTTCAAATCCATCTATCAGTGGCACCAGGCAGATTATTTTAACCCTTTGTGTACTGAACACGATTTGGTGTTTTAGCTGTTGAAAAATAGCATATCTACAAGCTCATATGAGCTTGTAGTTCTGCTATTTTTGAAAAATTGTGAAAATGTGGTGCAAATCTTTGAATACATTATTTCGGAAGCAAACATTTTTAACTCAAATCTTTGCTTCTGGGGGATCCATAGAACAACATGTTTTAGATGAGGTTCTGCAGCTAAATAATAGATATTTCTAACTTAAGAAATTACAATCTACTGAGAGGAACTAGAATCTACCGTGGGGGAATAGAATCTAGCATGAGGAACTAGAATCTAGACGAAACTAGACTAGAAAATACACAGACGATGAAGCCGCACCCATACCATTTTCTCCTGCCCCCCCAACTGGGAAATGTTACATCCGCCCCTGATTACAGCTTGTCAGGAAAAGAAAGTCTGCAGTTTCTATTAGCTTGGATGTGACACTATGTTCTGAACAGTGCACATTTTACATGTACTGAATATATCTTAATATCATACATATTGACCTGTGCATATATTTTGCAACACTGTTGTTGGATGTCAATGTAATCCCTGGAACGTTTGCTGGGCATACAAGTTTGTATGGGAAACAATGTATTTTGGGACACTACTTACAAACAGTCTCATGAATACATGTAGTTTTTCATGATGGATTCTATCAAATGCCTTCGCCAAGTCAATAAAAAAAATAAAAATGGAGAGGAATTGTGACTTTCATGGAACGATCAACTCCTTTAAAGCAGTGTTCTCTCTAAAAACAAATGTAATGTCAGTATCATTAAAACATACATTTCAGTCCTGGATAAATAACTCATTCTACCACCTTTGCAGGATAGTGGCATGGGCAATAGACCTGCGCAGTGACGTCACCGCTCCGGTTTCAGAAGTGTTTTCCTCATTCATTTTTCTCATAGACTTTTCGAAAATAATTTATATAAAGACGATTACAACGCATACAAAGCCAACTCGGGTCGTGACAAATCATGGTGACACACACAATCTTTTGGGACGATCAAATAATTTCTAAGATGAAAAACGAAACAAAAAGTGTTGTATCCTGCCGTTTTCTACTTCTTGCTAATTAGATATTATATGATGATATTGTGTGTGTCATCATGATTTGTCACGACCCGAATTGGCTTTGTCCGCGGCGAAATAGTCTCATATATAATAGATCTTATATATAATATATATATATAATATATATAAATTATTTTCATAAAGTCTATGAGAAAAATGAATGGGGAAAACACTTCCGGAACCGGGGAGGTAACGTCACTGTGCAGGTCTATATATGCTTGCATTTATCCATGCTGTTTAACTTCCCAGCGTTGTTTCTAAGGACATAGCCTCGACATCCAGGCTTTCATTTTCGTTCGCCTTGCGCGAAAGCGGAAAGCCTGGACTAACGCACGTTGGAAAGTGGCCTTCAAGTGGGAGTGAACCTTCCGGGGTGGGCGTCGCTCTAAATAATGTCACGTAGAACAGCAGTGGACGGGCGAGGGAGGGGCCGGGGATGACGACACGTTAGTGAGATCAAATCAGAGCGCAGCTCATCTGCCGTGTGGATGCCACGGCACCCCGCCCCCCCAAGGCCAAAATCATTGAGGGCTAGACCAGGTTACTAAGGACATTGCTAATAAAACACCATGATCCATCCAAATTCTATTGCTGGTATACTGGTATAGGATCTACAGGTATATGCAGTTCTATGGTCCAAAGTGCAGACCACGTCCTTTGTTATTAACAAGCAGGTTAATCAAATACCTCCCTTAACCAAATAACCACATTACTGTTCAGATCACCGGTAAGACGCTGTTCGCTTCACATATACGGTACACTCCATGTTTGGGCACGCCCCTTGAAAGAAATGAACCAGGTGAAAGAAAAAGCAAACAAAGAAAAACTATGGAATACAAGTCCATTACATTAACAAGGTGGCTGCAACTAGTAGGAGCTGGCGGGGTAAAACGGTCGACTGCTACCAAGGAAATCGTCTCCTACTGTAGCTATATAATATTCGTAAACCTCCAAAGGCAAAAATGTCATCAACGACGCTATTACAGATTAAAAGTTAATCCCCACCCACCCCACCGCCAAGATGACGCAATCACCCAGTCAGTTATTTGCAGCTTTTCTATTGGTTTATTCTCATACAAACAGTGTTGCTAGGAAACAGGTTGCCACGACGAACATATAAACAATACAAATAAATAATGAACATCTTGTTGTATTTTAATCACTGACAGAACCATTACTTAATCAGTCAATTAAGCTTTATAATTGTTATTGTAATAAACGTTTAACGCATTGAATAATTAATTATGCAAAACAACCAAATACAAACTCATGCAAATCATCACTTCAACATTAATAATAATAATAACCATAATATAGTAATAGTAATGTGTATATTCAGTTGTGAACATAATTGTCTCGTTAAGAAGCTTGTTAAGTAACTCGTTAAGGAAATGTCATGCACTGTCCCACTCACTGTGGTTGCCAGGACGACGACAGTCAATCAATCATATTTGAGCTCACTAGGAAAACCCGCTGTACTGCATTCTCATTGATTGACTGACACACACACACACACACACACACACACACACACACACACACACACACACACACACACACACACACACACACACACACACACACACACACACACACACACACACACACACACACACACACACACACACACACCCCACACATACACAATGATAGCACATGTTGCGATAATAATAAATAGACATCCATTTTATTTATAAAGTATTTTAGAATATATATATATATTATGAAATATACTTATATGTACTGTTTATGTGTGTGTGTGTGTTACACTACATTCCCTCGGTCAGTAAACTCAGGACACACTACGACTCCACGTGTGGCAATTAAGACCTGAAAACGCTTCTGTGTCACCTTATATAGCTTTTAACCACTTTAACCATTATTTTAAACTGCAGCTGTTGAGAAAACAGCCAACCTACAACCTCACAGCACCTAGTTCAGTGAGCTTGTGGATCTGCAATAAGTGAAAAATCGTGAACATGTGTGCAAATCGATGAACATAATTATCTGAATTCACAGCAAACCTTAAAAAAAAAACATATTTTTGATTCTGGTGGTGGGTCCCTAGAACGACATATTTTCAGCCAATTAAATATAGACCTACATTTGTGGGTCCTTGACATGAAATAGTTTGAGAACCACTTTTTTTTCATGAAACCGCCAGGGATTTTTTCTGTAATCTGGTCTCAGGTCTCGATAGGCTAGCATGTCATGGGTGGGTGTCACTCAACAACCCTGTCAGCCAATCAGTGTCCTCCTCAGAAATGTGGGCGGAGCCTTTGGCTGTGACTTTGTTGGCAAAGTTCAATGACTCCTCGTAGCTCCCTTAGCGATGCCGCCGGGACGACCGTTTGAGTGACACATTGACAAAACGTCAACTACCCCCCCCCCCCTCGCTCTAATGTGGTGGTTGGTAGATAGGCAGGTACGCAGGTATGTTGGTACACAGATAGATAGATAGATAGATAGATAGATAGATAGATAGATAGATAGATAGATAGATAGATAGATAGATAGATAGATAGATAGATGGATAGATGGATAGATGGATAGATGGATATATGTAGATCAGGTAGTCAATCCTCGTCTCTCCAATTCCTTTGTTTGTTTTAACTCCTTTATCCTGAAGAGACAGATAGACCGACACAGACAGTGTCACCTGTAAATGTTTCAATATTGTTCCGCAAAATTACAAATTACCAAGCCTGAAGAAATTGTCCAAGGACTGATTTACACTGTAGCATCAGTGAAAACATCACATTATGCCTGGGCCGGATCTAGGCATGGGTATGGGGGGGGACTAGAGAACAATGGCCTACTTGTGTGTAAGGTGCAAGTCGGCACCTCGACAAGAGTGCGTTTGTAGTTACAGTATATGATGTTACCTGTGGCGACAACGTCGTAGGAACTTCATGATCTTTCTGGCTGCCTGGTCCTGTTTCTTAGTGAGAAACGCACCTCTAGAAACACACACACACACACACACACGCACACACACAAATACAAGGTTAACTCTCACCTGTTTTTTTCTTCCTCAACATAAAAATCATGTAGTTTTACGAGGTGATAGTACAAATATAGAATACGTACTTTATTCGGTAACTGCGGTAGTACTGCTGAATGAGCACGGCCGCACGGCGACTCTGCTGGAAGCGTTTCTGTTCGTAGTACGATCGGAACTTGGACTGGATCAGGATGGCCGCCTCTGTCATCTTCTTGTACAGCGCGTACTGCAGACAACGGTCACAAGACAGACAAACTCCTTATACGGTAAAAGAGGAGGAGTCAAACGGTTACATGACAGACAACTCCTTATACGGTTAGCGGGGGAGTCAAACGGTCACAAGACTGACAACTGCTTGTACGGTAAAAGAGGAGAGCACATACATGTACACGTGCATGCACATTGCACGTGCACACACAGGCACACACATACACACACAGAGCGAGGGAACTACAGTGACATCTAGTAGTCAGATATATATATTACCTTCAGTGCTATCCATGTTAGCTAACAAGAGAGAGCAGCATTCAGACAGAGAGACACAAAGCATGTTAGTTCATTTAACACACACGTGTGCACACCGCACATGCACACACGCACGCACACGCACACGTACACACACGCGCGCCCACACACGCAAGCCATACTTCTTATTGCCACACAGGCACACAGCCCTACCTGTTTGTACTTTCTGTAACATCTCTGGATCACGGCTGCAGCCATGTCCTGTTGTTCCTTTAGCCTCCGACCCTGAAAACACAAGGCCACACACGATCTTTAACCTCCGGCACTAAAACACGCACACAGCCACACCCAGACCCACAGAAAACTTTTAAGGATTTTGTCTAGACTGGCCAAGCCCTGGCCAACAGAGAGGAAGGACAGAGAGGAAGGGTGTTTGTTCATGCTTTCGGACTGATGCCATGACCTGACACTATAGATTCTACAAAACGTTTCAATTTCCCCAAAAATAGCAGCCGTGAACACCTGCTATTATCAAGAGGATGGAAGGGGAACGCTCAATGGGATCCCAAATAAGTCTGCACATGGAACCAAATGGACCCTTAGGGGTCTAAAATGTACTGTATATAGGGTTGAAGTCGTTGTCATGTTCGTAATAATCAAAATTTACAAAGTAACAAAAGCTGTCAAATGAATGTAGTTGAGTAAAATTACAATACTTTACTGAGATGTAGTGAAATACCTGTAGAAGTAAAAGTATTGAATGCTGAAAATACTAAAGTCAAGTACAGATCGTACTTAGTATGTAAATGTACTTAGTTTACTTCAACCACTGCTATAATGTGCCTTGTTATCTTATGAAAGCTGATTGGATGACTCTATAAAGTACCTTGTATCTCCTGAATGCTGATTGGATAACCCGCGCCGCCTCGTAGAGCTCGCGCTGCTCGCTGTCGGTGAGCGTCAGCAGGGCGAAGTCTCTCTCCATCCTCCCATTGGACGAGGCGTTCAGAAACTCCGCCCACGCCGCCGAAGAGGGCGGTCTTAACCTCTGGAGCGCCAGGGCACTGAGAGGGGAGGGGGGGCACACACGCCTGCACGCACGCGGGTTCAAATGTTAGAATTTTAGAGTTATTAAAATAATATTATTTTTTTCCAGACCCAGATATTTTCCAGACCCATATTATTTTGCCTTCAGTGTGATTCTGCATTCTTGAAAAATTGGGATCATCATATATAATCGGAGTCGTCTTATATTTCTCAGAGTACAGTAAATATTGGCCCAGGTAAAAAAAAACTGTCCTCTTTAAAGTAAAAGTTACCTGGGGGGCGGGGCCAGTGAGTGGGTGTCAACGGTGTCCAGGTAGGTAGCCAACCAGGTATCTGCGATGGCCGGATTGTCCCGCCTCTCTCTCAGGGGTGACTCCGCCCCTCTGGGGAAATCCTCCTGTTTGATTCGCTCGGGCGTGGCCTCGATGATCTGCTCCGCCAGTGTCGCCATGTCCACCTGATATTGGGAATGTGAGGTAGTGACGATTTAGTACTTTGCACAACTACACATGCGTCAAAATGGTAACTGTACTGTTCCCAATAGACCTTTCAGTAAGCCCCCCCCTCTCCCCAGTGTCCACCCAAGGCTAGGAAGAAGAAGGTGGTTATAGAACTAGAGAAATTAAATATCACTAGTATATATTCCTTTTTGTTGTACTTAATTGAATTTTGGACTAAAGTGTTAGCATATTTGATAAAATCTCCTGTGGACAGGTGTGTTGAGAACCAACGTGTGTGTGTGTGTGTGTGTGTGTGTGTGTGTGTGTGTGTGTGTGTGTGTGTGTGTGTGTGTGTGTGTGCGCGCGTGTGTGTGTACACACACGGGTGCAGTTCCTACCTGCGTGGGTACGTTCTCTCCCTCGTTCTCCTCGTTCTCTCGCTGGTAACTCAACAGCTGCTCCTCCAGTGACCTCGGGGACAGGGGGCGCCGGCCCTGCGGGTGTGTGTGTGCGTGCACGGAGAGCGTGGAGTGCGTGTGGGCAGTGTGTGCGTGTGCGTGCGTGGCTGCTGCGTCTGGGGAGGCGTCGTTCTCGTAGTCCATGAGGAACAGACCCGGCGACGCCCTGTTTCTCCTGGGGGGCGGAGTCACGCCACCTGCGATCATAAGAAGAACACAATGCAGAGAACGTTACTTAGCACTCGAACAATGCTCTTACTCAGACTGTCTGAGGAAGAGCATTGTGCTTGAAACGTTACTCACCTTTATGGTGCAATAAAAGGTACCAGTACAGCATCTGAGCCCTCAGGTGTGCAAGCTTTTCTTTATCATTTTTGGTTTCAATTGTTTGCTGCTCAGCACCTGCCCTATTACGGGTTGGATGTGCGTGTCTTTTTTTTTTTTTTAGCTCTTTTTCCTTATGTAAACGTAAACATAATTAAATACCAAATATGCCTGGCGAGGTCAGGACAGGACAGGACAGGGGGAGAGTTCAATCAACAAAGCTAGCACCCAACAGCTGTTAACTTACTGTGGTTACCTGTGCCAAAATCCAATTGGCCCTCCTCGTCCTCAGAGCCGGCCCAGCCCTGGTGGAGAGGGGGGAGCGGGGAGGAGGGGGAGAGGGAGGGGGAGGTGTCCATGGGGGTGGGCCCGCTGGAGTAGGCGGAGCTTGGCGAGGGAGAGGAGGGGTCACCCGGGGAGGGGAGGGAACTGGACGAACTGAGACCTGAGGGAGAGATAGATAGGAAGATATATAAGTGCCATGGTCCCGTGAAACCTTTAAAAGGAACCCTGGCTAATGAGACAAATATGGATAAATACCTTATACTTGCCCTTTATAACTAGAATTGAACATTTAAAAACACATGTAATATGTGGGGCGCCATTTTACTGTGTCTGTCATAGGGATGACGTCACAAGAGATAGCTCCGCAGTAGAAGTAATGGAATGCATCAAGCAACTATGTATTTTGTCCAGTATACTTCATCCCGTTTTATAGTCCTTTATTTCACCAGTGGGCGTCGCCATTTACATTACAAACAGAGCAGTGTATATACATTGATGTTTTACGTTGCAATGTTGGGTAATCATGGAACGTTCCACAGGTGGAGCGTTCTGTGGAGGTCCTGTGACGTCATCCCTGTGACAGGCACAGTAAAATGGCGGCCCCCATGGGATAGAAATATGAACTATTTTTGAACTAAAGAACTTATTCTTTGTGTTTTAAGTGTTCAATTCTAGCTATAGAGGGCGAGTATAATGTATTTATCCATATTTCTCTCATTAGCCAGGGTTCCTTTTAATTAATCATATGCTTAAGCCACTATGAAAATAATTGTTAGCTGTATTCGTAATTGCTATGGGAAATAGTGTGTTACCTGTGTCTGGGCTTGTAGACAGCGGCGATAGAGACATCTGCGGCTGCGGAGAGACGGGTGTGTGCGTGTCCCTGAGCGGCGTGCGTATGTCCCTGACCGGCGTGTGCACGTCCCTGACCGGCGTGTGTGCGTCTGCGTGTAGCGACAGTGACACCTCCGGAGTGCATGTGGGTTGAGGATCTCTCTCCTCTAGTGCGTGCTGCGTGCGCACGCGTTGTGTGCCGTGCAAGTCCTCTGGAGTGTGTGTGCGTGTGTGCTGTGCGCTTTGCGCGTCTTCCGGCGCACGTGCGTGATGATGCGCGTCCTCTGGCGTGGTGCGTGTGCTCTGCGTGTGCAGCCGCTCTAGTGCACAGGCCAGGTGGGTGTGGCCTCGGGAGCGCGCCACGGCGAGTGGCAGGCGGCCCAGCGAATCGGGAAGGCCGAGAGCCGACGCCCGCCACAGGTACAGCGTCTCTGCCGCCTCCTGGTGGCCCAGCGCGCATGCCCACATCTGGAGGATAAAAAGCACACGTGTAACATACGTCAACATCTGGAAAACACGTACACGTACATGTAACATTAAGTTAGTGGCTTTCAACCTTCACATCAACTAGGGCTGCTACGGTTAATCGATGAATCGTTAACAAATCAATTATTCAATTAGTTGTCAATTATTTTAGTAATCCATTAGTCGGTTTGTCAACTAATCACTGAAGTTTTTACCCGTTTTAATCACTTAACCATAGTTTTTAGTGTGAACAAATGGAACCAAATGGACCCGCTAGGATCCATTTGGTTCACATTTGTACACTCATTTGTTGGTACCATTAGGAGAGGGGAACTTTGATCAAAACCATTAGGAGAGATAACAGGCAAACTTTGATCAAAGTAAACAAACAATTCTTCTATTCTCCGATTGTGTACATTTCTTATACATTAAGTAATGCAGATGCTAAGTAACCAACCCTGTTCTACTTGAGTCTTACTGTACGTATATAGTATGAGCGTGTGTCTTACCAGGGGAGTGCAGGAGAAATGGTCTACATTCAGTGGGTCCACTTCCTGTTCCAACTCCAGACTGTCACTGTTCGCATTCCTATACACAAGCACGCACACACGCACACACACACACACGCACGCACACACGCACACACACGCACACACATGCACACACACGCACACACACGCACACACACGCACACACACAAAGTTATGGGAGATGTCCGTGTAACAGAGAAGCCTACAGATAGGCTAAATAGGGGTTACAATGTTTTGTGTTTTTTTGGTTGGAAAGAAGAGAGACCCTAGCCTCCTCAATGACCTTACAGATGTTACGGCCCTTATGATCCTAAATCAGGGGTTCTTAACATTTTTGTCTGGGGACCCCTGGAAATGCTTTGGCCATGTCTTGCGACCATCGCTCCCGTTCCCACCACAAAACCACAAATTGATCACCACAATACTTTTAATACTAACAAATAAATACTGAAACAAGAAGTAGTCATTAACAAAAGTTTATGCAAACAAGAGTTTACCATATAAACTCCTAATTTCCAGTTTCCAGCCAGTTACAAAACTGACTATTTCTATGTATTTGATTTTATTACCCTGTATTTGACGTTCTTGCTTACAGTCACAGTCACTCTGAATTAGTAGCATCTAATAATTGCCTCTACTGTAAGCTGTGTAGTGGTACCTCCAGTACTGCAGTGTGCGTATCAGGTGGGCGTATCCCTGCGCAGCAGCGAGGTGCAGGAGGGTCATCCCTCGGTGTGGGGCGGGCCCACGGAGCCTCTCGGCCACACCCCCTCCTCTCCTCCAAGCTCCGCCCTCTATCATCCTCTGACACACACCCACAATCCTCCTCTCAAACCACTGAGACGTCTGACAGGAAGAAAGATAGACAGACAGGAAGAAAGATAGACAGACAGAGAGACAGACAGACGGATGTATATACAGTAATGTAAAGCAATTTCAGCAGACATGAATGAATCCAAAAGGATTCATGTTTGGTGACTTCCAAAAGGAAGTAAACGTTGAGTTGTTGGACCTTAAAATAAGATATCCGACTGAAACGATCTGGACTTAATCTTTATTGTCACTGACATCACATAAATAAAACCAGCCTCTATTAAAACATGGATCAGTTCAGTCAGTGAATCAGACAGGCAAATTGCTGATGAATAAAAAGTGCTCAAACGTCTGGTGACTGAAACAATTGTGCAGGTGTGAACGTGTGTGTGTGAGCGTATTCACCTGGGTGCGGTCTTCATCGGTGTGCGGGGGAGGAGGGGGACGTGTGGCCACCTGGCAGCCGTTTTGTTGCGTTTGCTGTTGTCGCTGATTGTTGTTGACGCTGTTGTGATGATTCATCTGAACCATCCGCTGTTCCATTTGTTCTAAACGCTCCAAGATGCACACTCTGAACTGATTATCTATAAAATAAAATATTATAGTATAAACATAATATAAAATGTAACAATGATTCATCCGTCCCATGGCACGACAACGGTGTGAACAAGTAAAATGGTAATGTTTAAGAAACAAGGCGTTTCTTACCATCCAATGCCAGCCAGTCTAGCTAACAGCATTAGTTATTATTTAAGGTAGTTGACTACCTATTTTCATTGATGACAACTAAATAAAAACTAAGCTACCATGACTAAAACTAACACTAAATATACTGACAATTTCGTCAACAAACTAAAACCAGACCAACCAAATGTTGGGGAGCTACTAGTGTGGAAGCGTTCTAGTAGTTGTAGATTGTCTATTTTCAGCATGAACTCAAGTCTAAAATCAGCCATTATGACGCCATCAAGGCCTGCCAAAATAAACTTTAGGCGTCTAAATCAGCGGTGGATTTAGTTGGCTAAACTGGCAGGATATTTAGTCAGGACAAACTATAATTTCACTCAAAAGACTAAAAGGAAATAAAAGAAACACTAAGGAGGCGAGTTTTGTTTCTCATCATCAAATGAAAGTAGGTCTAGCTGACGGGACAGTTTCTTACCATCCACGAGAGCCAGTCTAGCTGATGGGACAGTGTCTTACCATCCAATAAGAGCCAGTCTAGCTAACGGTACAGTTTCTTACCATCCAATGAGAGCCAGTCTAGCTGACAGCTCCGCTGTAAGGAGGCCGAGTTTCGTGCTCGGTACTCGAACAGAACGGACGATGATACGCAGCCCGAAGAGTCTACGACACGCAGACACACCAAACCTGCTGAGTGAGCTGTTCACATACACGCACGCACGCACACACACACACGCGCACACACACACACACACACACACACACACACACACACACACACACACACACACACACACACACACACACACACAGAAACAAGAGACACACACAGAGAAACAGAGAGAGAGAGAGAGAGAGAGAGAGAGAGAGAGAGAGAGAGAGAGAGAGAGAGAGAGAGAGAGAGAGAGATTAATTTCTGTAGTAGCTATTGTTCAGTGAAAATGAAAATGCTCAAATCTGTGAACCAATAAGATCCATAGCAGCTGCCTCGTACTCCCTACCACGCGCCCCTCCCAATCAGACACCACACAGGCTGTGCCAGCCTATTCCAATGATCCTTTTGTTTCTATTTGGCTTACTACCGTAACCAATACCAAAATATTTGACAAAGATGTAAGACTTCACCTACCAGGACAGTAACACCTCAGGACTCCAGGCTGGATGAGGGAGGCAGGAACTGCACTCTGATCAAACACGCTGGAGTAACGCTCTGAAAGCTCCGACCACGGCCCTGTTATGAGCACTTTGACACCTCCCTACACGCATGCACGCGCGCGCACACACACACACACACACACACACACACACACACACACACACACACACACACACACACACACACACACACACACACACACACACACACACACACACACACACACACACACACACACCAAAGATAATCAGTCTAAAGGATCTTTCAGACGGAGAGCCACATGTCACTCCCCATCGCTCTCCCAATAAAGGTATAAAAAGCGCAAAGACAAATCTTAAATAAATAAATAAATAAATAAATAAATAAATAAATAAATAAATAAATAAATAAATAAATAAATAAATACAAATAACGATTTTATTCTCACCTCAGGGTAGGACCACTCCGGCGAGAAGTCGGTGATTGTGGCTAGACGACCATCGGAGGAGGAGGGTGGCGGGGGGAGTGGGGGGAAGGGCAGGAAGGGGGAAGGCGGGACCATGTAGCGAAGCCCCACCCCCATCATGCTGGGGGCAGGGCTGGGGGCGGGGCTAGGCCCCCCGTCGGTGATGAGCTCAGAGATGAGGTCAGGGAACTGGCTGTCGAACGAGATGTCGCCCAGGTGATGCTCCTCCCCTCCTCCGCTGGGCCTGTCAATCACCATCACAAACACCCAAGTTGATTATTTCCACACAAATAACTGAGATTAAAACTAGTAATGCACCGAATGGGAGATATCCTTGGCCGAAACCCAATATAGGAAACAGTGCGGCAAATAGCTGGATTTGCCCAGTTTTTCTACCATTGCTGTCATGGTCGTACCTTTGTTGTAGACTACATGATAATGCCAAAAGATATGAATACATTTCAATAACGTTTTCAATAGTTTCAATAGTTTCAATGCATGCCTATTTCAAAATATTTAGTGGTGCTTATTTTTCTGCATTAACCACTGGGATCTTACAATGTATTTCTGGTTGCCTTTTAGGCTTGTAATCAGATTGAAACTTACACAAAGAAATCCTAACACAATTTTCTTTCCAAAAAATGTACGATATAGCAGAGATAGTTGATTGGCTGATATATAACCTTACAACACATCACAATCTTGAAAATGTAAGGATATCTTTATCATAGAAACGACTATGCAAAACAAATTGAGATTATGTCAAATAATTGCCCCCGTGCGGCATAATAAATAATCGTGACAGGATGTCTTACCCTCCGCACTCCACGCCGCTAGGCTCCGCCTCCGAGTGTGTGGTCGTGTCCATGGGCGTGTCCTCCCGGTGGTCGTAGCCACGCCCCCTCTCCTCCTTGACGCGCACGGCGGCGGGGGAGCCGCCGCTGGGACTGGTGCGGACACCGGCCACGTTTACAGCGGCAGAACCGACTGGGGCGGGGTTAGCATGGTGGCTAAACAGGCTATTGGTAGCGTTGCCCAGGCCCACCGCGGTTTGGTTAGGGTAGGTGCCAGCGCTACTAGCGCTCCTCGGGTTGACCGCGGCGGTGGGGCTTGTGTGGACCCCGCTGACCAGGCTAGAAGCGCTAGCGTTCCTCAGGCCGCCCATCGCCAGGCTGTTAATGCCGTTGGCGCTCCTCAGGTTGGCGGTAGCCAGGCTGGTGGTAGCATTCCTAGCATTGGGGTTAATGGTGTAGGTGGCGTTGCTAGCGAAGAAGGGCGAGAAGGGCTGACTCGTTTTCTGCCTCTCGCGCTCCTCCTCCCTCGCGTTCTCCTTCCTTCCCTGATTGGCCGCCGGGAGAGACGGCGGCGGACTCTGCTCTTGGCCGTGACCGGAAGGAAGCGTCACGTGATTGGCCTGCTGCAGCTGAGGGGGCGTGGCCTGGCCAACCAGCATCAGAGAGGCTTCAGCGCTATTGCCTGTCTGTTGCCCCGGCGACAGCAGGGACGGGGCGGGGCTTAGGGATGGGGCGGGGCTTTCCTAAAAACAGAAGAATTTAATTCATTATGTAGATTCATTCATTATATAGATATTAAGATCTGGGCCCATTTCTTGGCCCCAAATCTTGGGCTTGGGCTTTGTTTATCTTGTTAATAAACAGTCAACTACAATAAGTCTATTGCCGATATATTTCTTGACCTGCAAATTCTTTACACTACAACCCTTTTGTAGTTGAGAAAACAGTTAAACCTGCTATATAGTTTATAAAACACAAGCCCTTTTATAGTTGATGAAACCCCTTTAGATAAAACAGACCTGTAAATAAAAAAGCAAATGTGCTACCCTCTTATTTCACTCTTCCATATATAGAAGTAGATCTACAAGCTCAAGCTCTTCTTGGAAATGGTGGGAGAATTCACGTACCTCCCAATTCAATCTGACACACATACAGTAAAAACAAAAAGCTATCCTGAATTTTGTGATTCTTTTCTAATATCATGGCACTAAACATCACTATATAGCCGCAAAACCCCTACTACTTGTTGCAAGTTCAGCTAATGATAGAGCAGAAAAGACCCACCTGGAGGCGGGCCTGCTTGCTTCTCTCCTCCCCCGCGAGGGGAGTGGCTAGAGGTCCCGGAGGTGGTCCCAGCTCCACACAGAGTGACATGATTGGAGGTGGAGGAGGGAGGGAGGGGCTTAGAGAGAGCGAGAGGGAGGGAGCGGGCGGAGTTTCGGAGAGAGAGGAGGAGAGAGAGGACAGGGAGGAGGGGGGCGAGAGAGAAAGAGAGGAGGAAGGAGGGGAGAGCGAGAGGGGGAGTTGCCTAGGAGGGGAGGACGAGCCGGGGGGAGGGGCCGGGGGAAGAGGGGAGGAGTTCGAAGAGGAAGGAGAGGAGGAGGAAGGGGTGGGGCTTAGCGGAGGCCCTAAGCCGTACGTCTGGCCCTGTTGATGTAATTAGATTGTGTTAGACAAGTTACCTCATTTTCATCCTAATTTACAAAACGACCATCGCTACGCCCCTGAAAAGAAGCCGATGTAGTTCTACTGACCTGTTTGGGCGAGTTGAGGAAGGAGTCCGGGTCGAAGGTCACCGCCGCGGTGGGGGTCGGGGGAGGAGCAGGGGCAGGGGGAGGGGAGGAGAGGAGCACCGGGGAAGGGAGGAGCAAGGGCAGGGGCATGATGGAGGGGAGGGGCGGGGTCTTAGAGGAGGAGGAGGGGGGAGGCGGGGCCGGAGGAGCCGTCGTCATGACGATCAGCGCTGCCACGCCCCCCGTTGGCCGGTCGGCATAGAAACCGTTGGTGGAGGAGGAGGTGCTGAAGGAGGAGAAAACACGCCATAATTACAACTCACTCACTGCCAATGACGACTTTGGTGAGTTATTCTTAATTTGTGAGTCGCCAACGTAACACACGCCCTCAGCGGCACTCTCCAGTGTTGAAGCTGCAGAGCCCTAGTGGCGAAACGTGGAAGTGCAGCCCTATAATGGAAGTGAATGGACGTTCATGATGTCACATATGGAGTGAAGGCCCTCGCCACTCTTATTGGTTAGCCACAATACAACGTATTCCAGATTTCAAGTAAGTCTCGCCTTGCATGTGCGTGCGTGTGTGCGTGTGTGTGTGTGTGTGTGTGGGGGGGGGGGGGGGGGGGGGGGGTGCGTGCGTGTGTGTGTCTACTCACGTAGTGGGCAGGGCTGTGTCAGGGGCTTCTCTGGGCTCGGGAGGGGAGCAGGGCGGCAGTTTGGGGGAGATGATGCGATGCTTGGTGCTGTTACACCTGTGAGCTCCTGAGGACACTGCACACACACACACACACACACACACACACACACACACACACACACACACACACACACACACACACACACACACACACGTGCACACACGCAAACACACATAGATGATAAACTGTGTGAATATAAGCTGTTTCTTATAATGGAGGTGTGAGAGCTGGGAAAACAAAACGCGAGTAAACCTGTGCAGTAGTACACTTGTTATTTAATGTTTTTCATGAAATCCCACGCCGTCAAAAATACCACTACCACAATAATGGGCAATGATGTAATCATGCCATGTCAGATATTATCCCATTATTACAAGGCTCCTAGACTCACTCACTGCTGACCCGTGATTCAGTCAAATGTCCAATCAGTGCTGGCTGGCTGCAGTGTGTGTGTGTGTATGTGTGTGTGTGTGTGTGTGTGTGTGTGTGTGTGTGTGTGTGTGTGTGTGTGTGTGTGTGTGTGTGTGTGTGTGTGTGTGTGTGTGTGTGTGTGTGTGTGTGTGTGTACGTACCCGACGTGCACAGACAGGTGTGTGTGCGTGGGGGTGGTCGTGTGTGTAGCTGTGAGTCGAGGACATGCTGGACCAGCTGATCGACGCTGAAGTCCGACGACCCGTTCAGACCACATGACCACTTCATGCTGTGAACTGGAGACAGAGAGAGAAAGAGGGACATTATGAATGATTGGAGAGACAGAGAGAGATTAGTCTTAATTAGTATTAATGAATGTTAATCTTACACATGGGCGTCAGCTGGTTCAGGAGGTCATCACGGGTCCACCTCAGACTGTCATGGCGGTCGCTCACGGCACACAGCAGAGGACCGCATTTCCCAGAATCCTCCAATGACGGCACGTTCAGGTAGTGAACCAACACGATGTCTGGGTTCTGCAAGCAGGAAATACAAAACGTACGTGTGTGCTTACATGTCATTAAGTTGATTATTAAAATACCACTTCTCTTTGCAAAAAATAAAACACATTATGTTAATGTTTAGAAGATTTACACTACAGTTAACACTTTCCTAGGGTTTTCATGAATGCAAAATGTGGTTTTAGATATTTCAGTTTTTTACAGTGCCTGGCATATATTGTGCTAAATGGGAGTGCAAAATGAAGACCTGTGTGTGTGCATGCACATGCATATGTATGTACGTATGTGCGTGCATGTGTGTGCGTACCTGTAGCAGCCAGTAGCATCGTCTGTGGAATGTTGGCACGATGGAGGAATGGACATAGCAGCCATACAGGCACTGTTACCAGGGAGATACATGCGTGCACACACAGACACCACACACACACACACACACACACACACACACACACACACACACACACACACACACACACACACACACACACACGCACACACACACACACACTGTTAGTGCTGAAGCCGGGCTGCACCAGGCTTTTCAAAGTGTGCACATGTGCATGAAATTAACTGTTCACACGTACAGCTCACGTTTGGAAAGAGGCCCTTGTCAGAAGAATGTGACATTATAATCCATGGAGCAGGATAAATGAGCGTGTGTGTGTGTGTGTGTGTGTGTGTGTGTGTGTGTGTGTGTGTGTGTGTGTGTGTGTGTGTGTGTGTGTGTGTGTGTAAGCACCTCAGTTCCTTGTACTTTCAGTTTCATGTGGTCTTCTCTAGTAGTTTTTCCATCTCGTCTTTTCTTCCAACAAAATCCGTCTTTCCGATATTTTACCTTCTTCCTGTTGTACAGAATGATACTGCCATTCTGAGGCCTGCATGCACGCACACACATGCCCACACACACACACACCAAAGACAAGAATTGACACAGTTGATAGTTGCAACTTGCAAGTCTATGAAGCCATCTATGAAATCCATAAAAACAACTTCATCCTGCAAAACAATGTTTCCTCAAACCTCAAAACAGCCTCCTCCAGCTATGCTTACCTCGTTTTGAGAGAACAGGAGAGCCACTCTTCATGCTTATCAAATGAAATCAGATAGGAAGCTATTTCCTGCACAGAGAAAACATCATATAATCCATACAAGGTTCCTGCACATTTTTACCAATACTTTTCTGAAACTTTTCTAGAATATTTAACCCAGTTTCCGGGCCTATATATAACACTGCTTTTCAAAGAATGCCTATGGCTTTTGAGCCACAGACAACCACGTGATGAGATTGAGTACCCCATCATGGACCACTGGCGGTACCTCGTTAGTGTTCCAGCGCAGACGTTCTTTGGGCAGCGACGCACAGCGAGGTAGACGCTCCAACAGCTTGTTAGGAACAAACACCTTCATCCTGAGGTTGTCTTCTAGGACATACACACACACACAAAGTTGAATATTATACCCAGAACAAACCATCAGCCATGTCTTTGGTTGAATACACTGAATACACACACAAATTAATACGTATTGTTCCAAATTACAACCATTACCATCTTATTTTGTATATTTTATTAGGAGTCCCTGCACCATAATATTTTGAGATGGAGGCTCAACAGCAGGGTTTACCTGTCTCCGTGGAAACCATCTTGTTGCTCATGGTCGTCGTCATAGCGACCGGCTAAAGCAACAGGAAGTGAGACCCTGTAGGATAGGAAATGACATCATCATTACATCACAGTGCCGGAACCTCACTAGATGGCGCGATCGTTGCATACAGTAGATAAGAGGGTTAGGAGTAGGACAACTCTGTTAACTTAACTATGGCGAATAGTGGCAAAGACCTGAACTGGAAGTTTTACGTAATGTATTAAAGTATATGGCCTTGTGTATAAGAAACAAGTTACAACTATTAATCCCATGTAGAGCACGGCCAATATGGAATTTTGGGTAACGATACGATAACCAATACAATAGAGGTATACAGGTAAACAATATATTTTTTTTTTTGTTTTTGCAAGGATTTTGCTACAATATGATTATGCAAAAGTCAAAGTGACAGTAGCAGTATTAAGCTGCCTTAGCTGCTGCTGTCAACATTATGAAGTATTATGGCACAATTTTCTGACGATGGAAGATAAAAAAAAAAAAAGACTTGGAGGGCAACCACTCCTTTTAATTGCTTCATAACTTTAAGAGCCCATCAGCCCAAACATATTTCTTCTGATGTCTCTTCTCACACCCTTAACAATATGGCCCTCAGGGGCTGCGTCCAAACAGAGTGTAAACAAACACATCAACTTATTCACTGTCAAAATGGGTCACTTCAGTACGTATTCAGACTAGTCACTTCTGTCATTTTAACTGTTCTAATAATAATAAATATTATTATAGGGTAATAACTAATTCACAGTAAACATTGATCACTTCAATCTGTCATATTGCCAACAGAGTAGAGTAGAGCACTGAAGAAATCATGGGTACAGAAAGCAGCTTCTCCAAATTAGATCGACAGCCCACACACACCCTCGTGCACGCATACACACACACACACACACACACACACACACACACACACACACTAAGTGCACTACACTGTTCTTCAATAGACCTCTGTTACCTAGCAACCACATGAGAGGAGAGGAGAGTGGAGGAGAGGAGAGCCGAGGAAAGGAGTGAAGAGTGGAGAAGAGAGTTGGAAGCGTGATGAGAGGCAATGCGAAGTATGGATACTGTGATCAATGTATCAAATCTGTATTAATATTGAAAACTGATGGAACAATGGGTTGCCAAGCAACCAGAGGAGAGGAGATACCCAGGCTCTACTTCTATGTGAAACTGAAATCTGTCAATGATCAACAGCTCTGGAAAAACTCCTTTAAGTTGTATTACAGATATAAAGCAGTGGTATTCAGCTCCACCGTTTGATGTCAATTTAACTTCTCAGACTAAAGGCTAAAGAACACAATACATTCCCACGCTGTATTGACGCTGTTACTGCTACTGTAGCAAAGACAAGGGAAAGACACACGCAAACGTTGATCAACATAACAGTACTTCTTCTATATGCTTTAACTGTGTTAGAAGAACGGTGTTATTATAAATGAATATTTTTCCCCACAACGTAACCCTGGCCTTGAGTATAAAAAATGAAACCAAATGGACCCGGGAGGGACCCTGCTGAAATCCTATGTTCCCACAAGGACCCTTCAGTCCCCTGTCCACCTCCTCCTAAACAATGACAAAAAAAGAAAGCCCAGTCTGAAACTCGGAGAGGAAACCAGACGTTTTGAAGCGGCAGCTCCAAAGCCATGGAATGAGCTCTGCACATAAGACAAGCGCCCACACTGTTTAATGCCTCTCTATGAGAGTCTAAATTTACTCTTCGGCATTTCCACACACAGTATGATTTGTTTTTCATGTTGAAAGTGTGTAACTGTGTATGCTAAGTGGCATTATTATTATTGTTATTATTTATTGTAAAGCACTCAACATTTGTGAAATGTTGCGACAGGGAAACTAAGGAAGGCTAGTCAATTAAATACATCCACCCTAAGCACTACCACTCATTGACTGATCGAAATCTTTATTAACGGCTTGGAGATTTACAGCACAGACTGATGATTGAATGGACAAACCTGTTAAGATTGCTAGAGCCTAGACCCATTTAAAGAGAGTTGCTGCGTAAATAGTCTTACGAGATAACTAAATAGTCACTATTACAGGGCTTGACACTAACGGGCAAGTGTGCGACTTTTGTGAGCTATAACACAACATGGGATAATTTGTCTTGAAGGTGGTTATTGCGCTCTGCCTCTGTGTCTTTCCCTGCTTTCTAGCTACAGTATCTCTCCTATCTCTCTCCCAGGTCCATTTGGTTCCAAACTATCATTTTGCTGGGTCTGTGACCACTGTGGGAACCACTGATTTACAAGTTGAATATTGTAGCTGATTGTGAGATTTGTGACTTAAACAAAACAGTCTTTGACTGCGAAAGGAAATGTTTACAGTACCAAGTAGAAAGTAAACTTAAATGCAAAATTCACAATATATTTTGGGGGGCAAGTGACCATGACCTGAGGGCAAGTAGAAACTGACTTGAACTTGCCCGACGGGCAAGTGCCTCGGAGACCTTCGTGTCAACCCCTATATTCCTTTCAAAGAGCTTCATACCTGGCTGCAGGCAGCATAACATGTATGTACAGGTAATAACAATGCAATGTGACATAGCTCTGTCTGTCTGTTTATGTCACATTCTCACATAGCTCTGCTGCACCATCTGTAGCCCAATACTGTACCCATTTCACAATCCCACTGTTTATATTATATTGTGACACATGTCTTGTCAAAGTAAACGTGTGTTTTCTCATGCTACTAAAGCAAGGGCTTTCAACCAGTGGTCCGTGAGAGGATTTCAGGTGGTCCCCAGGCTAAATGATGGGGAAGTTGCTAAAACAACTTTGAGAGCGTCAACATTTTACACTCTCAAGAGTTAAAATATTCACCATCTGAATGAGTCTACACAACTTGAGAATGTAGAAGATTAATGGACATTTTGATCTGTAGCCTATGTTTGTTTCCCAAATCCAGCCTGGAATTGTGGACAAAAGCAAAATAAATATGTCCTAATCTATTAGGACATATGGTGGTTGAAAACCACTGCACTAAAGCTCCAATATTAAATTGAATTGACACAGAAATGTTTGAGAAGCAGTGCTTTTGGCTCCACTCCGCCACAGACAGGCAGGCAGGCATTAGACCGGGGAGTGTCCTGTCCTGTAAAGCTCTAGGCGGGCCTGGGGAGTCCTGAGGCCAGCTACACCTCCACCGACAGACCGGGGAGTTTCCTGGAGGCTCCAGGCCGGCGTCGGGACTCCTCGGCCCGGCTGCGGAGAGTTCGAGCTCCCCGCTGTAGCCCAACAACGATGCTAACAGGCTAATCTGCCACCCAACAGACACAAATTCGTTCATTAACCGATTCGTTAATTAATGACACGTGACGTCACACACGTCACGCATACGCGAACATAGCGTGGCGTCACGTTGTGAATTATTATGACATAGGCCTAATACGTGCATGTTTATTTACATGATGCTAATTCTAACACTGGTAGCTGCTCTGTGTGTGTGTGTGTGTGTGTGTGTGTGTGTGTGTGTGTGTGTGTGTGTGTGTGTGTGTGTGTGTGTGTGTGTGTGTGTGTGTGTGTCGGTTAGTTTGTTGTGTGTGTGCGCGCGTGTGTGTGTTTTTGTGAGCGTGCGTTTAAATTAATGCTTGTTTTTCGGCATCATTTACCTTCCAAAGCCTTCTGCACGTCCGCCATGTTGTCCTGCTTTATGACGTCACTGCTGTCAGAGTGGTGGGGGGGCAGTCAGAGAGGCAGAGAGAGGGAGGGAGGGGCGGAGAGAGAACAGGGGAGAGTGAGAGATGGATTGATTGATTGATTGATGGACTGTGTGTGTGTGTGTGTGTGTGTGTGTGTGTGTGCATGGGCGGCGTGGCCATCGGGACCACCGGGACTTTTCCGGTGGCCTGCGCCACCTAGTGGCCTGGACAGGGTACAAAAAAAAAAAAAAAAAAAAAATTTTTTTTTTTTTTTTTTTTTTTTGAAACCTCCAGGGCAGGCCAGCGCGACAGGCCCAGGCCAGCCCAGGCCAGGCAAACTAGTGTTTCTCCTTCCAAAAATAAAAGGTGTTCTAGTACTACAGAGTTTAGTTAAACAGTGTGAGTGACTGAGTGTAACCTGATACCCTGCACCAGTGCACCTGCATGCGCTGGACTGGAGAGAGCGAGTTAGCGAGAGGCTCCCAGCTGGCCTGGGATCCAGGGGCGTAGCTACGGGTGGGCTGGGGTGGGCCACTGCCCACCTAAATAGAGAGCTGGCCCACCCATTGAAAACATGACTAAGAACTTGAGAAAACAAAGGACAAAGACCAGAGAGCCTCTAGAGAGAGCTTGAGAGGTCTAGACTCACTGTAGTTACAGTATAATGGGTGATTTGCGGGCACTAATCACCCAGTATAATGCAAATGGAGCTTTTCATTCACCCTTTGTTTGTAAACCTGCCAGATCGTTATCATTTGGCAGGTATCAAAACAATAGCGCTTGTTTCTGTGGGGGGACTTTCACAAGGATTTTTCAAAAGTTAACTCTGGTCTGTTCTCCTGAAAGAAAATCTGTCATGATCAGCAGACACATTGGTAACTAATTTATAAATGGCTGTGATTCAATAGTGAACAGCTGAAATCTATTTGATAATGATTGTGCTAATGAAACAAAACACTGTGTTGGTGACAGGATTATTATTTCATGTTTCATGACATTAATTCGACCATTGTACAGTAAAGGTTATATAAACTGAAATATAACCGTATATGGCAATAATAGCAATAAATAGATTTCTTGCACGTGCAAATTTGCGGCCATCACGCACGCAGCATGCCCACTCTGAATAGCTCATGCCCACCCTGAATTGAGTTTCTGGCTACGCCACTGCTGGGATCAGTGGGGGACACACCCCCTGCCAGCCCCCTTCTTGTGTGTGTGGTGGCCAGTGTTGCCAACTGCCAAAATCCAAAATGCACTAGTGGCATTTCCAAAATGCACTAGAACCAAAATGCGCCAGATGCTTGCCTGGAAGGTGTGTAGACTTGGGATAATTCACATGAGGAATATTTTTAACTCTTGAGACTTGAGTGTGAAAATGAAACCAAATGGACCCGCAAGGGACCAGTTGGCAACACTGGTGGTGACCAGTGTTAGGACATGTGCACTACCTAACTTAATATATTACCAACCAAAATTCAGTAACTTGTAATATAAATACATTACTTAACAAAAAATGAATACATTATACTTTTCTTTCTGCCATTACTGCACTACTTTCTATATTACTTTCTGTCAATATGTCTCACTGCAAGTGTTCATGTGAAATTATCTCGACATCTGCAGAAGTTAAATAATTACTTATTTTCTATAATTTCTCAAATTATTTACTGGCTTCCATGAATTCAAGGAATACATTTAACTCCTTTTTCAAGTTGATCTCAAATGGATTTGGCTAGATGGTGTTTGCTTTATTGTAGGTATGCCACTGGCCTACACAATATTTTATTAATAGTGATACTAAATATTTTGTAAAACATTTTTAAAGTAATATGTAATAGTAATATTAGTTCGTTTGAAAATAAACCTTTGAAGGCACAGTAGCTTTGTCATGCTTCGACTTTTGCGAGGTGAGGTGGGGGGGGGTGGGGGGGGGGGTGGCCTGGCCAATGGCAAAGTCCAGATGGCCTGGCCAGCCCCACTCCGCCCCTGTGTGTGTGTGTGTGTGTGTGTGTGTGTGTGTGTGTGTGTGTGTGTGTGTGTGTGTGTGTGTGTGTGTGTGTGTGTGTGTGTGTGTCAGGGGCGGATCTAGGCATGGGCATGGGGGGCAATGCCCCACCAAACATGATGGCATGCCGCATGCAAAACAACCCACGATATTTCAAGTGCTTATATTTAAAATGACTTGAAACTACTACTACTGCTAGTAACTAGTAACTAACTACCGTTGTGGCACCACTAAACCAACAGACCTTTAGCTTATGCATGCTGAGTGTCTGTTGCAACTTCAACAACAACAACAACTGATGTTATTATTGATGCTTTACTTGGCTAATAAAACTCCTGTAACTGAAAATGGTATGGGGGCGATGAAGCCACCCCATACCCATACCCCCCCCCCCCCCCCAATTGGGAAATGTTACACCCACCCTGGTGTGTGTGTGTGTGTGTGTGTGTGTGTGTGTGTGTGTGTGTGTGTGTGTGTGTGTGTGTGTGTGTGTGTGTGTGTGTGTGTGTGTGTGTGTGTGTCACTCCTTGATGTTGGGACATGTGCACTATGTAACTTATATTACATAATATATTACCAAAATGCAGTAACTTGTAATATAAATATATTACCTAACAAAAAAATCTAATATATTATACTTTTCTTTCTGCATCACTGCATTACTTTCAATATTAGCCTACTTTCTGTCAATCTGTCTCAAGTGTTCTTGTGATTATCTTGACAACTGCAGAAGTTAGATTTACTATACTTTTTTCAAGTTGATTTCAAATGGATTTGTCCAGATAGCCAAGTGCGCTTGCTTTATTGTATGTATGCCACTGGCATACATACAATTGATATTTGATTAATAGTGACACTAAATATTTAACTATATTTTTTTTAAAGTTTTTTTTTAACTTAAGTAATATGTAATAGTAATATTAATATATCACACCTGCCCAGACAGTAATATTGTATATTGCTTTAAAATGAAGGTAATAATTAATAAGTAATATATTAACAAGGTAAAGGAGTATTCCCAACACTGCTCCTTGAGCTAACAATTATAAAATGTTGTCTTATTAGGGCATAGGTTGAGGCCATATGGATTTGGCCTCTGTGGCGACGCCAATTATCGCCACCAGCACAGGCACCATAGCTCTAAATCATTAGAGCTCTGGCTCTCTAGCATCGATATCCAGGCTTTCCATTCTGTATGCGCAAAAACTGAAATCCTGGAGTCCTGGACTAAATCATTGGCCACGATGGCCTAGAAGAGGAGGTGCTGGGGGTTGACTGACAGATTGGTGAGATAAATCAAGGCGACTCTAGGCCAAAATGCTTTCAGATTAGCTCAGGCTACTCTCTGGACCTGATCAGAGATCCCCATATAGGCCTACTGTACCGGTATCACCACATGGAGCTGGCCTGTTGACACCATCATGAATGATGGTTCTTCTGACATATGCAAAGTCCTCTATATTGGGCTTGCCTGACAAAGTAAACTACACAAACGGGCATCAAAGGACATAGACATAACTGGTCAGGGCGTGCATTTCCAAAATGCATCATTTCAAATAGGCCAGGCACCACTCTATTAGCTCTAGTAGTATAAACTCTGACACTTGACACTTCATTAACTTACTAACTAAATGTGTTTTGATCATACCATTCAGGGTTAACAGTGTGCCATTGCTTTCATGAATCAATCTGGCAAGATTAACCAGTTTCCATGAAACCAGTTAATCACTGATCCAGGATACCTGTTTAATCCCTAATACAAATTTGGTGAATAGGCCCCAGTAATTCAATCTAAATAAGAACATTATGTAGCATAATGTGGGTTTTCACAGTACCAATCTCTAAATTAAAGGTAATAGAGGAAACATAGTGTGTACAAATACTGTTTGTAAACAGACTTGTTTAAAAACAGAATCTATCTCTACCTCACCTCCACGAAACTGGAGGCTGTTGTGCTGTGATTGGATAATGTGCTGCCTGAGCCCAATGAATGTTTTGATTTCATGATTTGTTGACAACAACAAAGTTCTGGACCATCTGCAGGACCAAGCAAGTGTCTGCCTGCAAGGAAACAGCTGCAGCATCAAAGTAGAAGAAACATAGAGGGGGAAAAGGCAAAAAATACTAAGCTATATAACGATTTCGATTTTTGGCTAAAAAGTTGCCTCTATTAAGAGTAAAACAAATGGATTATATATTTATCAAATACTGTAGATACAGTATATAGACAGAGATAAGTCGCACGCCAAAATGTTTTAGAGAAAAATATTGTGTTTTATTTTTGTATAAAAGTTTTCTTTTTTTTTTGTCCAGCGTGGAAATAATCTGTCAGCCTGCGGTACCACCGTCTGCCTCTGGAGGCCGCTTTTACAGCAAGTTACAGTACAACAATAAACACATGTGAACACACAAATAACAGGGCGAGGGGATGTTATATAGCACCCTCATCCAGTGGTCCTTGATGGGGTTCCAGGTGGTCCCCAACTAAATGATGGACCCCTTAAAGATCTTTAACTCTTCTAAAATGGACCTGTGACCCCCTTGTGGCCAGGGGATGAGCGTCAGGACTTAGATGTTGACAATCTAGTAGCTCACACAATTTGAGCTGTGATTTTTTAAGCCGTTTTGCTTTTACAATATAATCAATGTTGTAACATTAATATAAACATATTATAAAAACTAATCAGACTGTAATGACATTCAATAAATAGAATATTAAGTAATATTGATGGAAATATAGTGAAAATAGCTGACCTACAGGTTCATATCACGCCAATTTTTTTGAGGTTGTATATTGGCTATTTAACATACTTTTGAGCGGCATTCTCGTTATGATAAATTAGGGCATTCATTTATTAAATACATCTAAATATGGCAATGAGGTTTCTGCCTGCCAACAACATAAAAATATATTAATGTTACAAAATATATAATATTGTAATATTTCAAATAGTTATGGTAACATCACACATAGTATCTATACTTTCACATCACAATATTCAATTGAAATATCAAAATATCGACACATCGCCGTGTGCACAAACTCAGCACAACCAAAGTGAAGAACTTTGCCAATAAAAAAATGTAAAAAATATAGTCAATAAAACAGATAAATAAATACTGAATATTGGATAATTAATTGATTAATGACCAATCGACCAATTGTGCCTTGTCAGCTAAATGTACAGTTAAGACACGCACACAGTCACATTAAATCATATTTTCTTCTGAGTACATCATTATTTTTTGTGCCAAACATTATCAACAATATGTAAATTTACATTTCATCAGCAAACCATCTATGAATATGGATAATTGTATCATCTTTCGTTAGGGACGGAGCTCGTTATTTTGTTATTGATAACAAGCATCTTATCAATCAGGCTCATCAATCCCACTATCAAGCATTTTCTATTATTTTGTTCAAAGACAATTCTGAACAGAATCACAGCTTTACTCTTAGATAATAGTATTGAGGAAACTTGATCGCATCTTGCCTTAATAGTTTAAACGTCTTGGGCCGCTATGCTTGATAACGGGCTTGCTTATCCCAACGCATATTGATATCGGTACTCAATCAGGCTTCAAGCTCCATCCTTACTCATCAATATTTATAATTTTATCTCTTCATGAATACAACAAAATGTTTTCCTTTGCAGAGTTCCAACTAATTTCATGCTAAACTAATTCCAGAAATTATATATAATTATAGTCAAAACACCGTAATAACAATAGTTATCAAACAACAATAAAAAATAAATGTAAATACAGACAGGCAGGCGGCAGGCAGACAGAGACAGCTGGACAAATGCATGGAAAAATGCATGGAGAGGAGATAGGAGACAAGGACAGAGAGGAGTATTTAAGACAAGAAAAAAAAATCAAATTAAAGGAGACTTCCTTT
This sequence comes from Benthosema pterotum, assembly GCA_039105355.1. Lineage (NCBI taxonomy): Eukaryota > Metazoa > Chordata > Actinopteri > Myctophiformes > Myctophidae > Benthosema > Benthosema pterotum. The sequence continues at coordinate 26,939,760 of CM076986.1, forward strand.
TCTTACTGTAATCTGATGTTATTAATTTATATCAAAGAATGAAACACAGGTCCGACCATGTTTTTTTTTTTTTTTTTTTTTTTTTTTGATAATTCACTTATTTTGTTTCCTAGGTTATTCATTTATTTTTTTGGTACACATCGGTCTTCCATAATGTCCGAATCCTCTCCAAATTGTTTGTCCCTGGTTGGCTGCTGTAAAAAAGGCAAACTGTGCTAGTGATGGGACTTTTTTTCTTTCCCTACTGCAAGAAAAGGTTTAGTCTTTGAGCCCCCTCCCCAACTGACAATGAGACGATGTCAGTTATGCATACAAACATATAAAATATGATTGATTGACAGGCAGAGGCAGAAGAAGCAATGAAGATCGCTTAATCCGACATTCTTGGCGAAGGTGATTCAATTGAACTAGAGATCGAGTTATTCTGAACTTTGTTCTTGTATGTAACTTGAGCACCTCCAGACGTCCCTACTCTCCCAACAGCGATAGTTCGTACAGCCCAACTCTCCCAACAGGAGGGTTTTGTGTATAAAATAATTTAATTTCCAGAATGGCATAAATAACTGACTCACCAATTATTATTATTATTATTATTATTATTATTTTCTCACAATTCAATCTCACAATTTCGTAGCCCATTTTTTTAATCAGGGTCAATTGTCTAGTGTTATCCTGGGGACTACACTCCAACTTGGGGAGAGCAACGGACTGACCTCATGCTTCCTTCAATGCATGGGGTAGTCCTTATCACTTGACAGGGGGGAGTTTCCTGGTCAGACATAGCGTGTGCAAGGGACGCGTTCAGAAACCAGGATAACTGCATGTTTTTCCACCCTATGGGACTCGAGGAGAACATGCATGGGCACTGATGACACGGAGGAGAGAACACACCCACAGCTCCCCTGGCAGGAATCGAACCAAAGACTTTCTAGCTGTTTGAGTATGATTCGGACTTGACTCTGAATCATACTCTGTTGCGGGACGGTGCTTTATGTGGACATGCCCCCCTTCACAGATGAATGAATGACAGACAGACAGACATCACAGTTTGTAAAATGAGCTCAGGTTTCAAACAGGAAAAGTGTTTTTGTGTTTGTGTGTGCGTGTGCGTGTGCGTGTGCGTGTGCGTGTGCGTGTGTGTGTGTGTGTGTGTGTGTGTGTGTGTGTATGTGTGTGTCTTGGTTGCCAGAGGCGAAGGAGGAGGAAGTGATGTCATCACAAGCCCTGCCTGATGCTCTGGATGATCTGAAAGATAGCTGTCACACACACACACACACACACACACACACGCACGCACGCACGCACGCACGCACGCACGCACGCACGCACGCACGCACGCACGCACATGCACACGCACACACACAAACAGACAGACACACATACATTTGAGAAGACATTTATGAAATACATTATCAAGGGCACAAATATGTTTCAGTTGCTTCTGAGGTCCCACACACTCCAAACGACATGTTTGAGCCGAATGTGAATATGTTATAATCATTGTACTGAAACATTTCTGGTTTCACACAGGAAAACTTTTTTTTTTTGTAAAACACATGAAGAAACAGAGAAATCAAACATCTCTGGTAATTATGTCTACAATTCTGCCCTTTGCATCATCAGTGGTCCTTGAGCTAAATAATGTAAAGTTGGGAACAATATCGACCATTAAGTAATTCTTTAATTTTTGAGAGGATAAAACGAAACCGAAAATTCTAAATGGTGCGTTTATATAGTGCCTTTATCTAAAGGCACGTTACATAGTGCATGACATTCAGCCAATCACAGTTTGTGATTGGCTGACATTCAGCCAATCACAGTTTGCGGCAGAAGCCATGCAGGAATAAACAGCACATTGGGAGCATTTTGGGGATGTGTCTTGCCCAATGAAACTTTGACATGGAGACAGGAGGAGTCGGGATTCAAACCATCATTGGACGACGTGCTGACTCAGTTGCCCCAATGGGTCGATTTTTGTTCATGACATTGTTTATGAGTCTGAATGCAAGAAGTAGCAGGCCTATGCAAACACTCAATCTGCCAATAAAAATAATTTAGAGAAAAAAGGTTTCATTTTGCATTTTCAATAGGAAAATCTGAGTTTTTGATCAAGCATCAGGCAGACTGTTTTTTTTTTAAATATAAAAACAGGTCTACAATTGATACAGTCAATAATAACATTCAAGTCAAATACAGTACGGTAGAACGGCATTTCCATTCAAGTAATAAGCATTTAAATACAGAATGACAACATTAATAAGCATACAAAATAAGCATGACTTACCTGATCCACACACTACAAACACGAATAGTGCCAACAGCCAGGGCCCTACAGGAGACCTGTCATCACTTACTGGACGCTGACAAGAGCAAGCACACACACACACACACACACACACACACACACGCACACGCACACGCACACACACAAATTGACAGTTATTATTAACAGCTGTTGATTTACAGTACAATACAACTCTCAGAAAACAACAAACAGAAAGAAAAAATAATAACATGGTGAAATACAACTTGATGATGTCATCAACTTGTGTTTCACCATTTCACCAAGTCAATGACATTTTTAATACCTTTCTAGGAATTTGTGGAGGAGATTGTGGGAACTTATTTGTATCAAGTTCACACAACATCGTTAAGGTAGAATGTTGAAAATGGGTGGAATTCCCCTTTAACACCCCTCAGTTAACAACATGAAAAAAATCACATACACAGACTTAAAGAATAAGATAACTGCCAACAAGAAACGCTAGTGCGTACGACAATATAATAATAATCATCATCATCACCATTATAATTAAAACGACCATAATTTCGCTAGTGATAGTTTCAACAGTTAAAATCAGTGGTTTTCAACCAGTGGTCCTTGAGAGTGTTCTAGGTGGTCCCCTGCGAAATGATTGATAGTTTGTACCCAGATATAACTCTTCCCACCTCCCCAAGAGTTAAAATCTGAATTAGCCCAGGTCTACTCTACACAAACCAGAGGATGCTGAATATTAAAGGTCATTTTGTTTTGTTTCCCAAATCTAGCCTGGAATTGTAGACAAAAAGCAAAATAAATGTTTAGCTTTAGGTCTGTGGGTCTAAAATATCATCAAATGATGGTCCGTAGCTCAAATTCTTAGTGGGCCCTGCTATCCAAAAGGTTGAAAACCCCTGGTTTTAATGAATATAAATGGATTATGATCATTACCGTGGTCTTCTGTACATGGCCTCTCATAGTTATCGTCTTGCTGTGTCTCTCGTTCGCTACCTTCATCCTCTGAATGGCCGACATGTTGTTTGTTGTTGTGGTGGTTGTTAATTGGATTACAGTATGACACTCTAATGATGAAAACAACGCTGTACGTTAATCAACACCGCAGAGTGTTAATGGTTCGTGTAACTGTTGTTATTTTTTGGAATTGGTTTTAATGTGGGGGTTTTCTCGTTAGCTGCGATAGGCTAACACCGTTAGCTTCTGTTCTGTTTTTGGCATAGGCTCACCCGGAAGCGGAAACGCATTCTCTGTCTCAACCGCGTCACGTGACGAAAAAATAAAGAAGAAGAAGGGGGCGCCATCTTTGTTGCATCTTTGTCATGTTTCCAACATTCTAATGTCATTAGTATACCGTAGAGGTGCTGGGTGGACATGATTAAAAGGAAACATCTTGATGACATCACAAAGATGTATTTTCACCATCTTAATGGGTTAGGGTTCATTTGGTTGCATTTGTACACTCAGAAAAAATGTTGAAAATAGGTGGAATTCCACTTTAAATGCATATGTCCAGGGGAGGGCAGTATCGTTCCATGTTGGAATCACAGATCACCCCAAAATGTTACTTTTCAAACTCAGGGGGATTTAATAGACTGATCTTTGTTAACCCCTAACAGTGGTTTACAGCATTTTTGATGACCCACTATTTATTCAACATTTGAGCCACGGACCACCATTTGAAG
>CM076986.1:26948719-26963719 GCA_039105355.1 Benthosema pterotum
CAGATACAGATGGTACTTTAAAAGATCAAACGGGTCTACAAATGTTCTATTTTTTTAAATATCAATTACAGTCAGCTATTGTTCACCTTTGCACTCAAATACAGATGTTGTTAGGTAATTTGACTCTTTGGACACAAAAATGAAAAGAAAAAAATGCTGTAAGCCCCACTTTTAAAATCAGTGAAAATATCAGACCTACATAATCTTGGATCTGATCAGATCTTGTATATCTGATACACACACACACACACACACACACACACACACACACACACACACACACACACACACACACACACACACACACACACACACACACACACACACACACACACACACACAGTGCTGTTTCATTTTCATTATGATTGGCTGAGCATGTTGTTATAACACTAATTACCATATTCATATTTTCCATTTATAACAAGATTTTTTTATTATTATTATTTATATATAAAAGTACAAAACAAAAGACAAACATCTACTGGGCTATGGGGTTTTATATCACCATAGTAACAACTGATGTCACAGGAAGAGGAAGTTAAGATACCGTCAACTTCCTGGAAATTTTAGTTTAAAATGAAAATGTTTCAAACTAATTTCATTTACCTTAAAATGTCTGGAAGACAAAGTTACAAAAAGTGCACAGATAAAGTGACATCACTTCCTCTTCCTGTAGAGATCATCCAATAGGACGTCAACAACGATTGTGAGATCGCAGCCAATCGGTTAACAGAGCACATCAATGGCAGCAGTCTTCAATGTGAGGACTACGAAAACTCCCAGAATGCAACATTTCACTCAATGTGAAGACTACAAGTCATCCCATAATGCAACATTCCAGTCGATGTGAATTGTAATGGCTACAAAATATCCCATAATACAACATTTCAGTCAATGTGAAGACTACAGAACATCCCAGAATGCAACAGTCAAAACAATGTGTGGACTACAAGATACCAACAATGCATTGCTGCAGTCAACATGAAGACTACAACATGCCCTTTAGCGATCCTTTGTCCCTGTCTCTTCGGGTTGATTTGCTGCCTTTGGCTTATTTAGTGGTTTGAGTGACAGTTCAGCCAACCAACCAGTGTCTGAATCGCTTCCGAACTACAAGGCATCCCATAATGCAACAGTCAAGTCAATGCGTCTGTCTCTCTCCCTCAGGAGGCAACATGGAGGCAAGCTTTCCCGAGGTTCCTTGCAAAGCATAACAGAAGTTGGCAAGTGTCTTTGTGCATCACGTAAGGGGATGTTAGGCCAATCAGAGACAATTTGTTTTCTCATTCCAATAAAGATCCTTTGAATTAAACTGAGTTCCGGACACACTATTTTTTTAATATAGATCTATGATAGGAGGACATCCCGTAAAGCAATAGTCCAGTCAATATGAAGTTCTCCCATAATGCAATGTTCCAGTCAATGTGATCCTTTAGTGCCTTCCTCTTTGGGTTACTGCTGTGCTACAGGCAGGCAAGTATTGCCCGCTTGCAATATTTTCACGGTCCACCACTTTTTCACTGAACCCTGCCTACCAGTGACATCATTGGTGGGCAGGGTTTCTGAATCAATGAGAACACAGAGTGAGTTTATACAGCCATTATGTCATATTATAATGACCTCACACTGGACAGCCAATTAGCATCCCGTGTACTGCTCCTCCTTTCAATAAGGACAGGGGGAGGGGCCGTCTCACACCGGGCTCTGCTTCTGCCATTGGTCCATGTTGGCAAAAGAGGGCGGGGTAGTTCCAGTCCTGCCATTGCAGGGTTTTGATTGTCTGGGGTCTCCATTGCGTCCTGAGTCGCTGTGACTGGTTGGTCAGTAGGGCAGGGTGGGCGGGCTCTTGTTTATCCTGAGTGTCTGAATGGACGAAAGAATCTTCTTCTGATGACCGGCCAGGGTCACGCCCACTCGGAGGAGGTCACTGCGGAAACAGACAATATGAAATCATTATCAACAGGTCACTACTAAGTTTGGAAACAGACAAACATCTTAGCATCATCATAATACTCAGTGGTTTTCAACCTTTTTCTTACCAGGGCCCACTATTTATTCAGAATTTGAGCCACAGACCACCATTTGATGACATTCTAGCCCCACAAACCCTCAACAAACTCTTCTTACTTTTGTTCACAATTCCAGTCTGGATTACAAAACAGGCAAATATACAGAACAAAATGACCATTAATCTTCTACATTCTCTCGTTGTGTAGAGTTGGGCTGATTCAGATGAATATTTTAACTCTTGAGAGTGTAAACATGAAACCAAAAGTTTGGTTTGGTTTCATTTTTATGCCCTCAAAGAGTTATATCTGGTTATCCTCGACACCCAGGCTTTCATTTTCGTTCGCCTTGCGCGAAAACGGAAAGCCTGGACTAACGCACGTTGGAAAGTGGCCTTCAAGTGGGAGTGAACCTTCCGGGGTGCGCTCTAAATGATGTGACGTAGAACAGCAGTGGACGGGCGCGGGAGGGGCCGGGGATGACGACACGTTAGTGAGATCAAATCAGAGCGCAGCACTTCCGCCGTGTGGATGCCACGGCACCCCGCCCCCCCAAGGCCAAAATCATTGAGGGCTAGACCAGGCTAATATCTGGTTAACCAACTTTCCATCATTTGGCCTGGGGACCACCTGGAATCCTCTCAGGGACCACTGGTGGTCCCCGGACCACCTGTTGAAAACCCCTATTCTATAGGAGTGGTTGATTGGATGAGAGATTGGCATGATTTGATTAGATGGAGTGATGGCTGTTGGTTAAACTAAATTAAACAGCCTTACTATCTATGCATTGTGAGCTTGCAGATTGTCTATTTTTGGCATCAGAAATGACAGCTGGGAGACTTTAGGTTAAGTTGCAGAGCGACACATGCCTTTACCTGCACTACAGCTTCTGATAATTGTACTTGAAAGATTACATGGCATAAAATGCCGTCTAGTGTTTCACTAGTAGCGAAGGAAGATCGTGACAAAATAGAACAGCTTGTTTTGACGCAACATTCCGATCATGAACGCATGTCAAACTAAAGCCCAAATAACAATATCATGTCATGCATGTCCTTGTAACCAAACGAGTAGATGCAGACACATGTAGACTTGTATTGCCGCGAGCTCGGTCAGCTGCTATGAATAGCACCTGATGAAGCTCAGGGTGAAACATGTTGTGCTAATAAATAGGTTTTACATACATGTATATTTCTGTTTTACTTACTCTGCAGTGAGGTTTGTAACTGTTTCCAGATCAGTGAACCCAGCCTGGATGAAGTTCACTTCATATCGACTCATGTTGATTAACTTTAACCATTCACACACCGATGAGCAGTGAGACAGGCGAGGAACCCTCTGGTCCAACAGAGGCTGAGATGGACTGAGAGGCAGACAGGCAGATAGACAGGCAGGCACAGAGAGAGAGAGAGAGAGAGAGAGAGAGAGAAGTGTAATTTAGTCATACTGAACATTTCAGGCAAGAACATAATTCACACAGCTTACAATACCCCCTCTGGGATTAATTACTACTAATAATAACAGTAGTAATAATAATAATGAATAACAGTTTGTCTGTCTCACCCTGGTCCCTCGGGTCGAGTGATCTTCAAGGAGGCGGGGTTTCGGATCAGCCTATCGAGCGCAGCAACCACGGCGCTGAACCGCGGCCGATTGGCCCGTTCCTTCTGCCAGCAGTCCAGCATGAGGGCATGGAGGGAGGCGGGGCAATCGGGAGGGGGCGGTAATCTGTAGTCTTGTTCTATGGCGTTAATCACCTAGGAAAACAACGAATAATTCATCAAACGAAATTGGAGACGTGCCCCGATGTCCAAGTACAGTAGCAGTCCCTCCTGTTTTCCAGTATATCCACAGCTTTGCACTACAGCAGCTCTTGCTGTGATGTCATGTTTCAAGTCGATCTTGAATTTCATAGCCTGCGGTTAGAGCCACGAACAAGATCACTACTTTTCTTTTCATCCAGAGCTGTCGGCTCTTGCCAACTCAAACGTCACTAGGTAAATGCCCTATTGCCCTATATTAATTTAACCCATTTTGTTATAGATTCTACATATAGCAGGTGTTACACACCTGCTATTTTTTTTATCAAAGTTTAAACACCACAAGTACAGTACAGAATGTTTTAATAACCTTTTTATACACAGACAGACAGGCAGGTAGGCATAAAGACAGACAGACAGTAGGCATAAAGACAGACAGACAGACACACAGACAGGTAGGTGTCTTACATCCTGGTTGCTCATGTCCCAATAGGGTCGCTCTCCGTATGACATCACTTCCCACATGACGATGCCGTAACTCCACCCATCACTGGCCGACGTAAACTTCCTGTCAATCAAAATATTCAACGAATAAATCAATAAATCAGTTATAAACAAAGAAATATCACTCTAAACCAAAGAAGCGTCAATCTAATAAAAAACAAGCAAACAAACAAACAAAACATCAGAACTGGTCTGTATCAAATAATCATAATGACCTGTAAGCTATCGCTTCAGGAGCTGTCCAGCGAATAGGAATCTTTCCTCCCTGAAAGAGACAGTAGACAGACAGATTAGAATCACTGGTATGTGAACATTTAATATGTTTCTCATCCTATATTTTAATATAGAATGGTATTCTTATATCATTTTTCCAAAGCACTTTTTCCCTCTCGCAACTTTCATACATTCATGCAGTCTGGAACAACAGAAGTTGTGATCATGAGTACGATATAAATAAATGAATGTAATAATGCAGAAGTTTTTTTTTTAATGAACGGAAATAACAACCAGATTACTCAGATTCTGGGTAGTTCCAGACCCGAAATCAAAACTACACTGCAAACAGTCGACACCAACATCCTCACTAGATGCTGGGAACGTTCAGCCTCATGGCAATGTGTGGTTCAGTGTCAAGTACCCGGGATTTGAACCCACGGATCATTGGACGACCTGCTGTACTTCTTGAGCCACAACCACTCTGATACATTACATACTTTAACTAGTAGGTTAGTAAACCATAAACTAAGTGAATGTGTATTCATTAACTAACCAGGCAGCTGGTATATGTGGGATCAGAAGAGTTCTCAGTCAGGAATCTGCTCAGACCAAAATCTGAAACCTGCAAATAGAAAAAATATACATTAGTCATTAAAACACACCAATTATGAAACTACACTAGTTATGAAACTGTCTGTACCTCCTTTCATTTATTAAAGTGACATGTGTTGTGTTGCAGAGCAGGTTGTTTATCATTAATTCATTAATTAATCATTAATTAAACACAGGTCATTCAAGGTAAATATAAGGTAATTAATGACCTTGCAGACGAGGTTGGAGTTGACCAGGATGTTTCGAGCGGCGAGGTCTCTATGAACAAAGTTCATGTCTGACAGATACTTCATTCCTGAAGCAATTCCTCGCAGCATCCCTACTAGCTGTATACACGTAAACTGACCGTCATTCACCTGCATGGTAGAGAGACATAGACAACACAGAGAGAGAGAGAGCAAAAGAGAGAGCACGAGAGAGAAGAGATACATTAAATTACATTCGTACAGAGGGGTCCTATTCATTTCAATGGTATTTACATCACATTTTAACAGTAGGCGGCGAAAACCTGGCGATTTCATTGGCTGTTGCCTAAAATGCCCAAGTATCGCCCGAAGACCGCAATTATATTTATCGTCACCTGCTGTTAGAAACATACTGTTAGTGTCATTCTAAAGCCGTCTCACCCTCAGAAAGCTGTCTAACGCTCCGTTCTCCATGTACTCTGTCAGGATCATGACGGGACAGGAGGTGGTGATGACTCCTTCCAGGTGGATGATGTTAGGATGCTGGAACTGACCTGAACGTAAATATATGATAAATAGGTGTAAATGTATGAATATATATCAAGTAAATATATGCCATACCATATTTTCTGCACTGAGGCTACTTCAATGAATGGCCTGTTTTAGAACTGTGTTCAGATAGCATAGGCACACAGGATTATAAGGCGCATAAAATAGAAGCTACTGCAGTCAAAAGTTTGACTGATGTTGCAATTAACCAATTGATTCATACAGTATATGAGGCTCCGGATTATAAGGTGCACTGCCGCTTTTTTTTTTTTTTTTTTTTTAGCAAATCAGCTTTTAAGTGTGCCTTATAGTCCGGAAAATACGGTATATGTAAATATATGGCGATGGTGGTTATACAGACCCATGATTGACGCCTCAGACAGGAAGTCCCGCCTCTGCCGGTCGGTGTATCCTCCCTTCAGCGTCTTAATGGCGACGTAGTTCTCCTTTTTGCCCGGAGCTTTGAACCTGCCGCGGCAAACCTCCCCGAACTCTCCTGTTGACGTGCACGCGTACCACGGTTATTATTGCCCATGTGTGAATTCCGAACATTTTCCGGCCAAAGAAAGAAGGTATCATTAAAGTGGTGCAACAGAACTTGATGATGTCACCATGTTAATGATTTTTTTCAGACCTAAGATTTCTAGGAAACACAGAATAGGGAGAACATACCTGCTCCGATGACCTCCTCTATCTTGACGAAGGAGGCATCGATCTCCTTGGTGAACTCCCTCACCGCCTCGTTGGGGTCCTCGTAGGTGAACGGATCGATGTAGACCTTCATCGCTGCAGACACAGTAACCACGGCAACACGTTTAAACATCAAACACCAAGGTAGTGAGACGGGATTTTACAAAATGACTTCTGAAAATGATTTGTTTCTTTATATATCAGTGGTTCTCAAACTATCTTCTTGTCAAGGACCCCTGAGAAATTTTAAAGAAAGAAAGAAAAAAAGAGAGCATGCCAGTCTGCTACACGCTGATTGGCTGAGAGAGAAGCAGGAATCGGGCGTGTCACTCACTCTGGCCCATCAGATACTGTCCACTCTTGTCGTTCATCTCCACGTCGTTCGCCCTTCTCCTCCGTCTGAGCGGGAGAGACAGAGAGAGAGAAAGAGAGAGTGAATATTGTTATTTTAGCCAACTGAATGTTTTTCTCAACCTGACATTGTAGATTCTTCAAAACATTCACTCTGAAAGAACATATTGAAAGATTTGTGCTGCAATCTCACAATTTCTCCCCAAAAATAGTGTTCACGGCTCATAGCGTGCCGATCATAGAGTGCCGCGCTACGAGCCGTGAACGCCTGCTATTTTTCAATGAAAGTTAAAACACACACATGCACGCGCACACACACACGCACACACGCACACACACACACACACACACACACACACACACACACACACACACACACACACACACACACACACACACACACACACACACACACACACACTCTTTACCTGTAGAAGTATGCAGCCACTATCAACAGGGCGGTGAGTAGGAGTATTCCAATGCCAATCACGATGCCGGTCAGCATGTGGGTGTGGCCTTCTTCCTCCGCTGGGATGTAAACAAACAAACAAACACAAATAGTTTTTTAACTCGTCTGGGAGTGAAAACCTGTGGAATCTTCTGGTGCATTGAGTTCAAAGTAAAGCGGCTGGTTTCACACATGCATACAGTCATTTTCTTTTCTTTTTTTTGCTGGTTTTATATTCCTCTCCTCACCGAGTGTAAAGTGTGTTTCACATGTTGGCTGTGTCCACCTATGAAAAGAAAATCGTCTATTTTTACTTACGTAGTGGTAACGTGTAGAAGGTGTGAACGGGGCTGAAGGTTCCGTATCCGGCCTGGGATCGACCTCTGACCTGGACCTGGTACTGACACGACCTCTGGAGACCCCCGAGGACCACTGAAGGCCCAGACGATGTCACGTAATGCCACTGCTCTGATCCATCCTGAAAATATAGAATGTAGGCATTATGCATCCTTAATATACAGCGTTGGAACCAGCCATTTTATTTTTGTTCACAAAAAGGTTTTCATATATGCGTCTATACACATGAGCATACCTTAGGACTGTAGCGTATCTGGTAGTCGAGAATGAGGTGATTTTTGGATCTTAAAGGAGAATTCCACTCGACTGACAGACTGTTCTCTGACGCCATGGTGCTCTGGAGCCCGACCACCGCTGCTGGAACTGGACATATCGACCAATCATAACACCGCAATACATCAAGCAGCCAATCACAATGAAGAAATACATCAATCAACCAATCACAATACATCAATTAATTAATGGGTGTCTGTGTGTCGTGTGCAAGCGTTGCACATGTGTAACGTGCACTAACCATCTGGACTGGTGGTGACGTTGACACGGTCAGAGGCCGGCTCCGATTGGCTGAGAACCGACACGCCGTTCAGCGATTGGACGGTGAAGGTGTAGGCGGTGTGTGGGCGGAGTCCCCAGACGATGACACGCCGCTGTGCCACGCCCCTCTGCGCGGGGCTAAAGTACACGCCGTCATCACAGGGTGTCCAAGCGTTGCGATTCGCCTAGAGAAGGAATCACAGAAAATAACTATTCACATAAACTAGAAAAGTATTCAAAACATTTGCATTAACGTGATAATTAAATATTTTGTTATAGTTTAATACATCTTTGCTTCTTCTTCTTGCTTAAAAAATGTCTTTGCTTCTTACTTCTTGCTTAAAACATGTGTGTTTTAGTCAAGAGTTGATGGCATCTTGATGCCAAATTCTATACTTGGTTACATGAAAAGTCAAAATAACAGAACTACAAGCCATGAGTTGCTTGTATAGACAATATCATTATAATATGCTAATAAGGCTGCATCTAATGATAATATGCTAATTACCTTGGAGGGCGTGGCACACAGGATGTTGTAGCGGAGGTCACCCCTCCCTCCTCCGTCCAATGGTTCGCTCCATTCTATCGTCACCATCGTGTCGTTCACCATGGCTACCACTGAGCGGGGGGCAGAGGGGGGGGCTGGGAGACAGACAGACAGACAGACAGACAGACAGACAGGTCAGATAGACAGACAGGTAACTGCACAGTAGTGTGCAGCAAATTAATTTTATCTACAATGAATGGCGGTTTTGAGGTGCTGAATAGATGTTAAAAATAAATAAATAACGGTAAATACAAATAAATAAACAGTTAGTCCCAAAACTTTATTCTGATTGGCTGGTTTCTGGCATAACGAATTGACTCACAATAGTCTACACCGTGAATCATTTTATATCAGGAGTTTTCAACCAGTGGCCCGGGGAGGCGGGGACCACCAGTGGTCCTTGAGAGGATTCCAGTTGGTCCCCAGGACAGTTGGGACTCAAATGCGCCCTTATAGTTCTGTAACTCTTGAGAGTGTAAAATGGAACCAAATGGACCCTTCCGGGCCCATTTGGTTCCATTTTACAATCTCAAGAGTTAAATTATATTTAAACATCTGAATTACTTTCAAGAATCTACACAATCAGAAATGTAGAATAATTGTTATTTTGACCAACATTTTGCCAGTTACCTCTCCCAAATTGTGGACACACACTTGAAAATCCTTAGTTTTTGGTCCGAGAGACTAAACTCAACATCAAATGGTGGTCCGTGGCTAAATGCAGAATAAATAGTGGGCCCTGGCATGAAAAAGGTTGAAAACCCCTGGTTTATATCAACACCGGGTGTTTAGTTTCTTTCACCGGTGCTGGAGCTGAACTAAGGAAAGGAAAGCGCTTGATTTCCTTACCAACCCTGAACCGCGCAGGCTCTGAAGCAACCGTCTGCAATCATTCAGACTGTGAATGAGCTGCTCCAGGCGAAGCTTGTAGGGACATCAAGCGCCTCCTATTCCCTCGTCAACACAGCTGACCACCATCACAATGTCTGGGGTCACTCGGCCAAGTAGCTGTATAAAAATGAGGCCTCACTTCCTTCCTGAACTACAAGTCACCAGTCCCCCCCTCCTCTCCAAAAGGAGTGGAAGTGCAACAAAGCATTATGGTCATTGTAGGAATTCAGCCATCCACTCCAACCCTAGTCAAACACACAGACTTCAATATTCCTCAGGCCATATTGTGCTACTGTATCTACTACAAGTGTTATTAAAATTGAGTTTCTTCCAGTGGTGAAATGTCACTTTAAAATTTTCTTCTCTATGTACTGTATTTGTTTGGCAATGTTTGTCATAAAAACACAGCCTGGCTGGGCTGCCTGAGTAAACAAGGAAGTACCTCTGCAAAAAGGAGAAAGCGATCAGGAGAGCAAAGGGAAAAAAAGCAAATCTTCTTTTTAAACTCTCAGATTGCTTTCCATTCCAGTCCTTTGGGTTTTTGAAGCACCGTCTTAAACTCTCCGCCGAGCACCTGGTTGCTTCTTTTCTTTTTTTTAAGGACGTATCTCTGCCTAGTGGCTAGAAAGCATAACTACTTTCTCTAGTGAACATAATTAGGAATAGTTTCATGATTCTCATGTTGCCGTGTTTGTAACCGTTTCACAAAAGCAATAAGCCATGCACTATCCCTAACCCTTGTGTAGCTTATTGCTTTAGCTTAATATTATTAGAGAGAGAGAAAGAGATCGAGAGATAGAGAGAGACAGAAAGAGATGAAAGGAGGGCAAACTGACATCCGATCCCTTGAATCTGTGTGTGCGTGTGTGTGCGTGTGGGCGTGCATGTGTGTGGACAATAATTAGTGAGACTTAAAGGGGAGGATCTCTTCTTTTACAGAACACAGCTGTTAACACAATGGACAGCCACACATGCATGCACACGCACGCACACACAGTATCGTGTGAACGAATGCTTTTTCAAGTTTTGTGGGAGCTTTGAGAGCTATGTGTGGACAGACAGACAGACAGGTCAGACAAACAGGCCCGGCAGACAGACAGATTACCAATTAGTGATTACTTACAGGTGCACGGGTACGTGGGCGGGTCCGAGTCAGCGCGATGGTAACCGTGGTGGCAGAGGCAGTAGGAAGAGCCCGGGATCTGAGTGTTGCTATTGGCCGGACACGGGACACACCCACCTAGGCCCGACTCCGCCTTGAAGTGCCTTGACGGACAGGCTGAAAAAGAGAGAGAGCGAGAGAGATTAAATTTTACATACAAACACACAAAGCTGGGCATTGTGGCAGCGAGGGCCTCAAAAAAAGAGGGATGGATAAAATGAAACGAGGGAAGAATAAAGGAGGGGTTGCCTTTCAGTCCGACAGACAGGAGTCAGGAGAACTGAACAGGAAGTGACCTCGGCTTCCACAGGAAGTGGAAACCAGCGTCATGCTGTCACCACCAAGCACCGCCTGCCAACACTCTGTGTGTGTGTGTGTGTGTGTGTGTGTGTGTGTGCGCACGTGCACGCTTGCGTGCGTACCCACAGCTTTAGCCTTGACAACCTTACAGGCAAATGCAAAGGCTCAAATTTAAAATGTAGATAGTATACTATGCAGCTATAGCACTCTATAGTGTATATTTATAGTTGCATTGTACAGATATGATTCTCGATGTTATAACGCTTACTAAGTCGCACTGGATTAGGAGCGTCTGTTAAATGCTTCCTTTGTAAATTGTGAATTTTGTGTACTGTATACAAATGTCCCTGCAACCATAATTTTTTAGACTTATATATAGGTATTATATACGTATACTATATACGTATTTGTGTTGCTGATGCCACGCACACCTAAATATCTGATCTGCAACACGTTGTTGAGTTTGAAGAGTAATATTTCAGACACACAAATTTAAACTTCCTGAAGCGACAACGAAGTCCTCATATGCACGCATGCAGTAGAAACGCAATACAGTCCCCAGGGATAGCAGAGAATGTTCTGTCCTGACTCCAACAGTGTGTATGTGTATGTGTGTGTGTGTGTGTGTGTGTGTGTGTGTGTGTGTGTGTGTGTGTGTGTGTGTGTGTGTGTGTGTGTGTGTGTGTGTGTGTGTGTGCGTGTGTGTGAGTGTGAAATGTGCTGGCTGACCCCACAGTGACCTCTCCACACTCTGCTTTCCAGGGTGCTTAGCGGCACAACTTGACCTCTGAACTTTACACATATTTTCTCTCACTCCCTCTCTCTGCCTCTGTCTCTATGAAGCTCTGTCTTTGTCTCTCTCTCTCTCTGTGTCTGTGCTGCTCCCTCTCTGTCTCTCTACAGTATGTCTCTCTGTCTCCAGTAGACTTGCTCATCACTATGACAACACTTCCTGGTTCCAGTCAGTTGACCTTTGAACTCTCAAAGAATAACAGGAAGCTCCACCTTGGTCTTCGCGCGCGCGCACACACACACACACACACACACACACACACACACACACACACACACACACACACACACACACACACACACACACACACACACACACGAACACACACACAGCAGCAGAA
The DNA here is from genome assembly GCA_039105355.1 of Benthosema pterotum. Lineage (NCBI taxonomy): Eukaryota > Metazoa > Chordata > Actinopteri > Myctophiformes > Myctophidae > Benthosema > Benthosema pterotum. The sequence continues at coordinate 26,960,965 of CM076986.1, forward strand.
GCATATATCGGCTGACCCTGAGATGACAATGGTCTTTTTCATGAATGTCTTTTTTTCTTCTTTTTTTTACCACTAAAACTGAAAATAGTACATTTTTTACTGTCTGGTGACAGATCTGCGGCCTGTCATGGCCGTATCATAGAATAATAAATAGTTATTTGGTATTTTTATTGTTTTGAAGATTGCATTTGTATGTATTGTATTGTTTGTTCCAAAAGAAAGTGATATGGCCTGATGAGTATTATAAACTTACTTATTTATCACCTATCTGTTTCTGAACAAAACCTATTTTTTTCATAAATCACAATGTTTTTGTTCATTGATGTTTGGCCTATCAGATAGAAATGTGTTTTTTACACGACTAGTCGGGTAGTATAAACATTTACTAAAATAAATTTACCAAAAGTTTCAAAATAACACTGACATTTTTAGCTTGCAACCCCTTTGGAAGGTTGCTGAGTGGCCACCCTAAACCATTTTAAAAGGAGCAGCCACCCTTCTAATCCTAATCTATGTCACCAGTGAACACCTGCTATTTTTGGGGAGAATGTGAGAATGCAGCACAAATCTTTCAGTATGTTCTTTCAGAGCGAGTGTTTTGTAGAATCTACAGTGATGAAATGGGTTCTTGAAATTAAGATGTCAGAACCCTGAACAGAGGATTATTCTGGCAGTTGTGAACGAAGCGTGTGTCCGACAGATCTCAACACCAGCTATTGCACTCCCTGTGGGTGTGGAACGCCTGTGTCGAATCTTAAGTTGTTGGGACAAATGGTTCTCCAGTTCTGTGCCTTACAGACGTACATAGACTTGGCGTAGACATACCTCTGCATCGCAGGTCGCTCTCCGTGGCTTCGTAACCGGGACGACAGGAACAGGAAGTGGACGGCTGCCCCACCCACTGGCCGTCCTCGCCGCAAAGCATGCTGGGAGGTGTGGCCTGCTCGCCGGGGGGCGTGACCGCATTCTCCACGCACACGCCCTGAGCCTGGACGGACGCACGCACACATATGCATATTTAGAATGTGTGAAGGAACTTTTCTCCCCCTTCTCTTTTGTTTAAAAGAAAGAAACACCAAAACACCAACACTAAGCAGTTGTTTTATGTAAGTAAAAGTTCCATTGTATTAATTTAACAAGCACATGCACAGGGGCTTTTAATTTTACAATTTATAGATGCTCTTAATCCAGAGCGATTTACTGTAAGCAAGAACACCACATGGTACTACATCAAATATGTAGAAATAAATAGTCATCAAGGATCATAAGCACCTAACATCTGTCTAACGGTAGAATGTATAAACACAGAAATAGTCACCTAGGATCAAATAAGCCAGGTAAGAAGATAACATTAATCTGACAGTAGAATACAATGAAACTATACACTATAGCAGGGGTTGGCAACCTTAGGCACGGGTGCCAACATTGGCACAGTGAAGGGTGATCACTGACACATTTGCATACATGTGAAAGAGAGGTTTAGGCTTTCTCAAATTCATGCAAATCCACAAAAATGCACACAATTCTATATTCATTCAAACTGAACTGTGAAACTGGTGTGAAAGAAAACAGTCAGGATAAACAGTTATATTATCTGCGGCACACATGAGTATTCACATGGCACACTTACTATCTGTAAAATGAAAACATGGCACATCATGTCCAAAAGGTTGCCAACCCATGCACTATAGAGTACTATTTCTACACAAAAGGCAAACTAATTAGATACATAAGTTGAGCCCTTTAAGGTCGTTGAGGCTAGGGCATGTGATATGGCAAGTTCTATGGGCTACTGTAAGTACATGCTTTACTAACTTTACGGGATAATAACAAATCATATGTTACACTAAATACCTAATAATATTTAATAATCCTACACTTGTGGCAGAGGATCAGTCCTAGACATTAATTCCTGTTTCTACCTGTGTCACCAGGGAATGGGGGACGGTCTCAGGGAAGCTGGCGAAGGCTCTGGTCATCTGGGGACACTTCTTGTAGTACACCCTGACGGCCAGCAGGGCCATGCAGACGCCCTGACCCTGGAAGGCCAGGTAGAACCCCCTGTTGGTCAGAGACCCCAGACGGAACGTCTTCACGTTGGACCTCCTCTCTCCTCCCCTGCGAAGGAGGTGGTCTGCCGCCACCGTATCCACCTGGGAATATATTAAGAACAGTGGTTTTCAAACAGTGGTCCGGGGGACCACCAGTGGTCCCTGAGAGGGTTCCAGGTGGTGTCCAGTTAAGTTGGTTAACCAGATGGTTAACCAGATGAAAAGTTTGTCAACCATATGTAACTCTTGAGAGTTAAAATATCCGTCTACACAACTAGAGAATGTAGAAAATTAATGGTCTTAATTCATTTTGATCTGTATGTTTGACTGTTTTGTTTCCCAAATCCAGCCTGGAATTGTGGACAAAAACAAAAGAAATCTTTAGTTTTGGGGTCTGTGGGGCTAAAAGGTCATCAATTGGTGGCCTGTGCCTCAAATGCTGAATAAATAGTGGGCCCTGGTATGAAAAAGGTTGAAAACCCCTATATTAGAAGATTCCAACATTGTGTGATTATAATTTAAATTAAAATGAATGATCATGACATAACAGTGAGTTACTTGCGATTGGTCAAGTTAACTTTGACAGCCCAAAAGATGCATTCAGTCTTCAATAGATATATTCGCCTTGGTTTGTCCTGTTTGTGCAGTGTGTCAGTCATGTGGCGCCTGTTTGTGCAACTTCTCATGATTCAATTGACTTTGTA
>CM076986.1:26968719-26971219 GCA_039105355.1 Benthosema pterotum
GCTATTGCATGTCAATAGCCTAATGACATGCAAATATGCAACAGAAGGCTAGATCTGGGGTGGATTAAGCCCCGGGTGCAATTCAACTGCTGTGGTCTGGCTATAATACACAAGAGCAGTCCTGGCAGTGAAAAGAGGTGTTACATCCCTGACAATACAGACATTGAGGCATTGTTTTAAAAAATAAAGGGCTTTCTTTATATCCTTGGGATTTCCTGGGAATGTAACAATGTGGAGTTAGTGGTTTCTTCCCGACAGAAGATGATACTCTGTTGTCAGACCACACTGAAATATGTCTTGCGACCCCAGAGGCCTTGTAGTCAACAGATGCACACATTTCACATAACTCACAAAAAGCGAAAGGGAAACAAAATGACATACATGAAAAAAAAAACACAAAGACGAGAGCAATTAATGTCCATAGCTCTGTCCAAACTCCTGAAGTTGACTGGTGGATAAATTAAGGGTCGCTCTGTACTCAGTGTATGTTTGAAAACCATATCTCAGTCCTCTCAGTTAGATGCATTGAATGCATTGAAAGGAACACAATCACTTTTAATCGGAGCGCTGAATTCTGCAGTAGATGCATCAACTGACCTACCGCAACGCAGCACAAAACATTAATTTGTGATGCTTTGAAGAAAGTCAGTAGGCTGCATGCATTCTGTGCATGGAGGACCACAGGTACTGCTTTACCAATGCTGCATGTTGTCCGACATTACTACACTAAATCTAACCCCGATGACCAATCTCGGCCACACAAGTCCCCTAGCCCCCTGAGAGCGTTTAATGTTCTGATATACAACACCATGGCTAGTGCTTGAGATGATACCCCTTGACAACCTTAGATTGCTGCTACCATACGTGAATGTTAACCTCTGTAGCGGTTGTCCAGCAATCATTTGGACAAAATGTTCCGTTGCAGCAGCAGCAGCAGACTTTAAAGGCTACAGACAAACATCCATACCAGGTGGTACTAAGCACTGAAGTACACTCATAAAAACAGATGTGAAAAACAAAAGAGGAATCCGTCTAGGCGTCGCCATCTACTAGCCCCAAAAGATCTTAAACCGTTTTAGTGCCACTCCCAAGATCAAAGCACTACGGTAATAAATGCCACTCCCGAGATATCGAACTTAAGTACATTTTATTGCCAAATCATACTTAAAACGTTGTATTCCTGACTTTTACAGTACATCACTTGTACGATAAGAATAACCTGGGTCCGAGCCTGCATTGCTGTCTCCCGTGAATCTGATTTGTCGCTATACTACTCCGACTGGAAAGGATCCTATCTCCAAGGTATGCAGAACATTTTGATTCACGCTTCTGATTAGTCTGTGGTTCGGTTGTGGAAAAAAACACCAGTTTGACGCAGGTCAATGCGCAACTACTCCTGCAACATCCTGTTGAATCTGACATAGTGGACAACTGAATCAAACTAGTGTTTACTTTTTACATAGGTTTTACTTTTGTGTCTCGAGTGAGAAATGCACGGACAGAGTGGTGCTGGCTGGTGACGTATCAGCAACTATGTAGATACGTAACAGGACACTTCATGACAAATCAGCTGCCTGCTGGCCAGACTGAGTTTGTGAAGTGATAAAACAAATCCACGGAACGCAGCAATTCAGGCTGGAACCCGGGCTATAAGTACAGTGAAAGGAGCAACTACACAGGTAATAACACTGAGGGATAAAGCAGTGGACATACTGCCGTCAGTGAAACTGCAGCTCACCCCTAGTTTGTCCTAGTTCATCCTGAAATAACTAGTACAGGTTTAGAATTACAGAACTACAGGTTTAGAACTGCAGGTTTAGAATTAGGTCTGCCTGCTTAGCAGGCAGGCAGGCAGGCAGGCAGGCAGGCAGGCAAGCAGGCAGACAGCACGTTTGGTCTTCATCCAGCTAAACATCTCTCCGATTTTCTGCACCCTCCATTGACTCCCACCACCTGATAGCTGCCCACACAGAGTACAAAACGCTGTTGCTGGCCTTCAAAGCAACCAGAGGTGTGGCACCACCATATCTTCGCATTACTCAGATCGGCAAACCGTGGCTGACTGGAAAAACTTTCACTAAAACAGCCGGGACAATGCTCCCCATGTCCCAGGCTATTTTCCCTTTTCTAAAACATCCTGGACAACGCTGAGGCTCCACACATCCCAGACAGTATTCTACCAAAACACCCCAGACAACGCTCCATGCGTCCCAGACTCTTATCCCGAACATCCTGGCCATCCTGGCTCCAAAACCAATTAACGCAACTTCCAAATCAGTGCTGCAGTCTCACTTTTAATTTTCCGCTGCAGAGTGAAGTTGATTACCTTACAGGAGTATGCAAAGACTCAACTTAAGTAATTTAAGACAGCATTCTACGTGTGTATACTCATAGTTTCATTGTACATTCTACTGTTAGCTTCCTTGTGATCCTTGATGACAATTTGTTGTATATTTGATGTATTACCATGTGTTTGTTCTGGCTTACTGTAAATCGGATT
>CM076986.1:26973719-26976219 GCA_039105355.1 Benthosema pterotum
CGCACACACAACACACACACACTCACACCTCTGTATCCAACAATGACACAGTGTACTGTAATAATAATAATAACAATAATGATTATTGTTTTGACAAATGGAACACTGTTATTATCAGATGCTCAGATACCAAACTGTCTGTAATTATTATTCATAGTGTAGAAGCCAGTACATTACTACCAGTGGTAGAAGTCTAGAAGAAGTACTCAAATGTTTTAGTATCAAGACTCTGTTTAAAGTAAAAAAAAAAAAAAAAAAGGTCCAGAATTCTAAATGTGTCAAAAATATTTAGAAAATAGTAGATCTACAAGCTAACAGTGTGTCTGTGAATGGGACAGTCAATTTAGGACATGTTTTTTTCTATTATTGTATTAGGTAGGGTATTTAGGTAGGTGCATGTTCATTACATATATCAATATCAATATCTATCGATAGACAGGCATTGACAGCAGGCTGCCAACCTGCTCCTGGCAGCCAAATAAAAGATAAGGGTTGCCCACCTGGCCCTGCCAGGTAAATAAAACACTAATGGTTGTCCACCTGGCCCTGCCAGGTAAATAAAACACTAATGGTTGTCCACCTGGCCCTGCCAGGTATATGAAGCACTAATGGTTGACCACCTGGCCCTGGCAGGTACCGGTAAATAAATATTTTGGGCAGATGGAGTTTGCTTTCAGGTTGCCCGACGGGGAAAGTTCTCATTTGAGAGCGGGCACAACCGTCTATAGACACAACACCAGATACACTGTCTATAAATACCTGGACGTGGCCAGAGCATTCTGGCCTGTGAAATGTAAGAGCCTGTGAAAAGTAAGAGCACTGTATATGCCTGCTTTTTTATTATAAAAAAGTGTGAACGCATAGTTATATCCACAGCTATGTAGGTATTTGTCATAAAAAAGGAATGACAAGTTTACCACACAGCCCCAGAAAGTAAATAAAACAAGTAAACCAAGTTTTAGTTATCATTTTTGGACCTAGAAAATGGTATTTTTTTTACACAACCACCTGCAACTTATTCTGGATGGAATACGATCAGAGCTACAGGTGGTGAGCTTATAGATCTATCTATCTGTAGCCTAATAGAGGAGGGGGACAAAAGTGCAGGCCAAATATGTGTGGTTGTGGTGTTGCATTTATAAACTATGATAATTGTTTCATGAACCTCTGTAACTCCTAGGATTTGACAGTAAAGAGTCGCTGGGATGATTATGAAAAAGGACCCTTGAAATCCTTGAGGTTTGCTGAAGTGGATCGCATTGGTAAATACTAAATAGGAAATGTATAAATGTATAGACCTTTTTCACATCATGGCCTATTATTCATTTGGCATTTGAGCCATGACTGTTTATCCTCTCATTGCCAAAACTGAAAAATATTTTGTCATAGTTGTCTCCAAGTTTGGTCCACAATTCTGTGATGTATTGATGTTTGTACCATTAGGGAAATAACAATTATTCTGCATTCTCTACTTGTGTAGAACTCTTGTAAATTAGGTAATGCCAGATGTTAAACAATAATTTAACTTGTGAGAGCGTGAAATGAAACCAGATGTACCCGGCCGGTAAGTGTGTGTGTGTGTGTGTGTGTGTGTGTGTGTGTGCGTGTGCGCGTGTGCACCCACATGCATGCATGCATGCCCTTTTGTCCATCTATACTCCCAATGTGCAGGTCAGTACCTTGCATGGTTTCTTCCATCATTGGTGTGTGAATGGATCCACAGATAAATAAATGCACCATTTACCATTCTGTTTCTCTGACTCTGGATTAAAACTTTAGATAAATGCATGGATCAGGGATTCAGGTTCCAATACCTGTGGGCCACCCCAGAGTTAGTGTCGAAGTGCACTTGAGCAAGGCGCTGAACCACTAATTGCTCCCGATGTGCAGATTGGTCATTGGTGCTTTGCATGGTGTCTTCTGCCACAGGAGTGTGTGTGTGTGTGTGTGTGTGTGTGTGTGTGTGTGTGTGTGTGTGTGTGTGTGTGTGTGTGTGTGTGTGTGTGTGTGTGTGTGTGTGTGTGTGTGTGTGTGTGATGTGATCCACAATCTATTCATAGCGTGATATGAATGCATAATATACCGTTTACAATACTGAATGATTGCTGACAAAGTATCGGATAAAAACAGCAAACGCAAGCAGACATTTTGCTCTCCTTAAGGAGGACCCCTGGGGGTCCCTGGTCCACAATGCCCTAGAATAGGCCTACTTTGATCTCTCTCTCTCTCTCTCTCTCTCTCTCCCTCCCTCACACACACACACACACACACACACACACACACACACACACACACACACACACACACACACCTCTCAACTCACCTTCTTCTGCGGAACACAGTGACGTCATCAGCAGTGCCGCCACCACTAGCATCCTCTTCATCACCATCATCATGGTCATCCTCGCCGCCAGACTGACGCTAAAACTCCGTCTCCAAGGCAACCACGCCGGGTCACGCACAAAAAAACACTCCCAAATGTCCGTGCCCGATGTATCTA
>CM076986.1:26981219-27101219 GCA_039105355.1 Benthosema pterotum
GATGGGGGTTGATGACAGGATCAGGGAATCGAACACTGTTAGTGCTGCATTACCAGCCAGTGTATACCTGGACTGGACCGCCAAAATAGGTTTTAAAGATGACAAAATCAATTGATTCAGTAGACTTAGTTAGATTAGATTAGATTTAGTTCACTACAATACACTATTAACACTAAAACATAAAATGTCAGATGTGGGAAGATTGACCAGACTATGACTAAATCAAAAGGTATCAGTACATTAACTACAAGGAACAGAAGCAGATCATGGATTGATTGAGTAGGCTATACTTTAATAACACTTTGGAAGAAACACTGTGAATCATCATACATCATCACATTACGTCCGTCAAGTTTATTTCCTCACTTTTTATCCTCATATGTATATTATACAGCCAATCAAATTATTGCTATGGTCTATCTCTACAGTAAACGTTTACGCACACACAAAGCTATGGCCATAGAAAAAAGAAACAGGAAAGTACAGTTCAGTAGAAGGTCTGCACCTTTGAGCTGCCATTCATACAGAACCCAGGCACAGAGGCCCGGCCCAGTTAGACTCTGGTTTAATTTTCACTTACGTTGATAACTTACCGCTGCGGGTTCTGTGTGTGTGTGTGTGTGTGTGTGTGTGTGTGTGTGTGTGTGTGTGTGTGTGTGTGTGTGTGTGTGTGTGTGTGTGTGTGTGTGTGTGTGTGTGATAATCATGTAGATTTGAAGAACATCTGTCGAACACATGTTTGAGAGTGAGAGAGTGAGAGGGGGAAAATAAGAGCAAGAGAGAGAGAGAGAGAGGGAGAGAGAGAGAGAGAGAGAAGAGAGAGAGAGAGAGAGAGAGAGAGAGAGAGAGAGAGAGAGAGAGAGAGAGAGAGAGAGAGAGAGGCACAGATTTTGGAGAGAATTAGACTTAGAAGAAAATTGTGTGTGCGTGCTGCTTGTGCATGTGCGTACATGTGCATGCATGCATGTGTGTTTTGTTGTTTGGAATTGTTTTAAAATGTTCCAGTATAATAAAAAGCAATATTGAATCAAAATGCATTAATTAAGAATTGAGAAATAAATGGAATTGGCACCATAGAGGGGTCAAAAAAGTTTAAACACTGGAATTCTATGATTACTTTGTACTTTGGTCTACTTTTATCTAAGTAAAAAATGTGATTAAACTGTAAACCATCCGTCTATCCATCTATCCGTCTGTCCGTCTGTCCGTCTGTCTGTCTGCCTGTCTGTCTGTCCGTCCGTCCGTCCGTCCGTCCGTCCGTCCGTCTGTCTGTCTGTCTGTCTGTCTTTCCAGGTGGTCTTGGTTTCTGTCTAATGGAGGGAAAACCCCAAAGGATTGTGGGTCGTGACTGGATCACTGAAACACTGTGTGTGTGTGTGTGTGTGTGTGTGTGTGTGTGTGTGTGTGTGTGTGTGTGTGTGTGTGTGTGTGTGTGTGTGTGTGTGTGTGTGTGTGTGTGTGTGTGTAATCCTGAAGGTATGTTCTGAATTATAGAGGACTTCAAAAGTTATGACACAGACACACACACACACACACACACACACACACACACACACACACACGCACACGCACACGCACACGCACACACACACACACTAAAATTATGTTTATATACTACAGAGCTTTAGTCCTAATACTAACACAAACACACAAAAATTGGCAGAACTGAAAACACACCGACTCTCTCTCTCTCCCTATAGCTTGCACGCACGGCTGCATGGCTGCACGCTTGCCCGCACACACACACACACACACACGCACACGCACACGCACACGCACACGCACACACACACACACACACACACACACACACACACACACACACACACACACACACACACACACACACAGGCACATGATTCTGTCTCTTTGTCTCCCTCCGGTAACGGTGAGGTCATATATAAGGAATCCTCTCTCTCTTACTCTCATACTCTCTCTCTCTCTCTGTGGGTGACATCATTGCATTCCATAGAATGACAGACCGACAAACAGACAGACAGCAGGTATGATCAAAACTGTGTGTGCTTGTGCCCACCCGTGACCTCCAGGGGTTAAAGGTCAAGGGTCAACGATGTTCACCAGCAGCTGTGGAGAAACCATCATCTGCTTTTGAGATTCTCAGATGAACAGCTAGGTGTGTGTCCGTTCGTCCGTATATTTTCTCTCAGACTTTGCACTCATTATAACTACTGTGTAGCATGTGGAAGTGGCTCAGGGGTAGAGTGACCAATTGGGAACCACAGGGTTCCCAGTTTGAACCTGAGATTTAGTGTCATAGTGCCCTTGAGCAAAACTCTGAACCCCTAGTATCCCCTAATTGTTCTTGTTGGCATGTTGTGCGTTGCATGATTTCGTCTAGCATCAGTGTGTGAATGTAATGCACAATCTCTGAAAAGCGCCTTGGATGAAGTAAATGCCCCATTTATCATATGAGAGAATTGGCCACTGATCACATTAAAATGATATTTATTGAACAATACAGAGGACTCACTTACTTATACCCACCAGGGGAATTAACATCTGTGCCTCTGGCGTGAAATACGGATGGGACCGTTATATTTGGGATAAGAACATTTATGTATGTGTGGGCTGTAAATGGAAGAAGCACAAGCACCAGGTTAAATTCTGTTTGTATTTTTGTCGCATGCCGGTGGCGCTCACCGGCATCGAAGATATAGCCGATCTGAAGGCTACTACAAAAGGTACATTGCAGCCATGGTGATTATATATCAATTCATGTCAAAGGAGCTTCAGTGGCATCACAAGCACGTAGCAAGATGTGTAGCACAGACAGAAACAGAGTTGTCACATTGCAATGCATTGTTATGTTATACCGAAGGTACAGGGTATAGATCTTTTTTATGAATAGCAGTAATTTTTGTGGTTTCTTTGAGACAAATGGCGGCATTCTTTCCTGAAGGCTCAAATTTAAGGTATGTATAGCAGCTCTGTTTACATGCAAGGTCCAGCGGTCTATTAGTCATTATGGTTGTATTACAGATAGTTGTTCTCAGGGTGGTTGGTTGTAGGCTAGTCTTTTGTCATAAGTTTCACACATCTTGCTGGTGTGTTTGCATATTATTGTATTTCTCCCAATAGGTATGAGTTTTGTTGTCATTGTCATATAGTTTCAAACTCACTGTATGTGTAATCTGTGGAAAGTATGATGTGTCACACACACCCACGCACGCACGCACGCACGCACGCACGCACGCACGCACGCACGCACGCACGCACGCACGCACACACACACACACACACACACACACACACACACACACACACACACACACACACACACACACACACACACACACACACACACACACAATGCACCCCAGTTAAATCTAAATATCCTTTCTGCCATCTTCTCTATGGCAGGATTACAATAACACAATACTACTATTCCAGTTCATAGAACTGTTAAATTGCATTGCATGCTAAATGATTTCTTTCAAACTGGCCTGGACAAAAGGGGGAAACATGGAGATAATGTACACCTTTAAAACATGACAAGTCATCACTCCAGTCCTTCACATGTCCTCCACTGGCTACCTGTTCCACAAAAAAAAAAATACTGCAGAGTACTCCTCACCACCTCGCATAACGTGGCTCCCATGATCCCGTTCCCTCTGCAGGTCCAGCGATGCCAGCCTTCTTGTGGATTACAAGAAGACTAGGCTCAAAACCTTTTATTGGTTTTAATTTTAATTTCTTTTTTCTAATAAAGCTGTTCCCCAGGACATCCCTAATGTCTGACGGTCCCTCGCCTGTTTTGTTTACATTCATTGCTATTGACTAATTCTTTTAGCCTTACACCTAGAGATTACTCTCTGGCTTCGGACCATCCTGGGATCCCCCAGAAGGAAGTCACTAATGTTGCTCTGGAGAGGGAAGTCTGGAGCTCTCTGGTGGAGCTGTTGGCCCCACAACCCGACTACAGATAAACAGTGGAATGATGGATGGATGGATGGATTTAGAGGAATACAGGAAAAAAATACACTGGTGTGTATATGAACATTTATATGCCACATATGATTACCAATTAGTAGCTATTTATTTGCAGTAGGCCTTATTTGTGCACAGCCTGCACAGGCCTTTATTTGGTTACAGTTCCTATAGACTGTAATGTAATGTAATGTTTTAGTGCAAAATTAAAAGGTATGATAAACACACATAAGCGGGCAAAGTCTTTTCACTTTTTGATTTTGAGTATAGGAGGTGTTATAGGCAGCTTCATTTGCTCAATTGATTTCTGTGCAAACAGACTGGCATGCTATAATTAGTTCCTTTGTTAAACAGCTGTGTAACAATATATTATAGGCATTTTAAAAGCATGTCATACAGTCATATATATATATAGGCTACTTTTAATATATTTTATCAAATGAGGTTTGGCCTCAAAGGAAAAAATATATGTGCTCAGTTTTTCAACTGAAAGAGAGCACAAGCTCTAGTCTAGACTCTAGAGCAGGGGTAGGCAACCTTAGGCACGGGTGCCACCATTGGCACTTCAGAGGGTGATCACTGGCACACTGGCTCTAGTGTGAGAGAAATTACTTTTTATTAAAATTTATTTTAAATATATAAAAATGTGTACCGTTCGTCCACTCACATACATATGTAGGCCTACGTAAATTGCATATTGCACATAATTCTACTTTCATTCAAACTCACATTCATAATTCATTCACATAATTCACAGTCTAATAATCCTACATCCTGAAAGAACATATTTCTAAAAAAAAGAAGAAGAGGACACATAAAGGTTGCCATGTGTATGGACAAGTAAAATTAGATGGAAATATGTCATTTTGCGGTGTCATAATTGAACATAATGTCGATATGGCACACTGATTATCAAGAAAATAAAGACAAGGCACTTCATCCCAAAAAGGTTGCCTAGCCCTGCTCTAGAGCACTTGGAAGGCTACGTGCTTAACAAGGCGACATTTTCTCTCCCCTATTGTTTGATAAAGGCATATTATATAAGCACTTATCTTGTGCAATGTAATGAAAATATACAGTTGAGAGCATGGACCGCACTTTTTTTAATAAATGGGTTGAGAATGGCCTGGGATTTAGACGATCAACCTTTTGACGGTGTTCTATGCCCTGGCCTTGATCTATATTGATCTGCAAGTAAGTTCACAATGCACAGTGGACGCAATGCAACACAGAAGCCTAGAGTATGATTGGTTTATACTTGTTGCAGCTGATTTAGTTGGGCTTGTTAACTTACCAGTATATCAGGCTCACTGTTACTGAAAAATATTATAATATAGTAGGCTACTTTACTTTGAATTGTATGACTGTCATGGTAAAATCGTGAGACTTTGCAGCATTGCCATATTGTTTAATAAAGTAAGCAGTGTTATCCTTTAGCCTTAATTATCCCACAGCAATGAACAAATTAACTCATCAACATCCACATTTGTTAATTGCTTATCATTACAAACTGCAGTAGATTCATAGTTAAGGGCAAGAGAACCTTTCTTCCTTTTTGTCTCGACATGTTGATTCTGCGATTGTCCTTTGCTGCCACCTCCTGGTGACAAGGTGGCAGTAAAGCCTAACCTGTATTTGTATTACATGTATCCCTGAAACATTCCAATACAACTATTGTTTTCTAATAAATTAAAAGGAATCTAGAACTATTCATAGAAGAAAGGAAAACATTTCCCTTCATCTCCATTCCAGCTTCAAAGCAAATTGTTTTTAGACAGATGCTGTAGTTCAGTGTTTACCTGCCATTTTATTGACCATATGCAGACTGCGGCCATCTTGCCAGCAAGCGCTTTGCTGATGCTACAAGTTGCAGCGTGGGTGGAGCTTCGTTTACATCCACCAGCTGTTAAAAAAAACAGGAAAAGACTCTTCTTGCCGCCCCTTGTTTTGTACATCTGCTTGTGTGGCAAACCGAGTTTGATGTTGTATATAATGCAAAAAATATAGGACTTTTATGTGTGGATGTACTGTATGGCCTAGAAAGAGTAGAAAGCAGTTTTTCTTTTCCACTCAGTCATGTGCTCACCCTCTAGGGTGCATCTATATAGGCCTAATAGACTGTAAAAATACTCCACCATAACAATTGGTTAAAATAACACTTTATTCATTCAATTAATTAATTTCTCATCGCAATAAAATTCCTTTTAAGACATTTCAAAACAACAACCAAGGCCATGAAGAAAAAGAACAAGTGAATGTCTATGACAAAAGAGAAGTAATTTAAGCCTGCATCCGCAATATGATAAGATGTTAACTCACTCTCAAGGTGGGGTCCGGGGAACCCCCAGGGTCCTTGAGGTGTGTTACAACTTCCAAGCAAAAAGACAGTCAGGAACCAAATGGACTCCCACACTGGGAGGGTAGAAATGGAACCAAATGGGCTCTTACAGGTCTGTAACTTTAACCTACAAATACTGTAGAACCAAACTTACCCTTACAGGTCACACTGTATCTCTGAGTGTACAAAAGGAACCAAATGGACCCTTATGGGTCTCTAACCGAGTGTACAAATGGAACGTTAATTAGGGTGCAAAACCATACCTATATTATATCGTTATTGCCATGAAACCTCCCCAGTTGATTACTTACACAAAGGCGATGATTTGTGGCATTACAATTCTTAGAAAATGAAATATGCAAATTAGGAATTAGATAGGAAAATATGCACAAAAAATAAAATATGAAGACACAACTACTGTGGAAGGGTTATCATATAATGACCCTATAAACAGTTTAATATAGGTATTAATTAAAGTTCCAATTTTGAATTTTGGAAGTCTGGCTCATGGACTAAAAACTGATTCTGAACTGAACTGGTTCTCAGTTGGTGAAAAAGGGGTCTCAGAGTTAAAGGATGTGGGTCTAATTCATATGGAACTGGAGGGTCCTTGAAATGAAAACCGTCTGAGAAGCACTGTTGTAACTGTTAACGGTATAGTCATGTGACCAGGAAGTGATGTAGTCATGTGACCAAACTGACCATCGTGTTAAAGCCAACATTCTCACAGAGTCTGATTGGCTGTCGGACAGGCGGTGGACGTGGTTGGTGGATGAGGCCCGCTAGTCGAACCCTTGCCAGTCACTCTGCTCGGAGTCGTACTCGAGTTCCACGCCGACACAACGAACCCCTTCTAGCAACATGGGAGTTCCATGATGACGATCTGGAGGATGAAGAGGATGGACAGGCAAGCCAGACAGGCAGGCCAGACAGACAGAAAGTCAGACAGACAGGCAGTGTGAGAGGCGTTGAGTGCTTCTATCATAACATACACACAGTAATCGTGACATGTCATTTTCAAATCGCCTCTAGAAGGTAAAGTAAGGAAGGAGATTAACATCCCGATGATCCATCACAGATGTTCACTGCGCGCGCGCACACACACACACACACACTGCACACACACACACACACATACACATTACAGACGTGCACACGCATGCACACACGCATGCACACACACACAGAAAACCTCCATCTGTTTAAACAAACAGCAACATGGGAGTGAATTCGCTGCCAGAAAAAAATGTGAATGCTGAAAATGTATTTTATGTTTTTTTCCAAGGGAGACTAATCGTACTTGAATTGAAATTCTATAGCAATGATTACTATCATAATATAGAACCATTTAACACCGTTACTGAACAAACATGCTCTGTAATGTACCAATGATTACCGGTACTATCACAATATAGAGCAGTTTAACACTGTTAATGTGAATATAGCAATGACTCCTGTTATGATATACCTTTTAACAAATGTTTTGTTTCAACCTAGGAATATGATTTATTTTATTTTGGTGGCAATAAAGTATATCTCATCTCATTTTAATTTTGATTTTGCTATTTCATTAGTTTTAGGAAGAAGGATGTCTGGAAGGTGAATGCAGCATATAGTTGCACTTTGTGGCCAGCAGAGGGCAGTAACAGCCTGTTGTGTTTGGCAGTGAGTGGATCAACAAACAGTTGGATTGACTGAAAAACCCAGCAAGAGAGACACTTACTGAGCACTCAGCAACATAACAGCAGGGAGTCCACATGCCACACTTTGACCAATTTAAGCACCTTTGTTTGACATTGTTGTACATTTTGACAACAAACACACCATTAAGTCTAGTCTCAGTCGACTAAATATCAAAATCTTCAGGTCTATTCAGACACAGGGTTTAGGTGATGGGGCGACCACCGAAAAATACAACATGACGTCACAGAGTCGAAGTGGTAAGACCTACCACACACCAAAATACATGTTTGTATATACATTTGCATATGCATTTGTTTTTACCAACCACAATTTTGGTGGTCACCTTATCAACTAAAACTGAATAGGTCTTTAATGTTTTAGCGTAAGATGTCTTGTGACTGTTTGACACATATCCCTGTGGTGTGATATGTACTGTACGTTTGCATGTTAATGTGCATTGTCCCGTGTTGATGCACGCTCCTGAGTGTTTCAACATATGTAAGTCAATGGAGCACATCACACCAAAGGGACAAGACCGCTTTAGTGTTAACTCTTAAGCGACCTTGAACCCAATGAGTTGCAAGGTGACCCTTTGGTGCGCAAAGGGCTTTAGTCAACACTGGTCTGATGCACAAACAAATGATATACAACATTACAAAGAATTGCATTTGTAGATGAGCTATTTTCACAATTGTGTAAAAAATGTCTCTTTCTTTATAATTTGATAATGACGGGATTCAGTTTAATATTGTAATGTTTGTTTTTAAGTTTGCAAATGGGTTTTGGCACCATAGTCCATATCGGAAATGTAGCTCCCAAAGAATTGACAAGGGTCCTGATGTCAAATGACCAGTTACTTCTTCAGATCCCTAACTCAAAGCTGAAATCCCAGTAGGATAGGCCATTTTCCGTCGTGAACCCCCACCCTGTGGAATGAACCTCCTCGTATTAGAGCTTTGTGCTGTATAAATATTGGAGTGGAAAAGTCTTGAAGGTCCTAAAATTGTTAATTGTTGACATTTAAGGACCTTTAAGACCTTTTCCATTCCAATTCCTATAAAATCTTGTTCAGTAATAGTATTAAATAGCTCTATATTATGATAGTAATCATTGCAATAGTTTGTTCAGTAGCAGTAGTCTCCCTGTCCCCCAGCTGAGCTCTTTGTTAAAACATAAAATACATTTTCAACTTCTCATTTTTTTCTTTTTCTGGCAGTGATTTTGAGACTGATGTTTGTTGTGTGTGTGTGTGTGTGTGTGTGTTCCCCAAAAATAAAGAAAGAGTTTTGAACTGAGAAACCTCAGAGGGAATGTTGCATAACTGGTTTGTGTGACCAACAACACGACCATTCATAGTTGCACTCAACCATGACTCCATAATAAGTAATGTATGAAATCAGCAATATAAAAAACTAGCTTGTAGATGTGGCGTTCTCAAATGGCTGGAATGCATATACTGTAAGGCCGAAGTGGTAATGAACTTTTTTTTTTAATAATAATAATAGAAATCATCTCACCCATGACCCGGGCGTGAACTTTGACCCTGACGCTGACATCGTCGTCAGTCTCGCTGAGGAGCAGCGCCTCCTCGCACAGAACTCCTTCATGTTGGGCCAGGAAGTCACACGTAACCCTATGACCTCCTGGAGAGAGACAGACAGACACAGAGAGAGAGAGATTAACTTACTGACATCATTTGCCAGTAGGAGCGAAAATGACTTTCACAAATTAACTGACAAAGCTGTTAAGAAATCAGAGCTGATTGTATTACTGTGTAATAAACTCAATCATCATGATAGAATGTATACTGTATCTGAAATATTATGGTACAGATATACCACGTAGCAGTAAAGTGGCAGAGCTAAGGGCTATTGTAAACAAACAGTCCATGTGTCACGTGTAGTATAGCTCAGCATAGAGCTCAACATAGACTGAGCCATCTCTCTTTTTTGCCATCCCATTTCTTGAAGGGATGCATGCACTGATTTCTGTTGTGAAACCCTCTGTTCCAGATAATTGGGTGGGATTCATAATAAAACTCCCACCGTTTCCTGTTCATTACGCCTTTAAATACTAATGTGACTGGTGGTCTGTTCTGTGGCATTAGTACCGGTATGTATATGTACCGTATCTGCCCCAATGGGAGAAGACCCACAGGGAGACCGAGGATGAGAGGGATTACATCCACTCACTGGCCTCGGAAGGCCTCAGGATCCCCTGGGAGCTAATGTGGTAACTAATGTTGCTCTGGAGAGGAAAATCTGAAGCACTCTGCTGGAGCTGTTGTCCCCGTGACCCGACTATGATAAGCAGTTGAAGTTGGAAGCATGACTTTATTTATAAAAATCTCATTTATAAAAGGTCTGTTGTGTTGCATTAGGACATTTATTTTATTCATTTATTAAACACTAATGTAATGTTCTTTGCACCAGTCGACCTGTGGGTCATGCACAGAGGTTACTAATCTTTTACTTTTATTGTTGAGATGAAGGGAGATTAACCTGTTGTTGTTTCAAATGTGTTTTTCATGTGCAAATAGACAACAAGGCACCAGATGTCGTCTGTCTTCCTGATAAGAGCAGACAACGCTTACATTTAAGCTTTACCAGAACCTAACAGAATTTCTTTTTGTTTTGGTGGTCGACGATTTTCTTAGTTTGTTTTCATAGGGCTGTCCTCATGGGTAATAAAACATCAAAACACATCCAGTTACACAACAACGTTTTCTAAAAACCTCAAACTTGACCTCGGCTTAAACTGGCTACAGAAGGGTCATCTAAAAGGTCACTGTGGTGTGTAATCTTCTGATGGAAAAGGTCAAGGGCTCAATGTTCTTTTTTACACAAAAAGCTATTTATGTCTCCTCGCGCCTGGAGGCATGGGAATCAGGGACGGGCCTGTTATAGCGCCGCCAAGAGGCATGGGGATCACGTGGGCCTGTTACAGCACCATAGCCACCAGGAAAAACACATTTTCTCACTCCTACAGATTGTCTAAACACAACACAAATCTGTGCACACCACCTCCACGGTCATGATGTGACCAAATTCAAGACTGATCTGTCATATGTTATTAATATTCCATTCTGATTTGGTTTTGTATCCTAAAAGGTTTGAAAGAGTAGCCGGTTTTGTAAAAAATGCCTCCAATCTAACAACTACAAGTGAAACATTGCACAAACATCCAAGCGGAGGAAGAAATGCCACAGAATCCAGATCCCATCTAGGCCATGAAAAAGAACATCAAAGAACCAAAGTGGAAAAAAGATGTTGATTGAATACAGTTCAAGAATTAAAAACCAAGGCATGAATATGCCTGTTATAGCACCACAGTGAGGCTGGGTTCTGTCTTACCCTTGGGGACCATGGGATGAGACCAGAGAGTTATATTATATATCCACCACTATTCATTTCACTGATCAACTTCAAGGAAGTTGCTCAGTGGAGTTTTGAAGGACCCCTCTAGCATTGATGATTGGTTGGCTCACGCAGTCATGCTGTTCTGGTGGTGCCTCTACCTCACAATATTCATTCAATTTTAACCCGACCCCAGCCTGCCTGCAGTTTTGCACACAGCGCTGGCTTGAGCGCTGCCCAGCAGCCGTTCTGGTGGCGTGGACAGGACAGATGCTGGAGTCATAGCGCCTCTCTGTGCTGGCTGGGGTGTGTCTTACCCTCCGGGATGGGGCAGATGTTGGTGATCCGGAGGTGGGGGCTCGGAACCGGGGCGGGACACACGTCTTTACCCAGAGACGGAACCTCTGGCAGAACGAAGACTATCTCATATCTGTGCTGCGTCTTTAAGAAGCCCACCTGATGGGAGAGACACCAGGACAAGATAGAGGGAGGGAGAGAGAGAGAGAAAGACAGAGCCACGCAGTGAGCCACTTAGTACGCAAGCCAGGCCGAAATATCTGTCTATGCGTCAATCACACTCTCAGTAACACACAGCGACTTGTTAATAAAGAAATACATTCAGAGAAAGCGCCTCTGAAGATCTCACTCCCAATGCTTTGTAGGGCTGGGAATCGATCCGAATTCCCTAGATCGATTCGATTTCGATTCACAAGGTCACGATCCGATTCGATCCACGATTCGATCCGATTCGATTCGATATCGATCTATTTACAGACATAATGGAAATAAATACTGTCCAATAGACAAGACGGCCCCATATGTTGGTGATTGTATCTGTGTATGTGTAAGAGGGACACAGAGAGAGAAGAGTCAAGTATTAAGTAGGCCCTACTGTAATTTCCAGATTATAAAGCGCACCTGAATATAGGCCGCATCGGCCAAATTTAGCGAAAAAAAAACAATTGTGTACATATACAAGCCGCACTGGACTGTTAATTAATTACCATAAGTAAGGTAATTACCATATGTAAGGGTTCTTACTTCTTGCACAGATGAGATTGTCGGCAACAAAATGATGTTTGAGAAGCATCCTTTTTATTATTTAAACGACTTCAAGAAAAAAAATGCATTTGTAGGCTATAACTCATTCAAGTGTTTTAATCTATAGTGCACAGAACGTGTAGCCTACTGTGCCGTGAACTGTATTGTTTCAGTCATACACGTGTAACATTTAACTGCACGTGCTGTATGTAATTATTACTTTGGTTCAATAAGTAGCATTGCATCTCCGTGTATGTAGGCCTATTTATAGTTTTAATTTAACGGATGGCACGGCATTCTGGCCATACGCTGGCTGTGGGCTGCAATGTTGATTCACACGGTAGTAGATACACTCAGGCGCGGATTGGCACATATTTTCCCACCGGGACAATTTTGCCTTTGCCAGGCCACCCTGGGGGGGTGGCGCAGGCCACCGGGAAAACTCCCTGTACTCCAGATGGCCAACCCGCCCTTGGATAGGCCTACACTTGTTGTATGTACTCTACGCGGGGAAGGAAGCGACACGGACACTTTACAATATGTCCAGAATCCAGACCGAGGGTATAGGCTTGGGAAATGACCGTGCGTTCAAACTGGAAGACAGTTGTTTGTTTTCCCGAGTCGCTTTACACTCGCACGTGCGAGCCCCTTCATTGCGACGCGCAGTGGATATAATACTCATTAAAAGTTACCGAGGAAGCGTTCCGACCCTGGGTCTGTACATTTTGTGGTCTCGATTCTCTGTAAATAAGCGATCCACAAGCTTGCTCGCTTAAATAGCTGATCCACAAGGTCGCGCCGCATGTGTTTCCAAAGTATGTGTGCTGGAGACCACCTAACTCCCCCAAAGTTACCGTACATCTGGTTAACCAACTGTCTATCATTTAGCTGGCGACCACCAGGAATCCTCTCAATGCGCTCAACGAGGCGACATCAATGTGACTTTTATTAGGCTTTTTTTTCGCCGCCTCGTCCTGATCGCGCAGCAGCCCAGCCTTTCGAAACCCGTTCGTGATCGTGGATGGATGTTTTTCCACGCAGTCAGGACCCACTGCCAGACTTGAGAAAAAGTTGCTTTCCGCATGCGACCAGTTTTGGTGAAAGATTTCTCGCCGCTAGTCATCCAAGCCTGTTTTCAAAGTGGCGAAGTGCCACTTACCAGGGGCTGCAGGTGCTTCGTTGTGCCCCCAGGAATCACGGCAGGAATCGAGCACGATTTCACAGAATATATGTGCCCTCATGCTGTCCAAAACGAGCTTTTTTTGGCACGTGTTTTTTGGCAGCGGCGACGACGCATTTAGTAGTGTCTGTCTTTTCTATAGTGCGCCTCCGCGTAAAAGAAAATGGTGCCAGTCGCCTGGAGAAGATCGATCCACACATTTTTTAATCGATGTCGTGTTTTTGAGCGTGAATCGATATCGGATCGCTGGATCGATTTTTTGAACACAGCCCTAATGCTTTGTACGGGCGTCCAGCTTGCTGCAAACAAAACGCAGCAAGCTGAGCTCTGCCTAGAGATAGGGAACACAGTTTTACCCTAAATACTAGCGTGACGACAATGAATTCATGAAAAGCCCTGAAAACAAGTGAAAGGATTTATTTTCTTAGGAGCTCAATAAAATAAATAACAGATTTTTCATGAAATCCCATGAGGGCCATGGGATTTTAATGAGAAATCTGTTTGTGTTTGCTAATTTAGCAATATTTATTCTATTGATCTCCCAACATGGGGGCAATACTCGTTTATTTTTTGTGTTCTCATGATTGCAACGGGAGGGGTAAAATTGAGAGTTCTTGGGTTTGGCATAGAACAGTGTTGATACCAGGGCCCACTATTTATTCAGCATTTGAGCCACGGACCGCCATTTGAGGAAATTTTAGCCCCACAGACCCAAAACAGACCGCTAGAGGTTTATTTTTGTTTTCGTCCACAATACGAGGCTGGATTTTGGAAACAAAACAGGCAAACATAGATCAAAAGGCAAAAATAGATCATTCTCTAGTTGTGTAGATTTGGGCTAATTCAGATGATGATATTTTAACTCTTGAGAGTGTAAAAATTAAATGGTTTCATTTTTACATCTGGTTAATCAACTGTCCATCCTTTAGCCTGGGGACCACCTGGAACCCTCTCAAGGAGAATAAAGAACTCACCTTGACCAGGAAGTTTCCGTCGCCGTCGGGCATCACCATGACGACCGAGTCGTGAAGCTTCTCATCGAAGTGAACGTGGGAGGAGGTGGGGCTACTGCTGGAGGGGGCGTGGCTACTGCCGGAGGGGGAGGGGGCAGCAGCCTCCTCTGAGAAACGAACACCCCCTGTCTTTGCTGAACCTGCGCGAACATGCGCACACACGCCATGCACCACACACACACACACACACACACACACACACACACACGCACGCACGCACGCACACACACACACATAGTTACAGTAGGAACAGTGGTGGAGAAGTCCTCACATTCTACGTTGTATACCCAAGAATAAAAGCATCTATAATGCAATGAATGCAGAATAAAGACCTTTTCAGGAGGGCATTGCTTAATGCAGAATCAAATCACTGCTCATCTGAAATTACATTTACTCTGTAAAAAGACTGGTCAAGTTGAGTAAAAGCACAAAAACGTCCAACTCTCAGAATTCTTTTAAAAGTACCAAAGTACCAAGCACAAAGTACATAATTATTAGGCAGTATGTCCCATTTACATCTTTAGGGAAGTTTTAACCATGTACAGTACAAAAACAGATCTGTTATTTCCAATTGGCTGTGAGTTTGTAAGATTGTATCTGTGAACAAACACACATATCTAAGAGGTCATACGTATCACACGCCTCTCTCTCTCTCTCTCTAATAATAGAGGTCATTAAAAACCTGCTACTTGTTCTATAAGCCTACTTTCTGTGTGAAGGGAGAGGAAATGATCACCTTTCCCTCCAAGGTTATTTGTTCTGTGATATTGGTTTTATTTTTGGAATTTTCATCAAACGTTCCTGAATGAATCAGAGAGAGTCAGATTGAGGCCAGACTAACTTGAATTAATCATAACTAGTCAGATCTGGCCCAGAATAAGGTTTATTATTTTAACTGGTGAAGACGTCCTGGAAATGGAAGCATAAAAGATCATCCCCATATGGGCTGTGATCTGGCTTAGTCACTTAGTCACAGGATGAGGTTGTGATTACTTCCTCCTCCAGCGACGTTCAATCTGACTCTCCCTGTATGATTCTTTACAGTAGTCGTCAGGATTTGTGTTGGTTTAAATCAGGTGATATTCTGGGCCAGATTTGACCGGTCTTGGATTGCCTTGATCTGGCCACAAGCATGACTCATTTGTCCCGGTCCTGTTGGTGCCTGCTGGTGCCTTGCGGGTCCATAATTTATCTGAACTATCCTAAGACTACACATCTAGAGGATGTAGAAGATTAATGGTTATTTTGATCAGTACAATATGTCTGACTGTTAGTTTTTGGGTCTGTGGGGCTAAAATGTCATCAAATGATGGTCCGTGGCTCAAATTGTAAATAAATAGTGGGCCCTGGTGTCACAAAGGTTGAAAACCACTGCTGTAGAGCACCTAGTAGGAAAACAAGGGAAACTGGAGTTCCATGCCACGATAATTGGTCTACAACTACAGCTCACAACGGATCAAATCAGGCCTGACAGGCCATGTTGTGAGCTCATAGCTATTTTCACACACACAAGATTTGTTCTTAATTTATGGAATTATTATCCCACCACCATCCCCATTTCTTCATGACATTAGTAAGCCACATGTAAGAAACAAAAACTAAGGGGACGATGTGTCCACGACCCACAAATGGGTCCCAACACACTGTTTGGGAAACTGTGCACTACAGGATTCCGGATCAACAAATGAACCTGGCATATGTCTACAATAATAACATGCCATCTAGATTACCTTTTAACCTTTGCATAAACCTGGAAGGTCATCGAGGCTATGGCGAAAAGGGATGGTAAACTGGAGTGTGCAAAGAGGTGAGTGTGTACTCATTGTCAGTGGTGTAAAGCAGAGGTTTTCAAATGATTGTGACCAAGGAGGGACCACCTCCCTGGCTTAGAATCAACATGGGGACCACCACCAGTGTTGGCAGTAACAAATTACATATTACTGTAATATTATTAGCTGTTCCAGCAAAATGAGGGTA
Organism: Benthosema pterotum; assembly: GCA_039105355.1. Lineage (NCBI taxonomy): Eukaryota > Metazoa > Chordata > Actinopteri > Myctophiformes > Myctophidae > Benthosema > Benthosema pterotum. Next base: position 26,997,756 of record CM076986.1, read on the forward strand.
ATAATATTATCATTGATCTGGTGATGTTACTCTGTCAAAACATGCCTCATTACTTATTACAAATGAGCTTGTTGCTGCATGCGAAAATAGATTTACAAGCTATCAATAGATAACAACAGAGATGTGCAGTAGTTTGTAGATCCTAATCCAACACAGCATTCTGCACATGACGTACACCATAGGCTGTCACTAAACAGATTCTGTTGTCTATTCTTTTTGCGGGGGAGGAGGGAACTTGGGAAAGTAGTAAAGCGATATGTAACATATTATTACTCTTTGATTAAAGTAATATAAGATTATTACTTTTTCTAAGGGGTTAAGACATTATGCTAGTACGGACACAGTCATATTGCAAAACATTGATTGTGTTGAGTGTGTGCATTTGTATCACTTCCTATGCAATGCTCCACACTGTTTCTAATGATTTCATAATAATCGCCCAGGCAATCTGGTTCCACTTCCTCTTCTTTAGACTGTAACTCCCTTTTTCTAATAAAATGTAAAATGTCTGCATGGATGGACAGTCGTCATAGGTCACCAGGCCCTTCAGATCAGTTTCTCATCCAGTAGACAGAAAATGAAAATAAATAAATAAATAAAAAAATGAAACAAATCCTACAATAGTAAATGTATGGTCAGGGACCACATGCGATACCAGACGGACCACCACGGACCACCTGTTGAAAACCCCTGAAGTAACTAAGTACAATTAGGTACTGTACATGAGCACAATTTTGATTATTTTCAATTCGCAATACTTTTACTTCTACCCTCTACAGCTCAGAGGCATTTTTTTAAATACATTTTAAATACATTTTGGCTGTTTGAAAATAGCCAACCTACAAGCACAACACATTGTAAGTTTGTAGATCGTCTGCTTTCAAGACATATACATTTGAAAACTTGAAAATGGACATGAAAATAGCCAACCTACAAGCACAACACATTGTAAGTTTGTAGATTGTCTGCTTTAAAGACATATATACATTTGAAAACTTGAAAATGGACATTATGCATAGTGGGCTTTCTACTTTTGGCACTGTAAGTACATTCTGAGGCCAATTATTACTTTTACTCAAGTGCATTTTGAATTCTGGACTTTTACAGTACTTGTAATGGAGTAGTACCACATTTCACACTATTACTTTACTTTTAAGTGAAAATTGTACAGATATACTACTTTTAGACTGATCATAGGTTTACGTATGATCCTGGATGACCATTTCTATGGTTTAGGTGTATTAACGTGTCATTCTCGCTTACAGTAAATCAATCTGGATTAAGAGGGGTCTGCTAAATGTCTATATCGTAAATTCTCTTCAGAAACACATTATACCCTGGGCCCGTCCAAGCCCTGGGGGCGAGCGGAGAGTGAGGTGATGAAACGAGAGATTAGATTACACATCTTTGCAGATCTGGGTCAGAGTAATGAGTTCACATGATGTTACATCATCATCATCTTGTGGAAGATGGTGCTGCTAAACTGGAAAAATATGCAAGAGGGGAGGGATTTGTGGGGGAGGGGAGTGACATCGAAGCCTCTTATGTCATGTGACATGCAGGGCACACACATGGCAAGGCCTGGCTTGACCCGAGTGGAATGTACTGTATATACATGCATTAACTAGCCTCGGTCCCAGGCTTACTCATCTGCAAAGAGAAAAGCCTGGTCCAGACAGGGAGGCTATTGGCGGAAGCGACGGTCGGAACATCCATCAGGTGTATTTCTCCCAGATCTTGCGGTACTTCCACCAAACCCCTCAACTTCCGCTGATAGACTCGATACAGCGTAGGTCTTGCCCAGTGTGTACAGCAGCACTTGAGCGGGTGATCAACAGCAGTGAGCAGCCTAGTGTCACAGGGAGATTTCTCGTGCACAGCAGCACCGACACAGCACGCAACACTCAACATGAGTCGTCTTCTTGTTCTGAAACTGCCATAACTACTATACATGCGTCAACTTGCTGCACGCAACCAGAATGTTACTGCAAAAGCCGTTGTGTAATATTTGTTTTTATAAGACCCCAGGTAGGATAGCCAGGTTTACTGTCCATATTCCTCTATAAATGACCTGAACTGTTTTTAATTCATGTTTTACTTGTATATACTGTATGTACTGTTTAGTGTATATACAATTTCTCTTTAGCTGCACGTTAGGCAAACAGTTTAGCAATGTCTTTTCTATAGGCAGCAGGTGCAATCAATAACGAGCTGCCCAGCGATGTTACGCACTGAATATAATTGATCTCTAATGTCAAACTCACATGCATTGTGGCCTCCTATTGTTAGCTTTAAGATAAGATCTGCAAACTAATTATGGATGTCATGGATGTCCTACTTCTGGCAGTAGGGGTAGTTATGAGAATATTAGTAGGCCTATGTAAAATCATTTCTAAAAAGAAAGCTATACTTGATACTTGATATGTACAGTACAGACCTACTGATTATTCCACATATGTACATTATTTTTGATCCATTCTCTGCCTCTCAGTTTCATTGTGTATGCATGGTGGTGACGCAACTATGCCAACCAACGTTGTCCTCCACCTCCACGTGCCAATTGCTATTCAGAGTAAAGCACAGAGAGAGCACAAGGAAGCCTATAAATGTGCAGGGTAACACCTGGCATGGGGGTGAAAACAGTCTTTAAAGACAAATAAATTGACATATAAAACAAACAAAAGAAGGCGCTATCGTTGCATGCCGGCCCTCCAAAACGAGTCCTGGACAGAACTTGGCCCCAGGCAAAACCTAATTGCCTACCCCTGGGGTACAGTAACAGTAACAACACTTTTGCTGCCTCTGATTGGCCTATACCGAACGTCTCCTTCTGTGACGCACGCAAAACTAGTCATGCGCAACATTCGCAAGTATGAAAACCAAGAAGGGCAAAATCAACTTACGACTGAGGGTGGTTAAGGTTAGTTTTATCAACATTATTATTATCACAGGAAAGAGAGAGAGAGATTTACCTACTGAAATGTTTTTTGTCCGTATTTTTTTGTTTTCTTTGTACAAAAATGTTTCTAAATGTTATTTCAGATTTTATAGGTATTATTACTCACTTTTCTTTGCAGTGGCCATGTCAGCGACACACGTCCAGGACAGGGACGGAAACACAGATGGACAGACACAGTCACAGGCCTGTCATCTCAGCAGGCCTGGCAACCCAACACCCTGAAAACAGAGAGAATACCCTGAAAACAACTGAAAACACAGAACACCCTGGAAACACAGAGAGAGAGAGAGAGAGAGAGAGAGAGAGAGAGAGAGAGAGAGAGAGAGAGAGAGAGAGAGACATGCTGTGAACATTGAAAGGACATAGAAGTACTGTACACATGAATGCAGTTGCATGACGTGCAATGTCTTTATTTGAATAATATCGTCACATACGTTTTATAGCAAGTGGATACAAAACATGGAAATACTGCTGTCAACTTTCAAATGCTACCGAACTGTCCACAGCCCCACTGAGAAAACAAAAGAGACAGAGAGAGAGAGACAGACAGAGAGACACAGAGGGACATGGTCACGAGGCACAAGGCCTGGGGGGTTCAGAACTCTTTAGTTTAGGGAGCCCTTATAAGGACTGAAAGTGGCAGTGCAGCAGTGGCATATAACATTTTTCATCTTGAGAACCAAAAGAGACTTTTACTCCACTACAATTCAAACATATATCAACCACTTCAGCTCCAGATCTACGTGCAAGCTCAATGTGCCACTTGTAGATCTGCTTTAAAACATTTATATAAATTTGACATTTTCAAATGAGACCTTCTGCATTAGTACTTTTACTTTCAGTACTTAAAATACATTTTGATGCCAACACTCGTATTTATACTCAAGTAGGTTTTGAACAATGGAGTATCATCTATAATACAGTATCGGTACTTTTACTTTAGTAAAACATTTGAGCAGTTTTCTCCACCACTGCCAGCGTAGCTCCCAGCACGTGCACTGGCTGGCTCCAAGGTTTTAATGCGTGTGCGTGCATGCGTGCACGCGGTAGTTGGGGGGGTTGTCATCATAATAATCCCCTCTTGTTTATCGGTGTTTCCTCGACTGCGTTAGTGAGCACAGATTAGGATAGGCCACTAGGCCAGGCTGGGCAGGCACACATTTATTTAGCTCCCTTTGGAGATGACGCTGTAGTTTGAAAAAACACAAACAATGTGCTTGAATTATTATTATACTTTCAATAGCTCTCTGGTTGCTCGGCCACAGATATAAAGGAAATGAACCAGAGGTCTGCCTCGGTCTGCTTTGCTGTAACTGATCTTTGAGGGGCGCTGGTACCTCTGATGCTCAGCTTTGTGTGTTTGTGTGTACCCCACAGTGATGATTTGATTCACTAGAGCACCTGAGTTGGGACGAACCGTCATCCCTCTCGGTTGCCAGAATTCAACCCGTTCGGTGCATAATTGTACTCATTTATTATATATATTATTATTCATAAATACTACTACATTAAAGTCTTTATTATCTGAATATAGCATTCATCCTGTGTAGTGAAGTTATTTAAGTTGAAGTGAAGGTTAAACAGAGGTTGTGGCTGTTAGAAAGTGGCTGGAGAGGGAAATCCACAACAATGAAGCATTATTTAAAGAGCAGAATTAATGCACCAACAATAAACTCACAGTCTGAACACAATTATTCACATTCCTCTCGCAACAAGCAGCCCTTTATATATTAGACATTCTTATCATTCTCTTCAATATTTATTTGGTTTTTAATAGCCAGTCTAACACACTGGCTGTGATCTCGAGAGCTAAATATCTGTGCACTTGTTGGTGAGCCGCTAAAAGAAATAAGAATTATGAGGCATGACAAATATATAAATAACAGGTAATTCAACATTTTTCATCATAGTTTTTAGTCAACAAAAACACACTATTTCTAACGCTCTGCAAATTGTCCAGTAGTCCAGCTGAAGCTCCTAATGAGGATGAGGATCATATTTTTTAATCAATGGAGCTATTATTTTTTTAATTTCTTGTCCTACATTATACTCATGTTTTCTCATTATTCATTTACATAATTCTAAGCATATTAAAACATTTATATAATTATTAACCTCGGACACATTGACATATTAACAACATCCCTTACCGGTCAACAACACTGTGTGCTGTTGTGCGACCTTCATCCTTGTCATTAGGAATGTGATCTATAAAGTGAGGAATGTACTATAAAAGGTTTTAAGTGATGCGTAGTAGACAAAAGTAGATCAGAAGTCCTACCATGGGACTCAGGCACCCACTACAGTAGAATAATATATTAATGGGAGGTAATCCCTACACTACAACTATAAGCCAAAAAAATGTAAACAAACCGGGTGATCACCATTGTACCAAAGTTTATTTTTTGTGGCTTTTGGCTTTAGTTTACAGTTTTTATTAAGGGATAGATGGAGGGTGACACATGACAAAAGGCTTTCAGGATTGGGAGTCGAACCCATGGCACACTGCCAGACTAAACCACCAGCCAAGGTCCCCGGAACACTGAGACATGGCCCAGGCAGGCATACTGTAAAATTAAATTGAAGATAAATCACACAAATAGTAAATATGGAGATCAAAATAGCAGAAACTTTACAGATTTACATGCTACTTTTCCCCTGGAAAGTTTAAATTTTTAGAATTAGATTGACATTTATGCAAAGATAGTAGTGATCATCTCAAATAATTGGGATTAGGCGTTCATGTAATAATTGAGCTCCTTGATGAACAAAATCATAATAAAATACAGTTCAGTACCACAACTGCTAAGAAAAGCTTTGAAAGCTTGTTTACATTGGGGTCATTTTTGTACTCAACTAATCTAAATATTACATTTGTTGTGAAGCATATTATTTGTTGATGTAAACAAACAGTGTAGGTTTGTAACGGCTTTGGCTCTGAACTAGTTGCAAACTGTTAATACACCTGTAGTAGTGTATTAAAAAAAATGTTATTTGTTTTTTGTCAGGGCCAGTGGTGGGGTGGGGGGTCGGGGGGACTAAATGATGATGGTGGGGAGCAAATGGGCCCTTATTATTTAACTCTTGGGTTAAATAAATGATGTACCATATCTTCAGCGAAAGAAGGTTTTGCCATATATAATCAGTGTATAAATGTTTTGTGTCACAATGGATACAGCATCAAAGTTTTGTATATAAGTTTTGGATATAATGTATCAAGGTTTGTGTCATATTGTATCAAAGTTTCTTGTTATAGTCGTACTGCAGTGGTTTCAAGATTAAAAGGGATGAAACTTTCACTGCCATTCAGCCTCTCCGATCGAAAAAAGGGAACAGGCAAATGTTGATCAAACTAACAATTCTTCTACGTTCTATAATTGTGTGTCTTATTGAAAATATTATCTAATGCAGATGTTTCATAATAGTTTAAGTTTAGCTCTTGTCTTGACAGTGTAAAGAAACCAAATAATAGTGATGGATTTTATGCTCCCAATAAAGATCTAGAAGGGTCCACTTGGTACCAACATTGAATCATTTAGCTGGGACCCACCTAGAACGCCCTCAAGGACCACTGGTGGTCCCTGGCTGGGCCACTGGTTGAGATGCCCGAGTTTCGTCTCTAATAGTCACACTCATACTATCAGGTTCATGAAACTTTGAAGCTTACCTTTCTGGATCTCTTGCACAATGGCTCCAGTCGCCTCCACGTGCACGCGGATATGTATAGTATGTAGGCCTACGTGTGTACGGTCGTGTATATGCACGCGTGCGAGTTTGGCAAACAAAAAGCAAAACACGCACAGAATAGTTGTTGTTATTGTTGTTGGTGGTTGTCACCCACTTATTATTTCCGCAGTTGATTCACGTGTCTCTTCTTCCTCAGCACCTCTTGGGCTGAAATCAATATGATATGATGTCGATATGATGTGAGCAATTATCGATTATCGGTGGGTCTTCTCATGGTTGTAATTGCGCCTAAAGAAGATTGATTGATTTGATCGGGTCTCTCTCTCTCTCTTGTCTCTGTGTTCAGTTCAGCTGAATGAACTACATGAGACAGTTGCCAGTTTGTGCGTGTGAATTAAGCCACCAGAGTCTATGAAAACAAGTGTTGGGGAGGAAAACCCAACTAATAAAGGAGGAATAATAGTCCTTTTTGAATAAAAAAAAAGATACCTAGTTTTGGTTGTAGTCTAACTAAATGATTGCAGCTGACCGAATATACAATTTTGTTGACAAATGAAAAGCTCACATCAATCTGCCCGCCTGTTTTATTTTTAATCTAATCTTGGATGGGATTGGTCCAGGCGCCACTGTGAGATTGGTCCAGTGAAGGAAAAAAAAAGGGGGGAAAGAAAAAAAAAAGGTCCATTGTGGGTGAATCACTATCACTAAACATGGATGTAATTCAACCAAAACCTTCCTAGAGAATAAAAACTAGTGAGCTTCATGAAGCTACTGAAAGAGCCACCCACCTCAGACATGAGCAACATTATATGAAAACTGTAAAAATATAATCGTCTGGATGAAATCATCCATGTTCAGTGTTCTAGGGTTAATTCAGCTTGAGGTAGTTAGAAGACATCCACTGTGAAATGTCAGTCAGGCACGTAGTGATGCACTCTTCCAACTGAGTAGAAGCGGAGGATAGAAACATTTGTGTGTCATCAGATAGGATAGACTATGAGCAGAGATCAGATTATAGTGCTGAGATGTTTAGTGTACAGGGAGAAAAGGAGGGTTTGAAGTTTGGAGAGTTTGGTGGGAAAGGGTGCAGGTGAGCTTAGCTTTGTCCCACCGACAGTGATGGGCAAGTTACTGGGAAAATGTATAGTAAGCTACACTACTTGTTACTCTCGAAACAACTACGGTAGTGTAGCTTCAATACAAGCTATCCCCAGAAAAACTGTAGCAACATATATTAAATATATATCTCAAGTTAATGTACAACTTTTATAAATAATCATAATAATAATAAAAAAATAATATAAATAAAATAAAAATAATAATAATAATCTAGGGGTGGGTTTGAAGTTGAACCTAGGATGGTGACATTTTTAAGTTTTGGGATGTATATTAGAGGTTTTCTACCCATTAAAATTGGACGTAATTTGATTTGTAGTAAGCTACACTCCTTGTTACTCAAAACAAGTAGTGTAGCCTTCACTACAAGCTATTCCCAGAACAAATGTAGTAAGCTGCACTACAAACTATGGGAAAATGTAGTTAAAATATAGATTAAGCTATAGATTAGCTACTAACAAGTTACTGCCCATCACTGCCCATCAATGCTTAGATCCGCTATAGCCATGGTAAAAAAAATCCTATAGGATTTTAGAAAAGTCCAATAGAAAAATCCTATTAGATTTTGGAACAAATCCAATAGGAATCTATTGGATTTTACAGGAATCTGATTTTTCCCCCAAAATAGGATTCTATTGGAATCCTATTGGATTCCTATTGTAAATCCTATAGGACTGTTCCAAAATCTGATAGGACTTTTCTATTGGAATCCTATAGGATTTTTGACTAGGGAGGGTTTAGGAGTAGCTATAGGCTAGTGGTTCACTGGGTCAAAAGCTGCATATTCATGAGTCTCATCTGAAGCCCTCCACCAGCCATGTTTAGGACCCCCACAGACAGGGGAGGATTATCCAATGGGCATGTTGGACCCAGACCTGGTGTGGATGGTGGTGGCCCAGGGGGCCATAATTCCTAGACCTGTCTACACTCACAGGTGATTCAATGTCTGATTAGCCTTTCAATTGGTCTGGTTACCCTAATCAGACATCGAATCAACTGTGTGATCCTAAACATGGCATATTTGGAGGATTACAGATGAGACCCATGAATAGCTCATTACATTAAAACATTAGGACGCCCAAATATGCGCATTTAGAAGCAAGCAAAGCATGAGGCCAACGTCGCTTATAATGAGCGTACATGGCAACACTGTGCAGAGAGCCTGTGGATCAAAGCGAAGGAACACACCCCCTCAGTTTTAATCGGTTAGATGCGTTTTTAGTGCAATGGCGCTATCTTGTGGGTGGATACAATTATTTTCCTTGGAGTTAAAAATAAATAAACAGTCTATTTCCCCAAAAAGCACAACACAATGGTAATGGCTTTAGGAGTATATAATGCCTTATTGACGTTTTAACGCCAATATGTTTTAGTATGTTAAAGGCTCTGTCTAAATCATACCTGCTCTATGTAGTCTACAGTAAAACTATGACTACTCAGTTTACAAAGTGCAGTGGAAAACTGGAAATGTTTGCCTACGAATAAAATATTCGCGAATACTCGTGTTAAAAAGGAATAATATAATAAAATAACTACTTGTCCTGAGGTCTATGCTTTAATTGCAATTTTGCTGTATTTCCTATGTGCTTTGATGATCATTTTCAAGTAACAACGGAGAGACTGGCATCAGGGAGTTGAGCCCATAGAGTAATAAAATAACAGAGGCCGGACTGGTGCGACAGCCCCGCCCCCTTGTTATTCATTTCAATACAAGCTGCTCATTGGCGCATGAAGCACCCGGAAGACCGCCGGAAGTGCGCCTATTTCCGCATTTGGGCACCAAAATTTGGTGCCCAAATGCGGAAGTATTTCTCCATGAACGCGCCCGACGCAAGGGATTATGGGAACCATGAACGAGCGCCGTCGCGCACGAGCAAAGGAAAAAAACATCAAAAAGCATCAAAAACAAGCTTGTGGGTTTGCATTGAGCTTATTATCTGTCATATAATACATCCGTTGTGTTTTGAGAGGTAGTATATGACGTGAGGGCCGCTGGTTTATTCAGAAAACAACTTAAACACAAACTGCCCTGTCCGCGTGCACAAAGCAAACCAGCGTGCGTGCTCTCCGGCGTTCGTGCATGAATTCCACCCGCCTGCAGTACCAGACTTGACCACCAGGCCCCCCCTGCTTCAAGCCTGGAGCCACTATCTGGGGCCGTGGTTGAGCCAGGTAGACAAGTAGAGTCTCGCCACACCGTGCACTACTCAGACACTAATAAATTGAGCGCGTACAAGCGGCGCGTGCTTGTTGCCTGCAGCGAGCAGGAAAATGCGTGCATTGAGGCAGCCAGTCAGTGTAGCGGATTTGTCGCTATATTTAGCTATTTTCCAGACCCCCCTAGCGCCAAAATTTGTGAAAAACTCCTTGCCCTCGTTTTTCACCATGTTTCGTCCTATGGTATAGACTAGAGTCCTCCTTCCTTCCTAGAAAGGACAATTGGTAACCAAATGGACCTTTATAGATCTGTAGCCTAACTCTTGAGAATGTAAAATGAATGGTTTCGTTGTAAATGTACCGGTAAATTATATTTAAACATCGGAATTACCTAATTTTCAAGAATACTTATTTAGAAAATGTAGAAGAATTGCTATTTTGACCAACATTTTGCCAGTTATTTCTCCTAAATTAGTCCGAGACTAAACTCAAATCAAATGGTGGTCCTCCGTGGCTAAAATGCAAAATAAATAGCGGGTCTTGTATGAAAAGGGTTGAAAATCCACTGCTCTAGCGCATTCTGGTGCATTTTGGTAGTGCCACTAGTGCATTTTGGATGTTGGCAGTTGGCAACACTGCAGCCTCAAAGATGGGGTCAATAGTTCACGATATGAGCAAATGCGAGAAAAAATATTGGTCCGCTCTGCATAATCAAGGTCCCCAAAGTGCAAACAGCTGTGTTCATATCAATCCGCGCTGCGCACAAATCATAGCTTCGTCGCGTGTTCCCTCTAGAAGGCTCTGGTTATCCCTTACCTAACAACCAACAACCGATGCTTTTCCCGAAAATGGAGGATTTGATATTTTGATATCTAAGTAAGACATTTTTCAAAACTGGACTTTCAATCAAAGCAAGAAGTCATAAATAGGCGGAGACCAACGCCAGATCTTACTTCAAATCACGGGCCTCCTGGGACGGACTATAACGCGTTCATTTCAAATGGATTGGTATTCTTATTGCTTTCCCTGCCTAAGTAAAGGTAAGAATGCTGCAGTGTGTTTAAAATGATTTTCAATTTAATGAAGAATGGAATAACACCCATAATTGTATGTTTGTAAATCTGACTTGTGAGTCGGTAACTGGAAAATTCAGCACGGTAACTAACTGGAAAAGTCGGGCCGCCGCAAAGTCAAACAATGTATTTCAAACTCCAGTTTGTCCCTCTTTCAGGCTGAAACAGCCCTCCTGCGCTCAGTTTTCTGACTCCTCAATATCGCAACATTTCGGATGGTCCGACTTTTATTTGGGCCGACATTTCCAGACTGAGCACAATGGCTTTTTCAACCTTTTTCGTACCAGGGCCCACTATTATGGACCATTTTACGCCTTCAAAGACTTACACCTGGTTAATCAACTTTCGATCATTTAGACCACCTGTAGTCCTCTCGGGCACCACTGGTGGTCCCGGACCAGCTGTTGAAAACCCCAGATGGAAATTGTGAAAGTTTGTAGACTACATTGGATTGGGAGGGGGTTACAGCACTTTGAAAAGAAAACGAAGGGTATAGAGATATTGAAAAAACGTATCCGTCCCTGGGTGGGCTCGAACCACCAACCTTTCGGTTAACAGCCGAACGCGCTAACCGATTGCGCCACAGAGACTGTATGCGCTAATAATTGATCATGTGATCGCAGTCATGTGATCATCTCGTCATCGAGGGATTTAGGCTAGTTACTTATTTTACGAGCAAGCTAAATGGGGATGGGGGGGGGGGCGGCGTTGATCTCTTTCTCTCCACATTGAGCGCCAATAAAGTCTACATTGAAAGTTAATCTGCAAATGTACTTTACGAGTAATGATTGTACACTGACTCCTGGGGGCGCTACATGTTAGTATCTGTTCCTAGTTCCTTCACCCCAAAACTTTTGATCGACATAATCACAGCCAATGGAAAAATGTTTTTCGAAGTCCCGTCCCTACTATGTCAACATTGCATATACATGGCTATCCATGTCAATCAAAATGAGCCCCGCCCCCTCTTTAAAACGTAAGCCCGGCTAGCTCAGTCGGTAGAGCATGAGACTCTTAATCTCAGGGTCGTGGGTTCGAGCCCCACGTTGGGCGCTACGTTTTTAAAAATGTTTAAAGCTTTCACCAAAAAAATAACACCCATGATTTGCGCCCTATACCTATATTGCAAAGAGAACTTTCACAGGGTTTTCACAGTTTTTTTTTTTTTACTTCGGTGAAAAACAACCGCGTTCTGCCATAAGTTCTACTAAGGAAATTAGGCTTTCTAATTACACAAGGCGTGTTTGTTTTGGTGAGTAGGTAATCGTTTGTATATGGCAAATTGCATTGTAGGTTAGAGAGCTCCAATGCAAGTCAGACTCAGAAGCACTGGAGCTCTGGACCAGAGCTAAGCTCAGACCACAGGGGTTGATGTATTCTATCGTGATGATTGAGTTTAGACCTAGTAATACCTGTGGACGCCTGAATGGGATCAGTGTTACAAAAAAGAGCTCTGGTCGCCTTTCTTAAAGCTCATAATTTAGAAAACGTAACGCCCAACGTGGGGCTCGAACCCACGACCCTGAGATTAAGAGTCTCATGCTCTACCGACTGAGCTAGCCGGGCATACGTATTAAACAGGGGGCGTGGCTCATTTTGATTGGATAGCAACAAATGGTAATAGTACCTATGGGCTTTGATGTTTTGGGATATAGTCCATAATCACATCATCAACCGTGAACCCTTGTCCTAGCTCCTCGTTTATTTTGTAAATGTAGGTGCATTCCACATAGTCCAGAGCTCCACTGCTTCTATGCTAGTGTGGACCAGAGCTATGTATCCACTTTCATGGTTCATCGTTTGGTTTTCATCTGGTAGTATAATTCTTTCTAACATCGACGAGGCTATGGAATTTCCTTCAGGTGATGTATTAACAACTAATAGGCCTACTTATTATCTGTAACAGTACTATAATAGCCATCCCCCACGTATTTGTTTTCGCAGCCGATTATTGCTGGTACAGATAAGAACGTTATGCATCCCTTATACAGGCATCTCAGTCTCTGTGGCGCAATCGGTTAGCGCGTTCGGCTGTTAACCGAAAGGTTGGTGGTTCGAGCCCACCCAGGGACGCATGACTTTTTCTCTCCACCTTTTAGTGGAAGATTTAAGATTTAGTCTTGAAATGTATTTTATTGAATCCATTGACCCTGAAAATGTATACTTTGACACCAATATCATTATTATAGCTCTAACAGAAGCAAAAGATGGGCTATGCTGTATTGCTGAAAATGGTGGCAGCCATTTTGAAAAACGTGTATATTTCAGAAATTAAAGGTGATACAGCTTGTCCCTTTGCATAAATGTTTTCCTATTTCTAAGGTACTTCCATGCCAAAGAGAAAACAAAATGGAAGTTTTAGCAGGTGATAGGGTATAAAGTTACCCTGTTTAAAACACATTTTTTTGAAGAAAATTTGCATATTTTACCCCAGTTGTCATGGTAACGAAAACATTATTGAGTATTTTCGTCTTGAAATGTATTTTATTGGATTCCTTGACCCTAAAAATGTATACCTTGACATCAATATTATTATTATAGCTCTAACAGAAGCAAAGATATGGGCTATGCTGTATTGCTGAGAATGGTGGCAGCCATTTTGATAAACGTGTATATTTCAGAAATGAAAGGTGATACAGCTTGTCTCTTTGGATAAATGTTTTCCTATTATCCTAAGGTAGTTCCATGCCAAAGAGAAAACAAAATAGAAGTTTTAGCAGGTGAGGGGGTATAAAGTTACCCTGTTAAAACTAGGGGTGGGACGGTTCACTTATCCCACGGTTCGGTTACCTCGGTATGGGAGCCACGGTTTCGGTTCGGTTTCGGTACGTTTCGCTTTTTAAAAATAACATTTAAAAAATGTTCTTTTATTTCACTTATAAGCACATTGAATGTGAATATAAAAAATAAATCAAGATTTTCAAAACATTGTATTGTACAACCTTGTATTATGAACTTAAATGTTAAGGTATTAGACATAATCCCTATTCAGACATATTCCAGTAGGCCTGTCTTCTTCCTTTTCATTATTTACAGAAGAAAAAAATGTATATTGCTATTTGTGCCTCATTATTAGGCTATTTTCAAGGGAAATATAAAATACCTAGGTTAATAAAATGACTGCACGTTTCAGTTAAGTATCAGGCAGGTAGCATGCAGAAGCATTGTAGACAGACAACAAAGTTAAATTAGTTTAGTTTACAATATCTGCTTTATTAATAAGGATATTTTACTAGAATTAAGGAAATGCGTCTGTCTGTCTGACAGACAGATGACCTATACAATTTTGCGCCTGAGCCTTATACAGCCAAGTGCATGGGAACATTCATTTTCTGCCATCGGGCTGCGCTAAACTTTGGTTCAATAAGTAGCATTGCATCTCCGTGTATGTATTTATAGTTTTAATTTAACAGATGGCACGGCATTCTGGCCATACGCTGGCTGTGGGCTGCAACGTTGATTCACATGGTAGTAGATACACTTGTTGAAGGAGGAGGATGACGCCGGCACAATGTATGTACTCTACGCGGGGAAGGAAGCGAGACAGACACTTTACAATATGTCCAGAATCCAGACCGAGGGTATAGGCTTGGGGAATGACCGTGCGTTCAAACTGGAAGACAGTTGTTTGTTTTCCCGAGTCGCTTTTCACTCGCACGTGCGAGCCCCTTCATTGCGACGCGCAGTGGATATAATATTCATTAAAAGGTACCGAGGAAGCGTTCCGACCCTGGGTCCGTACATTTTGTGGTCTCGATTCTCTGTAAATAACCGATCCACAAGCTCGCCTCGCTTAAATAGACGATCCACAAGCTTGCGTCGCTTAAATAGCTGATCCACAACGTCGCGCCGCATATGTTTCCAAAGTATGTGTGCTGGAGACCACCTAACTCCGAAAACAATATACAGTTTTTTAGTCTTGAAATGTATTTTATTGGATTCCTTGACCCTAAAAATGTAGACTTCGACACCATTATTATTATTATAGCTCCATCAGAGGCAAAGACACTGGGTATGGTGTAATACTGGTTCATTGTCGGCGGCCATTTTGAAAACGTGAATATTTCTGAAATGAAGGGCGACACAGCTTGTCTCTTTGGATGAATCTTTTCCTATCACCCTAAGGTACTTCCATGCCAAAAGAATTATCTGTGTCATAACTTGAAGTCAAAAGTTGATTACATCCTCCACTATTTTCAAAAAAGCTTAATTAATCGAAACGAGCAACGGTATAGCCAGACCTACAAAAATGCCAAAGAATAAGCTAACAGTTATACCCTGGGCTCAGAGTCTTTCCCGCGCCCCCCACTGGCGTATACTTGGGGGGCTTCCCCACCATCATTACAAGCATTACAAGCTTGTATATTATACAAGCTTGTAATGCTTGTAATGATGGTGGGGAAGCCAGGTTAGCTATGTTTATTGTTAACCTAATAAGGCCATCACATGCAGATGAATAGAAAGTGCATTACACTCACCCATTCACATGCGTAACCGTTCACACATCGGTGCATGTGACTCCCATTGGAAACGCATTCATGCAACCATCAAACAGTTGTTTTTCCTCGACACTGCAACCATAGGTGCAACACACTTGCAGTACCAGGTATTTATTTTAGATAGCAAATTAGACGTAGATAGCAGTTACCTACACAGGTAGTCAAATGGATTACAACGTTTATTGCTTAAATTGTAAACTGTAAATTATGCTCTGGATTAAGAGCATCTGCCAAATGCCTAAATTGTAATTGTCAACAGAAGGTCCATGGAAGTAATGCTTGTGGTCGCTGACATTTCATTTCATTTAGTAAAGTAGGACTTGTTGATTTAAAAAAAAAAAACATGTCATCAACACACTTAGTTAATAAGAAACCATGAACTGAATGACCCAGTGAACTATGATGACCGTAGTCATTTACTACTGACAAATTCACCAGAAAAAAGGGAGAATCCCAAGAGGGAGAAGTGCACCACATTGTCTGGTTGAGTCATTATTCATGTATTACCAATATTATTAAATCAACCTTGGGTAACCTTTCACTAGGCATCCTCAATAAATGACCATGAAGCCATCCTACCTATCCTGCATCTCATGGGACAAATGACAGCTGTCCATTTTATAAGGTTTGTCATTTGAGATTGTTTTTGTGCAGATGTTCACGGGCGTAGACATGGGGGGACCAGGGGGACAGTTGTAGGGAGGCCCGAAGCCAGGGGGCCCACTAAAAGCTTGGATTAATAAGGTTTTATTTGTATTGATTATTATAAAAATATATTTGAATCACTATATTACCTGAATAAACCGAATGAGTGGCGCAACAAAACATAATAATGAGTTTTGGATTTCAAGGACTCCACACATTGTATATAACGTGTCGCCTCCAGGAAGGGGGGCCCATGTCAAAAAGCTGTGCAGGGGGCCCAGAATTGCTAGAATAGCAACGCCCCTGCAGATGTTGCAGGTTTTGCGTAAGCAGCTATAGAGCTGAGCAGTCCCGTCCCTTTAGTGACGTCGCCAGAAATGGACTGGCGACGTCACAAAAGTGAAGTCGGAACCAGAAATGGATTCCCCATTCATTTTCCTCATAGACTTTTCGAAAATGATTTACGATTACACGACACACAAAGTTTAGTTGTGACAAATCAAGACAATAAACGCAATGACCATACAATATCTAATTAGCAAGAAGAAAAACAAAACGGCATGATACAACACATTTTGTTTTGTTTTTTGTCTTAGAAATGATTTGATTGTCCCAAAACATTGTGTGTGTTGTCATGATTTGAGTGAGGAAAATGAATGGGAAAATAAATTCTGGACCACAGGTGACATCACAAGTGGCAGGACTGTTCAGCTCTAAAAAAAAAATAAAAATAAAATAAAATCTGTTGGAGTAGAATAATCATCTGCTCTATTTATCACTGGTGTCACTTCTCACACTTCTCTGTGGTTGTTCGGCCCCTTGAACCATGTTCATTTGTCCTTGTATTGTCCCACGTTTTTCTGTGGATAATTTTATCATTATTTACTAGAATCCAAGCATACAGTCAGTAGCCTACAGATGGAAGTTTGCTTCTGTCAAACTCTGGCCATTTACAAGACACAAACTGGCTTGTTGATTAATGAGCAATGTCCCTGTCAAATTAATAAAAAAGGAACACCGACACCCATGTTTGAAGTTTTGTGTTTGTGTTCAAGGTCCACTAGTGAAGACTGAGGGTCACTGGCCGATGGAACATGATGCAACGATCATCACAACCAGTCAACCACAAAATCTAGCAGAGGATCAAGAAGACTACCAGAGACAGACACCATAACCCACTGACCTACCAGATCTTCCTGACCTACTAGAGACATCCTGACCCTCACACCAGATCTAGTAGACCTCATAGAGTGTGAACCACATTGAGACAACAAAACATCCTGAGGTGGAATCATCATAGTCATGACGACGGAATATCACGATGAAGTCGGAGACGAAGCTGGAGACGAGAGTAACTTCTGGAACAAAGGTTTGTGCGTGTCAATGTTTGCGCCTCGTTTGGGGTTAGTTGTTCGTATAGTTCGTATATAGTATGCTATTCTTATAGTATAGTAACAACAATGTTTGGTAATGTACATACCTATACATACATATTTGAATTTTCTTAGAAAACCTATAGGCCTTCAAGACGTGTACAGTTTTTTGTTAGTTTGAGTAAAACATCCAGTAGTTTTACTGATACTCCACTGCATCTCAGATCCAAATATTGTAGTTTTACTCCTCTAAAATTATATTAAATGTTTGTTACTAGTTATCTTTTTGGATTTTGATTAATATTACCAGAATTAAAACTAGTTATTGTTTTGGATTTTGATTAATATTACCAAAACATGCTTTAATTCACCCGGCATACATTTCGGCCATTTTGAAAATACTGTAGATTTTTCTAATTAATTGTATTTATTTTAAAACTTGTAACGGGACATTCTGTCTAAAGAGTATGCTACTACGTTCTGATTTTGGTACCTTTTTTGTGTATTTTGACATGCACCAATAGCCTACCTTTATAAACACTACTACACAGGCCTTTGTAGACGCTACTACACGTAGGCAGTGCCAGTTATTGGAGTTGCATCATCCTGACCAGTAAAAGCACACCGCCCAAAAGCTGGACTTTGCAGTAAACTGTCCTGATACCGTCAGCCCAGAACATGTGTTGTAATTTTGATGATGACTGCACCATCACCAGCAGCAGCATATGGTACATGTAGCTGACAAAAACAAATACTGGTAGAACATGTGTGTGTGTGTGTGTGTGTGTGTGTGTGTGTGTGTGTGTGTGTGTGTGTGTGTGTGTGTGTGTGTGTGTGTGTGTGTGTGTGTGTGTGTGTGTGTGTGTGTGTGTGTGTGTGTGTGTGTGCAGACTCTCGCAGCAACAGGTTAGAGGTGTTCTCCATGAAATGGAGGATCAGAGAAGTTTTACTTCCTGTCATCACTGCCGTTGTCATCCTGTCACTCGTCATCAGTCTGGCTGTCGTCAGTGAGTATATGTGGCGAGGTTAAAATATACTGTAATAATGCCAAGTAGCCGACTATGCCACACAGCTGGAGGCTGTGAAAATAATATATAAACTACATCCTACCACACAGAATATTTTACTTGGGTAGAGCCAAGTTGAAAAAGGCAAGGCTCAAGGGTGCAACAAACAAATTTAATGCAAACAAAAAGATTAGAACATAAGATCATCCTGTATTAGTATTTATTTCTCCTTGAGTCTTTTCACACAAAATGTTATGTACATTTAAAGTTAGTACACTACAAGAGCATGCACTAATTATAAGTCCAATCTTTATTTTGGCGTTTTCACACCAGTATGTTTTAGTATGTTGAAGGCTCTGGTTAAATCATAACTGCTCTATGTAGTCTACAGTAAAACTATGATGTACAGTAAAACTATGATGTACGACTACTCGGTTTACAAAGTGCTGGAAATGTTTGCTTAGGAATAAAATGTTTGCGAACCACACAATGCTAAAAAGCTTGATACAAAAAGTGGTCGGGTGTGGTCGGGTGAATTCCTTTCACAATAGCACCTGGTTCCATCCATCCTTTTTCCAAACACGGTGAGTTTGTTTTTACTTTTGGTAGGCCTACACTTTGATGTCTACTTTTGTATACAGACCCTCAAAGTTGGACATAGCCCCTCAAAAGCAGATGGAAATTGTGAAAGTATGTAGGCTACATTTGGAGGGGGGTTAGAGCATTTTGAAACGAAAACAAAGGGTATAGAGATCCTGTAAAATGTGTCCGTCCCTGGGTGGATTCGAACCACCAACCTTTCGGTTAACAGCCGAACGCGCTAACCGATTGCGCCACAGAGACTGAAGGCCCTTGTAACTGCTCATGTGTTCTCAGTCATGTGACCATCCCGTCAACAAGTGAGAATTGTATTTAGGCTACTTACTTATTTGACGAGCAAGCTAAATGGGGGAACCTAGCCCAAGATTTGGACTCTTGTAGAGAGGTGTTTGCAATGTCAGAATCGCAAGGAAAAGGCAAGCTTCAAGGGCACTAATTATAAGGCCAGAGGTCAATGTCCCAAACAGTGAATCATATTTCCCAAAAGGTGGTGACTGATAATAAATACATAAAGCTATAACTAAACTGGCTAAGCAATGATTCACCCTTAGTTGTCAACACCATGGTCTTCCACACAAAAACACATTGGGCCTAAATCTGCCTTGATTCCTGTGACATGATACAAAATGTCCGTGATTTTCATCACAGATGTCCCCTTTTCGACATTTCACAATGAGGTCCCCGCCCCCACGACGACGTTGGGAACAGTTAACATGTCCGCATGGTGGCTTTATTCTACCACGGGTATTTCTGTAACTCCAAGCTTTTTTTTTCACACACATCACATTTTAATAGTATACTGATAAACACGCTTGAATTTTACGTCACTCTAGGGCAGACTTTACATGTAATCCCAAAGGTAATCTATTCCTCCTCCTCTCCTCCCCTCCCCTTTAGCATTCTCCTCTCCAATCACGCACTCATATTTGTGGATGCGCCGCAATGTCGCTGTACACCGGGACAACCTGCGGAGTCTATCCGATCTAGAGTGATTCTCGGTCGGGGAGGCGCGGCACGTGGCCCCCTTGACGAACGCAACGAAATGTGGTCAATAAAGCACGAGAAAAGCAAAGAGCACATCAACATAGTTAAAACAATAAATAAGGATTGTGTGTGTGTGTGTGTGTGTGTGTGTATGTGTGTGAGAGAGAGAGAGAGAGAGAGAGAGAGAGAGAGAAGCACACTCACTCACACACACACACACACACACACGCACACACACACACACACACACACACATACCGTATTTTCCGCACTATAAGGTGCACTGGATTATAAGGCGCACCGGATTATAAGGCGCACCTTTTAAAACTGATTTCATATATAAGGCGCACTGGATTATAAGGCGCAGTGAATAGAAGCTACTACAGTTAACATAGAATGGAAGCTACTGCAGTCAACCAATCCATATATACGGCGCACTGGACTATAAGGCTCATTGTGGATTTTTGAGAAAATTAAAGGCTTTTAAGTGCGCCTTATAGTCCGGAAAATACGGTATATATATAGAGAGAGAGGTTTGGAAAGTTCAGGCTCAGGATTTTTTTTTTGCTTTAATCCCTGCATTATGTATCATATCCCAGGAATCAAGGTAGAGGTTCAATGTGTTTTGGTGTGGAATTCTCCTTTAACTCGAAAGAGGGGCTAGTTCGAAGTTTTCCACTCTGCTGAGCCCTCGAGCCTCTCACTGGGTCCTCTCTCTCGGGCCATCTCTCCTCTGGCATCCTCACTCAGTGCCTTCACAGGTGGGTTCTGCCATGGATAGGGCACACCCCACCTGGTGCCAGGCAACCATTTCTCCAGCAGAGGTGTCCCTGTTCTCTGTGCCCCTGCTTCGGCTCACAACCGTGGCCATTCTCCTCCCCTCCAGCCACCTCTCTTCTCCCTTCTACCCTCCGTTCCTCTGCACGGTTCTCTCCTGCTTTGTCCCTTTGAAAGCATAGGTGGCCTTTAAAAGGGGTGGCTATTTTGGGGTAACGTTGCCTCCACAATACCTATGCTGGTGACCAAGTGAAATTGTATATTTTTCCGGGTGTTCCTGAACACCAGAGACCTGACCAGCAACCATATACCACAAAGTCCACAAAGACTAGCTTCTCGTATGATGTGCGATTACAGTTTTGTGTGTATTACAGATGCTAAAACAGGAAACCGCCTGTCAGCGTTGGAGGATACTCTTTCCCAGGCAAACGAGACCCTGACCTCCTCCATGACCATGAGCCAAGGTTGAAGGTCACACACACACACACACACACACACACACACACACACATATGCGCACACATGCCTTTTTAGAAAGGCCTCTTTGTGCATGTGCGTGGATGCATGTGCATGACTGTGTGTGTGTGTGTGTGTGTGTGTGTGTGTGTGTGTGTGTGTGTGTGTGTGTGTGTGTGTGTGTGTGTGTGTGTGTGTGTGTGCACACGTGTGCGTGTGAGTGTAGGTGCATTAAAGGAGACCCACCGCATACAGTTTGCTGTTGAGAGCAACAAAGACCAGCTGGGATCAGGTCAGGCATATGACTTACTTCATGTTGCTTCATGTCCGTTCAGCGGATGTTACAAGCATAATCGTGACCTGTACTTGTTTGTTGTTGTCAGTGGCGGATTCGCTGACCCGTCTGTCTGAACTGGAAGTTCTGAGTAGAACGGTTACCGCCCTGAAATGTGCCATGGACCGACTCACATCCAATCGTATGTATAACATGCATGCACGCAAACACACACCCACATGCATGCACACACAAATAATGACAGTAATAAATCCAGTCTTGAAGGTTTTGCCTCCAACGGGTTTGGCATTCATATACAGTAGCACCTATATCCAAGATTGTGTTACCTAGATTGTGCATTACATTCACCTACACCGATGATGGACAAAACCGTGCAAGGCACGAACCAGCACATCAGTAGGAATTAGGGCACTTCAGTGTCTTGCTCAAGGACACTAACTCTGGAGGAGTCCATGGGCTTGAACTAGCATGCTATCCAGCCACGTTACCCCTGAGCCACTGCCGCCATTCATAAAGGGTCGTGGAAACATTCTTGACTACACATTGGTTTTGGCTATTGATTTTAACTAAAATATGTAACGCATAGAATCATAGCATTCAGCACATAGGAGTAAGAATTATTGTGCTGAATATAGGCTTGGAAATGTAGGCAGTTAAATATTCTAGGAAGATTTTAGAAATTCTGTGCTAACAAAGTCTGGGCAATATGACAGTAAATTGAGACCCTGCATTGTGGCTGATTGACAGGAATCAGTGTTCAAATATCCATGAATAGTTTGGTATATAGTTAGTCCCCCAATTAGCTCTTCTGTTGTAAAGCACTCTCATTGTCACATTTCCGACAGGCTGTTTTTAAGATAACATGAGAAGTTTCCACTATAGGCTACAGCATCAAGTCACCCTATACCCCGCAGGTAACAGAAAGGCTCGGCCCAAATAATACTCGGACCCTGACTATAGACAGTTACGGCGTCGCAATCTCTGTTCACTTCATGGGGTCTGTCCAATGGCAGCCCTTCAACGTAGACTTCTTTATTTTTATTTTAGATTGTTTTGTAATAACATAACATAAACATCAGGCAGATGCCCAGCTGTAGTGATTATGAATCCTGTTATTTTAGATCAGGGGTCTCAAACTCAATTTGCCTTGGGGCCACTAGAAGCAGAGCCTGGTTGAGGCCGGGCCGCAGCCACAGCGCGTCACATGGACAAACGTTTTTTTTGCCATTTCAAGCCTATTTTTTCGCCATTTTCGCCTTCATTTCACTTAAATTTAAGTAGATTCAGACTCACCAATGTGGGATAAAGAGTGTGTGCATAGGTGGTGTTGTTTTCCATCAGTCGCACAAAAAACAAAAATAACATTTCTATAATAATATTTCTATTGCTTTCTATTTCTATTCCTTCCTTCCTTTGATATACCACTGTGCTATCTGTTTCATTCAGTAGCACATAATAGGATTATGATAATAACTATAACTGAACAATATTAAATGAACTATTTACTGGACAATAGAACCTACAAACAATACAAAATAACCGGACCAGCCAACCCATCAACAAAGTGGCTCTGATTTGATTGTGATGGCATGAATTACAACCAATAAGGAAGCAGTAACAAAATCTTTACTTTAGCTATCAATTTATATTCCTAACAAAGCCAACTACAGCAATTTTGAACTTATACAGCCACTACAAAGCAGCGCCATAAAATAAATAAAATCAAAAATATAGTTTGTCAGTGTCACTCAAAAACTAGTCTTGCAAACATGACACTAGAATAGACCATCAGAATCGCCACTTAGGCCCAACTAGCAGCATTGGTTTCCCAATAGTTGTCATGTTTTACACGTGCCTAAATAGGCTTTTATTTATTTGCGCTAGCCTCTTTGAAAACTATATCCCAGTTGCGCTGCAGTGGTCGCGCAATGGGGCTTTGAAAATAATTCAGCACTTTCGGTTTCTGACCCCACAATGTCGCAACTTTTCTACTAGATGGCTATGATTCTATCCAGCGCAGATGTAAGCCTGCCCTGGAGCAACGACAACACCGTTCACTACGGGCAAGGGGGACACAACAGCTCGTTTTAGGCTACTCACCTTAGCTCAGCGTGCTGCTTTATAAGCCATGCATCCGCCCGTATCGGGCTTTAGAAAACTGCTACGCTGTCATTATTTACCAAACCGAACGCAGTCCTTGGTAAAAAGGCAAAGTTTTCTTTTCCTTACGTGTGTTTGTAAACACGGAGCGGTGGATAGGGAGACGCCATGACAGGATCTCGCCCGTACTGCAGCCAATGGCGTCATTGCATTTCCTCAGATTGACAGTTCAGCGACAGAATGAACTAAACTGCACGGGGGGAGGGGCGTGTTTCAGGGTGCAGATCCGGTTCCTCTTTGCTATTCTGTGCAAATAGCAAAGCCAGTAGGCGGGCTTTAAACAGGATCTCAGTAATGAGCAGTCAATAGTAACAGACTGTTCTCCCGCAAATGCTTTGGGCTGCCTGGTCGGAATTTGACGGGGGAACTCGCGGCCGTCGCGGGCCGCATTAATATTAAACGTTCATATTAAGGTGGGGGCCACAAAATATCATCTCGGGGGCCGGAAATGGCCCGCGGGCCGGCAGTTTGAGACCACTGTTTTAGATAGTTTAGTAGCCTACAGCATAAACATAAACACTAACAGCCCAGCTGTAACCATTATAAATCCCTTTTATTTGATTGTTTTGTATTAATAGCAGGCCTACAGCCTAAATATTACAGATACTTTGGGTGTCACTGTGCAATACTTTAAAACAGATGGGATGTTGCACATATAAAACATCGCTTATTCGACCGCCCTTATTGAGAATATACTTAAAACTTGTGTGTCCCACTTTCAGGCTGCATGAGCAGTGCTCGAGTGCTCAGGTTTTGACCCCTCAATGTTGCAACATTTTGGTGGGTCTGAGTATTATTTGGGCTGAGCCTTCTTGTATTCACCACCACCCATGAGATCTGGTCACCCTACCTGACACACACATTGAACTTGGGACCCCTTGAACTATCGTTTGTGTATGTGTGTTTGTGTGCGTGGATGTGTGTGTGTGTGTGCGTGTGTGCGTGTGTGTAGGCACAGTGGTCCCAGGGTGTTGCCCGGTGAGCTGGGAGCCGCGTGAGCGCAATTGCTACTACTTTTCGCCGGATTTACGGAGCTGGCAGGATGCCAGGGACTGGTGCTCCAATAAGGAAGCTCACCTGGTCATCATGAACACACCCGAGGAGTGGGTGAGACAGCTACCCATCTGTCTGCCTGTGCCTGTCTTTCTGTTCAGTCTTTTTGTAACCTCTCTGTTGAGAACATCTCTCTCTCTGTCTTTCTCACTCTCTTTTTCTCTCTCTTTCACTCGCTTTCTCTCTCTCGCTCTCATGTCTCTTGCTCTCTTTCTCTCTCAGGAGTACATCGGCAACAGAATAGGCAACAACAATTTCCACTGGGTGGGTCTCTCTGACGAAAGGACCGGCAAATGGGAATGGGTCAACCAGACCCCATACGTCATGAACCGCAGGTGTGTGTGTGCGTGTGTGTGTGTGTGTGTGTGTGTGTGTGTGTGTGTGTGTGTGTGTGCGTGTGCGTGCGTGTGTTAGAAAATGGGCCTTAGAAATAGACAGAGTTCCGCAATAGTGACAACCGGAAGTTACTACATGCATTGGAGTCTTGCGTGAGCCCATGAATGACATGTCTAGATGAATTTTGAATTTCTCTTTTTATTTCTAAAGCTCTGACCAGGTATAATAATATAGAAGCGAATCAGCTGTTGGCAAAAAGCCCAGTTGTATGTTCAATGCTGTGATCATCTCAGAAGAATTTAATGGGACTCCACTATGAAATCCAAAAATTAAATGACATAAATGTTGGCCTTAATACCCTTTTATACACTATAACCTAAACAACCAATCAGATAATTGTCTTTTATATAGTGTGCGCTATTTGGGTACACTACCAGAAATGTCCAGAAAACAGCCCCCCTCCCGTCTCACTGGTTCCCCTCGCCCACCTCATTGTTATTCCCCGTCTCATTAGAATATGCAT
Organism: Benthosema pterotum; assembly: GCA_039105355.1. NCBI lineage: Eukaryota > Metazoa > Chordata > Actinopteri > Myctophiformes > Myctophidae > Benthosema > Benthosema pterotum. The sequence goes on from CM076986.1 coordinate 27,023,456, forward strand.
GATTTGCCTGGTTTGGGCTTCTTTGAGAGAGGGTGTGGTTCCATGTATACTAATGACTTAAAAATAACATGAAATTCAACTTTTTATTATTTTTTTGTGATTTTGGTGCTGGCATGTGTCTTTTCTATCTCCACAAATTATCTATTTTTTTGAACAATCAGGCTTTCATATCCGATAGGAGCTTTAATGTAAATTGCTCTCAGGATTGTTTGATTTTGGCGTCAAAATGGAAATTTGTTGTTGATTTTCCAAGCTGACATGGAATTTAAACAAGCCTGGTTTTATCTAGCATCAGTATTATAATGACTGACCTCGGAGCTGAGTAGGGGTGCCAGAGGAACAGGGAGGCAGGTGCGGATGAGTGTGCCACCAACTGCTATACAAAAAATTGTTCAATTAACTAGTCAACTTCCTGTTTCCAGACACTGGATGCCAAACCAACCAGATAACTGGATGGGGCACGGCTTGGGCGGGACCGAGGACTGTGCACATTATCATAGCAACGGAAGACTGAACGACATCCACTGTACAACCAGGATGAGATTTATCTGTCAGAAGCACAGCACCAACTAACACATGCATGCTTGTGCACACACACACGCACGCACGCACGCACGCACGCACGCACGCACGCACGCACACACACACACACACACACACACACACACGTCAGGAACACCATAATGTATACAGTGCAGTATGTACTTGCCCGCAGACTACCATCTGATTTTTTGTTCTTGCTGTTTTTCTAACATTGCGCTTTCTGTGAGCTTGTATCTGCTACTTTCAAAAGGCCAACGTATACATGGATATTGTAACTTGTACTACTACTGAGCAGTGAGGACCTAGCCTGGCATCGCCAGTCTAGTAACATGGTCTGGTTTCAAGACCGGCGACCCCTGGAACCCCCAGCCCATCAGAATTGGTAGACCCATTCAAAGTTTTAATAGCAGGCGATAGACCAAGGGTGTTTCTGGAAGTCCATTATTTGTGGGAGCCGGCTTCTAGCAAGCATTCTGGCTTCTGGATTCTAGCAGGTGAATTGGCAATGGTTGAAAATTGAACAGAACAACAACGGCCAAAAAGATGAATATAATTGATGTTTTCGGGTGATAGCCTACTTGGCCAATTTAGGCAACCGCCAATGAAAGACAAGTGGCGCCCGCATTTCCTGATTTTCATCGCCCGCTGTTAAAACGTACTGTTGAATTATGCCTTTAACGCTTTACAAGGTTCCATATGGCTATACTTGCTATCTCTAAATGTATGGAATGTCTGTATTCCTGATGTTACAGTGACACTACAGTATGTTCTCTCAATTTGTGTGCTCAAATAAAATGTTTGTATTTGACTGTGAATCTTTGGTTACTCATAGTCCCACAAGGATATTGACTGGTAGAAAAATACTGACATGTTGTAAGTAAAAGTGTTAATACTACAATGTACAAGTAAAGGTCCAGTAATCAAAGTTTACTTGAGTTTAACATAATAAAGGTAATAGGTACCAAAATGTACATTGATGGGGAATCCAAGCTAATAGAAAATGCAGGATTTCTATTCCTGAAGTTGCAATGAAAACACTGTATCCAAAAAGATCTGCCTAACAAGTAGTTGGACAGGTTTCTGAACTGCCCAGTGCCCACAGCCCTCCTATGAGAATCAATTAATCAATCAGTCAAACCCAAGTCACATAATGCTCCTTTAACTAGCGTCGCAGTTACTTAGCACCATCCATAACTAAGGAAATCCAATCACCCTGACTTTTCACACAGTCACTGATTTCCCTGTGTAAATAAATACTGTATAGATATAGACAGTCCTCACATAATGTAAACTAAAGCAGTTAAACATAAAGAACAAACCCACAATCATAAAAAATGGTTGAAGACCACTGCTTTATGCCAATGCTTAGCTGAGCTCTTTTGTGAAGGAAACGTCGTGTGTGAGAAGTATGGCATCAAATACAGTTTATTTCAGTATCAGAATATTTCTCAATATATTTCCTTTGACGTGAGGTACTGTGCTGTTGGCAGAGACCTTTACCTCATTTGGTCCCTGGGCCTTGAAACCCAGTAGGCCTACCAAGCTGTCCAGTTTCCGAGGCGCCATCAACCCAATGGTAAATTTGGCCTTACTCGCAGTTGTAATGTGACAGATGATTCACATTATATTATATTCCCTTACATACAACACTTTGCAATTGTTAAAGGTTTTGTTTGTATGTTACATTGATGTTTTGCACAAAGTGCCATAGGCCTACACGTGAAATAAATTAAAAAGGAATAAATAAAGACAGGGATAAAACATTCAATTAAACAAAACATGAAAATTATTCAGTGCATAAGGAATATAACAAAGAAAACCCAATAATAAGTAATGTGCCCAATAATACTTTTGAAACTACGTATAACAATAGGTAGTGTGCATTTATTTTTCTGACAGAGACAGGAGAGGTTATAGCACTATGTCTTTGCATTAATTTATATTTAGTATAACAAACCTTTGCTACTAGCAGCAATGTATTCAAAAGAAATATGAATATTGATATTTATATTTTCATGAATTATTCATGTTTAACTCACAAGAGTTGAGAACCTCTCTCTCTCTCTCTCTCTCTCTCTCTCTCTCTCTCTCTCTCTCTCTCTCTCTCTCTGTGCCATCTCTATGTCTCTCTACCCTCGGACGTGGCAGCGGATTCACCAAAAACTTTCAGGAACTTTCTGAGCCCAAAAATCACTGCAATCCATTCGTACGCCGCCGATTGGTCCAACCGCAGCCGGTTGGGGAGGATCCCGAGGATCCCATTGGTCGAGGGCGGCGGAACGGGGCGGGGTTTCGGGTGGAAACTAGTCGAAAATCTCTTTCCCCATCACACATTCCACCGCGAGACTTGGACGAGAACACACAGCCAACTACACACACATGGATTCTTGACACACACAAACACAGGCACACACAGACGTAGGGAGGGGTTCATGTAGTTTTATAACATATTAATAGCAATTGTAATAATGTTGTTGTGTGTGCTGCTGCTGTTGTGCGTCTGGAGCTCCGCGTCCCACCAGCGGCAGATCCCCGCAGGTAAGGCCGCCCTACGGCGCTCCCTGTCCCCCGGCCAGGCAGCGAGCTGCTCCGTGTCTGGATATCCGTCCACACACTACTGGAAAAAACAAACATGCATGCAACATGTTTATAACATATTTTAATGAGTTTTAAATGGGCTTCAACTCTTTTCATACCAGGGTCCATTATTTATTCGGAATTTGAGCCACGGATCACTATTTAATACGATTTTAGACTCCCAGCCCCCCCCCCCCCAAAACCAAAACTAAACAGTTTTAAGTAACAACTAAATTGTTGTGGTCGTTTGTTCAGCTTTACAGGGGATGACATTTATCCTTAGGCTCTCAAACACCAAACAAAAAGAATATGATCATTATGATGTCGTTGGATGAGATTCCATCCACTATTCCATGCTGATGTTGATACCATTAGCGGAGATAACGGGCAAAGTCGATCAAAAATAACAATTGTTCTAGATTCTATGATTGTGTAGAGTTCTTGTGAATTAAACAATGCCGAGCTTTAAACAATGATGTATCTGTTCGGAGCGTGAAATGGAAGCAAATGAACGTTTGGTTTCACGTTACGCTCTCAAGAGTTGAAATGGTCCACCTGGTTACCAAGACTAGTCTCAATGTGGTGGTTAAATAAAGGTTAAAAGAAAAATCCATCATTTAGATGGGGACCACCTGGAACCCCTCAAGGACTATTCACTCACTGGTTGAAGACAACTGTCTTAATTGTTTTCACCTACATGTCTGAGTTCAAGCCGAACTTCGTGCAGTTGTTTTGTTTATGTACAGGATGGTCAGTGTGCTTGTTTGTTTAATGCTGTTAGTTTACACTAGAGCATTAAGTTTATTGTCATGTCACTCACTGTGTTGAATCAGGAATGTTAGTGTGTGTGTGTGTGTGTGTGTGTGTGTGTGTGTGTGTGTGTGTGTGTGTGTGTGCGTGTGCGTGTGCGTGTGTGCGTGTGATTTATCGTTAAAACCAAACGAGGATTCACGTCAACAAAACACTGATTTCTAACAACACTATTAGCTTTGTCTTATTACAGAATTTACAGGATTTACTGAATGGTTTTCACTCTAAAATTCAATTCAATTCAATTCAAAGGAGCTTTATTGGCATGATAAACCAGACATTTACATTGCCAAAGCAAGAGTCACAAAACAATACAATAAAAACAGTTGAAAATGGGGACAAATATATACAGTTGGAGGGGGGTACAAATTTTTGTAGACAGAGTTATGCTACAATGCATTGTTTTATAAAAGGTTATAGCACATTATAACAACATTTTTATTGCTACTTCAAGACAGATCATGCAGAATAAGAAGAAAACTAACAGATTCCCTATCTGTTTAAATGTATCAACCAAATCAACCAAAACACTATTCTGCCAATATTTGGTGCATCCCTGAGTTCCTAGCTGTGAGCCTTTAATTCATGTCAGGATTTGTTTGAAGCAAATCCTGCAGACTTTAGCTCAGCTAAGATGTAGCTAGTGTAATCCAGGAGAAAGTACCAATACCCTTTAACTGAGAGATGGATAAGCAAGGAAGCAGGGACATGAAGCAGGGACCCCTTATTTGAGAGACAAATGAGGTAGGGAGTCTAGGGACCCCTTAGATGAGTCTGAGAGATGAGCTGCCCTTAGATAACAGATGAAGCAGAGACCCCTTAGCTGAAAGGGAGAGGAGGCAGGGACCATTATCATTATTAGATTGAGATGAAGCCACCGTTACATATTGTGTATTGTATTCAATCATAAACTATGCTTAAATGGTTGAACCTAACCTCATTCCTAAACTAAACTCTAAGCTAAACTATACCTAAACAATCTAATCTTATTCCTAAATGTAACCTCAGTAAATCTTATTCCTACATGTAACCTTAGTAAAACTATGCCTAAATCTAACATTATTCCTAAACATAACATTGGTAAATACGCATAAACAGATAATCCTAACCTTATTCCTAAACATATTGAATTTGTGGATGAACCTGCCATTATTCCTAAGCACAACATTCAGACTAAAACTATGTCTAAATATATTTTCCACATCTATGCCAACTCTCCAAATAGCAGATATACAACCTTATACAGTAGATCTACAGTTCTATGTTTATGGAGATCTCCATCATACAAATCATCTGCCTCCCTACATCTTTGTTCACAAACCAAAGCCATGATCCAAAAGTGAGATAGATAGAGCCTTTGACCAATACTAAGCGAAAATAACAGATCTTTAAGATCACGCGTCACAACGTGTTCCTTCACACTGTGTTGTGATTTTGTAGATATTTTCACTACTTCTAAGAATCTTAAAACATTTTTAAGACCTACTGTTTACACCAGTGATCCTCAATGCTCATGTCACAGACCCTTGGAATGCACTCTGAGAACCAGGACGGTAGTTGGATGTTTAGATCCTGGGCTACAGGCTTTGGTTCTGAGTCGACATACTATCGGTTTGACTTGTCATTGGACCGACCTACTGTATCCATCTACCTCAAACTCTATTCAGACCTTAACCACAGCGTATGTTTGGTGTGTGCATCCCCAGATGTTGTTGTAGATACAGTAGATTCTACAGCCAGACAGACAGGTGGTGGTTAAGCAGAGGATCTAGAATACACATGTTGTTTACTATGGATCTACGTCTGTGTGTGTTTGGGGCTTTACACAGGTGTGTGTGTGTGTGTGTGTATGTATGCATGTTAGTGTCAGATAAATTAACATAATGTTTAAACTAAGGCTGTTGAAAATAGTTAATTAATGGGATTAAATTAATTTTGTTGATTAATCTGATTAAAATTTTTAACGCAATTAACTCATGTGCACACTGACTCAACCCACTGAGCATTTTCTCATTGAAAGAAATGGGTAGAGCACGGTTTTACGGAGACATATAGCTGTGTGTCTCCCTATAACCAGGGCCATAGAGTATAGCTGGAGGATCTACAAGCATTGAGGGCTTGTAGATCACCTATTTTGATAAATATTTGAAAGATAAATAGTTATTTTTTTCACAGATTCTGTTTCTTTTTTAAATGTTGAAATCCTGTCCAGGAAAACATGCATATTTTGGACATAGTTCGAGTGGTGATTAATCATGATTAAATTAATTTTGAAGCTGTGATTAATTTGATTAAAAAAATTAATCATTCAACAGCCCTAGTTTAAACAGTTCAAAACAGTGCTTCTCAAATAAACCACAGGAGTTCTGCACCCCCCTAACACCCCTGTGTGTGTCTCTCTCTCTGTATCCTCTAACTTCTGCTATACGGTGAATGGGCATATTCTTAGCTGCACACACACACACACACACACACACACACACACACACACACACACAGAGGTCAGTAGGGGTGTGTGAGAGGCCAGGTGAGGACAACAAGGGTAGTCCTGTGAGAATCAGAGGAATGTTCCTCAAAGGTTACATTCCTTGAGAGTTCTGACATACAGTCCCTGAGGCTAGGGATGGGCTAATATTTATCATATACTGTGTATATACACTGGTGGTGGCATGCTTGTAAAACGCATTACCGCGGTGTGATACCAATAAATGTTTCATGCATGGTTGCAAACTCTGATACAGCATGGTATGGTGTATCCTTTAACAGAAATGTAGTGGACAATACACAAACTGCTAAGAGAATAAAGCCAGGGAAAAGGCACTGAGCCAGGGACATCAGGGACAGGGTCTCAGAAAATAAGAGAAAATATAGGACGGATTTGATTCCGGCCATATTTTTGGCCAGCAGCTACCTGAAGTTGGTTTTGTCGCTTAATTGCAGCCCATCGCCAATGAGTGGCTCTGAACAGCAGAAATGAGCATTCTCATCACAACAGTCTCCTCCATCTGCAGACTCAGACATGACAGTTGAAAACGGGACAATACAGAGGCCAGGTTCAAAGGCTAACTGGGGTTAAAGGCTGTCTAACCACTGGCTCAAAAAACGTCATTTACAGCCAGAGTTGGCTCACCATCTGACGAAATCACCATCTGACAAATCTGATAAAACTTGGGTTGTGGTCATACAGTACACAGATGGATAAAATCAATCATTATTATTGAATTGATCCTGTGGGTGTCCCAGAGGCAGCACAGCAGATATACCGGTAGTACACATACAGAGGAATGACACAGGGACTGTTTAGAGTATTGACAAAATAACTAACAAGGTCTGATTTACACAGTTAGAGTACAGATTGTTTAAGTGAATAGTCACTAAAGGTCTGATTTAGAGTTACTAGATAACTGTAATTAGTCTACACTCATCGGCCTTTTCATCAACAGACAGCAGAGCAATGGGATGAGACACATGTTGGAATGTTTGTCTTAATGTGTGTGTGTGTTTAGGGGAGGGGGGCCGGCTTGTGTGCAGTGTGGACTGTGGAGACAGTGTAGGCTTAGGTTAGCTGTTGCTGTGGGGTGTCGGACTAATGCCTGTTGCAACCTGTTTCACCAAACCTATTTAAAAAACTTTGCCCTGTACAATACATTTAAACATCTGATTGATGATATGTGATTAATCTGAACTGTATGTGTTTGTGTCTGTTCTTTCGTGTAGATAAGCTGCTGGTCATCACTGCAGCAACAGAGGAGACTGATGGCTATTTGAGATTCATGAGGACCGCCAGAGAGTTCAACTACACGGTGAAGGTACACATGCGCGCGCGCGCGCACACACACACACACACACACACACACGCATATACTCACCCCTGTGGTTTCATTACATGTACTGGAACTACACTCAATAAAACGCTCCAACAGCGCTACCAGACCCTTTCCCTCTCTGCCTACAAAACTACGGAATGAACTTCCCATTGTAATCAGAACAATCTTCCACTGTAGTCTGAATATCCCCTACTTCAGACTCCATCTTATCGCCTAGCATTTGCAGTAACACTTGCGCTAGCCTTGTCAAGATTCTTTTGGATAGCATTTTATGTAGCCCTAGCACTATATATTGTATACTCATAGTTTCATTAGACACATTCTTCATTGTTAGATGGATTTGTAATGTTCCTGCCTCACGTATGGTTCTTGACGCTACTACTTTCTGAGTTTGTAGATCTGCCATTTTATTTCCTTAACAATTTACAATGTAGGGAATCTATCAGATGTGTTTATTCCAAAGCTATTTACAGCAAGCATTAAGCAAGAACAACACGTAATACATTGGATACATAGAAATAGTCATCTAGGTTTCGGGCAAATATGTACATTTGGTGCATCTGTAGAAATTACCGACATTTACCGTAATTTCCAGACTAAACCGCTACTTTTTTCACATGCTTTTGACCCTGTGGCTTATACAACGGTGCGGCTCCGCAGACTAAATGATAGAAAGAACTCTTTGAGATGTTTACACTCTCAAGAGTTATGATATTCACCATCTAAATTAGCACCACTTAATTAATAATTTAAGTCATAAGTCATGTTCATTTTTGTCTAATTTTGATGTTTTGCCTCTTTTGTTTGCGAAAATCCATCCTGGAATTGTGAACAAAAGCAAAAGAAATCTTTAGTTTTGGGGTCTGTGGGGTGAAGATGTTAAATTGTGAAAAAGTTGAAAACCACTGCTCTAACATGAAGCACCTGACCATAAGCCTGGTGCGGCTTATAGTCAGGTGTGGCGTATACAAGGAAAAATCAGTATTTTGCCCCAATGTAGCTGGTGCGGCTTATATGCAGTTGCATCTTATAATCCGGAAATTACGTTACTAATCTGTATGTATGTGTGTGTTTGTCTGTGCCTGTGCGCACATACACATACGCGTGCAGGTGCTGGGTCTTGGCGAGGAGTGGAAAGGCGGGGACGTGGCTAAGACAGTCGGTGGAGGACAGAAGGTTCGGTGGTTGAAGAAAGAACTGCTCAAACACTCGGACGACAAGGACAAGGTCATCCTGTTTGTGGACAGGTGGGTTAAGGTCATTCTGTTTGTAGAGCAGCGGCATCAACGACTGGTTACAGTCATTGGGGATTCCACTGTAGCCAGCAGTCTTCTATGGAAGTATATCTTACTGTACTGACCGTACTGAAAATAGCCGATCTATGAGCTTTGATGAGTTTTGATAAGCCGTAATGATTGGTTCACCACTTATTTTATAAGCGGCACCAAAATATACAGTTTACCAGTAAGTTTGTTTACCTTTATTATTTAATGTCTAATGAAAAAAAATCTACATTTTGCTCATATGGAAAAATAATACAAAAGGCATACATCTAATATTTGCCTTTTACAGTGTCCTATCTGTCACATCACATGCAAAAGCAGAGATGTTTGTGGTTGCCACATTGTGTGTTATATTCACAGAAAACTGTCCAATCGTTATGTGACCTGATTGGATCACCTAATTTGCCAGCCTGTGCATCAAGTTTGAACGCATTGTTTAATTTGATGGCAAAGGAGACGGATCAATCGAGTGACTGGGGGCTCCTCAATAGGAAACATTGTTTTTGTGGGGAAGATTGAATTGACACAACGGCTAAATACACTTGGGAAAAACCCTCGGGGGAAACGAACTGCAACCACTATCTCATCATCGCATCCACTAGACGCATATCAGCTTTTCTTTGTTTTCACCTATCCTTTCTCTCTTTATCATCTCTCCATTGAGAAACATGACACACCTGTCCTAATAAATACACAATACACCACGAGGTGGGCTGTGCACACTGACACACCCTGGTCTACATAGATATACCATGACCTCACATAACAGACACACACACTGCAACGTGTACATATGCCCTGTGTGAATGAGGCTATAGTGTCGCTGTAGGTACAATATATCCTCATTCACACATACTGTACGCACATTCGGTACATTTGTCCGACCTGCAACAACAGTCTGAGAACATGTGTGGCCAGTTAAGACACATGCGTGTTTGGTTAAGGATCCTATTGGATCACCGATTCAGATCATGCTACTATGCACGTACGCTACTATGACTGTGGTTGAACCACACTCACCCACACAAAAATGACAGACCTCTGCACTGTGTCTGTCTCTCTCTGTTCCTCTCTCCTTCTCATGTAATCTTGAATCAGTGTCTCTTTCGTGTAATCTGTCTCTTTTTCTCACTCTGTCTCAAGTAATCTTGAATCAGTGTCTCTTTTTTGTAATCTGTCTCTTTTTCTCACTCTTTCTCATGTAATCTTGCTTCAGTGTCTCTTTCTGTCTCTTTTGTGTAATCTGTCTCTCTTTTTCTCATGTAATCTTGCATCAGTCTCTCTCTCTCTCTCGTAATCTGTCTGTTGCATGTGATCTTGCATCAGTTCCAAAATAATTGCTGGAAGTTCCTTTCATAGAAAAATGTATACAAACATTATTTATACTGTACACGTGTTCCTGCTCTAACCGTGTCTCTCTCTCTCTCTCTCTCTCTGTAGTTATGATGTGATCCTAGCCTCCGGTCCAGAGGAACTGCTCCACAAGTTCTCCAGGTTTGGACATAAGGTGGTGTTCAGTGCAGAAGGTTTCTGCTGGCCCGACCAGAGACTGGCCCCCAAATACCCTGTGGTGCACACTGGGAAGAGGTACCTCAACTCCGGAGGTATGTACCCTATATAGTACCCTAGTAACTATCCTCTACCTCAGTGGTTTTCAACCTTTTTGATACCAAGGCCCACTATTTATTCAGAATTTGAGCCACGGACCACCATCTGTAATTTTGGCCCTACAGACCCCAAGGCTAAAAATTTCTTTTGCTTTTGTCCACAATTGCAGGCTGGATTTGGGAAACAAAACTGTCAAACATACAGATCAAAATGACCAGTGATCTTCTACATTTTCTAGGGCTAATTGGGCTAATTCACATGGTGAATATTTTAACTCTTGTAGACTTGGGATAATTCACATGGTGAATTAGAGTGTAAACATGAAACCATTTTTACACTCTCAAAGAGTTACTGTACATCTAACTTTCCATCATTTAGCCTGTGGACCACCTGGAACCCTCTCAAGGACCACAGGTTAAAAACCACTTCTCTACCTGTATCCTAACCTTAACCGTTGTAGTAAAACGGACAACAATGGCAAAAATCAGTGATCAAAAAAAGGGGTCCGTTCAGAGCTGGATGAGTGACTTTGACGGCATTAGGTACAACATGACACCTTTTGGGAGTTTTCAGTGTTTTCTGCCCCCCAACAGTATGGTAATTGTTCGGGCTAGGTGAGCCTCAGTACCGAGTCCATCTGTAGTCCTGTACGCCAGAGTGTGTGTGTGCTGCTGCTACTTTGATCTTTTGATTCACTGTTGAACTGGGAAGGTACTTGAGGCGACAGCTGAATGGATGACATCTCACTAGAGCAAAAATAATTACACACACAAGCACAGACATATTTGTCTTTGTGCCTTATACCAGTAAGCCTCCATAAACAGGGTTCCCGCGGGATCTTAAAAAGTCTTAAAAGCATTGAATTTACGAATTTGAAAATAATACCTTAAAAAGTCTTGAATTTTTATATCTAGGTCTTAAATTTTGCGCAGTTTGTAATTTCTATGTGTCACATTGCTCCTCAAAAATTTAATTTGTCAACCGCGTGTTTGGTTTAAATAACGTAGCCAGAAAACGGCGGCGTGAACTTATCAATCATCAAGTAATTGATCTCTCGGTTTCGCACCGAGAGAACAGAAAACTCTCTGAGTCAGACCTTTAGCTTTATGCATGCTGCGTGTCTGTTGCAACTTCAACAACAACTGATGTTATTATTGATGCTTTACTTGCCTAATAAAAGTTCTGTAACTGAAAATGGTATGGGTGCGGCTTCATCACCCGTGTCGCTTCGCGCCACGGGTGATGAAGCCGCACCCATACCATTTTCTCCTGCCCCTCCAATTGGGAAATGTTACATCCGCCCTGGGTATTATGTTTTATATAAATGGACTTAAAAAGGTCTTAAAAAAGACTTAAATTTTACTTTAAGAAACCTGTAGGAACCCTTAAAGCGACCTTGCATTGACCTCATTAGCCTTATGCTGTCATACTGCTGGCACTGTGTGTGCGTGTGTGTGTGTGTGTGCGTGCGTGTGCGTGCGCGTGTGTGTGTGTGCGCGTGCGTCCATATACTATCCATGTAAGCAGCATTGAGTTATAGGGTGTGTTGAGATCAGATCAACATGGAATGCCAGACAATATAGTATTATATATTTTCAATATATGGAGATCTCCTAAGGGCTTGATGAGGTCAGTGTTTTGATTTTCTACGTGTCATGGAGGCATGTTGTTGCAATGTAAGACTGATACACATACGGTGTATAAACTGTATATATGCACGTGACCATATATGGTGATGTGTTGTTATGACCATATATGGAGATGTGATGTCATGACCATATATGGAGGCTTGGGTGATATATGCAACCTATGTCACAATCTTTCTCACCTGGGTTGTGACAAATACACTGACCGGGAGTGCGCAATTTTATAGATAAACTGCAATTAATGTATTGAAAAACTGCAATTAATGTAGTGTGCGTGTGCATCTGTGTGTCCTTGCAGGTTTCATAGGCTATGCTCCAGAATTAAGTAATTTGGTTCAACAGTGGAAACACAAAGACAACGATGATGACCAACTGTTTTATACCAAAATCTACCTCGATAAGGCCCAACGGGTGAGTTGTTGTTATTATTATTATTACTGCTTTATGCCAAGATCTACCTGTATAAAATGCAACAGATCTGTACAATACAATGTAGGCATTTATCAGATGCTATTCCATGATAATATATTGGAGAAATACTCATCTAGGCTCATAAGCAAGCTAGCTAAGAACCTAACATCCATCTAGTAGTAGAATATTTATATAATGAAACTATGCGTATGCACTACGGAGTGCTATGGCTACATAAAATGCTAGATTACATAAATTGAACATTCCATATGGCTGTAAGGACTAGGGCAGGTGCTACCGACTGAGATGATGAGAATCATACAGTATACTATACTGTCGCTATGGGCTGGTGTACTATGATGAGGTTTCTGCTGACAGACATATTAAAACATCTTGATTGACTGAGTTTATTGGATAAGTAACACTGATTTTCTGTCCTCAGACGAAGTACAACATGACTCTGGACCATCGCGCCAGAATCTTTCAGAACCTCAATGGAGCCATTGGTGAGACACACACACACCTCAACGCCCTCTTCTGTTTCCGATTCCTTCATTTGTGACATTTGCTTGTTTACCAAGTATTTACTGCATTGCATTATTGATACTTTGACTAAAGGTACCACGGTCGTTATACCTTTGCTAGATTCAAGGTAATCTTATTGAATTACTGCTACTCCATTATGGACATGTCCATGACTGCCACCTACTGGTTGAACTACATCTCAACAACTCATAACCGCTGCTCTACACTACAGTCATGATTCTCTCTCATCCATCCATTAATTAATTAATTAATTAATTCATTAATTAATTAATTAATTAATTAATTCCTTCACAATGTATCTCTCTCTCCAGAGGAGGTGGTGTTAAAGTTTGAGAAGTCCAAGGTACGAGCGCGGAACGTGGCCTATGACACACTCCCTGTTATTATCCACGGAAACGGCCCCACCAAGGTAAAGGGATGATACTTTGGTACTTTTACTCAATATTGAAAAGTGTGCAGGGTACAGAGTACTTTTTCCACAGATACATCGCCTCACGAAACATGGTGATTAACTACTTTGTGTGTGTGTGTGTGTGTGTGTGTGTGTGTGTGTGTGTGTGTGTGTGTGTGTGTGTGTGTGTGTGTGTGTGTGTGTGTGTGTGTGTGTGTGTGTGTGTAGCTCCAGTTAAACTACCTAGGTAACTACGTTCCTACGGCATGGACTCACGAGAACGGGTGTGGAATCTGTGACGACGACCTCTTGATCCTGGACAACACGGCTGTATGTAGTACAGTTAACACTTTTGGCATTTCATTGACACACTTCGGCTCAGAATGACCATAGACCATTTATTGCAAAGCTTTTGCATGTTAGCATGGCGGTGTGGCTCTGCTAGTGTGATATCAAATCTATGTAACGAGACATAGGTCTGATATCACCTTTGATATCTCAGATTTCTGTGTCTCGGCACCGAGACGCAGCTCTGATCATCAACAACCCCCCCCGAGCAGAGCCCAGCATAAACACATTACAACATAGACACAATCATTCCAAATACACAACGAACATATTACAGACCATAGAACACATAATGATCACAGATACCCATAACAGAACTAGGCACCACAATATGTTACAATTCACGAATCATGATCATCTCATAATCGGCCACTCAGAACTAGTGCCACGGGGAGGAGGCCGGGGAGGTGGAGGAAATTTGAACGCTTACATTTGAACAGGCACATGGAGTTGACTAGAAGGGAGGCTGAGAACAGAATGACTGCTTATAAGGGTAGCTCTACACTATACTTTGCCTTCGGCCTGAAGGGCTGCCGGAAGTAGGACTTCTTCCGGGTCGTTGGGCGGTCCCGGAACAGACGTACACGGAAGTCTATTCATTGGCGTGTAGTTTTCTAGTTCCAGAGCCTTGGAAATAGACAGAGTTACGCCAACTCCGTTCACTTCATGGATCCAGTCCATCCACACAGACTTCTGTTGGATAGTGACACGAATAGGGAAAGCCGGAAGTTACTGAATGCATTAAAGCCTATGGGCTCGCGCGAGTACATGAAACCTCTCAATGTCGCAACTCTTCCACTAGATGGCTCTGTCTACCTCTTGGTTGACAATCGCTATCTATCTATCTATCTATCTATCTATCTATCTATCTATCTATCTATCTATCTATCTATCTATCTATCTATCTATCTATCTATCTATCTATCTATCTATCTATCTATCTATCTATCTATCTATCTATCTATCTATCTATCTATCTATCGAGAGAGATAAACCAAGAAGTAGACAGAGCCATCAGTAGAAGAGCTGCGACATTCAGGGGGCAGAAAACTATATATAGATATATAGATATATAGATATAGATAGATAGATTACATGGTGCACATAATTCTACATTCATTCACACTCACATTCATTGAACTCTGACTGGGGAGACAGTGCATGGGAATAATGATGATAATGACAGGCTAGTTATTTTCAATGTCATCTTGGAACAGGGTTACAGTAAACAAATAATAATGCGATTCAAGGGTGCAATGGATGGAAATATTACAGGGGTGATATGAAACATGAAAACCACTGCTTTACGATTTTCCTCATGTTTTATTTATTCATTAAGATGTGGATTTTGAGCAGAGGTGCCCAGATGTTCCCCTGTATCTCTCGACGTGGCTTCACAAGTCCCTCCCAGGAGCGTTTGGCTCTGTGAACAAAAAAACTACAAGCTAAATCCGCCCACTGGTTGGGCTGCATGCCGCATCTGTTCCATTGGCTGTTGACTATCACTACCGGGTGATAGTCAGCTCGTATCCTGTCCGAAGCCAGTCCGAAGCTGGTCTGAAGTTTGGACCGTGGCCAGGCAACAGGAAAGACCGGCCCGCGGCCGAAATTCAGACAGGAAGTAGCCGGAAGTTCCCATTGAAACCCATTCAAAAAAGGAGGACGTGACATCACACCCCGGTCCGAGACGGAGAATGTGCAATCCGGTAGTCTGGATGAGCTCTAAACAACACCTGATGAATGTGGGCGTGAGTGACTTGCTGACAGCCAATGAGAGTGAGGGGAGTAGACATGGAGAGACTGCTGATTTAAAGAACAGAATGAATACTGACTGAGAATGAGGAGTATAATACAATTACCATTCTGCCCTCCGTGCCTCCATGAACTATCGCTTACGCTGGATTTCATTGACACACTTCGGCTCAGAATGACCATAGACCATTTATTGCAAAGCTTTTGCATGTTAGCATGGCGGTGTGGCTCTGCTCGTGTGATATCAAATCTATGTAACGAGACATAGGTCTGATATCACCTTTGATATCTCAGATTTCTGTGTCTCGGCACCGAGACGCAGCTCTGATCATCAACAACCCCCAACACACGCTCATTGCAATGAGCCAATCACCGCCGAGCCACACATGCAACTTCAGAGAATAAAACGGATATCAGTGAAGCACCGCAGGTGCCCGCCCGGGCTACCTTGAACGAGTTAACTTACCTTACAGCCCGCCCAGGCTACCTTGACCGGGTTAACTTCCAGCCCGCCAGGGATACCTTGACCGAGTTAACTTACCTTACAGCCCGCCCGGGCTACCTTGAACGAGTTACCTTACCGCCTGTGCTGGCTACCGTGAGCAAGTTAACTTACAGCCCGCCCGGGCTACCTTGAGCAAGTTAACTTACGGCCCTCCAGGCTACCGCCCGGGCCACCTTGAACGAGTTAACTTACAGCCCGCCCGGGCTTCCTTGAGCAAGTTAACTTACGGCCCTCCAGGCTACCGCCCGGGCCACCTTGAACAAGTTAACTTACAGCCCGCCCGGGCTTCCTTGAGCAAGTTAACTTACGGCCCTCCAGGCTACCGCCCGGGCCATCTTGAACGAGTTAACTTACAGCCCGCCCGGGCTACATTGAGCAAGTTAACTTACGGCCCACCAGGGCTACCTTGAACAGGTTAACTTACCTTACAGCCCACCCGGGCTACCTTGGACAAATTGGCTTAGAGTTACCTGCTGGACTTCCGTGTGTTTATGGCCCGCCCGGGATAAGCCCTCAACATCCAAAACACATAGCTGACACCGGTACCGAACCTACCGAACCTCGCTGAGTTTGACCAGATAGAAGGAATACCCTAATTTGGTGAGGAATAACTAACCATACCCGACGTGCCAGGGCACCCCAACAACAATCCCCCAACACACGCTCCGGCAGGAGCAATCTTAACGCATACATTGGCAACGGGACATGCAACCAACATGTATGATCAATTAGAACGAGTTGACTGATGACTTAAGACACAACATCACTGTCCCTTACATGCTTGGAGGCACTTGAGGAAGGCAACCAAGATGAATGAAAAAATCCTCAAGATGCCACTCCTGAATATCAGATGTTTAACGTGAACTACTGAACTAGTTAGTCTATTAACATCGAGGAGTCAAACCACCATAGTAAACCAAATAGTCCGTGAAATGAATCTACTACCATGAATCATGATGCACATTGCTGCCTACAGAATCCAATAGTTACATAAATGCTCAAGCTTATCCGAAGAATCCCGTCCACATTACGGATACAACTCCATAGCAGCAGATGACTGTCAGGCGTCAGTGCAGATGGCGGGACACTGGACCCTGCTGAAGTTGCCGCACCGTTCCAAGTGAAAGGATTGAGCTCGTCGCCCGGCAGCAGACCAAAACTTGACAGGGCTTTCGGCTCCGTTGAGAAACATCCCTTCCGCCAGAGTGGCACCATCATGCAGGACGTGGGACATAGCAGGACATGGGACACAGGAGAGATGGAAGAGAACGGGCATCAGATCTTACAATGAATACGATATCCCCCCAAAAAATGCTCAGAACGACCAATGAGGCATGTGAAGCAATCTTGCCAGTTAGATTATGGCGATGAGATCCATGGGAAAGCTAACCCTTCCACTCCTACGGACGATTAGTAACCTGTTTTAAATTCCCTGCCTCAATGTGTGATGATTTAAACATGCCTTTATGCCTAATCAAGATGTACATGAATGAATGAGGTGATCACCATAGCACTGAGAGAAAGGGTGAACGTCGATGACTTTGGGCAACAAAGGTTCAATCGAGCCACCCAAACATATATAATTAAACAATGGCCTTTAGGTGCAAGTGTATAAGGATAGACACTTGAGCTTCATGGGAATGCGTCACGAGCTAATAAGACAAAGGAAGCGATAAGTGATCACCTGTGTGATCATATGGTTCCAATCTGTGAGCCACCATGACCTGAGTGAGTTTGATGCAGAAACAGTAGATTAATGGATAACCTGCCTCCGACTTCAGACGAAATTCCAGGTGAACCACCGAGGTGCGCTTAAGCATTGGTCAGCAACGATGCAGAACTGTGATCAGATGAAGTCCAGCAGCAATGCACGAGAGGACCTTGCCGTAACCATGATGGGCAGAAGAACATCCACGCTGAATCAGCATGGAGGGCTACGAGAGGATCTTGCAGAATCCAGGGTTGATTCTCGAAAAACAGAAAGAGAGCAGTGTGAGTTCAAACAATGAGACCTCCAAAACGACAATTGAAGAGGAAAAAACAAGTTATCTCGGAACCCAGGAATCCACCCGCTCCCACTAGCCATGACACCAAACACGGCAACAAAGCTTAAATGCAGCCCACAGCGCTGCAAAACGCAACACGCCAAGTAATAGACCACACACTAGCGAGAGGTTTGACCCACGAAGTGCTACAACAATTTGAACGCTTACATTTGAACAGGCACATGGAGCTGACTAGAAGGGAGGCTGAGAACAGAATGACTGCTTATAAAGAACACCTGATGAATGTGGGCGTGAGTGACTTGCTGACAGCCAATGAGAGTGAGGGGAGTAGACATGGAGAGACTGCTGATTTAAAGAACAGAATGAATACTGACTGAGAATGAGGAGTATAATACAATTACCATTCTGCCCTCCGTGCCTCCATGAACTATTGCTTACACTTTTGGCATTTAGCAGGTGCTCTTGATCCAGAGTGAATTGTATTCAGCACGAACAACACATTGTAATACATCAAATAAATAGATAGAAATAGTCATCAACAATCATACGTAAGCTAAGAGTAAAATATAAAAGTAAAACATCTGTACAATGAAACTATCACTGAGTGCTATGTCTACATGCCTGTCTGACATGAAGCTGTTAACCTGGAATCCTATAGTGTTATTTGTGTTATACTGGTACTTTCAATGTAATCTTACAATGAATGGAGAAGCGCCCCTCACTCCGCACAGTTTCTTTCCTCCCTACTTTTATGTTTCTTAGTTTATTTATGATCCTATACCTAGATGTGTTACCTTCTTGGCTTGTGCTAAATGCTGTGTGCCCGTGGGTGTGTAGGATGAAGACATGCCAGTGGTCCACGTAGCGGTGTTTATCGAGCAGCCGACTGCCTTCCTGGAAGAATTCCTCCACAGACTGACCACCTTAAACTACCCTCTTGAGAAAATACGTCTGTTTATTCACAACAATGTAAGACACACACACAGACGCAGACACACTTTTAGAATGCATTATTTATGTCCACACCGAAGGAAATGTATTCACACACTTTTCCGTTCAATCTACGAACAAGTAATTTAATTTATTATAATGAATATTACAGTTGTTCTACCATGAGGAGCACATCCGCTATCTGTGATGTATAATATCATTGATTCATTCTGTATATTCCAGGTTGTTTATCATGAGAAACACATCGAGGCGTTCTGGCAGAAAAACAAGGTTCTTTTTCCTGATGCTCGTCTGGTCGGACCCGAAGAGAACCTTCAGCAGGACCAGGCCAGAACTATGGCTGTGTAAGTATCACGAATAACAATATTCATATGACTATAGAACAATGGCTGTGTGATTTACTCTACTGTACCATACTATATACATTATTAATACTCGACCAGGCTAGAAAAGCCATGGCTGTTTGTTATTATCGTTATTAGAAGACCACACCAATTAACACTAATGTGTTTATATGCCCGTCTTCCAGCGAGGCGTGTAAGAAGGATCCAGAGTGCGACTACTACTTCAGTGTGGACTCAGACGTGGCTCTGATCAATCCCGATGTACTACGCATACTTATAGAGGAGAACAAGTATGTACTGATGTTCTATACATGCTTATAGAGGAGAACAAGTACTTGCTGATGTACACTACTTACAACGTATACCTGCTCTCTCTCTCCTCCTACCAGATCAGTGATAGCCCCCATGTTGTCCAGACATGGTAAGCTGTGGTCTAACTTTTGGGGCGCGTTGAGTCCAGAGGGATTCTACTCCCGTTCAGAGGATTACATCGATATCGTCCAGGGCAAGAGAGTGTGAGTGTCCACATGCCCACACACAAACATATACACACCCCTTCTCCATTGAGATCACAATTCTTACATGATTCTCATAATTGTCATGAAAATATGTATTTGTCTTTAGTACTGTAGTTGCTGCACATTACTACATTGCCTAGAGTAAACAACCGTGGCTTTAAAATAGCCAACACCAAAGTGCTTGACTTAAATGTCTATTAAAGTGTCTCTCTTTTAGCAAAAACGTAAGAGATTAATTGGACAGCCAACTACTGCTGCAATGCTCATATTTAGAAATGAGATTGCAAAAATGTAACATTAATTCCCTGTCTCTCTGTGTGCCTTTCTCTCTCTCTCTGTGCGTGTGCGCGTGTGTGCGCAGTGGCCTATGGAACGTGCCCTATATAACCCAGGTGTACCTGATTAAAGGCAGCGTGTTGAGATCCAAACTAAAGCACGTCAGTCTGTATGAACAGGAAGGAATGGACCCTGATATGGTGTTCTGTCGGACCGTACGAGACCAGGTACGATGTGTGTGTGTGATGTTGTAGTTCATACATTATTTTAACTGTAATGTTAACTGTAGTTTGTATATAGAGTGCACACAGTCAAGATCATATCATTCAAAGATCTTGTGGCGATATTGAATGTAAAGAAATAATTAAAATTTACATCTGTCTCTGAATCTCTCTCCAGGGAGTGTTTATGTTCGTATCAAACCGTGATGAGTTTGGTCGTCTGGTTTCCTCCGCAAACTACAACACATCCAAACTACACCCTGACATGTGGCAGATCTTTGACAACCCTATGGTAAGTGCCCACACACACCGCTAGTGCTGAAACATAAACCTATTGTCTTATATATTACAACCATAAGTTCCAGGACAGCAAAATGTGCTAAACACTGTCTGTTAATCATGGCAGCAGCAGCTACTACAGCCTGCTACTAGCTGTTATGCTAAGGCAGCTAAAGCTTCAGCACAACACTGGCCAGGGTTGCCACATACTGAATGTGAGTGAGAAACGAGCAACCAGACATGTAGTCAGCAAAGTGCTTAATACTGAACAGTGGGGTTTTATTTATTACATTGGAATGTCGGCACAATAAACAAGGTACCTACTGTAACACCAGTGAAAATAAGGTACCTACCACCAGTGAAAATAAATATCACTGAATACAGGTTGAAAATGTGATAAATATGATAATTTTATACAAAGCCTTTGTTTCAACATTTTATTGACTTTGAGTGGAGGTAAGTACCGGTAGCTAATACGTGTCAATCTTGTGGGCCCTTGAATTTTTATGATTTCATTGCTGAATCCATAAAAACACTGCTGCTTTATTGGGGCAAATGAGTTTCAAAACTGTAAATATTTCAGCATGAATGTACAGCCTACTTTATTCAGTAATGTGAAACTGTGTATTTGAAGTGGGTGTGCTTGAGTAGGTAAGAATAAATGGGCCTGTTATTCTCATAGCCTATGAGAATAACTGCTTTGGAACTTGTTTTATTTTGGGGAGATTCTGGATGTTTTTTTTTGTTTTCAAGTAATTTATTATTTATTTATTACGAAATACTAACAAAAGGTAAAGATAAAAGGTTTGCTATGTTTGTGTGTATGTGTAGGACTGGAAGGAGAAATATGTAAATGCCAACTACTCCAAGGTCTTTGAGGATTCGACTACATTTGTGGAACAGGTAATTATAATGTCTACAAAACTACTTACTGTATTATCAGTTCAGCCTTTGGAGCATAACAGTGGGTGTGTTGTTCTGGTCCCACTGAAAAGTCTGCCATTCATTTACCATTTACAAAATTATTTATATCAATTATTCTAAGCCATCTAGCCACTTAGGACCCAGGAACGCCTGCTATATGCAATACATGTTTTATCCTAAAGGAAAACTATTGGTGGAGGGGTTTGTATAATCCTTTTATGCTTAGCTATGATTGGACCATAGCATTTTAGGAAGGGGCTTAGTTATAGGTCAATTGAATATTTCTTTGTGTGATATAATACCTTTACCATTTGATTAGTATTTTTTAATAATTAGTATTTTTAATTAAAAAGTGTTTTGTCTATCTGACCACCGACTTTGCGTGTGTGTGTGTGTGTGCGCCCGCATGCTCAGCCCTGTCCGGATGTATACTGGTTCCCAGCCTGGTCAGAGAAGATGTGTGACGACCTTGTGGAGACCATGGAGGACTATGGAAAGTGGTCTGGTGGAAAGAACAAGGTACTAACTACTGTATACTATAGACTGTTTACTACTACATGAAGACTGTGTGTTCTATTACCATACTATGGACAGTAGGTTCTACCACTCTAAGTGTGGTAGAACAGAACATGGTTTTCAACCATTTTTATGTTAAGGTCCATTACTTATTCATCATTTGAGCCATGCTAAGAATATGTTGACAAACGTTGAGCTGGATGTTTGGCTAGGCTATAAGTCTACACTATGTAACTTTTACATGGCGCTTACAGTACATGGGTGCAGAATTGTCAGAATTCCATTACATTATGTGCGTGTGCGTGTGTGTGTGTGTGTACAGGACGAGCGTCTAGCCGGAGGCTATGAGAACGTGCCCACCGTCGACATTCACATGAACCAGATCGGCTTTGAGAAGGAGTGGCTCAAGTTCCTCAAAGACTACATCGTGCCTGTGACCGAAAAACTGTACCCCGGTTACTACCCCAAGGTACACACTCCCATACAGATAATTTCTAACTGTAGCTTCCATAGTGTGGAACAATCTTGTCAGATTATTAATTAATTAATTAATTAATTAATTAATCATTGAATTGTCAGTGAAGAGTTGCAATGGCACATCTGTATGTGTGATATGCACGTGTCTTGCATCAAACATATGGGATAACAAATATTTTGTGTTATCCCTCCCATGCAGGCCCAGGCTATAATGAACTTTGTGGTTCGGTATCGTCCAGACGAGCAGCCGTTTCTACGACCTCACCACGACTCGTCAACGTTCACCATAAACATCGCTCTGAACAACAAGCACAAAGACTACCAGGTACGAACGCAAGCACACGCGCGCGCGTGCGCACACACACACACACACACACACACCTACGCTGGCGGGCACACACACACACACGTCTTTGAACATGTAACAAAACTACCAGGTACACACGCAAGCTTACATAAGCAGTGAAAGCCAGGCGTTGGAGGGCCTAGCCCACTTCAAAGGCTTTGAGAGCTGCCGGATAATCACATAATTAGCCCCAACCACTTCACTTTGGCAAGCTGTAGAATCAGCCCTTCAACAAGTCCCTCCCCAATCCGGCCTTGTCTAATAGGCACATAATAGTAGAGGGAAACTTGACCATGAAGGCTTGACCTGCATAGCAACAGTTGCAGTTGCCACTGCAAGTGTTTGCAGTGGCATTGGACAGTGATTAAACCCCACCCCCAAGGGTTTTGTTTTGAGAAGGGCTCGTTGAAGGTATAACCTTTGTCTCTCCACCTGTCCCCCCACACAGGGAGGTGGCTGCAGGTTCCTGCGTTACGACTGTAAGGTGGAGTCACCCAGGAAGGGGTGGAGCTTCATGCATCCGGGACGACTGACCCACTACCACGAGGGTCTGCCTGTGACCCAGGGCACCCGCTACATTATGGTGTCCTTTGTTGACCCTTAGTGTGAGGGTGTGTATGTGCGTGTGTGTGTGCGCATGTGTGCGTGGGTGTTTCTCGTACTCAATTGGCCCAATAACATTTAGAAGTATAAAATTGAAACACTTTGACTGCAGATTATCTTGTGGATCGGTTGATATCGCTTTGTCAAATATGAAACGGTTTTGCTGAAAGTCAACTCCGACCTGGTCTCTAGGCAACGCCTTGCTCACCCCCACCAACATGTAACACGAGTGCAATCCCATAGATTTCTTAAAGAGATCTTAAATTGCGGTCTTGTCTCGCTGTTTTCCCGGAAGCTATGAGCCCTGCCCAGGCAGATTCGAGGTTGCCCAGGCAACCTCGGATCATATATCCGAGTTTCGGATCTGATTTGTGATTTTTCACTTCATTGTGATTAAAACATTAACGTTTCTGGCATAAGCTAGATTAGCCTTAGCCGTTACTTATCTCCGTCTGCGAGACAGAAAAAGTGAATGAGTAGTAATCTGCCCAAAGTGGGCGGACACAAGCTAACTACCACCAGTGGCCACACAGTGGCAGCCAAAGAGTTGTTTTTTCCTCTTGAAACTATATTTATTTAACTCTATTCTTGGCCAAACTGTCAGAGTTACACAAGTTATTGATAACTTTGATATCACACACGCACACATGCACGCACGCACACATGCAAGTTGTTTAATACACAGCCTGTCAAACACTGTGTGTGTGTGTGTGTGTGCGTGTGCGTGTGCGTGTGCGTGTGCGTGTGCGTGTGTCTTTGTTTGCGTGAGTTGCTGCACCCTACTGCCTTATGTCATTGAATTCTACAGATTTGCAGTATATTGATCTGTAGATCTATGCAAGATATGAAAACTCCGTGTGTGTGTGTGTGTGTGTGTGTGTGTGCGTGTGTGTGTGTGAAGGGGGCTCTGCGTGTGTGCGTACGTGCATTTTTCTGTGTGTTAAATTTCATCGATATCAGGAAGTTTCGTTTCCACAAATGTTAGCATATCATTTCACGTGCAGTTTGATGGGAGTTCTGATCACATTGATTGATTGGCAGGTCAACCTGTCAGACTGATTGATGCATCTACCTGTGAATAATAGGATAGAGGACAGATAGCAAGGGCTACTTCCTAAGTCAAGAGTTTTAGTTACAGGATTTTAAAGCAGAATCAAGTGTGTTCTTGACTGAAATGTTGCTGATGGATATTTTCTTTATCCATAACCAGAGTACAAAGCACAAAGCAAAAAAATCATCTTGAACCTTTAGTGCACCCAGTAAATCTTAGACCCTCAGACTGAATCTGCCCTTTATATATTAAAGGTTTTAGCCTTGGTGCTTTTTACTCTGGTTCCATAGAAGACAGGCTGACTTCTATCCTAAAATGACTGAGAACTTTAATCCTTATTTACATTTTTTTGGTGCCTTAGTTTTTCAATTGCATTGTTTTTTTGTCCTCATTTGAACCACTTTTCACATTGGGCGTGTCAAAACATTAGATCTACAAGCTCATACAGTATGTTGCAGAGTTTGTACCGTTGGGTCTGCCTTTTGTGTATAGAGTATAGTGAATATAGGGCTTTAGTGGTTTCAATAAAATGAGATACATTTCATTTTTTCATTTTAACAACTAGCGTATGGGACAAAACATCTGGAGGACTCTCCCCCAAAAAAGCTATGGGTCAGAGTTTACAGTATGTCCTCGGTCTATAGATCACTGGTTCCCAAACAGTGCGTCGGGACCCATTTGTGGGTTTAAACTTTAAAGGAAATTGCCTTAAAAAAGTGAATTAAACCAAAGTTAAATTATTTTTGCAGGGGCTTCATGAAGAAATAAAAACAAAACCTAAGAAATTCCATGTTCATAAATTAATGAATGGGGGTAAAGCAGTAGTGAAGATAGCCAGTCTACAAGCTCACAACACGCTGTGAAGCATTGTTATGAAACTTGTAGATCTGCTAGTTGTACTGATTTGGGTCCTGGACGAAGACTAATTTCTGTTTTGGGTCCTGGGGTAAAATGTTTGGGAACTACAGGTCTAGACTATACGGGCTCCATTTTCGTTACCGCTATACCCCTTATCCCTTAACTTCTTTGCCTTTTTAAACTATTAAAAAAAAACATTTCTCAGTAGTTCAAATGGCCAGTCTACTAGCTCACAACGTGTTAATAGATTGACATGTTGAAATAGTCCAAAAAAGTTTTTCAAAATAGTGAAAATGAAATAAGGGATATGGCATAAGGGGTTTAGCATGTAACTACAGTCTCGACTATACATGTTTAATAAATAAATAGGGCTAGGTGTGCACTTCAACACTTTGATAACATTTTAAACTCTGTCATTCATATTAGTGTTGTTTGTTTTTCTCTTCTGCTGATCAGTAAATTGCTGTTTTTTATTTGATCGACTAACCTGGTGTTTACGGGTGTGTGTCAGTCAAGATAGAAATATGTAGGATTGACACACACTCATAAATGTCAAATGTCATAATTATTCCAAGATATCATTATTCCAAGATGGTGTCATAGGGTCAACCAGTACTGTTCACCATAGACTCAAATGTTGCCTTTTTGAGGCCTGCAATCTTTGAGAGTGTACAAATATTTCCAATTTTTACACAGAGTTACAGACCTGTAAAGGGTCCATTTGGTTCCACACTCATTTACAGAGCTGTATGGCTCCATTTAGTTACATATGCATCAGGGACCAGTTGGTTCCATAATCCCATTTGTTACACTCGGGGGACCCGTAAGGATCAACTCTCGTGGTCCCCAAATCTAATTTTGACACCAGTGCCATACACTCCCATTGCTCCAAAACAGTGTCACATTATTATTATTATATAAGAAAGATGAACTTTATATTTGTGTATTTTTATTGTTCTTTTTTACATCATTGTAGTTGACTGTGATGTGGCCATGATTGACAACCTGGTATTTTTTTATTTCACTATATATTGTATTCAATGTCTGAACCGGTCAGTGTCTTTTGTACAAAATGAAAAACCTGATTTTAAATTATTTGATGATTCAACAAATAAAAGGATTCAAACTTTTCTGTAAAAGCTGGTGATTGACTTCATGTACAGGTATGTTGTTTGACATAACAATTCCATACAATATCAACAAGTAATTGTTCAAATTAATAGTACTATTAATTTGAATGGGTACCCAACATCATTATCTTCGATCCCAATCCGTATTGGCTCAAGACAGAAGATGCGATTTGTACAACATTTTTACTCTATAAATTAGGAGTCCCAGAGATAGAAATGGCATTAAATGTAGTTGTCTGTATAGGCTAATGCATACCAAACTGTGTGTCCTTGAATCACTTGTAAAAATCTTATATCATGGGGGTCTCTGCATGCATCTCTTCAAATGTTGACTAAGAGCTAATGAAGCCATTTGGGAACCACTGTACTCTAATAGTAATAGTTGTGTATTACTGCCCATCCTGCAGGCGGCGCTCCTTTGATATCAATTAGTCAGAAGTACTGTATCGCGTTAGCAAAGGTCGTTGATGTTGCCAGTGATGCCATGACGGCTTATTATAAGCGACTTTGGACTTGTTTTTTCTTACAATTTCATGTTTTTTTCTTTACAATTTCATAGGGTTGCTTATAAAATTGTAATTGCGGGTTGCGTTTCTACAGTGTAGTCACTTTGGCCTCGTTTTGTTTTCCTAATGTCAGTGAGTGATACTTACACATTTTCATGTCAATGACTTCAAATTAATTTGTCCAACTAAGGAGCCTTCATCTAATCCATTTTGCATACAAGATTAGTGTCGTTCACACCCGTTATTGTTGAAATGTTTCAAAGAATATTCCACTTTTTTCTCCATGGTAGTAGCCCTACAAGCTCTCACGTCAGACTTCTTTTGGGCGTTTTCATAGAGCTGGTTGCTTGTTTCTCTCACACAATGGGGCAACATTGGTCGTTGTTGCAGCATCTCGCGACGCGGCGGGATCCTCTTTATTCTGTCTGAACCACGGCCCCAGATAGTGGCTCCAGGCTTGAAGCTGCCTCGCTGGTGGCCAAGTTTGGTACTGCAGGCGGGTGGAATTCATGCACGAACGCCCCGAGAGCACGCACGCTCCTTTGCTTTGTGCACGTGGACAGGGCAGTTTGTTTTTAAGTTGTTTTCTGAATAAACCAGCGGTCCTCACGTCATATACTACCTCTCAAAACACAACGGATGTATTATATGACAGATAATAAGCTCAATGCAAACCCACAAGCTTGTTTTTGATGCTTTTTGATGTTTTTTTCCTTTGCTCGTGCGCGACGGCGCTCGTTCATGGTTCCCACAATCCCTTGCTTCGGGCAAGGGATTATGGGAACACTTCCGCATTTGGGCACCAAATTTTGGTGCCCAAATCAAGGAGAATTGAAAAAGGAGTTGTCGCGAAGGCACCCACGGGGGAGTCCACATTGGTTCATGGGAGGAAACAGACATGCGCAGTACAGATCAGGAAGTCAAACCATCCAAGAGACCAATGGCATGCATGGTTTGCAAGCGTCGAACTTCCTGGAATGTACCAAGGAAAGAGGAAAGGACAGACATGTCATTTTCTCTGACTGGCAATTCAAATCGGCCGGTTTGTCGACGGGTGACAAACCGCCGCAGGAAACTGCGGGGGATACATTGAAGTCAATGAAGCCTAGTGTGTATGCACATAATCAAAAATTATTTCTGAACGACTGGTGCAATTGTAACTCAAACGCTTCTGGAAAATAACAGAATACACATAACAGATTATTATCCACTGTGTTTCTTTTCGATGTGTACACCGTGTAACTTTATAAAGCTGTGCAAAGACAGTCCAATTTTATCTGCCACTTACTGTGACGGATCTGCCGGCTTTAATCACAGACAGTCATGCCAGATTATGCCAGATTGTGTGCAAGAAACAAGCAACCAGGTTGCTTAAATTGCCATCCATTTTCAGTAGAAGTCGAATGATGTTATTTCTCACTTCACTTGAATTGTTATGGACATAGTTGTAAATCTAAACGCATTACCTCTGATTTCACATGCAAATAGACCTATGCCTATTACAATGAATGACTGAATGAATGAATTAAATTTTCCGAAATGGAGAAATACAGTTGGCGAATTACAGTACAAACTAATCAAGTATAACTATACCAAGTCTGAAACACTGTACTAATCAAGTATAACTATACCAAGTCTGAAACACTGTTAGACACAATAGTTAAGAATGGGCTATAGCCTACTTGTTTAATTACAATAGTGACCACTTATAACTAGCAAAGCAAATCATGGTGAGGGTGGCACAAACCACATGTACATACTGTAACAGCGTCATATGCTATGTGTATACTGTATGTAATTGTTTTTCTTCTTTTGCCATTGAAAACCATCAACTTTGAAATGAAATAATTCCTTGGATGTTTGTCTAGTCTCTAGTCTTGTCATGGTGCATTAAATGTAATGATCGAGTGTATGATGAGTATAACTAGGCTACTTTCATCATATAGGCTACATATTGCAGATTTACCAGCTCACACTCTGATCGGACACATATCTCAACATGTGAGATGAGATGTGAAACGTTTGATCTTGTTGATTATTGCATTCAAAACCACTCTTCACATAACGTATGAACAGCAGTAGAATCATTTGAATTGAGGTAGGCGTCAACTGGCTGACTTTGTCTTGCATGTTTGCTTATATCCACACAAACTGGCACCCGTCCAGTCCCACAGTTCAGTCTCGCGATGACAGCCTAGGCAGCCCCAGCAGAATCGCACTCTGTTCTTTTTAAATAGCTCAATAAAATTAAACTGGGCCCCTGTCGAAAAACACCCACCAGGACAACAACCTGCTATGGGTATTCTTTTATATTCCTGGGCCGATTATATGACGACGGTCGGAATCGTTCATAAATAATGTTTGTTTACAAGATCTCGTGCGCGCTGCCATCCACTGCCATGTATTGGTCTAGCTTCCCATAAGAGTTTTGTCACTTGGGGGTGTCATGGCGCATCCCTGGCAGTCACGTGACTGGTAGTGACGTGAAATCTGTCCGTTCCTTCTATAGGTTTCTTGGAATGTACTGCGCATGTCTGTTTCCTCCCATGAACCAATGTGGACTCCCCCGTGGGTGCCTTCGCGACAACTCCTTTTTCAATTCTCCTTGGCCCAAATGCGGAAATAGGCGCACTTCCGGCGGCCTTCCGGGTGCTTCAAAGCGCCAATGAGCAACTTGTATTGAAATGAATAACAAGGGGGCGGGGCTATCGCTCGAGTCCGTCCTCTGTTATTTTATTACTCTTTGTTCTGTCTGAACACCTTTGGTTATTAAAAACATACACATCTGTACTGGAGTTGATCTGCAGCTTCTTCGAGTGGAAGGGAAGTAACACAAATAAAACTACACGCCTGTAGTTTTTACTGCAGTTTCAGGTAAGAAAACATTATTGTAAACTAAATATACAGTACTAGTCTACTGCTAGCCATAGCGGCTGTAGTTAGCTGATCGTGCTAACCAGTTAGCATGTTTGCTCTGTTGCTATCATGCTCATGCAAATCAGTTACCCATAGCAGTTACATAACCAGCAGGGGTAGTAACCTTAGCCTGTGCTCAACTATGTTGAATTAAGAACATGCATCTCTAATATGATAATGTTGTGAAGGAGAAATACAATAGAGTGCTATACTGTTGTCAGGAGTAATATGCTGTGTGCAGGGGAAACAATGAGGGAGGCTAACAGGATGAGAGCAGAAAGGAGGAAGTCAAATTAAAGGGGAACTCCACCCACTTTCAACATTCTAATATATCATTAGTATACCCTAGTGGTTCTGGGTGGACAATGGACATCATAAAAAAGTTCCCCCATTCTGTGTTCCAAAGAAATGGAGGTCTGAAGAAAACCACTAACATGGTGAAACGTCTTGATGTACACTCTCAGAAAAAGTGTTTAAAATGGGTGGAATCCCCTTTAATGTGCAGAATAGAGCTTTTATGCCAAGCAAATTTCATGTTGTATAAAGTAATTTAGTGCAATCAGATCAGACTTTTCTGTTTGGATGTATATGGCTGTCAATGCCATAAAGTAGGTCTTTGTTTAGTACTATGCATTCCTGCATAGCTGCCAGTTGGCCGCCAGTTGCCCATTTAGAGGTGGGCTACTTTGACCATGGAGGGCGGCCACACTGACTCCAGACTGTCTCAGCAGAAGGGTTCTAATGCTGGTCATGTGTGTTTTTAGGCCAATATGGGAGACAGCGATGATGAGTTCGACAGGAGGAGGCGGGACAAG
The DNA here is from genome assembly GCA_039105355.1 of Benthosema pterotum. Classification (NCBI taxonomy): domain Eukaryota; kingdom Metazoa; phylum Chordata; class Actinopteri; order Myctophiformes; family Myctophidae; genus Benthosema; species Benthosema pterotum. Next base: position 27,054,440 of record CM076986.1, read on the forward strand.
TTCAGGAGAGAGAGGAGTGAGATGGAGCGATCCAGAGAGCGAGAGGAGAGGAGGAGAGAGGACTGGCCTGAGAGGTACATTTTTATTTTAATATGTGTGATTTTTTTTTAAACAAAGCGACAAATCTTAATATTACATGAATAAATAATTTGCGAAGCAAATCACACAATGGATGAGGGGATGAGCAAGTGACGCCAGAACTTTGGCACCATATTATTTATTTGGATCACCGTTAGCTCCTAGTCTTAAACCCAGCACAGGTTAGTTTTAACTTGCAGCGCATGTCGGGAGCCACAGGTAATGTGTGTGTGTGTCTGTGTGTTAGGGATGTGAATCTCAGCACTGAGGGCGATTCGATACGCATCTCGATGCACTGCCAGCGATTCGATACTTTAGCGATTATTTGGAATTACCTGGCGATACGATGCGATACGATTCACCCCGACACGATACGATACACCCCCTTATACCGATACTTAACCGATACTTTAACAATACCATTGAATTTTATTCTGAACAATGCGATATGATGCGATCTGGTGGCAATTTAACATAATAAAAAGGATTTATATTCAAGGTTTATTAATTTTCCAAAAAAATGCCAAAATGCAATACATTTAAATTCAAAACAATGTATTGTTTTACTGTAGGTTAGTAGGCCTACTGTATCTCTAACTTCCCAACTTAAAAAAACAAAAAAACAAAAAACAAATAAAGGGCCTGCTTTGCTCTGCTCTCTGCTGGTTATTGTGTTATTGTTGGATTAGCGTATACTAATCATGTACTGTATGTATGTACATACAAATAGAAAATAAACCAATATAAAACATGCATTTACAGATCACTGCAGACAGAGTACTGTCAAACAAGTCTATGTGTATCTTAATCAACACATAGATAATACTATACTGTATATATGGGGGTCCCTGGTTCTCACTCACTCTCAGCTAAGCCTAAGGGGTCCTTGGCTTAACCTGAAAGACCCTATTATTACAATTATAAAAAATATAATCAATCATTATGCAATTATTGGTGTAAAATGAAACCAAAATTGCCCTAGTGGGTCCATTTGGTTTCATGTTTACACTCTCAAGAGTAATTCACCATGTGAATTAGCCTAAAGTCTACACAACTAGAAAATGTAAAAGATTAATGGTCATTTTGATCTGTATGTTGGACTGTTTCTGAAATCCCGTCTGGTATTGTGGACAAAAACAAAAGAAAACTTTAGTTTTGGGTCTGTGGGGCTAAATATCATCAAATGGTGGTCCGAGGCTCAAATGCTGAATAAATAGTGGGTCCTGAAATGAAAAAGGTTGAAAACCACTCTTCTACAAGATCACGACACGTTGCATTCACACCACGCTGAGACTGAGTCACTGAGAGCTTGTGGATGTGAGCTGTGGATGTGCACTTTTACTGTCGCTGACTCGGTGTGCAACACCATCGTGTTGCAGAATATACAGTAAATGAGGCTCCAAGGAAAAGCTGCACAGTGGAAAGTTGTAAAACGAAGGGGGTTGAAAACCACTTTTAAAAACGTGTGCAGAAGATTTATTTAACAACACACAATGATCGCGCAGATTGCATAGATTTGCAACTGCGTTCGAGAATCAGACGAGAGGAACACTGTGTGGATCATTACCTGTCGGTGCTACAGTGAACAACGGACTGAGCGACACAGCTCAACCACGGACACAACAGAGATTTTATGAAGCTAAATATGGTGCTTCGTTCACTAGTTCTCTTGTTTAATCCGTGGGGTTTATAGTCGCGGGTATTAGTCTCCACGTCGGTAGCATGTATTGATCCCAGCCAGTCAGCTGTAGTAGAGCTGACTGGCTGCTGCTGCTGCTGCTGCTGCTGCTGCCCCGCTGTTGCAGAGCGTAGGAGGGGAGGGGACTATAGACAGAGCTGCGACATTGACGGGCCTCGTCACGTTGTCCCTATTTAATAGATGTCTATGTAGAAGAGTCTCGATTGGACTGTACAGGAAGTAAGCAGAGTTGTCGTAACTGTCGGTGCCGAATGGCAGAGCCTTTTCCCTTCCCAATAATGGTGCGTTCAACACAGATTAGAAAACATAAAATAGGGCGAAATAAATCGTGAAAACCCCGCTCAACATCGATTTTTACCGATTCAAGCAAATGCATCGCGACGCATCTAGATTTCCCCCGTCAATTGCATCGATACAGAGTGACGGAACCGATGCACTCGCATCGCGCACGTGGGTACCGATGTATCGATTTATATCGATTAATCTCCACACCCCTACTGTGTGTCTGTGTCTGTAGGGAGTGGGACCGAGGCAGGGACAGGAGGAGGGACTATGACCGAGGTCGCAGAGAGAGATTCTCTCCTCCAAGACACATCAGCCCCCAGCACAAACGCATGAGACGAGACTGGTAAGATTATAATCTGTCAATTTGTGAGGAATATCATCTTTATTGTGCATTTCTGCAAGATACTGTATATATGCTTACATGATTTCTATTTCTATGTGGATACATTTGCGTGACCGTAAAGGCGACACTGAAGTGGGGAGGAGAAGGCTCCACTACCACTTTATGTTTTACTCCTAATCAGAGCTTCCGTTGCTCCAGAATGTGCGTTTTCATGGCTGCGTCTCTCTTCCACAGGGACGACCACAGGGGTGAGCCGTACAGGGGAGGCTACGACATGCCCTATGGAGGAGGAGGGGGAGGGGGCGGCATGCCACCGTTTGGGGTGGGAGGCCCGGGCGGGGGAGGAGGGGGAATGCAGGGGGGGTGGCACCCAGACATGAACCCCCACCTACCCCCACACCCCCACCACAGCACCCACCCACTGCAGGGCAGGTGAGATACACACACACAAACAAACACACTATCTCTCTATATGTCTCTCTATCTCTTTATCTTTCTCTCTCTCCAGTCCTATTCACTGTGTTCTGAGATTTGTTTTGTCACTTTGCTACTCAGTTTAGCCAGCACACAGACTATTGTCTAATGTCACCTGTTATGTAGCCACGTTGTTGATAATGAGTCTTCAACCAGTGCCACTCTGTCCATGTTGATGGACAACACAGAGCAGTAGCTGTGCAGTGCACTGAGCAGCTTAGTGACGAAACAGATTCACAGAACGCAGTGAAAACAGACTGGAACCAAGGCCTTCGCTCTCTCTCTCTCTCTCTCTCTGTCTCTCTCTCTCTCTCTCTCTCTCTCTCTTTCTCTCTCTCTCTCTCTCTCTACTGACATTTAACCACAGTTTAATTAGCCTACAGGTGTTAACACTAAGGGTTGCCGATCTGCCCCTGGCAGGTAGCAGGTAAATAAAACACTAAAGGTTTCCCTCCTGTACTTGACTGATGGGCAAGTACCTCTGAGGCTTTAGTGTGAACCCCTGACTAGCTAATATCAAACTGTGGAACAATGTCTAATATAATAAATACTCAAAATTCCATGTCATGTTTTCCAGGCCCCGACTCAAAAATCACACAACGGGTGCCCTTGCGCCAAAGTTCAAAAGAGAGAAAAGAAATGTCCACTTCGGGATTTACTGAAACTTCCCGACAAAATACGAAACCATTTCCGAGCCCCAGAAGTGTGTGTGCAACTATATGTGTGAGTGTGAGTGTGTGGGTGTGTAGTTCAAGACCGCTAAATACAAACTCCAGTCTCTTTAGTCAATGGAACGGCAAGACCAACTGGTGAGTTCACAGTGTTGTAAATAGGTTGTCAATGTAGTAAGTCCCGGGACCCAGTGGTTGATGGATCAGAGTGTCCCACTGCAATGACAGTTCATCTTACATGTTTATAATATGATTATATTTGTGTGGAAAATGTATTCTAACAACTTTAATATTTACAAAGTATTCTGCAAGCGACTGTGCAGAGTATATAATATGTATGCATTGTAAATGTACAGTATGTTTTATAGACATGTGGTCCATTCCCCTTGGGAGAGGATCTGTGTAGTGCACAGTCACAGCGTGTACTCCTGTCCTCTGACTAACTCACTGACATCACACATACTGAGCTTCGGATTCTTTGAAAAATAAGTAAAAAGAAAAAAAAAAAAAAAAAAAAAAAAAATATATATATATATATATATATATATATATATATATATATATATATATATATATATATATATATATATACCCCAATAAAGAAATTATAAGCCTGCCCCTTACGGATGGAAGTAGATGTGTTTGGTAATGTGAACTTTACTCGGGTATCTAGTCTGTCGACAGCCCTTTTTTCCCCAGATGTTTTGGCTATTATCTCTATTTACTCAGTTCAAAGCATGTTTGACCCTGGCCCTAACTTGGCCCTAAAGGTCATAATTGTCACACAACACTGCAGACATTCATTCATACTATCTGACAATGTTTTTGTCCCAGTCACACCCCCAGATGAGAAGAAAAATACTGCTGCTATAAAAGCGAGTTTGCAGATCTGTGTTTTTTCAAATAACCAGCACAGTCATCTACAATGACACTTTCCTTTTTTGATGGGTTAAAGAAGGTTGTCAAATTGTCTTTAATGTCATGAATATAATTTATGCAATTTGGCTGATGGCCACAACACTGTCCATCTCTGTCTCCATCCAGACTAGGTATGTCTGATCCAGACATGCCTCCAGCAGGACCACCCACCATGCGGAGTTTCAAGGTATTACTAACATGAGCTGAGCCTGCAGGACTTGCAGTAGGCTCAAGAACCTTACAGGCATATGTACTTATTTAGATAACATGTTTGTAGACATAGAACTCTATTGTACACAGTGTTGGGCAATATTACTTAGGAGAGTAATCTTTACTTTACTTATGACCCCTTAGAAAAAGTAATAATATTACATTACTTATTACTAGAATCAATGAATATTATATTACATATTACAATATGACTTTCCCAAGTCCACCCCTCCAACCCGCAAAGAAATAGAGATGTGCAACACAGTGGAGTGGATTAGGATCTACAAACTACTGCACATCCCTGTTGTTATCTGTTGATAGCTTGTAAACCGGTTCTATTTCCACATGCAACAACAAGCTGATTGTATATACTTTGCAGTTTCATTGTACAGATACTCCACTGTTGTTGGTGGTCTTGCTTATTGTAAATTGCATCTGATAAATGCCTCCATTGTGAATTGATAAGCGTGTTTGATGTACAACTGATGTCCTCTATGCTGTGTGTGTTTGTGTAGGAGTTCTTGTTGAACCTGGAAGACAGTGTGGATGAGACCGAGGCAGTGAAACGCTACAATCAGTACAAACTGGACTTCAGGAGGCAACAACTGCAAGACTTCTTCCTGTCTCACAAGGAACATGAATGGTACATGCACATTCGCACACATACGCATGCACACAAACACACAATGCTTTCTCTCTCTCTTAAACATTGTCAGTCCTTCCCTATGTCTCTCTATGTGGGTGTCTCTCTCCCATATACAGTACATTATGTTGCTGTCTCTTTCATATATCCATGATAATATCTCTCTCACTCCCCTATAAAACATGTGGGTGTCTCTCGCCCCCTCAGGTTCCGTTCTAAATACCACCCTGACGACATCACAGCCAAAAAGGCGGAGTCTCTTGCCGCCCTGAAGACCAGACTGTCTGTCTTCCTTTTCCTGCTGGAGAACAGCTGGCTGGATGACCTGTCACTCAACATGGAACACGCCCCCAAGATCATCAAACTGATGGACGCAGGTATTCTCTCTGCTCCGTCCTAGACGATGATCGGCTCATTATTCTATTGATCTGTTACGTTCTAGACCAGGGGTTTTCAACAGGTGGTCCCTGAGAGGGTTCCAGGTGGTCCGCAGGCTACATGATGGAAAGTTGGTTAACCAGATGCAACTCTTTGAGAGTGTAAAAAACCAAACAGACCCTGGAATTGTGGACAAAAGCAAAAGAAACCTTTAGTTTTGGGGTCTGTGGGGCTAAAATGTCATCAACTGGTGATCCATGGCTCAAATTCTGAATAAATAGTGGGCCCTGGCATGAAAAAGGTTGAAAACCCCTGTATTAGAATGTTCTGGAACTGCCTCTCCACTCAGTCTAACTGTGTGTGTGTGTGTGTGTGTGTGTGTGTGTGTGTGTGTGTGTGTGTGTGTGTGTGTGTGTGTGTGTGTGTGTGTGTCAGTTAAATGGTTAATAATTTTATTTTTTTTAATTCCATTCTAGACAAATGATCGGGTAATTATTTTATTGTTGTACAACCTAGACAGTTGATTGGTTCATTCACATCAAGAAAAGTACATTCATATTTGTGATGTGAACAACTATTATAGTATTTTGCGAAACACAGCCATTCACCTATTTTGTTTCCCCCCCTTTCTAGCGGTCATAAAGATGGAGGGCGGGACTGATCATGACCTCCAGGTTTTGGAGGTTCCCTCGGCCTCCGTGGTGACTGGCGGCGTGGGGGCAGAGGGGCGTGGCGCCTTAGCGGGAGGCGAGGGTCCCTCTGGGAGTGGTCTGCCCCCTGCGGGTGGGCCTTCCACGGGGACCCCCGCTGGGGACAACAAGAACGAAGAGTCAGAGGCCACCAGAGAGGCTGCTGGGAAGGCTGACGGTGATGACAAGGTACTGCCTGTGTACTATTAGCATGGGAAAGTTGTCAAAATGTCTGAGGCTTGGTCCGGCCACAACAGTAGACCTTTAGGTAAGCCTCTTATCCACCCTGCCCTATGCAGTGTGTGACATTTATTTCTTTTGAGCAATGTTTTTATAGGAAAGCTATTGATGGAGAGGTTTGTCTATCACATGTTATGCTTAGCTGTGATTGGCCAATACCAATGCATCCAATCCAACATAGTTTGTTTGTTTCTTTTGAGTAGTAGTTTGTTTTTTCAATGTCCACCTTTTAGGGTTTGTGTAAACACAAACATTGAAGACAAAAGTGAAAAGCAAATTGTGTTTGGCCGGAGTGAGATGATATATGATTAGAGCTCTTCACTTCACACAGGTGTTTTTTTTTTCACAGAACCAGATGCTTAGCCAAGCCTAACCTGACTTTTTTGCATACATTTTGGGTTGTTTGGGCTGGCTACTTTTTTTTTGCTACTACTGTAATGTTCATTAGTATCATGTATCGTGTGCCTCCAGCCTAAGAGTGCGGACGACGAGTCTAAGGAGAACGGAGAGGAGAAACCTGATGAGGAGGAGGGGGAGGAGGGTGAAGAAGGAGAGGAGGGGGAGGAGAAGAAAGAAGAAGGAGAAGAGGACGAGGAGAAAGGGGGAGAAAAGAAGAGAAAGAAAGTAAGTAAAACTGCAAGCGGGTTCATACCTAGCAGAAAAAGAAATGGAGAACATACTAGCTTTAACCCTAACTCGATCATTCCCTTTAATAATACCGATGATGATTGGTCATCTTTACAAAGAGGTACAACTTTATGTTGCTTTAGTGGATCCGTTGCAGTGTTTTGTGAGTGGTTAAGAACATCCTGTATAAGTCCATTTTCTCTCCTCAGGACAGGAAGAGGAAGCGCAGCGTGTCGGCCGACAGCGGAGAAGGGAGTGCCTCCGAGTCTGACTCCTCCCACTCTGACGGAGAGAAGGAGGAAGAGGAGGATGAGGGAGAGGATGGTAAGTCTCCTGTAAATGTCTGTCCATCTGTCTGACTGAATGTTCCCACATTTTCTTTTTTTTCTTTCACTGATTCTAATCAGCCTAAAATGTTGTGCAAATGAATGAGACAGCTCTGAGATTAATGTGATCCTAAATGTGTGTGCGTGTGTCTACATGTACATTAGATGGGGCAGAGCGCCGCAAGGAGCGAGGAAAGGAGCGAGGGAAGCAGAGAGAGAAGGAGGGACCCCCTAAGCCCAGACCCCTGCACCTCACCACCTCGCTGTTCATGAGAAACATCTGCCCTGAGGTGTCCAAGGAAGAGATCACTGCTGTGAGTATGAAACCACGCCTCTGAAAACATCTGCAGAGCATGTGCAGAACATCTGCAGATGCTGCAGAACAAGTGTCCCAAGAACAAGATCACTGCTGTTAATATTACAATTTAGGCTTAGTCCACAGTGACTTAACAGTAAGCAAGAACAACACATGGTAATAAATCAAATACTTACAAAATAATCAACACATGTTGGATATCAACAGTGTGATATCTTTATAATGGAACTATGCTTATACACTATACAGTGAAATAGTGAAACTATGCATATAGACTGCTATCTGAATTACGTAAAATAATAAGGTGGACCTTTGCATACATCGTTGAGGACTGGGGAAAGTGCTCTTAGCTAAGACGAAGTCTGAAAGTTGGGAGATTGAGTGAGCCTGTGGTATTCAATTTACACACTTAAAACATCTGTCCTAGACCAGATCACTTGCATTAACACATGTGTTACGCTCAACTCAAGCTCCATGGCAGCTTTGATTCTGTGTAGCACTCGATGACTGCAGCTCTATGGAGAGGAGATTGATCCCACATGTTGAGCGGGAATGTTATGATTACTTAATTTTACTGAATTTTACTCTTTTTTTTTTTTTACTGAATTATATACCGTATTGTCCCGAATATAAGACGACCCTCATTTTTCAAGGCTCATTTACAGAAAAAAAGAACATTGAATGTCAAATAGTATAGCCCCTGAATATAAGACGACTCCATTTTTGGGATATTTCCATTGGGAAAAAACATAGTCTTATATTCAGGCCAATAGGGTACTCTGTCACTGACACAGAATGCACACATAGGTACAGCTCCAGGTGCACATGCTCATGAAATTGCTCAAAATATTTTGAAAATTTTGGAAAAATAGTTGTATGTGACCAAAGTCTACAAGCTCACAACATGCTGTTGTGGGGAATAACCAGTTGCTAAAGTAAACGTTTTCCAAATTCACTGGTAGCAATGTGTGGGAACACTCTGCATTATGAAATGAAATGAAATGCCAACTATGTTCTGTGTGTGTACCTGTATAGTTGTGTCGGCGGTACCCGGGCTTCCTGCGGGTGGCGCTGTCGGACCCCCAGCCCGACAGGAGGTTCTTCAGGCGCTGCTGGGTGACCTTCGACCCCACAGTCAACATCAAAGAGACCTGCTGGAACCTGCAGAACACCAGGGTAACACGTTTACACAGGGCACCATAACTTCCACAATGCAGACAATGTAACAATGTATTAGTACCTCCACTCAGTCTAACCGTGTGGTGTGTGTGTGCGCCTGCATAGCTGCGTGACTGTGAACTAGCTCCAGTGGTGAATCGCGACCTGGCCCGTCGCGTCCGCAACGTCAACGGCCTGACTCACCATAAACCAGTGGTCCGAAACGACATCAAGCTGTCTGCCCGACTCATACACTGTCTGGATGCCAGGGGACTGCTGTGGGAGACAGACAGGCAGGCAGACAGACAGGTAATTGCCTTCACGACTGATCCATGGGTGTGAAATTATTTTTTATTAATTTCATTATTATTAATAATGAATCAAAAGTAAGATCATTATATTTTATTAATCACAATGTATATTTTGTGTAGTTTCCAGAGTCCAACCCGGTGCTGAAGAACATCACCGACTACCTCATCGAGGAGGTGAGCGCCGAGGAGGAGGAGCTTACCGGCGTTGCCGGGGGCAACGAGAGCGGCGACGGCAAAGACCCCGCCTCCACCGAGGTTAGCGTGGAGACGGACGACAAGCTGCTGAAGGTGAGAGAGAGAAATAGAGACAGTGGAAAGTGGTGATTTTTATAATATGAGATCACTGGTTGTTTTTTTGTGTATTTTTCCATTTGTCTTATCTGCCTTCATAGCAGTGCCCTGTGCATGTCTTTACAATGCAAATTGTGTAATTGCATTCAGTGCCAGAAACAATTTAATCATTAGGGTTAGGTTGTCACACAAAGTTATTTGTGTGACAAACGTGACAGCCCTATCTGAGCCCGTCACTATGGACTAAGACAAGATAAATGGCCACATCATGTGTGTTTGTAGGTGCTGGACAGGCTGCTGCTGTATCTTCGCATCGTCCATTCAGTGGATTATTACAACTTCTGTGAATATCCGTCCGAAGACGAGATGCCCCACAGATGTGGACTGATCCATGTCCGGGGACCGCTCCCCATCAGCAAGATTACCACTACTGAAGGTAGTCTAATTACTGTTACTCTGATAATCATCCATTTTTGGACAGGACAGGGCCCTGTCCAAAAAATACTTGATTTTTCTATTGAGTTTGTTGATTTAAAAAAAGGTTTTACCCAAACATGTAGGACATTGCATGAAATATGTAACAAAAATAATCTGTGCATATACAGCTTGCTTTTAATATATAATCTCTAAAATATATTTGAACCCATATCGTCCTGACATTCGCTCTGAAAGAACACATTGAAATATGTGTGCATTTTCACGATTTACCCCCAAAATAGCAGGTGTTCACGCCTCATGGTGCGACACTCCGTGGCGCGCTATGAGCCACGAACACGAAAAAACACCAAATGTACAGTACAGAATAGTTTAAAATACAATCCAAACTCTACGTAACATTCAGGAGGTGTAGTTCCAGACTACATCATTCTGATTGTCTGGCGATGCAAGACGACAACAACGTTCCTAACAGTGATGTACTGACGTTTCTTTTGCACAGTGTCGGAGCACCAGAGGATGTGTGAGGAGCGTCTCTCTCCTCTGTTCTCCTCCTCGGAGAAGTGTTCAGAGGAGGAGGCCACCAGGCTGGGCAAGAAGGACCCCGAACAGGAGGTACATACACACACTCAGATGGGCATGCCGGCAACTTAATAATAATAATAATAATAATCTTTATTTGTATAGCACCTTTCATGACATAAAATGCAGCTCAAAGTGCTTTACATTGCAATAGAGAAGAAGACAAAAAAGTGGGTATAAATTAAAGAGATCATTAAAATACATCAAAGAAGCAGTACAGTGAGGACCTGAAATAAGGCATAAAATATAAAATCATAAAATATAGAATCACAGAGAATCAGTTAAAAGCAAGTGCATAGAAGTACGTCTTGAGTTGTGCTTTAAAAGTGTCTACAGAGGCTGCCTGCCGAATGTATAATGGGAGTTTGTTCCACGCCGTCGGTCCATAGAAGCAAAAGGCTGCTTCACCGTGTTTTTTAGTTGCCATTTTAGGCACCGCAAGCAGGCCTGCAGTGGAAGACCTGAGGGGTCGGCCTGGGACATACTTAGGCAGGCAGTCATGTAGGTAGGAAGGTGCAAGACCATTAAGCGCTTTATAGACAAGTAAAAGAATTTTAAAATCAATTCTAAACACAACCGGTAGCCAATGTAGTGAGGCTAGGACAGGAGTAATATGTTCTCTCATCTTAGTTTTAGTTAAAACTCTGGCTGCCGCGTTTTGGACTAGTTGTAATCTGTCAGTTGTTTTCTTGGGGAGGCCAGAGAAGAGTGCATTGCAGTAGTCAAGCCGGGAAAATACAAAGGCGTGGATCAGGGTTTTAGCATCATCCATTGACAGATAGGCCCTGATTCGTGCAATGTTTCTTAGGTGAAAAAAGGCAGTCTTGGTGACATGGTTAATGTGTGAATTAAAATTCAATTCGGAGTCAATGAAGACCCCCAAGTTCTTTACTGTGCTATTACTTTCTACAATCAGATGGCCAAGTCTGCTTAGTATTGATTCTTTCTGGTCGCTGGAGCCAATTATGAGAACTTCTGTTTTATCCTCGTTTAGTTTGAGAAAGTTCTCACTCATCCAGCATTTGATGCTAGACAGACAGGTCAGCAATGGATCTAAGGCACAGGGATCATTTGGGGCTACGGAAAGATATAGCTGGGTATCATCGGCATAGAAATGGTAATTCACTTTGTGATTTGTAATAAGTTCTCCTAGCGGCAGTATGTATAGGGAGAACAAAAGGGGACCGAGTATTGAGCCCTGTGGGATACCAGAACTGATGTCATGTTTGTCAGAGTCAAACTCAGCTAGCTTTACATAGTAGTTTCTGTTTGATAGATAGGAGGAGAACCAAGACAGGGCTGACCCCGATAGACCTACCCAGTGCTCCAGCCGGTGAATTAAAATTGAATGATCGATTGTGTCAAATGCAGCCGTAAGATCGAGAAGTAAAAGTACAGATATATTTTTCTTGTCAGCAGATACCCTGAGATCATTGATTACTTTTACAAGAGCTGTTTCTGTGCTGTGACCTTGCCTGAAGCCGGATTGGAATTTGTTATGCACCTTATTTATCTGTAGAAACACATCCAACTGATGAAAGACACATTTTTCTAAAACCTTGCCCAGGAAGGGCAGATTAGAGATGGGTCTATAGTTACCCAGCACAGAGGGATCCAGATTGTGTTTCTTGAGTAAGGGCCTTACTACAGCTGTCTTCAGAGAGTCAGGGAAGACACCTGATTGCAGAGAGTTGTTTACAATCTTTAGGATATCACTGATCACACTGTCTAAAACCTCTTTGAGAAAAGTGGTGGGAATTATATCTAATGAGCAAGAGGAGGATGTCATCTGTGATATGGTTTTGCGGAGCTCGTCTTCATCAATTGCGCAGAATGATGATAAGCTCCCCCTGGAGGGCTCTATCCTGGCTGCATTAGCTGCAGTTTGAGGGTTTAGGGTAGTGGCAGCATTCATAATATCAGCTCTAATATTGCAAATTTTGTTATCAAAGAAGCAAGCAAACTCATTGCACTTAGTTTTAGAGGCAGGGAACGACTGCTTGTAGAACTGAGGGGGGTTTAAAAGTCGTTCAATGGTAGAGAAAAGGACTTTGGCATTTTTCTTGTTGTCATTAATAATGCCAGAGAAATAAGCCTGTCTTGCCAGACGCAATGCTTTGTTATAGACTACAGTTGACTTTTTAAGAATTTCTAGGTGGATGGTGAGTTTGCTTTTTCTCCATATTCTCTCGGCTCTACGGCATTCTTTTTTCAGTGAATGCGTGTGGTCATTTAACCAGGGTGTTACTTTAGTGTTCTGTTTCTTTTTAGTTTTAAATGGAGCAACTAAGTTAAGAGCTGACTCTAGTTTAAGATTAAAATGTTCAACCATTTCATTCACTGAGGAAGTGATGGACAGTGGGGGGCCCAGATGAAGAGGGAACTCGTTGGCTGCTGATGAGCTGAAAAAACGTTTTTTTACAGTGTATTCAGTGTTGTTTTTCTCAAGGTCGGAGACCGACATATTAAAACACAGCAAGTAGTGGTCTGATAATTCAGGCCTTTCGATAATCCTTTCCACATTAATAATCAGACCTCTAGAAATTACCAGATCCAGAGTGTGGCCATGTTTATGTGTGGGCCCGATGACATGTTGAGTAAACCCAAAGGAGTGGAGCAGTTCTATCAAACCCGAGGACACAGAGTCAGAGGCAACCTCCACATGTACGTTAGCATCCCCTGAGATAAGCGTGCTATCGTAATTTGTGGAGCAGATAGATAAGAGTTCTGAGAATTCTGTTAGAAATGCCGCTTTGCTGGACTTGGGGGGGCGGTAGATAGTAATCATTGGAATCGCTGATTTACCCTGGAGTATTGTGGCCTGGTATTCAAAGGATGAAAAGGTGCCGAGAGACAGAGCTTTAAATTTTAAAGTGTCTGAGAAAATATTTGCCAGTCCACCTCCTTTTTTGGCTTCGCGGACCGAGTGAATAAAGCTATAGTTGGTGGGGCAGGCTGGTGCTAAGAGAACCGCTCCATCCGAGCCGAGCCATGTCTCTGTTAAAAACATTATATCTAACTTCTCTTTACAGATAATATCATTTACAGAGGCGGACTTATTTGTCAGTGACCTGATGTTAAATAGGGCAAGGTTTAGATTGCTAACACTTTTTGGGGGGCTGTGTTGAGTGGGAGGTACAGAGGCCAAGAAGCATTCTCTCTTTAGATTCCTCCTAGACACTCTGTTTGAGATAACAGTAGGGATGATATAAACCTGATCGTGGACAGTGGGTGAGATAACGGGCATACTAGAAGCATGGGGTCCATTTGTTGCTACCCGTATTGGACCCTGTTGATATCAGTTATCAAACGTGTTTTCTAGGTCAGGGCGGCCTGCCTCCCTCCATTCCTGGAGGACACGGAGGGATGCCTCCCTCCATTCCTGGAGGGACGGTTGATGGTGTTTAGGGGGTAGCGGTGCACAGCGTTTTTTAGGGGGTAGTGGTGCACGGCGTTTGGTTGATGGGGTCCTCTCTGCTCCGGAGAACATCATTGCCGGGGTTAGGGGGGACTCTACTCCAGAGGTCACATAGTCCATCATTGCCGGGGAGAATGTGAGGAACTGTACGGGCGATGGAGTTGGAAATTCGTCGATGGGTCTCCCTGAGTCCTTGATATCTTCTTCCTCCTTGTCCTTGTCGTCCTGCTCCATGGTCACGTCCATCTGCTCCTCCTCATCAAAGGATGGAGACTTCAGGGGCGGATCGGATGCGTCCACCTGCTCCTCTTCATCACGGGTTGGAGATTTCTGGGCCGGATCGGAAGGATCAATACGCTCCTCCGCACCAAGGGTTGGAGATTTCAGGGCCGGATCGGATGCATCAATCTGCACCTCCTTGTGCTCCTCCTCATCAGAAGTAGGAGATTCCAGGGCCGGATCGGCTTTGTGGCCTTGGTGTATTTCTGGAACAGGGGCAGCCTCTTCCATGTCCACATGTGTAAATGCGTATGTGGCGCCAGACCTGGGCACTGTCTCGAGCGCACATGTGGGCACATCAACAATGAGTGCATGTGCATACGCAGGCTCAGCCAAAACTTCAGTTACAGGCGCACGCACACACACACGCTCAACAACAATACCTATAGCAGGCACAGCCGTGGCTTTAGTTTCAGATGCACGTGCACAGGCATGCTCATCAACAATCATGACTTCTGCTTCACACGCATGCATGCACGCGCTTCTCTCACGGGGGGAGGATTGTGGAGAGCTCAAGGCTGCTGGCATGCTGCCACTCGGAGGTTTTATCTTGGTGGCCTTGGGTTGTTCCAACAGAGAGTGGAAGAGATTACTAACATAAAGACGGACACCCTTTCTGTTCAAATGAGTTCTGTCCGCAAAAAGGTGCCTTCTGTCATAAAAAAAGGAGAAATTGTCTATGAACCCGAGAGATTCTCCCGCACAGGCATTAGACAGCCAGTTAGTAAGTGCATACAGTCTACTGAAACTTTCACTTCCTCCCATTGGGGGGAGGGGCCCACTGATGTATGCCTCTACGTTCATAGATCGCAGGTTGTGGAATAATGCCACAAAGTCTTTTTTCATTGTCTCTGATTCTCGTCTATCTGTGTCTTGCGTACCAATATGGAGTATCAGTGTTTTCACTGAGGGGTGTGCGGCAACAAGGTCACGGATTTTCTCATTCATGAGAGAGACTGTGTCTTTGGGAAAACACAACACTTTAGCTTTTCTCTTGCTTTTAACGTGTTTTACAGCCTCGTCACCAACAATGAGGAATTCAAATTCATTCTCTCCTTGCCTTTCAGTGCTAGTGTTGGTCTTGGGTCTTACCCTGGTAGGAGAGACATTCTCTCTGTCACCTGATGGGCATCCTGATTCCAACTGAAGCAGGGGGGTAAATCTATTACTTAGCTCCACTTGTCCCGTTACGGGGGGGGTGTCCCTCGTTCTATTTCTCGCTGCTTTCCGTTGAAGGGGGGTGGAGGAGGATAGTTTCTGCCGGGCTGGGAGCGGTGGCCAGTCGTTCTCATACACACTCCGGGTCCGACCAGATAGACGCCTTTTGGGGTCCTGTACACTGTCCACTCTGTTTGTAATCACAGTGGGAATGCTGTAAACGTCAGCAGTTTTCGGACCTTTCTTTGCCTGTCCCTCGGCCTGTCCTTTGTCTCTGGGCTTTGCGCCAAGATAGTTCCAGACAGATGTCTTATCCTGGGTGCGGTTCTCCTTATTACCTCCTCCTTATTACCTAAATACCTCCTCCTTATTACCTTATTACCTCCTCCTTATTACCTAAATATAAACTTAGCCAGTTTATATTTAGCTTGTCCAGTGGTGTGTCTTGTGCTCCAAGTTTGTTTGAGACATTTCAGTGTGGGCGTTTCAGCACGTTTTTCATTCAGTGCACTGTCAGAGCTTTGTTGTTGCTTCTGTCACAACAACACAGCCGTTGGTGTAATCCGGCCTGTGTCTGATGAGTTAGAAAAACAGAATAACATAAACACAATGTAATGGTTAATTTAAGTTGAATGCTGCTGTCTTATTACATTAAAGGTTTATATATTGTTTTATTCCATTCAAGGTGGAGAAGTTCTTGACAGCCAACTCTCAGGAGCTGGGAAAGGACAAGTGGCTCTGTCCTCTGAGCGGGAAGAAGTTTAAGGTACTGTCTGTCTATCTGGATACCTCTAGTCATGAATAAAACATACCGTATCTGATCTTTTACATTGTTGTTTGCTACTGTGTGTGCGCGCCTGTGCAGGCTCCAGAGTTTGTGCGTAAACACATCCTCAACAAACACGGGGACAAGGTGACGGCCGTCAGAAAGGAGGTGGAATTCTTCAACAACTTCCTGCTGGACACCAAGCGACCTGCCCTCCCTGAGAACAAGCCAAACCCACCGCCCGCTCAGGGTGAGAATGAACAAACGCACATGCACGCACACACTGCGGGCATGAATCCCTGATTCTTTTCAAATTCAGCAGGCTAATATTGGAGTGTAAATCGATTAGCGATGAGTCCCTATTCCAATCCACCATTCATTTCGTTGCTTTATTGATTTGGCCTGGAATAATTCATATATTTGTTTCCTTTTAGCCCCGCCCCCTGGCTTGCAGTTGTTTCCTGGCCAGCCTCCTCAGCAGCAAAGCCTTCTGGGATATCCTCCTGGAGTCAGACCTCCCATGCCCGGTTTCCCTGGTAATGCACGCACACTGATACTCACACACAAACACACACAAAAACGCGTGTGACACTTATGCACATGTTACAGACACCAGAATATGACACCAACTAACAGATTTTTGATTGTGATGGTAAATGGATTAAAGTATTTAAAATAATGTGTTTTGTGTTTTGTACCATATTCTCTTGGCTATGAGAGAACACATACTCTCAGGACATGACAAGTGGTACTGCACTGCCATCTATGCACCATGTTTGTTATTGTTCGTTGAAAATGATATTTGAATACCATTCACGCACACAAACTGGATTTAAAGGGAAATAAAATACAAACTCACTCTACTTTCTATGATCATCAGTGAATGTAACCTTAACTCTTACCTGTACTTTGCGTGCGTGCGTGTCTTCACATTCAGGTGGTCCTCATTTCCCAGGCAACCAGTTCGGGGGGGCTGGGCGTGGGAACTTTGACAACTTCCGAGGCCACGGGTCAGGAGGTTACCCCGGCAAGCCGCCACAGCGGAACACCAACCGGTACGAAGACCTGTCTGTCTGAATGAATGTCTGACTGTTTGCCTGTTATACATATGTGAAGTAAATGTGTCTTTTACTGTAGCATTTGCCCTAGCCTTGATGACCTCACAAGCATATGCGATAGCTCAATTTATGTCATTTAGATTTATAATTCAGCATTTCATGTAGACGTAGCACGCTGTGATGTATATTCTTAGGCGTATTGTTAGGTTTTTAACGCTCTCTCTTTAAGAACAGATTCTAGGTCTGTCCAATAAATAACTTGCATGTGTTTATTTGTTTTCCAGGGGGGTGAGAAGTGACCCCAGGTCCATCATAGAGTACAGAGATCTGGACGCTCCAGAGGACATGGACTTTTTTTAAAAACCACAAAAGAAGAACTTTTTTTTAACCGTTACTTTTTTTTTTAATAATCCACCCCGACCCCTATCTCTATCTCGGTGTATCTCTATCGCTGTCTCTCTAGTTAAGTCATTAATGTGTTTTAATTTCGTTTTTATTTCTGTCTTCTGGAAAACAGTTACCGTAGGATCTAGAATGTGGATTTCGTGTGCATGTATGTCTGTGTGTGAGATTGCGTGCGTGCGTGTTTAAGTAAATTCAGGGAACACTGCATGTTCAGAAGGACCAGGGTGTTGATGTAATGAAGTTGTTCTGTTCCTACTCTTCCACCTTCAATAAAGATCTACTCTCAACTCAACTTGTTTTGTTTTTGGAACTTTGTAGAAGCTGATTTTGTTTCACCTCCTTTTTAGTCGCCATGCCTGTTGTTGTCCCCCTCCCCCCTTCCCCTGCACACATCTGTTGTATCCTACTGAGCCACCTGCCAGTGAGGAGCCCCCACCGTGAGGACACAGAGCCTCCGTCCTGCTCCTCCTGTTCGACACCCTGCTGACAGACTCAGTAAGTACAGTTCCTACCTCCTCACTGTACATGGTCTATATCAGTGGTTTTCTGCCTTTTTCATACCAGGGCCCACTATTTATTCAGTATTTGAGCCACGGACCATGTGATGGCATTTCTAGCCACACAGACGCCAAAACTAAAGATTTATTTTGCTTTTGTCCACAATACCAGGCTGTATTTGGGAAACAAAACAGGCAAACCTATCAAAAACGACTCTTAATCTTCTACATTCTCTAGTTGTGTAGACTTGGGCTAATTCAGATGGTGAAAATTTTAACCCTTGAGAGTGTAAACATGAAGCCAAATGGACCCGCAAGGGTCCATTTGGTTTCATGTTTACGCTCTCAAAGAGTTGGATCTAGTTAACCAGCTTTCCATCATTTAGACTGGGGGCCATCTGGAATCCTCTCAGGGACCACTGGTGGTCCAACTGTTGAAAAGCCCTGCTGTATATGGTCAATATATAAACTTGAAGAAAATACTTTGTTGCTCCACTGCGACCTCTACCGGCGTCCAAAAGACAATCCCCTAGTCGCTCTGCCCTTCGCAGGGGGAACAAAAGCATTTTATACATGTGGTGAGGTCTCTGAGTTCATCCACCGTGGAAAGTAGGCTTTTGTAATCACACAAAAAGCCTTTTGTACGGGTTATTTTTTTATTATTTTTTTGCTACAGTCCAGAGACTGGGAGTGCAGGAAGTCGAGCGTTGGGTAGAGCTAATGGACTACAGCTAACTTTGAAATGAACTGGACAAACTGCCCCCGCTGTGGCATGGACTGAACCTGAGTGAATCCTGTTCAAAATCTTGCTCCAGATCTCATCAGACAGTTCCATAGCCTCACCTTTACTTACCGTACACCTATACCTGTAGATATAGAATCTACATCTATAGTAAGTGTCCTTATGTCTACCGTATATTATAGATGAAACTAAAGATTTGTTACATTCTTTCCTGAAATGTTTTTCAGGGCTCCTCTATGCATGGGGCTAAGATTTGGGTGCAGGCGCAGCATGTTACAAGCACCCTGTTACAAGCACCCTTGTCAGAAAGGTGTAAAGAAATGCCTAGACTTGGATGTCATTTCCATCCACCAGCTGTTTAAAAACCAGGAAGAGACGCCTGGACTAAGCGGTTTCTTGCCACCCTGTGACGTGAATGTGGGCTTTATTACTGTAGATGTCAGTATAACTATGGTTCTGTTCCATGTGGCTGGAAGGGAGCCATTCAAACATGTACTGCAATTAGGTTTCACAGTACAATCTTATAGTCTAATTCAGAAGATTTCAACCCTTTTCATTATGTCAGATTGGGGAATTTGTGAATCTGGCTGTGTGAAACTAGGGCACAGGACATTTTGACACATTTTCAGCCATTTTGGGCCGAGATCTGACACCTGTTCTCTTAACTTTTATTACACAGTAGGTTTTTTGGTTATTATACTTAAATACACTTCTGGCTTATGACAAAAATACTACACTATATTATCAGTAGAACACATATTCCAGAAAGGTATACTAGTCTATGCAACATGTACTGAATCAGTAGTGTCCATGACATGGAAACTGTCTTCTAAGCACTTTTTCTAGGGTCCCGACACGGACTGTGTTTATGTGTGTGCATGTGGGCGCGTGCATGGGACAGAGAAACAGAATGTGTGAGGAAACACCTGGTATCCTGACACCCCCCAACACACACACACAGACACACGGGTGGAGTGGGTGTGTCAGGTGTCATGCATTTGAAGAGACAGTAGGAGACAATAGGGTCCCCTGGGGAAATATAAAACATAGTAATGTAGGTTCTATACTGTCATTTTAACGGTTTTATTTCATTTACTGTAATGAATTTTAGTTGTGCCACCAACATTTTCAAATGTCATTCAAATCATAAGCCCATAGAACTGACTATCTACATGGGTTATTGGGGGCCACTAAAAGACAATTCATCCAGAGGCCTTCCCTTCCCTGAGGCAGACAGACAGATGGGGTGTGTCTGTCTGAATGGCGCACACGCACAGTCGCGCACACAGGTTGAGCCACTCTGCACTAATACCAACCTGCTCATTATGCGTTCGGTTCAGTCTTGCTCAAGGACACTTTGACACTAACTGTGGGGGAGTTATGTACGGGATCGAACTGGGACCTGAATTCCTGTTCCCAAGTGGCCTCTCTACTACTACTACTTCCTTATTCGCTGCCTCACCCTGTCTCGTTAATTTAGTATGCACATACACACCATTTTGGAAAGAATACCTCCGGTCCTCTTTCGCCTTTCCAAGCAAAGTGTCTCTTCAATGGGCCTGCCCTGGCCCACAAGATTTGATACACCACCAAGATATGCATGGTACTTATGTAATTACTTCTGTAATTGCAACCCGCATTCGGCACAAACAAGGGACTAATTTCATTTCACTCCTGTGTCATCAAAATGTGGAACGCCCTACCAACATTTAGACATGCTAATTCTCTTAACTCCTTCAATACCGTTCTTAAAGGGCACTGACGGATGGCTACAAATACAATTCAAAACTGTTTTTATTTTCTATATGGGTTGTAAAAGCACTGTATACTTTCATAGCTCAAAATATGTGGAGAGCAAACCAGGAAGCACCACCAGGCGTCTAAACAGCCAGAAGACAGGGAGTACTTCAGAAATCAAATTACAATTCTTACTCAAGTCACTGAGGCATACTAAAGCCATACTACAGTTAAACACGCACCAAATGTTCAAATAGAAACCTTTAAAACCTTTAAAAATAAATAAATAAAAATAAAAACCTTAACTCAAAGAAAATGTTACCTCATGAAACAAACCTTTTAGCAGGGGAACTTTAGAAAAACACTTTACACCAGAAAAATATTCAACACTAATACTCAAATGAACCATGACACAAAGAAAGTAATACCAGTCAAAGAGTCAAGTTCTGTTGCACAATAAAGTTGTATCCCGGGAGAGAGCATAGTTAATTTCGGAACCCAACGGACAAACCATCATAGCATGTTTCTCAAAGGCTCTCAATATTTCACAAGACGAACACAGTATATATTGGTACAATAAGCTGTCAACACAGTCGTCACAGCTACCCATGATCAGATACAAAATGCATATTCAAAAGATGATTCTGGAACAATCTGGTTACACCGAAAACGACTGATTAGAGTGACCTAGGCTACTTGTCTCCTGGAAACAGTTATCACTCATACTCATCATACATATCATACTGCATACTAGGCTAGTAATGATAACAAGGTTGCAATTACAATCAAGAACTTTCTGTGGCGAACAGATGCATGAATACAGAAACATGATGGCACCCTCAAACAGATCTACAAGGTGGTAGCGTGACCAAGTTAAAATCCATGGTCCCCAAAATATCTATCAGGGTTTTGTGTTTTACATGTCCATGTGTAGACACATTGATCACCTAACCCTAGCCCTTGTAGGACATGCTGGTGATGACCTCCCTCTATCCTGGGGCCCATCATCCCTTGATGGGGTTCCTAGACCCCTGCTGTTGGGAAGAAGCACATGTTAGCTGACTGTCACTTTAAACTGCCTGTGGACTGGAGGCTCTCGCGAGAGTTCCTTCATCTCGCGATGAGGAGGAGGTGGGAGAAGAGGAGGAGGAGGGGTCAGTCAGTCAGGCACGCTCTTTCTCCATGACAGCCATCTAGTAGAAGAGTTGGGACATTGAGGGGTCAGAAACTGGGCGCTCGAGCGATGTTCATACAGCCTGAATAGGGACAAACTGGAATTGGAAATGCATTGTTTTCAACGAGGGCGGCGCAAATGAGAGCTATTTTGTGCATGTTTTCAACATGTCAACGCTATTGTACAGTAACAATGTTACTGTACAATAATGTTTATGTTGTACTATTACTAAAGACGATCTTAAATAAAGCGATTTAAGATCATTAACGCTGGGCTGTTGCCCAGTCCTATGTAGCTCTGGTCCAGAGCTCCACTGCTTCTGAGTCTGACTTTCATTCAGACTCAGAAGCAGTGGAGCTCGAAGCAGTGGAGCTCTGGACCAGAGCTAAGTCCTATGCATTTCTGGCTACTTCGGGTCCAGGACTTGTCCCTATTTTTTCCCCATTCTCTATTCAAGTGTCAGTAGAAAAGTCGCCATTGGACTGGCCCCATAAAGTGGACGGAGTTGTCGTATTTCTGTCTATACTCTATGATTCTGCTCCATGACGGGGCCGCGCGCCGCGCTGCGCGCACTCCACGTACACACACACGTTCTAGCCCCACGTCACACGCGCACAGCCAGCCAGCCAGCCCAGCCACAGCCACTAGCACGCAGCCCGGCCAGCCAGCCACCGGGGCAGCCGCTCCTCTCCCAGCCATTCTTTTATTTTTTATTTTTTTGTTTTTATTTTTATTTTTTTCAGGGGAGGGGATCACTTTCCCCCCTCATTTGGGTCGACCCTACACAACCTAAAGAACAAACAACGGGATTATTATTATTTATTTATTCCCGTTCGGACCTAAAAAACAACAAGAAGCCGAACCAGAAGAACCAGCGGAGTGAACGGACAGACACAAATAGCACTTTTTTCCCTTTCCCCTCTGCCGTGATTCCAGAGCTCTGTGTCCCAACCGATCACTACCGTTACTTTATGGATACAATGTAACCAACTTAAAATGAATCAAAGAAATTTCTTTTAATGGCCGCTAAAACCCGTTATTAAACTCCGACGGAAGTTTTTTTTTTTACTTTAATCAAACTTTGATCAAACTTTTTTATTTTTTTAACAGTCAGTCTGTCACGAGCCCTCCGATATCTCCGTTAGGCGCACGCGCACACGCACTGTTGTTTTTGGGGTGTGCGTGTGTGTGTTTGTTAAAGAAAAATCTGATCTGTGTTGTTTTTGTGTGAACCAACCGGACATGATGGGAGTGTAAACCCGGAGACTCACACACACACCACGAGACTATTACGCGCACGATTCTTCCATAGAACCGGTAAGACACACACACACACACACACACACACACACACACACACACACACACACAGTCGTAGATTATATCATTCTGCCGTCATCGCGACATTTATAAAGTTTAAACAGGTGTTTTATTGGCTGTGTACGGATAAAGGTGTTATGACGTCATAGCATCAGCATGACGTCATGCCCGAAGGTAGATGCATCCTGTTGGCAGATAGTGTACACACTGACATCACATCATGATTGAAACAAGTGGTTTTCATTAGTCCCAGAATAAATGTGGGAGAGTTGCTCACCAAATGGACCCCTTATATGGATATCTAAGAGTAAAATTGTTTTACTGTACATGTTCTCATATTGTTAAACATATGCTTTACTTGCATATGTTGCAAGAAGTCTACTCAACTAGAGTTGTGTAGACTTGCATGAGTTGCGCAGGCGCAAGTAAGGCGATCTGTGTGTGCGGTTCGGTTCTCGGTGTTTGGCAGTCTGGCAGTAGGTTCCTCAGGGTACTTGGATTGGCCGGTTTAGGTGATCACTGATGACGCAATGTGACGTAATTTAGCTACCTTTATTATTTATTATTTAGCTACCTTTATGTCATTAGTATTAGCCGAATCTGCTCACACATGAGAAGACCATGGCCTACTTGTGCACATGCAAGTTTGCACACTACCGAGTACTGATCTACTTTTGATCAACATTTGCCTGTGATTTGATTGATTGATTGATTCGGTGCGCCTGAGTCCATGGCTCAAATGATGAATGATTAGCCTAATGGACCTTTAAAACGGAGTTGCAAATGCAAACCACTGATCTAAACCATCTTAAATTACTGTAATACTTTAGTTATCTATTATGATCTTTTATTGATGAAATGATCAATGTTTTTTCCTCTACCCAGCTTTGGGTCTGTGTGTACCCGTGTGTACCCCCCCCCCCCCCCCCCCCCCCCAATCCCATAGCGATGATTGGATCAGCTCTGCACTGTATGTATTGAAGATAAAAACGTGACAGAAAAAGTGATGACCTCTATTGTGATTGGCCTAATGTGATCACTGATGATGTATAATGATGGGAGTGCCACTTGGTTCACACAAGCGTCTTTTCTTTTCTTTTTATTTACTTTTTTTCCAAAATGCCATTTTTGAGGGGCAGCGAGCTAGCCCCTCCTATTTCCACCTTTTGAGGGTCCCGCAGATGAGATGAGGAAAGCCTGGGATCGAGGCTATAGTGTAAACACAAACATGGAAGACAAAAATTGATGATGCAAATTGTGATTTGCCAGAATGAGATTATGTTAAGTGGTGAATGTTCCACGCACACACCGGCACATCAGGAGCAATTTAGAGTTCAGTGTATTCCCCAAGGACACTTCGACATGCAGACCGGACGGAATTCGAACCAGCGACCCAATGGTTGCCTAAGAAAGCGAAAGTGTATAAGAAAGCGTACCCTGAGTACCTTCGCCATGAGACCCCACTGCCCCGAGTACCTCCATTACGAGGCCCCACTGCCCCGAGTACCACCATTATGAGACCCCACTGCCCCGAGTACCTCCACTATGAGACCCCACTGCCCCGAGTACCTCCACTATGAGGCCCCACTGCCCCGAGTACCTCCATTACGAGGCCCCACTGCCCCGAGTACCTCCACTGCCCCGAGTACCTCCATTACGAGGCCCCACTGCCCCGAGTACCTCCACTATGAGGCCCCACTGCCCCGAGTACCTCCACTATGAGGCCCCACTGCTCCGAGTACCTCCACTATGAGTAATATTTTCCATGAAGTACAATCCTTTTCCTCACACCCTAAATCCAAGAAGTAAAGGTTTGGGGACCTGCTCTGCCCTCAGATATTTTATTTTGTAGTGGGCACAAACTTTTAAATTGCTTATTTTGTCAACTGGTTCATTGATTGATTGAACATTTTATTTCACAGTTTCTAGAATAGGTACAGTTCAAAGGAAAGTACAGGTCAGACAACACAAAAACTACTGAGAAGGTAACCAGAAAAAACAACACAAGACTTGCTTACATCAGCGTCGTCAGTAGGTTTTTGCCAGGCTGCACTTTGAAGCTTCCCGGAAACTAATGGAATACTTCCGGGAGAGGTTCCATATGGGGCTAGTTTCATTCAACTGAAAACTAAACTAGACCCATAGAGAGCTGGAGAGTTTATTTTCATTGTGTTCCTTATAATTTTGAAGGAGAATTCCAGACTAGTCCAGTCCACCACAGCTCAGAGCATGAGCGGTGGGGTTTTGCTGTAATTTGCTTGTTTTTATTTCTCAAATTTGTCTTTTTTGCTTTTTTACTATCTATCGATCATTATAACTGAATACTCCATGTTGTTTTGTCCATAATGGGACTTTGCATGACATCAGTGCTGCTGCTCGGGATGGAGTTGTGTAATGTGAAAGTTTTACCCGTTCCGCTCTCATTGTAGGTCCTCAAGGATATAATTACATCAGAGTATGGCAATAAAACGGCATATAAACAGACGTGTTACTAGTGTTTACACAACACTTGTGCTTCCAGGGGTCTTTATTTCATGGAAGAACCCCTTAGCTGAGAGACAGATCAAGCAAGGACCCTTTAGCTGAGAGACATGCGGTTGGATGTGTTTGGTCGAATAGTCCGACAGTTTGACACCTACTCAAAACCCAACCCCTAAACGGCTCATGTTCAACTTACCTAAAAAACATATTGTCCATTATAAAATGGTACAACATTTGAAAAACATTACAAGCACGAAAATTGTTACAGTTGGACAGACACAGCCAACTATTTTGTACTTGGACGGAGACACATAGCTCCTTAATGAAGTGGCTGTACACAATGTTTATGCCAAATTCCTGCTCTGAATATGGCTGTGGGTTCACATTTATTTTATATTTGTGACGGTGAAAACAGCAATTCTGCCTACCTAAAGTTTTTTTTTACCCACCAGTGGAAAGTGGTCAAGCCTTATAGTGTCAACACCTGCTGACATGAAGCCACAGGTTAGTTTTAACCTGCTACAGGTTAGTTTTAACCAGTTGCAGCTAACCTGAAAGAGACAATGGGAAGTGAAATAGAATAAAATTTAAGCTGATGACTGACTTATTGTTTTACTGAGCATGTACAGTATGTAGTGTTTACTAAAGAACTGAGACATGTGGACCGGCAGGCCTGTTACTGAACAAACATTACAGAGAGAGACATAGAGAGATAAGCTTGTGTCCACAATTCCATGCTGTATTGTTGCTGATACCTTAACAAGTTTGCTACAAGTTTACTACTCATTCAATAGTGTTTTACTCATTCAATAGTGTTTTACTATTGCGATTGAGTAGTGATTTTGTAGTGATTTGTGTAGTATTTGGTAGAGAAATGGCCCGTTTCACTACTTAATCACTACTGATATCACTACATAATTCCTATTCAAATCACTACCTGGCTGCTACTTAATTACTTCAGCCTCACTATGGCTTTTTGGAAAGAACTATACAATCACTATACATTTATTGTTTATTGTTGAATTACTACACAATGCTTACACATTCACTGCTGTATCTCTACACACTCCCTATAGAAAATACTTATGTAGTGTTTTCACTACTGAATACTTAGCCCTATAGGCTAAGGGTTTGTGTAGAAACAAAAAGTAATTTATTAGTGATTCAGTTGGTTACCTTACCAAATATAAACAGCCATGACTCACCTTGTGAGTCACAGCTCTTGAACCGGAAGTATTGCAACATCAATCAACAGCATGAACACATTTGTGTCCAACAACAACAACAAAATATTATTTACTTTTGTAGTTGCTGCACAATTCTTGCTTAACTGTGAATCTCAATTGTCCTCTATGTGAATTGACAGCACAATTCTCAGACAGGTCTATTTTTCCATAAAATATTCTTTGTGTCTGTTGCTGAACATTCATATCATAATGTAGCTACCTGAAGGCTGCTACTGTACGTGATTTAAACATCAAAGTGCTTGACTCGAACCTCTCTAAAAGTGTAACTCTTGTAGCAAATCACATAATCACATAAGAGTAACTATGTTGTAAAATGAGTTGGACAGTGCTGCAACATTCTTGCTAGAATTTAGAAATATGATTACACGCAGTAGGTGGTGTCTGCATGGATCGATATCACAATCCTTTTTGTTCATTGTGCCAGCACAGATCAGTCAATTATCTCACACGTGTGTGAACCAAAAAAACAAGAAGCGGAGACAACGTGTCCCAGTTGGCTAGCTGCTTCACTAACATAGCCAATGGAAGGCCAGTTGTGTGTGTGTGTGTGTGTGTGTGTGTGTGTGTGTGTGTGTGTGTGTGTGTGTGTGTGTGTGTGTGTGTGTGTGTGTGTGTGTGTGTGTGTGTGTGTGTGTGTGTGTGTGTGTGTGTGTGTGTGTGTGTGTGCGTGTGCGTGTGCGTGTGCGTGTGTGCGTGCGAATGAGTGTCTAAAGTTAGCATGTCTTGCTAAAGCAGAGCTTGCAAGCCATTTCAGCTATGCATGTCACTCTGTGTGTATGAGAGAGAGAGTGGGTGCATGAGTGTGTATGTATATTTAGCTCAATCATTTTGTGTTGTTGTAATGTTATTAGGCAACATGTGTGTTTGTGTGCGTGTGTAACACTTTGTGATATGCAGCAACTACTTACCAAGAGAACACAATGAGGTGACATATATATCTCTGTCTAGTGTCTACCTCTCTCTCTCTCTCTCTAGTCTATAGTCGTGTCTCCATTAAGGCCTGGTGTTGCACATTAAGGGCTCCATTTTCGTTACCGCTATACCCCTTATCCCTTAACTTCTTTGCCTTTTTAAACTATTAAAAAAAACATTTCTCAGTAGTTCAAATGGCCAGTCTACTAGCTCACAACGTGTTAATAGATTGACATGTTGAAATAGTCCAAAAAAGTTTTTCAAAATAGTGAAAATGAAATAAGGGATATGGCATAAGGGGTTTAGCATGTAACGAAAATCTCACATTAAAGCTCTTAGCATAAACTCCTGAATGGAAAAATGAAATGTGCACACAGGGAATGGAAACGCTTGCGGAAAAGGTAGTTGGAAAGCTCTGAACTTGCATTAAATCGCCTTTGAACAGTTGGAAAAGAAAAGCAAATAACATGCGATGGGGAGCCAGTAGAGTGAACGGGTGACCAGGGTGGGCATGACTGTCTGTGGCCTGGGATTTTCTCTGTGTATGTGCAGCCTTTTAAGGATGCTTTTAGACCATTATGTGAACTGCCTGGTCGGTGCACTGCAGGCTATTCAATCAATGCGTCATCATATATTATTATATTCATTCCATTGTCAGCAACCATGACGTTTAAACGCATGTAGCCGATGAAACACAACAGTTTGGCAGCTGCACCCAATCATTAATGTCCTGACCCAATGCAACCCAATTATATTAATGCTAGTTCAAGTCTTTGTGTCGCACGTTGTACGGTTGGATGACATTATTTGATTTACAAGACCACAAGTGCTGCAAAGGATTGATTGAAAAGCACCTCATGTCTTTCTCTCTCCTTGGCATTCTCTGTCTCTGCTCTCTCTACATCAGGTGCTAGTATGTGTCATGTATGTGCTTGTGCTGGTGTGTGTACATACAGTATGTACATGCGTTTGTGTAGCCTGCCCGCAGTCTCTCTATGACAAACCGTCTCTGTACATAGAAACATCACATACAGACAGTGTTCAGGCAGACAGACAGACATACATAAAGACAGACGGACAGTGTAAACTGTAAACCTTTCATGGCCAAAAGACACCAGTGATCAATGTCAGCCTTTGCGTGAGAGAGAGAGAGAGAGAGAGAGAGAGAGAGAGAGAGATGGAGAGAAAGAGAGAGAGCTAGAATAGTGCATTTGTTTGGGAAGACTATGTTAAGTGAGACAACATTTAAAACTCAATTATATGTAAGTGATTTAAACCACAGAAGAACCGTAGAACGCTAAGCTATTTTCGTCACATCTAATCCATTTAATTAAATCTTACTAAACTTATTGAATCCAGGTATGTTTTACCCAGTATAATGTAATTTCCTTGAACATATTTCTTTCCAACATTCCGTATGCATAGGCTATATTAGTGTACGCCAAACCTGAAATTTCTCTGGTTTATTGCTTGATTAATGTCCATTAAGCCAGATTTAATTGCAGCCATAGTCAGTACATCCCATATGTTGATCTGACCCCGCCAGCGCTCGCCCAGCAATCTGCTGTCAGGGCATGGTGGCACAATGGTTAGTACTGTCGCCTCACAGCTAGAAGGTCCTGGGTTCAATTCCCGCTAGGGACGCCGCTGTGGGTGCTGGCGGCGTGTCTCCTCCTCCGCGTCATCAGTGCCCATATACCCGAGGCGGGGTTGGCGAAAGGGCCTTTCTATGTGGAGTTTGCATGTTCTCCTCGTGTCCCCTAGGGTAGATACCCTCACAAAATGTAGTAATGTAAGTAAGGAACTGGTTGGAATAACGTGTTCCTTCCACGCACTACGTCCAACCAGGGAAACCCCCCCTGTCAGGTTAAAAGAAGGCAGCTTGGACTCCTCGTGCATTGAAGGAAGCATGAGGGCAGTCCGCTGCCTCCCCAGGTTGGCGGAGGGTGTGTAGAGCCCAGGATCACATTAGGAATTGGCACTGGGTGAAAAGATGGGGTATAAAATCATAGGATAAAAAACAAAAAAAGAAATCTGCTGTCACTCAACCGGATTCCTGTGGATCAGCTGTTTTTTAGCATCTGTTGCTAAGCAACGATGGCTCCCATCATCGAAAATCCAACCTTTAGGAGCTTTAGGGATATTAAGAGCTCAAAACATGAATCTGACCTCCCTATTAGCATATTAGCAATTATATCTGATCACTACTTAATGGTTCACAGAGCTTTCATGCATACTGTTCATCACAATTCAAGGTAATATTTCAACATGGAATTAAAACATAACTAATATCATATAGGCCAAAGTTGGTGAAAAAATTGAAAAGTTGGTGGAAAATTGTGGGTATTATTTAAATAAAATACACTTCTGTACAACCAAACCGATAATGAAGCTGGGAACTTCTCTGTGTTCAACTTCTATCTATTCTCATGACATCTGAGAATTGTCTGGTGATATCAACTGGCCATTGTGGGAGCATTTGCCTTTTTTGCACCGTCTCTTATCTCTAAAACAGGTCATACTAGTTTTAAAGGAACTTTGTTTGCAAACCAGCTGTTTAAATAACCCGTTAGCACATGAGTGTGTGCACGCCTGCCCTGCACACATACACGTGTGCACGTGCACACACACACACACACACACACACACACACACACACACACACACACACACACACACACACACACACACACACACACACACACACACACACACACACACACACAGTACAGTACAGTAGGCCTAAATGTGTATTCAACAGGTTATTCTGTCTGTGTGATTGTGTGAATGCCTGTTGGGTGATGTAAGAGTTTCTGCCCCTATGTCTCTGGAATGTTTCTCTCTCTCTCTCTCTCTCTCTCTCTCTCTCTCTCTCTCTCTCTCTCTCTCTCTCTCTCTCTCTCTCTCTCTCTTTTACACGCCCAGACAAAGGCCTTAGGGACAACAATGCCGTAAAAATAGACTTTGTGTCTATGGGTGTGTTTATGTGTGTGTGTGTGTGTGCGCATGTGTCATCAACACCATTTATTAACAGCCAAATTATCCCTGAAGACGTTAGGTTAATGCACTGTCTTCATGCATAGGGAGAGAGAGAGAGAGAGAGAGAGAGGGATGGAATGTCAGTCTCAGTCTTTATTACAGGATGGTGATGCCTAAATTACAGAGCAGGTTTTCTGTCCGTCTGTCTGCTTCTGTCTGTCTCAATTCAAATCTAAAGCAGCGTCATTGGCATGAGAAAACATATGCTCACATTACTGGAGTCAAATGACCCGAATGAAGAATCAACTGATTGTCAGAGTAAACGCGCCGATGTTACTGCTCCTGAGTTACATTGACTTGCATGAAGATGACCCCCCGATGATTTAAAAAAAAAAAAACATATAAAAATAAATAAATAAAATAAAAAAGTGGTCCAAAAGTGGACTAAAATGGGCTGGTCCACTGGTTGGAAAGTGAAAAGCACTGTTCTAGATGTCTATGTTTATATATTCTACTGTTACTGTGACTGATCCTAGATATTAATTATGATCCTAGATGACTATTTCTATTATTATAGTGTATATTCTACTGTTAGACTGATCCTAGATGTGTCACTTATAATCCTAGATGATTATTTCTGTTTATATATTCTACTGTTAGACTGATCCTAGATGTCACTCATGATCCTAGATGGCTTTCGATGTATTTGATGTATTACCACGTGTTGTTCTTGTTTACTGTGAGTCACTGTGGATTAACACAATCTGATAAATTGTAATTGCCTCTGTCTGTCTGTCTGTGGTGAACAAATGTCTGCCTGTCTTGATTGGCTGACACGCCGACTCACTGCGTTCCTATTGGCTGTGTTGCAGGTGCGTGGAGGCGGGGCTAAGCCATGTCGGGGGCGTCGGTCAAGGTGGCGGTGAGGGTGAGGCCGTTCAACTCCAGAGAGGCGACACGCAATGCAGGCTGTGTGATCAGCATGCAGGGAAACACCACATGTATGTCTATGTACACACACACACACACACACACACACACACACACACACACACACACACACACACACACACACACACACACACACACTCAGCAATTTTTTGACATGAGAAACATAATACATTGCCAAATCAAAAAAAATCACAATATAACAATACATCAAAACAAACCGTAGCCTACATTTGACAGTCGGAATCAATTCAATCAATTCTATCAATCAATTCACTTAATCAATTACGAAGAGCACTCAATGCAAAAATACGCACCTCCAAGTCAAAACTTGGAGGTGTGGCATAGCTGTTTGGCCAAACAGCCAAACGGCTATGCCGCACCTCCAAATTTTGACTTAAGACTTGAGACCTGATACTTAAGACAATCAAAATAAGGCCCACTCAGTTCTATTTGATATCTTTCTCTTATCACAGCAGAACCTAAATGCTGCTGAACAGAACAGAACTCAAATGCTGCTGTGTTTGCACATTGCATTGTACGGATATGGGAGTTTTTTCTGTCTAGTTATCTCTGTGGATGATTGTAATCTGTGGGAAGTACATATGTGTCTCTGATGTCTGGGTACAATGTACAGATGGGTAGGAAGTGTAGCTTGGCTTCCACACGGGTTTGCGTGCAGTGGGTGTATAGTATGTCTTCTCTCAGGATACAGTTATCCCGATGGCGGCCTTTCTTAACCGCTGAGTTCACTGAGTCTGTACCGAGTTTAGATTTTTCTTTCACATACATACATGCACACACACACACACACACACACACACACACACACACACACACACACACACACACACACACACACACACACACACACACACACACACACACACACACACACACACGGACCCACAGGGAGGTTGGGTGGGTCATAAAGGTCAGAGGCCATCTAGGGGTCATAAAGGTCACAAGTTCAACTCCCAGCCTGCCCAGTAATATGACGGGTCTTACAGTGTGTCTCCGAGCAAGGCGTTTAACTTTTAACGCTCACAGAGAATCATCTTCCTCAACTGGTCTTTCAGGTCTAGCGGTCAACAGGTCTGACACAGTGATTATTACGTTGTACATCCTAATGAACTGGTCTGTCAGATCTTGTGGTCAAAAGTTCTGTGACAATGATTATCACATCATAGTGAACTTTTCTGCCAAATCTAGTGGTCAAAAGGTCTGTGACAATAATTATTGCATCATAGTCAACTGGTCTGTCAGATCTAGTGGTCAACATGTCCATAACCATGATCATAACCAAATGATCTGTCACATCTAGTAGTCGACAGACCTGTCACTCAAATGATCACATGATGTGTCATTATTATTAGGATAATTCAAGAAGGAATGAAATATATTTATCGAATATAAAATTAGTTATATATTTTATTATGGTTTGGCAACGAACTGGATGTGCTTTTTTAGGTAGACCAGGTTCAAGCACAACATTCCCAACCGTACGGAATCCCCCATACCGAAAGGACAGATCCAAAATGGCAGGTGGTAGCTGGGGCCGATGAGGGTCAACAGCAAAAGCTGAACGCAGACAGCAGTGCTGCAGTATCAGTGAGCAGCAGCAAACAAGCAGATTGACAGTGCAAACATCCAGTTTAAACCATTCTGTAATGTACTGTACTGTGTTGTGGTGGATTTTGTACACAAAACACGTGAGCATTCAGGAGGCAAAAGCTCTATTTGGTAAATAATATTGTAGGTTTATTGAGCGTCAGGATAGCATCGTCATGGCAGGATTGCATTCAAGCAGGCATAGTATGATAGCATAGTTCCATGTGCCAGAGCACGCTGATCCGCATGGGTTAACGGCCTCCCTTGTCCGTTCGATCCTTCCCCATGTAGGCTTCTCATAGTGTCTTATATAGGCCAGAGTCCCACCCGAGGGGTGGGAACCTCAGGTGAACAGGACTGTAAATGGTTGAATACACAAGACGAAAGGAATTATAGTAGCATGTGTTAGGAAGTTAAGGGTGTGGGGGACAGAAACAAAGGGTCAGGATATCACACTTGACATCTAGGTGTCGCGTGTCTTTCACCGCATGGTTTGGAGCTTCAAACAGCAATATTTAAATGTCCTCAGTAGGCTAATGGAAATTCGCCAACTCACTTGTTGTTGGTGTTTTAACTTGTATTGAAAAATGTGCCGTGAACACCTGCTATTTTTGGGGGGAAATCGTGAAAATGCAGCACACATCTTTCAATATGTTGTAGAATCTACAGTGTCGGGTCAAAATTGAATACCCAGCATGAAGATAGAGTGATGAGTCGATGAGTGAATCATGTGAATGAGATTGTGATGCTGAGGCGCCCGAATGAACAAATGGCCGGCAGCAGCTGCACTGCAGTTTTCTGCACAGGTCTGACAGGCGTACTGCTCAAAGCATAGATGATACTGTATTATTGTATTATATACATTATAGGATAGTGAGGTGCCTTGAATCCCCCAAGTTGATCCTGCATTTTTATGTTGACTCGACCTGTCACCCATCAGTCACCCACCTACAATACAACGCAATACTCATTGTCATAGCTCCTGTTCTAACCATCTGTCTGTGTCCCTTTTCTGCCCATACTGTGTGATGACATTTTTCTATCCGCCTATGTGCCAAGAGTGCAAACTGACTGCAAAAAGTGGACGTTTAAGGAATCAAATGACAGGTTGTGGAGTCGCCATGGCAATCTATTGGCTGAGGTATACTGTAGAGGCTGGGAAATCTACAGGTGTGGGGAGTCAGGACATGGCTAACTAGATCCACTGGCAGAGGCCTTTGGGGGCGGTTCTGGACAACTATGTATTAGGTTAGGCAAGGCTAGTTATGAGGAGACATCCTCAAGGCTATGGAGGAGAGCTAGAGGAGGCCCAGGACGTGCTCATCTCTTTCACACACACACACACACACACACACACACACACACACACACACACACACACACACACACACACACACACACACACATAGGTTCATGGGTTTAACACGTGTCCCTCTTTGCTATTTCTGGAATGTACTTTACACTTGCTCTCTCTCAATCGCACGGACGTGCGCACGCACGTGTGCGCGCACACACACACACACACACACACACACGCACACGCACATACACACACACACACACACACACACACACACACACACACACACGCACACACACATACACATACTGTACACACACACACACACACAGTGCAATGAATGAAGTATGCACATCAAAGACATGTTGGCTTAGTGGATTTTTCAATCACACCCCAAAAACCGCAACCCGTGACTCTTTGGGCTTGTTCTTTACTCCCAGAGTTGCGAGGGAAAAGAACTACTAAAGTCCCAGTAAATACTGTATGGGGAATTGGAAACCCGATGATGTGTTGTGGCGCTTGTAGATCTGCTATTTTTGGTGAAGATATTTACTTCCAGAATAGAGATGATGTTTTTTTTTTAGAGAGGTTATAGATGCCAAGTACAACAGATGTTTTCAGTCTGTCCCATCTTCTAATCATATTTCCTAATAATGATGACTCAATCAGGCAGGCTGGTACACTTGCCCTTCTTCAGATTTTCTGTGGAATAAATTAACCTCAGGCTTCCCAGTAACAATGTAGAAGCTACATTACTAAAGGCCTGGTTGGCTCAGGGACCACATGCCTTCAACTTCACGGACCACCAGTGGTTCACAGACTGCCTGTAGAAAACCCCTGCTCTAATTGGAAACATACCGGTATATTCCCTCTTAGATTTACTCATGCCACACTATATCTTTAAAAGGATCTCTGGCCAATACCCTCTGTAGCAACTACAAATAAAATCACCTTAAATATTTTAATTCCTTCATAAATGGAGAATCTTTCAGTCAATAGGGACTGCACCTGTTGCAGGTTGATTAGGTCAAGTCTTTGTGTGATACAGACCTGTGGAATAATATGCAATATGCACATGCTAACAAAAAAAGAAAGAAAAAAAAATAACTTTAGAAAGTATGTAGTATGCATTTTACAATAGCATAGGGCTAGACCACACATTTGACATCATCATTTTATCATTTTAGTCCACCGGTAGGGAGATAATATAATGTTTGTCTCATATTTGTCTTATTAGACATGGATCCTTTTAAGGCAGACACTTGCGGGTCCATTTGGTTTCATGTTTACACTCAAATATGTTTTACACTCAAATATTCACCTCATGAATTAGCCCAAGTCTACACAACTAGAGAATGTAGAAGATTAATGGTCATTTTCATCTGTATGTTTGACTGTTTTGTTTCCCAAATCCAGCCTTTAAAAAACTCTTTGACAGATCAGCAGAAAAGCTAGGCTCGCTCCCATTAGGCTCAATATTAACACAACAATTTATAGAAAATCCTCTGTTGTGAATTTGTACAAATGAATGATATCCAAAGACACTACTTAAGGCAGGGGTGCCCAACCTTTTTTGACCCAAGATCTACTTTTCAGCAGCCAACCCCTCCGGGATCTACCAGTCCAATATCAACATTTAAAACCACACGCATCGTTGCCAGCCTGCCGTAACTTCACAACAACACAACACTACTTGGTTTTACCACTTTACTCTATGTCCATATAAGCATAAAGTACAACAGACTTGTCATAAGTAGGCCTACAACAGTACATTAAGTACAACACACTTGGTCAAACACTGCCATTGCAAATGCAATCATAAGAAAAGTCTATTACACGTTGCAGAACAATACTGTTGGCATAATTCACAGACTGCAAACAACACACACACACACACACACACACACACACACACACACACACACACACACACACACACACACACACACACACACACACACACACACACACACACACACACACACACACACACACACACACACACACACACACAAGCCTCATGCCATATTTGTCCATACATAGTCTTAATAGTACCCAGCCATCATTTTGTTATTTATTCATGTTAGTATGTATTTATCCTGTTATTTTAACAGGCTTAAAACACATCTAGCATGAAAAGAGAAAACTTTACAACAGAAAACAGAAGGGGGTCTATTAGGACAATTGACCACTGTAGTCTGTCAGTCACAATGTGGGACAGGGTGTCAATTTGTGGGATTGAAAAGTTTTTGAAATGAGAGACTGTCCCACGCAAAGAAAGACTTCTGGTCACCCTGTGACTGTCCCACAGAAACGGGGACATCTGGTCACCCTCAAAGGCTCAAACTACTCCGCTCCGACCCACACACACACACACACACACACACACACACACACACACACACACACACACACACACACACACACACACACACACACACACACACACACACACACACACACACACACACACACACAACAGACAGGGAGAAGGAGGCTAACGTGAAGGCACACACACCAGTCGAAACACAATAATTCCAGCGTGGATGTTGTCTGGTTAGGCTGACATGACAGGGGTCCGTGGGCTCTGCAGACACAGACGGCATGCGTTGACCAGCTACCAACGCGACTTTGTACTGCTTTGAGAGCAAAACAACTTGCCCCACTGCGGTACAGACTTTTAAAAAAAACCTTTCAAATACTCACATTCTGTTTCTGAACGTGAGGGTTCCGAGGTGATACAGCTACTAGTGTCAGTTCCATGCTCATGTTGTTGTGATGACGTATTTGCTGTGGGACACGTGTGATAGCTAGGTTGCCAGGTCGGGTGTTATTTTTTACTGGGAAGCTCATGGAAAGGCTTCATGGAAATCTGGCACCCTCTTGAACACACGCACGCACGCACAATCGCTCTTTTTTCTTTTCCATCCCATTTTTTTCTCTTTCCCCCCGCATCTCCCGCGATCGACTCGTGATCACGCCGCGATCGACCGGTAGACCGCGGACCCCACGTTGGGCAGGCCTGCCTTAAGGTGTCTACTTTAAGGGAAAAAATAAAATGAGTTGATCAAGTGTTTTGGCTTTTTTAATACATTTGGCAAAACAGGCTGTATTTTCACATTTCACTGTTTCCAGGGCTCATTCAGAGATAAATGCATTTAAAGTTATATCATTTATCATTTATCAATGATAGTTGTAAAGTGTGTGAGGTGTTTTCTGGGTTTTGTAGTGCAATCACCACTCAAAGGACTTCATCAGGTGGTGTGCAGTGAGTTAATGAGCTTGTTAATAAAACAAAACCCAAAACGACTTTTGGAGTGATGAACAGACAACAGAATAATCAATCACTCCAAAAGTCGTGGTAAAACAGTTAAGGAGTTAATTGTGGACAAAAGAAAAAGAATTCTTTAGTTTTAGCGTCTGTGGGGCTAAAGGGTCATCAAATGGTGGTCCGTGGCTCAAATCCTGAATAAATAGTGGGCCCTGGTATAAAAAAGTTTGAAAACCACTGATGTAGTGGATTATACACATCCCAGACTCTTTCCATTGCAATCAGAGCTGCAGACTCACTCCCAATCTCTGCCTCTTCAGACTCCATCATAGCTTGTTGTACTTGCTGTAGCGTACTTTGCATGCGACCTTACTGGCATATGCAAAGTCTCAATTCCAGGGGCAGATTTAAAATGTCCCATTTGGGGGGGCAAGAGAACATGTGCGAGGGGCAATAGAAAATGGTATGGGGGCGGCTTCATCGCCCGTGGCGCGAAGCGACACAGACGATGAAGTCGCACCCATACCATTTTCGGTTACAGGACTTTTATTAGTCAAGTAAAGCATCAATAATAACATCAGTTGTTGTTGAAGTTGCAACAGACACACAGCATGCATAAAGCTAAAGGTCTGACTCAGAGAGTTTTCTGTTTTCAATGATGAAATGCTGTTGGTTTAGTGG
The DNA here is from genome assembly GCA_039105355.1 of Benthosema pterotum. NCBI lineage: Eukaryota > Metazoa > Chordata > Actinopteri > Myctophiformes > Myctophidae > Benthosema > Benthosema pterotum. The sequence goes on from CM076986.1 coordinate 27,093,098, forward strand.
TGACACAACTGTAGTTAGTAGCAGTAGTGTTTCAAATCATTTTAAATATAAGCACTTTAATTTGAAATATCTTGGGTTGTTTTGCATGGCATCGTGTTTGGGGGGGCAGACTGGGTATTTAGGGGGGCATTGCCCCCCCATGACCATGCCTAGATCCGCCCCTGCTCAATTCATAGTGCACGCATGCGTGTGCATGCACACACACGCACGCACACGCACGCACACTCACAGACATTTCTGCATGGCTTTCATAGTAAATGTCTGCTGCATTCACAATAATTCATATTTAGACTGATTAGAAGTGTGCTTATGTAAAACCGTGTCTCCGTTGCACCGCACACTATAAATATACTGTGTGTGTGTGTGTGTGTGTGTGTGTGTGTGTGTGTGTGTGTGTGTGTGTGTGTGTGTGTGTGTGTGTGTGTGTGTGGCAATCCCAACATGCCTGCGGTGCCAGTCACGTGACCTCAAAGCCTGCTGATATTTATACACACACACACACACACACACGCACCCACGCACGCACACACACACACACACACACACACACACACACACACACACACACACACACACACATACAGGGTGTGTCACACGCAGCAGATTAAATGTGTTTGTTATTATTCCGTTGGTGTTTCTCAAACACTATTACTCGAGTAGTGATAGTGATCGATGCACATTGTCTGTGACCCACTGTTTGGGTCACTGTTTGGGTCACCACAATCAGTTGAGGCTCATTAACTCTATGGCAGATCGATAAGCCTGTGGTGAGCTTGTAGATCTTGGAATAAAATAAATAACTCATATTATTATTCCATTTTATCACAGTTTATTGTTTGTTTGAATGCCAGGTGTAATTAACATATGTAATTCATTTTATGATAATTAACATATATTAACTATATGGTGTAATTAACGTTTAAGTAATTAAGTAGAGTATGTAGACCAATTAACATATGTGTAATTAATTATATGGCGTATATGGTGTATTTAACATTTGTTAATGTAATGTGTTTAACATCGCTTTTAATCTTTTCAGGCATAACCAATCCAAAACAGCCCAAAGATGGAGCCAAGAACTTCACCTTTGACTACTCCTATTGGTCACACACAACGGTAGGTGCACACGCACGCACGCACGCACGCACGCACACACGCACGCACGCACGCACGCACGCACGCACGCACACACACACACACACACACACACACACACACACACACACACACACACAGATCTATAGGTATTAACATTAACATGTGTATTCCAGAGTGAAGACCCCAGCTTTGCGTGTCAGAAGCAGGTGTACAAAGACATCGGAGAGGAAATGTTACTTCACGCCTTTGAAGGTAAGAATAAAGTATAATGCATTTCATCATTTACATGTTGTATTCTATGATGGGTACAATATCAAATCAACCTTTTATTTACACTGTACTGAAAAAACAAACAAACAAGGACAGTAGCATGTATAACAAGTAAAACACCTGCAGCTCATCTATTGTTATTATTATTTACTGGAAAGGGCAGTTGTTGTACAGATGAGTAAAAGGGCAACTGCTGAAGCCCCTTTGATGTATATGCGTGCACGTCCCTGTTGCGCTGCCTCCTTTGATGTAAAATGTGTGCACTTACTTGTAATAGTGCACACATTTAATAGTGTAATAGTGTGTGTGTGTGTGTGTGCGTGTGCGTGCGTGCGTGCGTGCACAGGAACAAGATAGTTGCAATAAGCTGGCAATAAGCGTCACAACATATGATTACAGTGTAGCGTCACAGTGTGAAAAGATTCCTTTGGTTTACATACATACAGTATTTACATACTAAGTAAGTGCCATCAGATAACATTTAAAATCCAAAGAGAGAAGGTTTTAAGTAGGGATTTTAGGTTAGGAGGTTTAAGAACTGGTTGTGATTTGTTCCAAATGTTTTGGCAGAGGCGAGCAGCAGCATTCTGTACTGTACAAATGTCTTAAGCCAGAGCTACTCAATTTATTATGGCTTATGAGCCATTCCAAAAGTTCAAGGGCTGCATGCTCAAAATATCAGAATTATTTTTGAAACATTTATAAATGTATTGTGTAAACAGAGTACACGACGAGTCACAAAATCCAGGAAACACGGGACCAAGCCACATTTCCATCCATAACGCCCAATCCTCAATAAGCACAAACATTGAGATTAATTTTAAATTAACAAAATGAGGCATTGTTCACTAAATGTGAAAAAGAAAACAAACAATGTGCAGATTACCGCAGGTGAATGAATAAGTAAGTTGTTAATACTCAGCTGACATCAGGCCATTATCGCTTTCTCTCGGAACAAACAATACTACACCTACAATCTTTTAATCTTGTGCAAAACAATTAAGACTAGAAAAAGGGCACACGTCTCCGCACCACTGTCGATCAGGAATAGGATAGGAACGTTCTTGGAAAAGTGTCAAGTTGCATTTCTTCCTTAGCCTTGTGGAAATATACGTGCACAGTTTCAGTGCAATCGGGTGCTTGTGTTCATGATTCATCACGTTTTGTACAAAACGATCCAAAGCTAGTCATAGCCATGCAGGGTGGAATATGTACCGTACATTAAGCACAGGCCTGGGTTGAGTAGCACTGGTCTCAGTGCACATTGCTCCCATGCCACAATAGATGCCATTACAATAGCACAGGCTTGAGGAGATGAAAAGTAGATGACACACTGTGATACAGGTTAAAACAACAACACACCATCATATCTGATCATGCTCTAGCCTCTGATCACATTTTTTGATGATTATAGTGTTATTGTTTCATCATGTGCGTGTTACAATGTGTTTATTGTGTATATTTGCACATGGGCGGTGCCAGGGGTTTGTCTGTGTGTAAATGAGTATGTAAAAGAGTGTGTCTTTTTTTGCAGGTTACAACGTGTGTATATTTGCATACGGGCAGACGGGGGCAGGGAAGAGTTACACGATGATGGGTAAACAGGAAGCTGGACAGGAAGGCATCATACCACAGGTAACACGCACGCACGCACACACACACGCACACACACATGACACAACAGTGTGTGGGACCTTTCTTTGTTTTTCAAGGACCACTGGTTGATAACGCTTGTAGAATGACATTCATTCAGTGACACATTATCACCTCGATATTGCACAGCTATTATTACATTTGAGAGAATTCCACGGCCACATATTTGTGCCCACATGAAGCGACACAACTTTGTGCACCAGTTCAGGCATAGCGTGAGATATTCCGAGTGTGCAGAAGTACTGTTTGTGCCTGTGCATTGATGCCCTGGTGCCATAATACTTCTGTCTGTAACTCCACTCCCCCTTGTCTGTTTGTCCGTCTGTCTGTTTGTCTTTCCAGATGTGTGAGGATCTGTTTAGGAGGACAGTGGAGAACACAGACCCTGATTTACAATACTCAGTGGAGGTGAGATACCATGTACCTTGTCTGTCTGCCTGCCTGCCTGCTGGCCCCTACATTTTAAGAGCGTTTTTTAACAATGTCTTATTCATATATTGTCTTCTAACAGCGTTTTAATCGAGTGTTTTTAAGTGAGTGTTTGTGCTGTCATTACAGTATGATGAAGCGCTTGTAAAATTAGTAGGGGATGACGCAGATGACACTGCTGTGTTGATCCTTCATTACAAAGTCGTGGAACTAGTCGTCAAAGTCGTGTGACTAGAATATCACATTTCTGTGATGTCCTATCGTCGGTAATTGCCAGGTTCCAATAGACAATTATGCACTTCCAGCCTGCCTGCCTGCCTGCTTGCCTGTCTGTATGTACCAATTCATCTTTCAGGCATTGTTTATATACCATGTTATGTAGACAGATATCAATATTGACATGTCAATATTGCCATGATCTAGTGTTATACTGTAGGTTGTACTGTAGGTTCAGTGTACAGATTATAGATTTTCTTTTGGATGGCACTTGACTGCTGTAAATCTGCATTAAGTGCCTCTGCTAAATGACTGTGTTGTAAATCTGTGTTTGTTAATAGCAATGCTCTCTCTCTGTCTCCCTCCCTCCAGGTATCCTACATGGAGATCTACTGTGAGCGAGTCAGGGACCTGTTGAATCCGGTCCAGTGCAGATCAGGACTCCGTGTCAGAGAACACCCCATACTGGGTCCCTATGTAGAGGACCTGTCCAAGCTGGCTGTGACCGGATACACCGATATACAAGACCTCATGGATGCTGGGAACAAAGCACGGTACACACACACACACTTCATCAAGCCGCCCCCATACCATTTTCATTTAAATTCTTTAGTTTTGTGACCAACAAGATTTATATCTTGTACAGGACTTATATTAGACAAGTAAGCATCAATAATAACATCAGTTGTTTTTGAAGTTGCAACAGACACGCAGCATGCATAAAGCTAAAGGTCTGACTCAGAGAGTTTTCTGTTTTGAATGGTGTTGGCTAAGTGGTGCCACAATTGTAGTTAGTAACAGTAGTAGTGTTTCAATCATTTAAAATATAAGTACTTTTAATTCGAAATATCTTTGAAAAGTGGGTTGTTCGCATGCAGCATCCTGGGCATTTATGCCCATGCCTAGATCCGGCCTTGCCTCTGAATAAGAACGTCTGCTCCAGTGTCTATCCCTTCTTCTGCACATTGTAATGCTGGAATCAGAAAAATGCTACAAAAACAAAAAGAATGTGAGGCTTGGTGAGGTGAGTCAGTGATGGAATCAGAAGTATAATGAGATTAGATCTGCTGACGCCATGAATCACATTCAGGACAGGATGCACATTGACTCTGTTCAGATGGTGCTTAATGTTTCCTATTAGGAGACAGTTCAGGAATCATTCCATAACATGCTTAATGCTTCCTATTAGAAGATTGTTCAGCATCACAGTCCATAACAACAGAGACAGACAGACATGATGTCATTTCAAGAGAACATGTTGGAGGGGCAAGAGTTACAGGACTTTTATTAGTAAAGTAAAGCATCAATAATAACATCAGTTGTTGTTGAAGTTGCAACAGACACGCAGCATGCATCAAGCTAAAGGTCTGACTCAGAGAGTTTTCTATTTTCAATGATGAAATGCTGTTGGTTTAGTGGTGACACAATTGTAGTTAGTTAGTAGCAGTATTAGTGTTTCAGATTATTTTATTTTTATTTATTTTATTATAAGCACTTTAATTTGAAATACATTTGAAATTTGGGTTGTTTTGCATGCCATCATGTTTGGTGGGGCGGTCAGGTCATTTAGGGGGGCATTGCCCCCATGCCCATGCCTAGATCCGCCCCTGCAATCCATACAATCTCTTGTGGCCTCATCTCAACAACAAACGTTGTTGTTGTTGTTGTTGTTGTTGTGATGATGCCCCCTCCTGGGGGCATTCAGAAGTGCAACAGGGCTTTTCCCATTGTAGTCATTCATTCTCAGGGCTAAAAATATCCTACAGTAGTTGAACTATTTAATGAAAACCCATTGGCATAATAGGGCAGATGGAGAAAACACATGGGTGAAGTCAGTAATGTTGCCTTAGAGAGGAAGGTCTGGAACTTTCTGGGGGTGCCACTCAACTATGGATAAGCGATTGTAGATGGATAGATGGTATAATATGTGGTTATTGATTGGACATTGGTTCCTCTGGGACAGTGGTGTTGGTTGCATGGTTGCGGCAGGCAGTAGCAGCTTCCAGCATGAATGTAGATCAGTGGTTTTCAACCTTTTTGATCCCACGGCCCACTATTTATTCAGCATTTGAGCCACGAAGTTGAGTGTAGTCTCTTGAACCCAAAGCTATAAAGATTTTCAAGTTTGTGTCCACAATTTAGTAGAGATAATTGGCAAAAATGTTGGTCAAAATAACAATTCCTCTACATTTTCTAATTGTGTAGATTCTTGAAGATTATAGTAATTCAGATGTTTAGATACTATTTAACTATATTTTAACTCTCTAGAGTTACAGATCTATAAGGGTCCATTTGGTTACCACCTATCCATCATTTAGCCTGGGGACCACCTGAAGCCCTCTCAAGGACCACTGGTGGTCCCCGGACCACCTGTTGAAAACCCCTGCTGTAGATGAATATTATTAATATTTTTTTTAATATATTTTGTAACCCTTTCAGAACGGTGGCGGCCACCAACATGAACGAGACGTCCAGCCGCTCTCACGCCGTCTTCACCATCGTCTTCACGCAGAAACGGCGAGACCAGCTGACCTCGCTGGACACCGAGAAGGTGAGTCGGTCTGTCTGCCTGTCTGTCTCCCCGTCTGTCTGTCTGTCTGTCTGTCTGCCCGTCTGTCTGTCTGTCTGTCTGTCTACAAGTCCACCTGACCACCTGTCTCTCTGTCTCTCAGGTCAGTAAGATCAGCCTGGTGGACTTGGCAGGGAGCGAACGCGCTGACTCGTCGGGGGCGAAGGGCACCAGGTTAAAGGTGAGAGGTCGTGACCTTTTGAATCGCCCGTTGCAGGTCCTGGGGGGTCGTCCTTGATCTGAATATTATGATTGAGAAGAACCCGCTATGCTAAACATCTTACTGGTAATTTAGTGGGACTTTTGTTCATTTGGACCTAAACCTACTGTGTGTCTGTGTCTGTGTGTGCGTGTCTGTGTGTGCGTGCGTGCGTGCGTGCGTAGGAAGGAGCAAACATCAACAAGTCTTTGACCACCCTGGGGAAAGTCATATCGGCCCTGGCAGAGATGGTAAGATTCAACCACAGTAAACTCATAACTATTGTATGAGTAGATGTCTAGATAACTGCTGTATACATGGTAGATAACTCTAGTACAGTACAGCAGGTTCATATCACCCCTACAGGGCAGGTATGATGGACAACAACAGTACATGGAAGGTGCTACACATGTTTCGTGTAAACACTAAATATGTTTACACTTCATTAGCTGAGCTTTCTGCATGTTTAGCTGTGTTGACTGGCTGACAGTCAGATGGACAGACGGACACCATCGTCCCTGTCCAGAGACAGTTATGAATTGAATTGAATTAATTATGTACTGGAATGTCTTTTGGTGTTTTTAAGTTTCATTGAACAATAGCAGGTGTGCACACCCCATAGCGCGCCACTTTCATGAGGCGTGCACACCTGCATTTACTCTGACAAAAGACAGAATGCTATCGTTCATATCATCTTGTAGGAATCATCCAACATGACACTTCATATACATGGTAGCTATTAGACTAGTATCAAAACAATGAGACTGGATGGAACGTCTATCTCTGCTTAGCTTTGGAGAATACACCGAAGCATTTAAACCTTCGATTCATGAATAATCCATGAAAATCCACCTGAAAATCGCCCTACAGACTGCTATTGAACAACCGAAACAACGCCCGGCGCGATGCGACACAGCTTCTATCTCCTCTTCCTCCTCACATCTGCTCTTCTCCTCTCTCCTCTACAGCAAAGCAGTAAACGGAAGCGTCGAAGTGATTTCATTCCTTACAGAGACTCAGCTCTCACATGGCTACTGAAGGAGAATCTGGGTATGTTTTACCATCCGTAACCAATATTTACCTGACGTCAAAGTCGTATGTTTTCTCGTCGACGCCGTCACCGCAGTGAAATTTGTTCTCTGCATTTGACCCATCCCTTGTGGGCGGTGAGGCGCAGAGCCACGGAGCAGTAATGATAATTGTTTCGTTTGTCTGTTATCTCTCCTAGTGGTACCAATATCAGTACAGCATGACCAAATGTTATCCAACCATAACAAAACATTCTTTGGGTCTGAGAGGCTAATGACGTCAAATGGTGTGGCTGAAATGCAGAATAAATGATGGACCTTGTCTGAACCACTACGCACCTAATGATAATAATATACAATGGAAGCCATTCTTGAAAGTAAAAAATATATAGTATAATTTAAAAAATACTTTTTTAAAAAATTATTACTGTTTTGTATGTTTCTACAGCAGGGGTTGTCAACCTTTTTGGTACCATGGCCCACTATTTATTCAGCATTTGAGCCATGGACAAAAATACAGATCACAATAACAATTGATCCTCTACACTCTCTTGTTGTGTAGACTTGGGCTAATTCACATGATGAATATTTTCTTACTCTTGAGAGTGTAAACATGAAACCAAATGGACCCGCAAGGGTCCATTTTGTTTAATTTTTATG